>OZ025294.1:173559793-174759793 GCA_964019185.1 Maratus speculifer
CTTCTGCAAGAAAAAATGACAGTTTGAATATCGATCAAACATGACATTTTTCATATTTTAGCACTCTGTAACTATAAACGCTTGCAACTTGCCTCAAATTATATATATGTTACAGGCCAAACCCGATTTTAGGCCAAACTAAATTGGCCTAGGCCAAACCGGTACATCCTAACGCCCATCGGATAAACTAGTTTTTCCTAGGCCCAACCGGTTTATCCTAATGCCCATCGGATAAACTAGTTTTTCCTACGCCAAACTAATCCATCCTAAGGCCCATAGGACAAACTAGATTTTCCTAGGCCAAACTAGTTTGGCCTAACTCTTTTAGGATATACTAGTTTAGACTGCTGTTTATTGGTCTGAACTAGTTTATCCTAGGCCAATTCAATTTGGCGTGATTTTATTAAATTTAATGACCGCCTCAACGCCAACATTCTTGTTTGGCCTAGGCTGATCAAGTTTATCCTAGGCCAATGTAATTTTACGTGTTTTTAGCTCACGGGCGTGAAAGCCAGAGAAATAATGGGCTTAGAGGTTCTATGCATGCATGTACGCATGTATGTACGCATGTATGTACGTATGTGCGTACGTATGTACGCAACGCGATAACTCTTGATAGAGATAACCGATTTGCTTCAAATTTTGGATGTAGGTTCATTCTGATGAGGTACTTTTCTGATTAATTTTGGAAATTCATTGTAAAAGAATAAAGGGGGGTGAACTGGAGGCTAATCCCCCACCGTTAATTTAGAGAAATGGATTTATCATGCAGAATTATAAGTTTTCATTTAAAATTTTAGTTGTAGGATCATTGTGACAAGGCGCCTCCGTGAGTAGTTGTGGATGTTAATTGTTTAAGTTTAAAAGAAAGGGCAATGTAGGTAACACACATAATTTTGATAAATGGTTTTTGACGCAGAATTGACGAATTTGCTTCAAATTTTGGATATAGGTTCTTTTTTATAAGGCGATTCCCTGAATAGTTTTGGGGGTTTAATGGTTAAGTATGAAGGAAAAAAAATTAAGGATTGCCCTCTTACCTAGGAAAAACTTGTTTATCCTATGGACATTTAGATAAACAAGTTTGTCTTAGGAAAAACTAGTTTATCCAATCGGAGTTAGGATAAAATAGTTTTGCCTAGCCAAATTTAATTTGGCTCGAAATCGGGTTTGGCCGGTAAAAAACATGTCTTTCACAAGAATAAGTATAAATGTGTGTAAAGAGTCATTGCTTATAGCATCAACACAGAAATTTAACATGTCCACCGTAGAGACATGATGCATTGGTCATGGTCATGGTGTTTGCTAATTTTTTTTCTGCAGACTCGTGCCAACTGAGATCAGACTTGCATTTATTATTATTATTATTATTATTATTATTATTATTATTATTATTGCATATTCGAGCCAGATCAGAGCTGAACATAATTTGGAATCGAACAGCGTTTTTCATTTTTGAGAAATTAATTACCTGTCGACAAATAAGCTATTCTTGTTATGGTGTCAAGTTTTTCTTTTCCGTAAAGTCCTAAGCGGAAATTCGAGTCAAAACGTAGTTTTAATAGTATTTTCTTAAAACTACATCGCTTTTATGAAAAAATTTCTAACGCCATTCGATTACATATTTTCTGAGTGAGAATGCCTGCTAATCTTATGTGTTGTCAATCGTAGGTGAGCTGTGATTACACATGGCCTTTTTAACTAGACAAATTTTTATTAAACATATAAAAAACTCAATTTTATAAATAACATAACATATTGTAAATAAAACATATTAAATATTATATTATTTGGCCGACCCACGGCCTTTAACAATGCGACACTTCATCGACGAAGTCTTACAGCAAGTGAACGAAAAGTTTTACTGACAAGGAAGGTCTCCTTTGGGGGCATACTCAGAATTTTTTGAAAAAAATACGAATTAAACTACTCATGTAGATAATAAAGGATCAGTGAAAATTAGCGGCGGAATTACATTATTTGATATGTAAAAAAAATAAAATAGTTTGGAATAATTGGCGTGAAAAGCTGAAAGCGACGCGGGATTTGGCGAGCAGTGCATTTCTTCGCCAAAAGCAGACGATTTTAACGAATCTGAAAATTGATTTTAATAGACTTCACTGTTAAAAATTTGCAGCATTTACTCCAACGTCACTCCACTACTTTTATAGAATATCACTCTTCTGACCAATGAGAATGCTCCATAGCACGGTGAATTGACCGTTTTCTATAAAAGCGGTGGAGTGACGCTGCAAAAAATGGTACAGATTTTTAGCGGTGTTGTAACTTGTGCAACACTGTTAAAAATCTGCTGCATTTTGCTGCAACGCACTCCACCGCTTGTATATAATATCTCTATTCCAACCAATGAGAAAGTTCCATTTCACGGCCAAGTAACCGTTTTCTATACAAACAAGGGAGTGCGTTGCAACAAAATGCAGCAGATTTTCAGCAGTGTATTTTTCAATTTGGAACAATTTTAATCAATTTAAATTGTGTTTTAAATGATAAAATATATTAATTTCATTTTGTTATAAGTACACATAAACGTATAGGACAAAATTACACTTAAAGTAAAGTAAAAATGCAAAACTAAAATTACTTAAACTAAACTTATTTAAATAAATTGAACATAGAAAGTTTTTTTTAAAAAAAGTATTCGAAGCGTAAAAGCGTATTTTTCAAAATTTCGTTTTTTCGCCAACCGGAGATAAATCGCCAAATAAACGAAATTTTTATTATTTTTTTACGGACGTTATAAGGAGGTTCCGCCGAAATTTTTTTATAAACATATATAACTATATGAGAAGAACCTTCTGTAATTTTTTCAGATTTTTCTGAGTATGCCCGTATGGAGACCTTCCTTGTGAGTTCTCCAGCAAAGTGCATTCTCGCCAAAAAAAACCCTTACACACAGGACCGGAGGACGCCAAACCGGAGGATACTAATGTCCCATTCCACTCGCTATCTGCTAAAACTCTGAAATGCTCTTGCCCCGTTCCATTCACTCTCCGCTACAACACTGAACTGAATTATGATTCAGTTTACGTTTTTCAGATCAGGAAAATAAACGTCGCTACATATGTATTTCTGAAAATGAATTAGTTTTTAAATGTGTTAGAATGTAGCTCTTTTGGATTTGACAAAACCCTTAAGGAATGACCGAGAAACATATTCACAAATCTACTTTTTGCTGAAAAGATTCAATAGTTATGATGTTTATAACTCTCTTTTTTCTTCTTTTGTTCTTAACTACATTAATTATTTAATGAATCCGTATTTGAATATTCTAAGGTTTCAGAATCTAAATAATCAATAATACAATATAAGAAAGGAAATAAATTGTTGTGGAAGAAAATAAAGTTTCCCCCTTATATTTAGCCGAAGAACTACAAAAATTAATCAGTGAAGCACTTCATCAGAATGAACAAATCTAAGATTTGCACCAAATCTGTTAATTTTGCATGAAAAATCCATTTGCCAAAATTAGGCGGGATCCCCCCGTTCTTCCTGTTGTTCTTATTCAATTAACCCCCAAAACTAATTAGGGAAGCGCTTTACCAGAATGAATCTATTTCTAAACTTTGAAGCAAATCAGTTAATTCTACGTGAAAAAAGCATTTACATAAATTATGGGGCGTTACTCCTATCTCCCCCTTCCTTTATGCTTAAAAAATGAACACCCGCAACTAATCATGGAGGCGCCTCAAGATAATCCTCCTATATCTAAAATTTGAATAGAATATCCTAATAATGCATGGAAACCCATTATTTGAATTGAAGGAAGGGGCGAATCAGCCTCTCGCCCCCCCCTCCCTTATTCTTCTCCATTGACCTCCCAAAATTAATCAGAAAAGTTCCTCATAATAATAAACCTATATTGAAAGTTTGATGCAAATCGAGTATTTGTATCAAGAATTATTTCTTTACGTACTTAGGTACATACATAGATACAGAACCTACGGCCCCATTAGTTCTCAGGCTTTGGTAGCCTGATGAGATAAAAACACTTCAAACTACATTATTTCTATCAAGAGCGTTACGCACATACGTACGTACATACATACATACATGCGTACATACATACAGAACCTGTGAGGACATTATTTCTCTGGCTTTGACGCCCCTGAGCTAAAGACACGTAAAACTACATTGGCCTAGGATAAACTAGATCAGCCTAGGATAAACAAGAGTGTTGGCGTTGAGGCGGTCATTGAATTCAATAAAATCACGCCAAATTGAATTGGCCTAGGATAAACTAGATCGGCCTAGGATAAACTAGTTCAGACCAATAAAAAACAGTCTAAACTAGTTTATCCTATAAGAGTTAGGCCAAACTAGTTTGTCCTATGGACCTTAGGATAGACTAGTTTGGCCTAGGAAAAACTAGTCTATCCGATGGGCGTTACTATAGACCGGTTTAGCCTAGGAAAAACTAGTTTATCCGATGGACATTAGGATAGACCAGTTTGGCCTAGGTCAATCTAGTTTGGCCTAAAATCGGGTTTGGCCTGTAACATATACATTTTTTAGATTGCTACGACATTTTTTTTTCGATTTCCTTCCCTTTCTTCCATAACCACTCGAATCAGCAAGCTGTTGTTTTGTCATCTTATGACCTTCAGGGAGCGTGTGGAAACAATTTGCTATAGTTTTAGGTAGATTTCGTATGAAATACTACCTTTTGCGGTCTCTTCCATGTTGGAATTTCTGAAACAAATTTGCAGATCTACGCCGATCATGACCATTAGACCCCAAAATTACCATTAGTAAAAAAGCTTATCTATCTATTTATCTACCCAGACAACCACAATCGTCCTTCGGACGTTTTAGAATGATCATAGAGATTCTATATTTGTCATATCCTATAAAATTATCCTGTGAATGTCCCCAGAATACTGAAGACAGGACCGTCCAAACAGTACTATCCCTAGAACGGCCAGAGGACGGAGTACATGCATGCATAGTTCGACTCCTTGGATTTTATCCCTGTACTCGATGTGCAACCTACCAACCAACTTCCAATGTTTATGTTACACCGCATGGCGATGGCGAATTTCTAATAAGTAAAAAGTGGAATAGAATGTGGGTATAAGGTAAGAATTTTCTTTCATTTTTATTTACAATGCATTTCTTTATAATTATTCTGGCTCTATGTTTGTATAATGTTGGCAAAATTTCATTAAAATGCAATTAAAAAAAATAGGCCTAGTCATCGCCCGAATAAGAAATAATTTTATAAAACAATATATATTTTTACTGTAAAAAATAAATTTGTTTTATAAAATTGAAAATTTTCTGTTTTGTAGATGATGAATGTCAGCTGATGTATTACTATAAGAGATAATATAATGATAAGTAAATGTGTATGTTTTTTATTATAAAATAAACTGGTTATAAATACAAGTATTTCAAAACGGTGTTTTCTCGCCAAAATCTCTAAAGAAAAAACGCCGACACCCTGATATGACAGCAGCATTTGTTCTATTTTAATGCTTTTTTGTAGCAAAGCTATTTAATAGAAAACAAGATCATTTTAACAAGATGATTTTATTTATCAGCTTTGGAGAAATCAAAAATTTGAATTTAATATTTACGCTGATGTAGCAAGCGCTTTTAAAAATTTAAGTTGACTTTGATTATTTATTGATTGTGCACAGTTAGTTTTTTGCTTTATTTTGTTTGAAGCATCAAGATATTCTTTCCTGTGTTTCATGTATAGGTCATTCAAAAAATAAAGCACCTGAGTAAAACGTTTTATATTGTTATATTTCAGAAACATTTTTCTTCAATATAATTATGAAATTTCAGATGATTTTAAATTGATTCTAGAAAAAAAAAAGCTGTGAGATTTTTTAATGGCACTTATGTCACAAATAAAATTTTGAATTGCAATTCAAAATTTTATTTGCGAGTTGCAAGTGTTCAAATTCAGAAACTATGTGATTAAAAAGCAGCGGTCTGTCCAGACTTTTCTCACAGTCCTGTTTTTGTGAAATTGTGAATTTTTTTCTTATTTGTGAAAATTCTTGTCAGAATTTGGTGAATTTTAAATTACGATGTCTTCAGGTTCTATTTTTCATATGTATAAAGCTAAGTAATATGCTCTTTGCTGTGTTCAACTGCTTATTTACAAGCCAGATTTTACTATCAAATGATTAAATTTGTGAAAAGTTCAATTTGAAGGTGAAAAAAATCTGTGAAAAGTCTATTTAAGAGACAAATAATTTTGTGAAGGGTCCTGTTTTGGGATGAAATATTTTTGTGAAGAATCGTATTTGGGGATAAAAAAATTTTTTTTGAAGGGTCCTGTTTTAAGATAAATTATTTTGTGCAGGGTCCTTTAAAGGACCTAAAATTTTCCTAAACATATCCCTGAAAAGTGTTTTCCATTTTTAAATAAAAACATATAAAAAAAAAAAACTTTTAAAAAATTTCATGATTTAGCATTTTAAACTAAATTTCTGGGCGCGACTGCTAATTGCTCCCTCATGACGATATTTCGATGGCTGTCAAGTCCTAAAAATTATCGTAAAATGCTAACTTTTAAGAACATTTCAATTTCTTCATATCTGAATGAAATCTGTGTAAATTATACATTTTTAGAAAACTAATGCAAATATATGTATTTATGAACAAAAAGGAATTAGCGAAAGTATAAGAATAAACATCATTTTAACATTTGAAAATACAGCAAATTTCGTCAAAGAAAAAAAAATGTACAAACTTTGTCATAATTGCGAAAAATCTGCAAATTTCCTCAAAAGATCTCGAAAAATCCATTCGTCAAAGGGCTGCGGAAAAAACATTGTGTCACAGTTGGGTTTCCTGTTTCCTTCCTCCCCACACACATACACTGTGGCGAAACATATCAGAAAATTTGCTGTGAATTTCAGTTCCGCCCCCCTCTCCCCTCAGAATCATCCCTGAAGTGACCCTTTGACAAATTCGGCGTTTTTCCTGTGATCCCTTAAGGAAATTTGCAATTTTTCTCGATTTCTTGACCAAATTTGAGTTTTATCGCACTCCTTTGACAAATTTGACATTTTTTTGACATTTTGCAGGCATGCTACTTTTCCATTTAAACGTGGAATTCCATATGCATTAAAATTTTTTGCCATTTTTATGCGGGGGGGGGGGGGGCAGTAAATACAACAAAAACACAAGTACAAACTGCGTCCAAAATTGAGAAAATTTCTTCAAGGGATTGCAGGAAGAAATGAAAATTTCTCCAAAGTATAAAAAACAAACAAAAAAATATATAAATTTGTTAAACGATCAAGGAAAAAAATTTCTTCAAATGATCGGGAGAGGTAGCATGATTTCCATTGTATGAGTCCAGAAAAAAATGATTTCCTTCATAGGATTACGGAAAAGACACTGTTTATGCTAAAGGATCGAGAAAATACTCGAATTTCATTGGATAATTGTGAAAGATACTCCAATTTTTGTCGAAAGATTGGAGAAAATATTCTAATTTTGTTGAAAGATTCTGAAAAGCATGCAGATTTTGTTGAATGATCGGGAGAAGTATGTGGGTTTCGTCAAAAGATTGGGAGAAGTATGCGGATTTTGTCGAACGATCGTGAAAAGTTTCCAGTTTTTGTCGAAAGTTCGGGAGAAGTTTGCGAATTTTGTCAAAAGATTGGGGAAAATATACAGATTTTGTCGAAAGATCATGGAAATTATGCAAATTTTGCTGAAAGATCACAGAAAAAATGCAAATTTTGTCATAAGATCACAGAAAATAGACATATTTTGTAGTAAAATTGGGGGGAGTTGCGAGTTTTGTCGAAAGTTTCAATGAAAATAGCACATTTTGTTGAAAAATTGGAGTATAATTGCGAATTTTGTCAAAAAAGTTGAGAAAAACCACAAATATTGCTAAAGGATCATGGATAATTGCGAATTTCATGGAAAAGACTGTGGGGAAAAAAGTGTGATTTTCGTAAAATGGTCATGAAAAACACTGCAAGAAAATGTGAATTTCGTCAAAAATCCATAAAGTCATGAAAATTCAGTTTTTTTTTTTCTGAACCTGTAGCATGTCTGACTTTATCAAAATTTGCGATATCAGTAAGTCTGAATTTTTGATCTGATAACCGATTTTTTATAATTTTTGGAATTGAATGCGTTGATTTGTTGAATAATTCAAAACAAAATCTCTTTTGAAGTGGAAAATAGTATGAAAATTTTCACTTGATTGCAGGAGAAAATTGCAAAATATGTCGATTGGTCAGGAAAAAATCATGAATTTCAACAATCTTTCGCACTAGAAAACTTGGAAAATGTGTCAATCAGTTGCATGAAAATGTCACAAAATTAACAAAACGGTCGTAAGAGTTGATCATAGTTTCAAAAAGCAAAATTTTTTGGGCGGGAGCCTCCTGCCCACGTCATATTTTTGTGCGGGATTTCATGAATTTTGTTCTATTTAAAGATAGATTTTCTAAGAGAAAATACTGGTACAAAAAAATTTCTTGGTCGTGAAATTCCAGGTTCCATGCTAACCCTGCCATACAAAATTCAAATCAATCTGCACTCGGCTGTCTGGCTGCATTCGTGAACTATACAGATGTGAGTTGCTTTTGAAGATAGTTTTACTTTGTTCAGCTGTGTTTTGACATATATGATTAACGAATCCTATTTCTAAGCAATGGTTTGATATTTTGTATCTTAAAGAATCCTGTTTCTTAGAAAGGAATATGTGCAGCAGCTCTATCCTTGGAGGATGTAAGATTAATTCCGAATTTTTAAAGTTATATTGTCATTTCCAAACTTTATGTCATTCGTAATGTTTTTCAAAAATGTAATAAAATCATAGTGTTTAAAGGGATAGCCTTACAAGGCATTGATACTTCATCTCTATTACACATATAATGTTCTTTTATATCTTTAAAATTCTGTCTTTTTTATGTAGGTTTTTTAGATTATCCTGTTATTAAATTTAGGGGGTTGGGGGGGGGGTAAAAATACTGATTTTAAAAATGTCGTTAATTGTTGAAAATGATAAGCCTCAGAATATATTTTGTATTAGTCCATACTTAATTTTATCTATTTAATCTCTTTCAGCTTCTGCTCCCACAGTTAAAAAGCACCTGAGTTTGAAGATTTCCTCTTAATGGATAAGTGCAGTCTACAGTGCTTACAAGAAAAACATTCAGGACCAGAAAATCAAGTATATATCAAATGCATTTTCACCATTTTTTTCAGACTATCTTAATGTTTAAAGATTAGTCATAATTCTTAGAGATTTTTTTTCCTCTCAAGAAACTCTTCTTTATAGTGCTACAAATTATTAATGTTTGTTAGTCGTTACTAGTAAGTTATGAATTAATTTAGTTCCATTTGACAACTACAAAATTATTTTCTTTTGTAAAATTTGATGCCCAAGTTTTATTTATATTTTACTTTTTTTAAGTAATAGTGGTATACTGCAGATTTTGACTTCATGTTAAGTTATTCAAGTGTAGATAGATGCATATATATACAGAGTTTCCCCCAGGTTTAAAAAGGGGCAGGGAGCTACTGTTCTGAAAAGGGCACTTTTTACATTCTTCAGGGCACTTTTTTGATTTTTAAGGGCCCTTCTATAGAGTTGAATCTAAAATCTAGCGGTTCAAAATATTGTGAAAAAACAGAAATTTCGTCAAAAAATCGCAAAAAAGACAAAAACTTCGCCAAAAAATTAAAAAAAAAAGGTTAATTTTGTTGAAAGATCACAAAAAGGCAGATTTTGCTTAAAAAAATCACGAAAAAACGACAAATTTCGTGAAAAAAACGACAACTTTCGTGAAAAAACGGCAAATTTTGTTAAAAGATCGCGAAAAAACGGCTGATTTTGTTAAAAGATTGTTGAGGCGCAAGCCTGATTTATTAAAAAAGACATTTATTTATTTATTTTTTGAAAAAAAAGGTTTCTTTTTGTTTTATAAACAGTGCTTTCAGCATTCGCATTTAGAAAATTTTGGACAGTCGAAAGAGGATTGTGAACAGGGGGGAGAAAAGAGATCGGGCGCGAAAATTTAGGGGGTGCAAAAATTATACTACACACATCATTTTTTGGGCTGTCACAAGAATAAGTTGGGAGGGGGGTAGGTCTCAATTTGTAATTAAGACTCGGATGCAATTTTCTCTTCACATGTCTTGATTGTGAAGCAGGAAAATCTGCTTTTTGAGCATTAAAAACACAATTTTGAAGCAGGAAAATTAGATTTTAGAACAGAAAAATTCTCTTATGGCATTAAGTTTTTGAGAATGTGTGTCTCTTTGACAAAATTTGCTTTTTTTTGCGAATTTTTGGCGAAATTAGCCATTTTTCTCAAATTTTTTGACTGAATTTTCCGTTTTATTGTGATTTTCGGACGAAATTTGCCATTTTTCTGCAAATCTTTTGATGAAATCTGCCGTTTTATCATGATTTTTGGACGAAATTTGACATTTTTTATGATCTTTTAAGGAAATCTGCTGTTTTTACTAGACTTTGTGACGAAATTAGCCATTTTTCGCAACTTTTTGACAAAATTACACATTTTGTGGGACGCGTAAGAAATTTTATGCGTTATAGTGCGTCCCCATCATCACTGAAGGGTTGTGTTTTTTCAAATGTGGGGCAAGAAGGACGCTATTTTTTTCAATGAGCGACAAGAGGGGCGCTAATTTTTGGATGAGGGGCAAGAGGGGTGCTATTTTTTAAACTAAAGGGCAGGAGGGGCGGAGCACCCCCCTGGAACCCTCTGGGGGAAACTCTGATATATATATATATATATATATCTTCCCCGGAATAATTGCGTTACCAACATTAGATAAAATTTTGTGCTCGATTTGCATGTAGCATTAAATATCTATTACTAGATAGCACCTGTCAAGACTTGACAGTAAATAACTTAAATGTTTTATTAGAAAAATTCTTAAATTTTTACGTTTAAAATATTGAAACCATGATAAATAACTTCTATAATGCATAAATGATTCCCATATCTGAAAAGCGATTGATGGTGCTGTTAGTCTAACCTCTTCAATGAATTAAAGAATTGTAAGTTTATAATTTACAACCAAATATGCTTACTTTTTTGTCAGAAAATTGACTAAAAATACTGGGTAGAATATTTTTGTTTATTATGTTTTTTAAATAACTTTTTTTTAAACTCTGCAACCATTTAAAAACTGATGTGCATTTATTTTTCAATCTGATTCTCTAAAAACCTCAATTTAGATACAGCTAAAAATTTATAATATGTATTTTTAATAACTTGAATTTTGCATTTTTAAAATATTGAAACATAGATATAAAGGCAATTTCTTTTGTAGTTTCTTTTATAGTGATACTTTACTTTCTCACACAGTAATATTCTCGATAAATGGTCAGAAAAAAAACAAGTTGTAGATCAGCTTCTTTTATTTGATAATGGAGAAATTTCATGATTTTCCTTTTCACTTTTATATTGAAGATCACAAAAAATCAAGAAAATTGATACTATTTTTATGTATATTTGAAGCTTTAATAATTCACTAAATGAGTTTTAAAATGCCAGTTTTTGTCTTGGCGGCAAAACGCTGCATCACGGACGAAAGCAACTGTGATGTCATTTACCATGTTAACACCATCGTGCTATATTGCTGGCATAAGTGTTTGACATATTTCTCATACTGTTTAAATTTTTTGCATCAAAAAAAGAGTAGCAAAATGTGTTAATATTGTATAGCACAATATTGCACAAATAGTACAGTAAATTCACTGCTAATAAGCACTTTTTTAGTGTTCCTAAAGATTATAATAAAGATAATTTATTCTGATGTTAACATGACAGAAATGTTTTTGTAAACTTAAAATCAGCTATTCTTCATTTGTATGTGTATTGATTGATTGAATCTAAATATTATTATTATTATTTAAAACGTGAATGGGAATATGCTTATATAAAGAAAAAAAAATTATGTATCATATATATAGTCATTAATTTTTATTTATACATATTAAGAAATTCCAAGTAACTGATAGTTTATGTTTGAGATAAATAAATAAATATATATATATATTATTGAATAAAGGGCAAAATTAGCACTGGCCGCAGGACCAGTAAATGAGAAAAAGCGGTTAGTGAAAAACATAAATATCAGCAGCCAATTTTTCATACAGAGAGAATAAAATTTTCTTGCATTTCAAAAAGTATTCTACTTTTTTTTGTTCCAGTATATTTTAACATTTATTTGAACTATTTAGTTTTAAATTAACTCTTGTAAAATTTTTACTATTTAGTATTTTTAAATAAAAAAGTAGCCACTTAAAAAACTAGTCCTACCATCCAATGGCCGCTAATAAAATTTCCCAATTTTATTATTCAATAATCATAATGCAATTTTTTTGAAGCCTCTGATTTTGATATCCATCATGAATAATTTTATTCAATAAAAAAATAAATAATACAATCACTTATGAACAGGGGTGGGGAAATGGATTTTCTCGCAAGGCGAGTGCATTTTTAGTTTGTGAAAAACTGTAGGCAATAGAGACATTCTCAGACACACATTTTCAATCTAGAAATTTTAACTTTCCAAATTATTACAGTGCAAATATGATACTAAGTTCTATGTTATATTAAGCTTATCTCTGTTGAATATATTTCTTAATTTTATAGGGAAAAATATGAAAATGTATTGTAGTAATAGTAATTTCGTGTGCGGTTTTGTCATAACTATTTTCAACTATGTGCCTGTTGCATCTTGCAGGCTGGTGAAATAACTCCTTGGTTGGTAAGATTTTTGAAAAATTCCCCACCCCTGCTTATAAAAACAAATTTTCACTGAAACCATACATTTTGAATGAAGCATATTCAGATTTTTTAATAAACATTTTTGCTTTAGTAGCATATCCAGAAGGAAAAAGAAATTGTAGGGGGGGGAGGGGGAAGAAAAGGTTTGTTTTCAGAAGTTTTAATTCACTCGCATGAAAATTCAAAGTTTAGAAGATTTTTAAGGGAGATTTTAACCCCATAAATAACACTTTTGGTTTCAGAAATGTTTTGAATATATATACATACAATATCATAGCTGCCAACTCTTCTGATTTTTTTGCCCGAAAAAACTTAATAAAAATTTTTGTCTTGTTCAATCGATAGATTACGGCGATTTGAAATAGTAAAATTTACTGTAAATTTTTTCTGGGTTTAAAAAGCGGAGGATGTTGACAGCTATGCAATATTTTGCTTGTTGTGTGCATACAATTAAGCCTTTTTTTTTTTTATTATTTTTTTTTTTTTTTTTTGTCCCATGAAAATTTATATTTTATCTCATTTGTAAAATAACATTTCTACTACCGCCTAGAAGTTTATTTATTTTTTTATTTGTAATTATTAGTTACCATTATAAGTTTTTAATGTATATATGTACTTTATAGGATTAAGTGAAAATTTATTATTTCCTGTAAATTATAATTAAGTTTGGTGCCAAATGCCCAAATGTATTTAAGTTTAGATGAATAACATTAGATGAATTATATGACATTTTTTTTTTCACTCTAACAAAAAATAAAGCAAAAATTTTCAATTTGAAATTTAAAAATTGTCTGCTGATCCCACATGACACATAATCTATGATACATACACATATAATTATACTTATTATAAGAAATCATTAGCTAAACTAACATAATAAATCAGAATAAATAATATTTTTTATTTATATCTTATTTTCTTTTGAAGGCAAATACTAGCTAAGAAGTTATGCTCTGTATCTGAAAAATTTCCAAATTAATATTCTGTTTTAAATATTTTTGATATGTCACCGATTAATTGTATATTTAGTAAACTTCAAAGTTAGTATACAAAACAATTTTTTACTTCATTATTTGACATACATTAATATTTAAAACAAACCAAATATTAAAAAGTTATTCATTTTGTTTACGCTTTTTTCTAATAAATTATCATGCATTACTTGAGACAAGTAATAAGTACTTTTTAAAATATTAAAAAGTGAAAATAATGAAACTTTTTTTGTAAATAGGTAAATTTTCTGATGTTCATTTGTTTCTGTTTCAGATGCAGTTTGTGAGGAGCAATCTGTTACCAAGTCTGCTGTTGAAAACATAATTAAAACATGGCTAAGACATGCTAAAGAGAGAAAATATTATGTTAAGAGAAAAGATATAACAGTGTATATTAATAAGAGATGGATAAAATAAAAATTAGTCTACGGATCTAGAATTCTCCTTTTCATTTTTTCCTTTCAGATCACATTTTAGAACATTTCCCCCCCCCCCCCACACACACAAAAAAAAAAAAAAAAAAAAATTACAACTCAGCTTAGAAAGCTTATTCTCTATTGGAAATTTTTCATGGTCATTCAAAAAGAGATGTTTAATTGAAAAAATTTAATTATGGAATATGTTAAAATTTATATAACTTTTTTATCAAATTTAAAAAAATATATATATTCTTTAATCGCCTATTTTTTTTTTTTTTTTTTGTTTGTTCAAAAACTAAATTAATTTGTTCAAAAAAATTAATTCTTTTATTTAAATAGTAACCTTGATTTATTCTGATCTACATGCAAAAGACGAAAAATAATTTGCTTTTTTATCTTTGATTTGTTTTAATTACAAAGTAATTTTAATTTGCCAAATGTCATTTTTTATCAAAATTAGTCTAGTGGCCTAGTGTGATTTATTTTTTAATAATGAACTCTAAATGGGCCTGTCCCTTTAGTTTTTATACTAAGATAATCTAGATCTAGAGATGGATGTTTGTAAAGTACTCTAAAATCATGCAAATTTGTCTGCTTGTAGAAATATTAGCACTTTCCCTTGCAGATAAAACATATTGGCAAAATTATCTTATTTATAAACTATAATGTGCCGTGCTTAACATTTTGTGATACAGGCAGAATATATTGGGAAAAACATTATCGAAATGGACATTTTAAAAGAAATTTCTGGAAGCAAGAGAATAAGAATAAAAATAATGTTTGTACTAATAAAATAACTGTTTAGAAAAGTGAAAAATAAAAACACACAACTGCTTATACATCTCTTCAAACGTTATGTCAGCGAGTTTCATGCTTTTATTTTTAAAAATGTGTCATAAAATTTTATCTTTTCAGAAAAAATATTTTTTTAAATAAATTCTCTTAAAAAAGGATTTTTATTTATTTATTTATTTATTTTTACCATTTTTGTAGTCATCCTGGACATCTTACAAGAAAGGTCCTAACTCTGTTAGTACCATTTTGGATCTCCATTGACTCCATTATTATTATTTTTGTTTTGAAGATATTATTTAAAACTGAAAACAAAATTGAAAATCGTAAAATCAACTTGATACCTTGTAAGAAACGTCATTAAATAAAAATTTCTCATGCAGATAATGGAAAAACAAGAATGCTCATCTAGAATTGAAATCTCGGCTAGAAGAACTAAAAGTGCATTCTGTGAATACTTCAAAAAATATTATTTAATCTACTAATGTATATAATAAAGCATTCATCATAATGTAATGGAAAATTTGTCTCTCTGTAAATGATTTGACAATTTGTTTGTTTGATTATTATTTAATATTGAGAAAACTTCACTTAAAAACGCCTGCTCGCTAATGCTAAATATTTAGGTAGGTTCTTGTTTTAATTTCAAAAATTTTAAGCTTTTATTTTTCATTCCACAGCTAAGGTCTATTTCTAATAAGAGTATTTTGTACTTTTCCAATTTTGGTTGCAGTTTTTTAAATACAGGTACTTTTGTTTAACCAATTCTGAAAGTAAAAATACCTTCATTAAAAAAAAAAAAAGTTATTGCATAATAACTTTTGCTATCCTAAATTGTTTAAAAATATTTAAATTTAACACATTGCGATCCATGGTGACGAACTGAACTTTGCTTCGGCTACTGGTGGCTAACAATGTAATATGTGATATGAAATAAAAATAAATTAGTGTTTAAATAATTAAGAAAGTAAAATCCTATAACTTTAAGTTTAATTAAGTTCAGTAAAATTTAAATAAATTTTCAGGGATTGCTTAAAACAATATATTTTTAAACTCTGACTCACATGGCATTCGATGTGTTAATAGAAAAATTCAAAAACCTGTCCAATTAGGAAATGTGTTTGCTAGAAGACATTCATGGATGTCTTCGAATGGAGAATCCCCTTGAGAAATAGATGCATCACTACAATGTTCATTATAAATAGACAGAAAAGTTTATTTTACCATGAAGAGCTGAAGCTCTTGAATTCTTTTTTTATACATACGTTAAAAAGGGCTATATGTGGATAAAATAATGCTGGATGTCATACTTTTTTTATACACATGCAGAGGTCGATCCATGCAAAATTTGAGGTCTATTTATTGTCCCTTCAAAAAAATTAATTTAATAAAATGGGCCCCTTCACGAAATTCCTTTTAATAAAATAGGATCTTTTATAAAATTCTTTTTCATAAAAACTGTTTAAAAATGTGTAATTTCTAAATATAACCAGTTCATGAAAAAGAAAACCTTTAGCAAAAGGATTTGAAGATGCTTTTGTTAATAAATGCTTGGTTCGAATTTGCGTAACTGGGTTTCTAGTTACTATTTTTTTTTACCACAGAAATAATTTTACTTTTCACAAAATGAGCTCCAAGAATAAAATTCTGTATCAACCCCTGACATGTCAAAAAAGAAAATTATATACTGCAGATTGAATTTGGGTGATCCAGAGGGTATCTGCAACTGTTCTATTACTGTACAAAATGTGTAGTAAAATGTTGTCCACAGGACATTGGCAGGTTTCACACTTCGAACTTAAGGGGATGTCCTACAACTGTCCACGAGACGAATTCACCCATCCGTAGGATATCAGCTCATCTGGTATATGGCATTATTAGGATGATTTTAGGACCGTCCAGAGGTTATCATATAAGCGTCCTATAACCATCCTAAAGGTGTCATGAAGTGACATCCGTAGGATGTTGACAGGTGTGACATTTCGAAACCCAGGGGATGTTCTGTAACTGTCGATAGGACCAATTCATCGGTCCACAGGATATCACGCATGTCCGAAGCGTGATATCTTCTGGATGTTTTTAAGATGTATTTGTGTTGTCTGGGTATCTATCGGTGTATATCACTTTTTTATAGACACGATAACTTTTCGAATTCTGCTCAAATCTCTTTCAAATTGATACTTAAATTCAAGGGGCATAAAATCTCGGTCAAGTTCGTTAATGGGCAAAATCGAGCCAAGGGTGTGGAAGTAGGAAAAGGTTTTGTGAAAACCGATAAAGCACCATAACTTCTCAAATAAAATATATATCGAATCAATTTAAAATTTGTTCTACTGCTAAGAAATAGGCCAAACATTTATGAATGCCAGATATGCTATAAAATTAAAAATGGGCTCAAGAGACGAAGAAAACATGGTTTTTGGGAAAAAAATCATGACTTCGTCAATTCTCAAGATATCAAATCCAACTAAATTTTTATAAATGTTCTCAAAATTATCTAAAGCTTTTGTATTTGTAAGTTTTTGATAGGACCAACTTTTACCGATGAAGAAAATTAAAAATTAAAAGAAAAATGGGGATGAAAAAATAAAAAAAATCCATAACTTATTCAATTCTCAAGCTATCAAATCTAAGTAAATTTATTTTACATCTTCTCAATAATATCTACAACTTTTATAGCAACAAGTTTTTCATAGAACCAATTCTTATAGCAAAAATAAATTTAAAAATAGGAGTTGGAGAAAAACCCTCAAATCCTAACTGCTTCTATTCTGACTAAGTTTTGAATTCATTTTTGATTTTAAACACATCCAAATGTCAGGTCCTCTTATTTAAAAACTACATAATGTGACGTATTGGCCAGTTTCTCCATAAAGACAGAATATATTTAAAAAAAAAGCTTCCAAAAAAGGCACTTTGAACTGAATTTCCCTAAGCGATTGAAAAATTGAGGAAGTACTCAAATAACAAATTGCTAATTTTATGACTCATTTATAAAACCATTCTTGCTCTCAAACGCATCCAATTGACAGGTTCTCTTATTTAGAAACTGTATAATGTGCCATATTGGTCAGTTTTACGATAAAGGCAGAATATATATCAAAATATGCTGTCAAAATAGCCATTTTGAACTAAATTCCCCAAAGCGATCCTGATTGAATATTTGAAGATGCATTGAAACAACAAATTGCTTTTTTATGATTCATTTCTAAAACCATTTTTGTTCTCAAACGCATCCAGTTGACAGGTTCTCTTATTTAGAGACTATATAATATTCCGTATTTGTCATTTTTTCGATAAAGGCAGAATATATTTAGAAAACAATGTGTCAAAATAGCCATTTTGAACATAATTTCCCCAGGCAATCGTGATTGAAGATTTGAGGATCCATTCAAATAAAAAATTGCTTATTTTTGACTGATATTTAAAACCATTTTTTGCTCTCAAAAATATTCCGTTTGCAGTTTTTCTTATTTAGAAACTTAAAATTTACCTTATTGATCAATTTTTTCATAGAGTCAGAATATATTTCAAAAAAAGTCTGTCAAACTGCGCATTTAAGCCAAATTTAGCTTAAGATGATTCTGATAAAACCGGCTCTTACATAAAAATGAATTTAAAATTTCGTTAGAAGCGGTCGAATAAAATTGTTAAATTGGGTTTTGCACTAATAACATTTTATTTTTTGTCGTTGAGATGAGCACTTAACGAAATCTACCTCTCCCTATACGCCAAGCCGACAGGGATTTTTCCATAATGTATTGCATCAAGTTAATTTCTCTTTCATCCCACACACAAAAACAATTTGGTGGCAAGCTGTGAGCACAAAGAATTGTTTGTCGTAGTAATTTTCATGGTCTTAAAAAAAGCTCAGTTTTTCGCACCAAATACTGACTTTTTTTTAAGGAGGGGGGGGGGGGGTATAAAAAAATAAACAACTCAACTTTAGAAAAAAATTCTTGATTTCGTCTTTTAATAAGATAAGAGACAATTGCCAATTTTTCTGGAGAAAATCTGAGATGGCGTGAATCATTCCGTGATACACTGTAAAAAAAAGGGTCGATCTACTAAAAAAACTTTAGTGATCCTTGTAATTACTAAAACATTTTTAGTAATCTTAGTCGGTTACAAAAAAATCTGTAAGAATTACTAGAAAAAAGTTAGCAACGAATAGAGTTAATAGTTTTATATTTTTAATAGCTCTTACTAAAATTTAGTTGGTGTGGCTTTGATAGCATAGTGGTTATAGTAACGGACTCCAGGCTCAAAGGTCCCGGGTTCAAAACTTGTCACCGCCAAATATGCCCCGAATGTATGTAGTGACTCGTTAATAAAGGGATTATGAAAATCCTGTTGGAGCGGGTAGGAAAGTTTGGTGCTGCCATTTTTTGCGGTTTTGCCGAAAATCTTCCGCTTCAGAAGTCTGAATGCAGCTCGAAGGCAGCTCCTGCATTTCGGACGCAAGTAATGGTTATTAAAAATAATTTTTGAGCTATTACTAAAATTTGCTTGGTGGCTCATACTAAAAATTTTTAAGTTAGTTATACAAAAAATTCTTTTGTTCAGTTTACAAAAGAAATGCTTGTTTCACTTGCAAAAAAAAGTTTGTAATGGTTACTAAAAAATTCTGTGGAATACAAATTTACTAAAAAATTTTTAGTAACTTCTTGAATTTTTTTTAGAGTGTACTGTATGTGTGATTCAGATTTTTGCTCTAACCAGCTAGTTTTACAAAGCACTTTAAATAATGTTTTATTTGTATAATTCATTAACAAAAACAGAGGAAAAAACTGGTTTGATTTTAATTGCTGCTTTAGTAAGAAATGTCATAATTCAAATTTTCTAATTATAAAATATCTATTTATGCAATAAATAATATTTTAAAGGTCTATTTATGCAATAAATGTTATTTAAATACTAATTAAGCAATGTATTTTCGAATACAAATAGGTACTATAAGCTACTATTTTATGTTACATGTATAATTAATATTTTAGATGACTTTTGTAAAATATAAAATATTGCCTATTGCGTTTATTATTTCTAAATCACCTTAATATTCGGATAAAACTATTCTGTTTCCAGTTTAAAGCTTCTTTAATTTTGCTTTTATGTCTTGTCGCGATAAATAAACAAGATACAAATAGCTTGAAATATTTCTTTTGACATACCCTTTTGATATTTTTTAGACTGAAACTGATTGAAAAGAAATTCGCATCACATATTTTCACAAAGATAGCTTTACACATTTCAATTCCCTTATTATAGAACAAAATGATGAACAATCGTCACGTCAAATAAATAAATAAATAAATAAATAAAATAACTCACGTTATGGGCGAACAAAGTGAAATACCGGGTGATCCAAAAGTCAGGACGAACTTTAAAAATGAATAACTCGAAAACGAATCAAGATACAAAGATACGGTTTGCACCAAATGGATGGAAAAGAAACCGGATTTTGTGTGACAACGAAAAAAATAGTTTGCCGTTGACATCCAAAAAATGACACGGTAGTGTTTTTTGCACCAAAAGATGATTTGCAAATGAAAAAATGTTGACAATTTCCAAGTCAGCTTAGTTACAGTTAATTAGTACAACAGAAAATGTTCAATGTGCTGTCCCTCATTCATAAGTGCAGCTGTGAGACTAGGCACTACACCGTTCACAGCATTTAGTAGCATTTCTTGCTTTATGGCAGACACGTTTTGGCGGATGGCATCTTTCAATGCTGCTAGTGATGCCGTTGGTCGCCAATAGAACAATATATTTTTGTTGTCACACAAAATCCGGTTTCTTTTCCATCCATTTGGTGCAAACCGTATCTTTGTATCTTGATTCGTTTTCGAGTTATTCATTTTTAAAGTTCGTCCTGACTTTTGGATCACCCGGTATATTACAGCCCGGTGAAATAGTTGTAGATCAAAACATACTGCGGAAGGGATGTTATTAAAAATATCTTTGAAGTTTAGAATGTATGACGAAACTTGTCTTGACGGTAAATTTACCCTGATAAGGAAAAATTAAATTACCAGAAAATCATATCAAAGCTTCATTATAATACATTGAACATTTTTATTCATTAATCTGCATGTTTTAATATGCTCATACTTTTATATTTACACTATACACATGGCTATGCTTATGCATTTGTATTTTGAAGTAGTAATATTACTTTTAGTTATATATATTTAGTTTAATATAACCATTCCTATTTAATGTAAAATTTAGCATAATATTAATTATATTTAAAAAAATAAGTTTATGCAATTCTAATATTTTATCAAAATTTATTATTTTTTTAAACATATATACACGCATAAATAAATTCTGCATTTAATTCCTAAAATTACAGATATTATAGAAACAAACACACAATAATTATAATAAATCCAACTGGAGTAAAACATTAGCCAGTAACGAGTTTATTATTTTTGTATATTATTTTAGCTCTCTCAAGCATACGGGACTGATAAACATTGTTCTATAACCCTATGAGAGGCCGAGAAATGTATTTAATTCCACTTAATTGAAACAAGATTAGCATGGGATATCGGATTTGTAATAGCTAGTGCAGCACAACAGCATAATTCATTTTTAATGAGCTCTCATTTTTCACAAAAAAGTCTGTGTGTGAATAATAAAAATGAATAAAAAATACTTTATACATGAGAGGGTTAAATACCACCTAAATGCATGAATAAAATTTTTACAAGTTCAATGATGTCGGCAATATTTTACTTAAAATTTCCTGTTACATTATTTCTTGAGAAGAAATAACTTCTAATGCAAATATTTCTTAAGAAATACAAAAAAACTCTCTTTCAGGGTTGCCACTGGTGACTATTTTTTAATTCCATCTCTCAGGGCTTTCTCGAAATAAAAGCCTTTCATACTCACGCTTTTACAATTTGTGTGAGATAATACCTCAAAATTTATTTATTTATTTAATTTAAAAATAGTCATCCGCTGCAGTTTCGGTTCGTGTCATTAAAAAATAAAATAAATATAAAATAAATAAAAGCAATAAAACTAGTAAAATGATTCCTTTTTAGATGTCTTGTAGTTATGTAAAGATGTAGCCCTTATGGTCGTTTCTCAGTCCGTCCGTCCACATTTATCAGGACAAAAACTACCGAGCTCAATCATTTAAAATTAAAAATATATTATTGTTGCATAATTTTGTCGAGTCATATCAAATTTTATGATAATAGATTAATTGCGGGGACAATTAAAAGTATTATGTTACATTACGCCTAATATAAAAAATAGTTACAAGTGCACTTAATGATGTTACACTCTTTCTAATATAATAATGCATCTATGAATTATATACTAAAATGTACATTCTGTACGATTTGTGGTGCAAATATTATTCGATATTCATTTACAGGACCCCACAAAATTATTCTTTATATAATGGTATAAGGAGAAATATTGTTTTGGGCGCATTTTAATTACATTATACTATTTCACATTTAATGAAATTCATATACTTTGCTGAGGTTTATTAAAGTTACTTTCTGCATAAAAGAAAGTAAATAGTACTTAGAGGGACACACAAAAGGTTTTGGCTACTATATTGTATCTTAAGTACTATATATTATTACACCAAGATCTGGAAATATTAAAAATTTCGTTATAATATGAAAGCACCTCACTTGCTACACTTGACGCGCAATTTTTGAACTGTTATTATAATATATCGGTGTTGATTCGTTTGTTGATGTGTTGTGGAGAATAAAATACAATAATAAAAGTGAGCGAAGTGATCCAAACCCAGGATTGTGAAACACTTATTACACGGGTGATTGCACACAAAAATCGCTGGATGAAGTTCGCCTACTAAGTGTATAACCTAAAAATATTTTAAATTTTAAGCTTATTAAAATTGCTTGGACTCTTTCGAATTACTTGAACTGAATTGTGACTTTGGAAGTAAGTGAAGTTTCACTGAAAGAAAGTCAATTTTTAATAAATAAGCTACTTTATCAACTTATTAAAACAAATTATAAACTTTTGCTCATAATTAAAAAAAAAGTTTTTGATTTTGTAATTACAAATGTATAGTATGTAAATTATTAAAATTGTGAATAAGATATATTGAAACACATTGTTAGGCTATGGAACATACTATGCTATCAATTTAGCTCAAAATGGCACTTTCGAGATCTGTGCTCAGTATTAATCTTATATCACTGGCAGTTTATTCGATTCACACTACATTACTGTGGTTAACGTGTTGATCTTATGTTAAACATAAGAAACAGTTTTTTATTGAATGCAATTTGAAAAAAAAAATTATTTTTTAAGTACAGAGAAAAACAAATTTAAAAAGCATCAGAAAATAGTGAGTTCCGGTATAAGCACAAAAATAAATAGTACGGTTTTCTAAAACATTGATGCCACTTATAAACATTTACATTTAAAAATATTCTGACGTATTGTCTTTTTACATAGAAAATAAGGCTACACTGACAGATAATTACAAAAAGTGTAAATATATAGTGTATTATATAATATTTTCTGAAATGAATCGTATTTTACACGAATACATACTAGTGTATATATTTCTTGACGTTTTCCTACTTAAAATATCACTTATTACTTAATATATTACTAATTATTTATTACTTAATATTACCCGTTAGTAATTAAATATTGCTTAAATATCACAATATCAGTAGTCAAATATAAGAAATTCATCCAAATTCATAATTATATTTTACATTCATAAACAATAATGATGTTAGATTAGTAAATTCTACATAATTTTAGAAAAATATATTTCAATAAATAATTTAATTCTTTATTTCTTTTCTTTTAAATTAAAAAAAATCAATTTATTTGGGATCAATATATTTGAAACATGAATTGTGTGTGTATTTAAAGTATTTTAATAACATTTTAAAAAAGTATTCATATTTTATTTCTGTTTTTCTCACGTTATACGTTTTATATCTTACAATTTCAAACATTATGTGCAGTATAAAATAGCATCAAGGAAAAACAAAATTTAATATAAGCCACGTAAAATTCCGGAAAATTTCCAATGTATGATCATATCTTTCCTATAAGCTTCAATAGATGGACATTTTTGAAATGATCCACATAATCCTCTAATATTACAGACTCGTGGATTCCAAATGCATTTTTTTTGGAAGCTTTAGATTATATTTCTTTGAAAACAGTATTATGTCAAATATGTTTTTTTTCGATTTGTAAAAATTGTCGCAATTGCAGAACCATAAGTATAATTCTAGAATACTTTAGAAAAAAATCTCTAGGTATTTACAGATTTAAATAAATGAAAAAATATGAAAAATATATATAGAAAATATACACAGAAAAGCTTTTATTAATTTCAATTTAATCTCACTGCTAAAATATCATATTTTATGACATTTTACCAACTGAGATACATGTGAATCTACTTATCCATCATTTAATAAAATTCAATTAGCAGCGGTTTCTTCTGTTTAGCCGTTTCATATAATGGACGGGATCTTTAATTAAAGATTTCCTGTTTTAATAATAGCGGCCAAATGTCACATAACATCTTCAATTCAAAACAAAAGATTCGTTTGCTATTCTCGAGTTGAACATTTTTAAAATACATTTAGAAAAATGTTAATTCGTATAATATTTTTTCAATGAGCATGACTTACTAAAAATATTAAAAGTTTCTAACCAGTGTAAAATTATGGATTTTTTTAAAAGGATGTGAAATTTCTATAAATTTGTCTACTATTATTTTTTTGAAGATCTAATTAGTAGATTGAAATCAAGAAATTTTTACAATATTCATGTGCCAGATATTTATGACATATACCAGAACCACCTCAACAGAATTATTTCTCTTGTAGGAGGATACTTTGATCAAGCTCATTTTGCATTGTTTTAATATCAAATTTACCGTAAAATTTCTATTTTACACACATATTTCATATTTTTGCCTTTACGCAGCAACTGTAAAATTCATTATGTGGCAACCTGTATCTGCAACATTATAACGTTATTGAAAAGTGTACAGCAGTATCGCTTAAATAAAATAAAATTTGTAGACATTATTATTATAAGCATTAAAAACAAAATATGAGAATATGATGCAAAATATTTTGTTTATGAAATCATGAATTCTCGACATGCTTTTATGTATGCACATGAAACCTTATCAAATAAAAATTTTACCATATGCTAATAATGTGACTTTGTGCAAAGGAGCAAAAACATTCTCTATATTATTGTAGCTCAGAAAGTTTTATATTTCATTGTATATAGTTGTAACATAAATTTGTCTTTCATTATTTTTTTCATGAAATCGTGAATTTTTTATAATATATTATTTTTCTGCAGGCACAAGAAAATTTATTAAAACAGATGGTGACCATATGCTAATACTGTAATGTAGCACAGGATGAAAAATAGAGTAATTTAAGCTAAATGTTAGTTATTTGAACATAGGAGGATTTATATATAATTTTTTGTAATTATAAATTAAATTTATCTTCCATTATTTATTTTTCTCAATCAAAATATCTGACATTATTTTTGTACTTTTTGTATTTTTTAAAATTTACTTATGTAATGTATCCTACACGTAGGCTCACTACGAGTTTTCTTCTTCACATTATAATTTGTGTAAATACTACACTATGGCCAGAGTTACCGGTCACTGGCGATTTTAGATGTTTTGTTAACTATCTAGAAAAAGACGTGGGTTGATAAGAGCCATTTTTCCCCACCAAACCTTCTATGCGACATACATTTTTCTCCATTGGTTTACTTCATAAAAAAGAAAACAATATTTTGAGTGAAAGTTCAATAATTGATTGTAAAAATAATATAGATAATTAATTAAGTATATTTTTACATTAATAGGCATAAATACTATTGTCACTAATTTTATTTCATATAATCAATAGTAGATGCAAAACTAAGAAGAAAGGAGTTAATTAGGGTTATTAATTCAATATATGAAACATAGGAAATAATCAATAACAGAAAATAATCATAGAATTGCAGACACTTTTTGCAACGTATCCTTGATTTTTTCCTCCGCATCACTGTTATACTATCCAGTGGCGATGTCTTGTAGTATTTCAGCATATTTAAGACTTAGCTTTTTAACTTTAGTTTTTAATTATGGTATCAGTAAACTAGAAACGATAATATGGAATCAGATAGGAAACCGTACCTTACGACACTTGAACCTACTTTACATTGCATGTACTATTATGCGATGTTGCTACTCTCAATTTTTATCCAAAGTTTATAGTTTTTAGCACTCGAATATTTGAAGTTTAGTCATGAAACGTGCCTCCATAGCGTTCTCTATTAAATATTCTTGCTGCTTTGTTTCAAAATCGAGGCCTCTCTTGTTTGCTACATTTCAGATAATTTTAAAAAGTTTTTTAATACCTTTTTGAAACATTGATGTGTTTTCATTTACAGGGTGTAAAGTTTGCAGAGCCAATTTACAAAATAACAATCCAATAAAAGTAATGCAGCATCGTTTTTCCGACGAAATATAGATTCTAGTTTCTGTAATGGCTTGAGTTTGATATGCTTTTGGTTCGCTCACGAGGTAGTTATTACCTTTACATATTACACAATATGTGTTACAGTTGTTCTAACGAGGTATTGATAATCGAATATTATAGGTTTATATTATAGGTTTTTTATTTGTGTAGGCGTCAGCAATACTCTTTGACGCATGATCTGTTATTCTTACCACAGAAGATGAAATAGGAATATTTCGAGTACGAAGCTTAAGAAATACGTATGATCTGCATTCAAAAAACAAATTAGAATCATCCTGTATATTGCAATTTCCAGAACATTCAGGTAACTATATACTTTTTGTTAGAACAGATGCAAAAATCACCAGGTGTTTTTCGTCAAGATTTCCAACAATGATACTGACTTTTAAGCATTATTTATCATTAAGTTTTTCTATATGTGTTTACAACAGATTTACAAAACAACATTAACATCTGAAAAATGTAAATACTTTTTCAGCACGGTAAAACAATTCGGAATGTGCTCTAATGACAGTGCAACTGATAATCTCACATGAAATACTTTTCTCTAATAGGTAGAAGCTGCCTCTAAATCAAAATAAAATAATTCTCATATAAAAGCTTATAAGGAATAGTATCATCGAAGTCAACATTGATTAAGTTCATGGATTGCTTCTTATAGAAAAAGTAACTCAAAGATACAAAAAACGACAAAATTGCAGGAAAAAGCCAACACACTCTATTTTTGGGCGGTAATTTCTGTGACTTATTATTTTATTTATCAAGTAAATCTCATATTTTTAAAAAACACATATCTTGAAATATACAAAGACATCAAACAGTTGTTGAAAAAGTTTTTTTTTTTTTTTTTTTTTTTGCATTTGTTAGGCGCAAAGAATGCCGTTATAAACTCATCTGCTTACATGAAGAATTAGCCTCCATCTGCGTAAACAGGATAGTATAAGTCATATATTTCCGTGAAGATTCTTTCCCTAAACCCCATTGGAGACCGTCCACAAACTTTAAAAAAAACCGAATACCTTTTCGATGATTCTAAAGAATCTAATGTAACAAAAGCGTTGGAAGTGTTTATTATGATTAAGTGACTTGCTGTAATATACCATGTTCATTTTTATAAGGATAGGACATATAATTATAGAAAAATTAAGGTTTTTATATAAATAGTATCAAATATTACCAAATTGTTCGGTTATAATTAATAGAATTCATACGTGAATGCAATATAAATATTATGTGCTTAATGAAACAGCTAAATACATAGAGAAACGTTTGTGAAAGTCTGAAAAACATAGCTTGAAGATTTTGAAAATTATTGTCGATAGGATAAGCCTAAAATCCGTTGTTAAAAGATTAAACAAAGAGATGAGGGATTGCATCCATATAGGCATTGATCAGTGCAAATCTAGCTTATAAAATATTGCATGTACTACTTTATTTAGAAACAGCACTTCATATTTTTTTTCTTTTCCTTTTGATAATAATGGATTTCGAGCATATTCTATCAACGATAATTTTCTGAATTTTCAAGCTATTCTTTTAAAACTTTCAAAGAGGTTGTCCACAAAAGCTGCTTAGAAAAAGTAACTGATTGCTTTCTGTATATGCATATTCGTAAATTAAATCATAAATAATTTATTTCATCTTTTGTGGTTATTACCTAAATTTTTGTCATTGGAGAATTTTAAAGGCTGGTTTAATTCTTTTTAGTGTGTTTTTTTTTAATCGGTTACTTTATTTTTATTTTTATTTTAACACATATATAATTGTTGCCACATGAATATATATATATATATACATATACATATATATATATTCTGTTTCTATATCAGAACAAGGAAAATTTAAATCTATGTGTACCGATAAAATGACATTTTTATTTTTCTAAATAAAGCATATTTGATATTCATAATTTCTTTTCTTGCACCAGTTTTACATGTCCATCAAACGAAATCACACAATTTCTTTTCGTAGAATACTTTCTTCCGTATTTTATTTATTTTTATTTTTTTGCTTCAAAATAAGGCCATGACTAAACTCAACAGTTAAAAATCACGATGATATAAATGTTAAGCCGCTATGTTTTTTGTGCAATTACTTTTTTTTTCAAAATTTTATTTTATCACAAACATTATCAATGCCACATAATAGAGAAAAAAAATAAATATAATCTTTGGATATTTGAGAACAAAGAAAAAGTTCGTCTACGCCTACCAATAAAATGCCTTTTTTATTTTTCGAAATTAAGTACGATTGATATTCAAAGTTTATTTTTTCGTACCAGTTTTGTACCATTCATCAAACGAAATAACCCAATGTCTTTTCATAGGCTAGTTTCCTCGCCATTTTACTTCCTTTGTCGCGAAATAAGGCCTCGACTAAACTGAACAGTAAAAAATCACGGTAATATAAATGTTAAGTTGCTGAAAGTAAAATAGCATCAAGATTGATAGAATAACATCGACAATGAGTTAAAGAGTAAAAAAGATTAACTTTAACCTGGCAAATATTTATATCTCATATAATAAATTATTAAATCTAAGCTAACTATAAAAGAGCTTCATTCCTGACGAAATGAATAATATACATATATACACTGCTCAAAACAATTAAAGGATATTTGAAGTTTTATATAAAATAAAAATATAAACGAAATTTTTTTTGCCGAAAATAGAAGAAGATAATCACAAATGCAAATTTTTCTGGTTTTCAAACTGTGGAGTATGCAAATTTTGAGTTCGACGTCAAAAACGTCGCTTCAGCGGCAGCGAATGAAATTTGACTTTCAACTGGATAAAAGAGAATGAAGACAAGGATGATCGGCATTCAGTGATTGCTTTGTTTCGATGAGTACGATGTCTCAGCGAAGCCATTTGACAGATTCAGAAGCTTGGAAAATAGTTGGTAGGTTAGAAGGGGGCCAAACTCAAGCCGAAGTAGCGCAAGCCATTGGAGTGTCACAAAGTGTCATTTCCAGGATCTGGAACCGTTTTTTGGAGAGTGGATGTGCAGGCCGAAGACCAGGGCAAGGTCGTAGACGGGAAACAACGCCCAATGAAGATCGGTATTTAGCGTTAACAGCTCGGAGACTCCGAAACATGAACGCTACTCTTCTCCAACAACACCTTCGCTCGGCTACAGGCACCGCGATTTCAACTCAGACTGTCCAAAACTGGCTCCATGCTGTAGGTCTGTATGTTCGCCGACCGATGGTATGTGTTATATTAACATCAAGGCATCGTCGCGACCGCAGGGAGTGGGCAACCGAGCATGTCAACTGGAGGAGAAATGAATGGAGCAATATTCTATTTTCTGACGAGTCCCGTTTTTCTGTGCATCCGTATAATAGGCGTATTTTCATCTGGAGGGATCGTGGCAGTAGGAATATTCCTGCGTTCGTGCACGAAAGTGTCAGATTTGGCGGTGGAGGAGTGTTAGTGTATGGTGGCATCTCCATTGACGGGCGCACTGACCTCTATTTCATTCGAGATGGAGCTCTGACAGGTCGCCGATATAGGGATGAGAACCTCAGACCTATTGTAGTCCATTACGCTGCAGCAATCGGAGATAACTTCATTTTAATGGACGATAACTGCAGGCCACATCGTGCAAACATGGTGGAGGATTTCCTTTTCGAGGAAGGAATCGTTCGAATGGAATGGCCAGCGTGTTCTCCAGGCATGAATCCAATCGAGCACGTTTGGGACGCTCTAGAAAGACGAGTTTCTGGCCGCCAACAACCCCCACAAACTCTCCAGGAACTGGAAAGAGCTCTTCTGGAAGAGTGGGGCAGAATATCCCAGGTAAAAAAATCAGCAAAAAACCTTTAGAAAAAATAAGATTTTACAGGGATTTTGAAGGTTTCTACAGGGATTTTGAAGGCAAATTAAAAGCGCAGATTTATTTGAGGGAATTTACTGTTAATCAAAAGATTTTATGCAGGCATTTATCTGACCGCCAAATTACTAATCGGGTATTTTGAAGGTCACTTCAGGTAGTTTGAAGGAAATTGAAAACTGAACAAAATGCACAAATTTTTAAAGGTTGTATAGAGGCTTTTATCAGCAAGTTAATGGCTTTCAATTTACCGTTAGTGACTTAGCTGATTTTTGATAAGTATACTTCAGGTATTTCGAAGGAAAATATAGCCTTCAATTTACCTTCAGTGACTTAGCTAATTTTTGATAAGTGTACTTCAGGTATTTTGAAGAAAAATATAGCCTTCAATTTGCCTTTAGTGACTTAATGACTTAGTGAATATTTACAATTTCTTAGTTCAAGCCTTCGCTTTGTTACGTGAGGATGTGTCCCAGAAATGCTCTTCAAAATACAAGAATAGGTGCGACCCACGGCCCGCGGGACAGGAACATTCTGTTGATTTAGATGCGTTAATATCTCAGCTACATTTTGAGGTAAGTTGCATGTTTTTAGGACAATTATTAATTAAATTATAAGTAAGTAATTATCACATCCCTTTGCCAGTTAATTCTATCGGCGCTTACAGATACTAAGTTCCAGAATTCTAAGAATTTAATTGCTTAAACTCTTAATTAAAATTTCTCAAATCATGTAAAAATCATCTCCATAGTCTAATTTTCAATCAAGATTAGTTTATAAAAATTTTCTCATAAAAATTATCGAATTAATTAAAGTTTTAGTATTATTTCTTCCAAATTAATCTAGAACCACGTGTTCGAATTCGAGCTAAATAACGCTAAGTTCAGCCTAATGGGGATAAGTATTAAGATATATATCCACAAGATAGCGTCTCGTTCACCCCTGCCGGCAGCAATTCAGACCCCGTAGCGACCACGTGGAATTTCTGAACTTTGAAAAAAAATCTCAAGATTAAAAAACTTCAAGACAATACACTGGCCTCAAATGTACCCCGTAAATATATATTGTAATTATATTTATGTATTGTAATTATATGCATTTATATAAAAAGCTTTAATTATTTTCTCCATTTTTAATGTTTTAATTTCTAAACTTAGAATATTTTTCGACTTTTTTTTTCCTTTTTTCGCAAAAATATTTTTTTTTCGAATTTTTAGATAAAAACTGGGAAATTGACTAATTATTACATAAAATTAACGATTTTAATTAATTTTCTTTAAAATTAAAAAAAAATTTTTAGTACGGCATTTTTGTTTTTAACGGTGTTCGCCATGATTATGCCGCACTCAACGTACTATCCATCCAGCCGTAAAACATTAATTTCTAATTATCTCATTAATTAATTAATATTTATTCTTTTCCGCTGGGTTCCTATACCTACGACTTCTAAATTGGGGGGAAGAGGGGTTATTGTTTATTTTGAGTACAATTGAGAAATGTGAAATTTAAATCTTTGTTTTCACACATATACAGGGAAATTGCAGGTTTTTTACCTTCAAGAAACCTTAGTTCCAAATACCTGTAAAATACCTGAATATTGTTTTTTCAGGGAAAATGCGGGTTTTTTACTTTCAAAAAACCTTAGTTCCAAATACCTGCAAAATACCTGAATATTTTACTTTCAGGGAAAGTGCAGGTTTTTTACCTTCAAAAAACCTTAGTGCCAAATACCGGTAATTTACCTGAACTTTTTTTAAAGGTTTTTTGCTGATCTTTTTTACCTGGGTATTCCAACTCGTCATTAATAGCCTCATTGAGTCCATGCCTCAAAGGTGTTCAACGTTGCTGGCCGCCCGTGGAAACCATACCCCCTACTGAAAATGATTTTCTTTGAAGAAAACACCTTTTCTTATTCTTTTTTTCTCATATGCACAAATTGTGTTTTTTTCCTTTTGTACACAAATGCGCAATAAAATGCATTTTTTTCTGCCAAACATGTGTAATTTATTCTCATATAACCTACTATGTCTGTCGACCATGTATCAATCAGCTAAAAAGTTTAACAGATACAAAATCCACCTAAATCTGCAATATCCTTTAATTGTCTTGAGCAGTGTATATATATATATATATATATATATATATATATATATATATATCATCATAATAATAATCAACCGTTTTCGATCCACTGCTGGATGTTGGTCTCCCCCAAATTTTTCCAATATTTCCTGTCTGCTGCTTTTGTCATCCAATTTACACCAGTCACTTTTCTAATTTCGTCGTCTCATCTTACCTGTGGTCGTCTTCTTGGTCGTTTTACATATCTGGGATACCACTGTAGTATATTTGTGCTCCATCTATTGTCTTGTCTTCTCGCAATGTGCCCAGCCCATTTCCATTTTAGCTGTTTGATTCTTTCAAGGATGTCAAAAACTTTTGTCTGATTTTTTATCCGTGTTATCCTCTTTCTGTCTCTTCTATTTATGCCTAGCATGCATCTTTCCATACTACTCTGTGTTGTTTGTAGTCTTTGTATCATCCGTTTTTTTAGCGTCCATGTTTCTACTTCATAAGTTAGTGCATGTAAAATACATTGATTAAACACTTTTCTTTTCAAACAAAGAGGCATATTACTCTTCAGAACAATATTGTTCCCAAAAGCACTCCATCCATTTCTTATTCTTCTATTGATTTCATTCATTATACTATTATCCGATGATATTTCCTGTCTTAGGTACACATAACTTTGCACTTCTTTAATCTCAGTGTTCTTGTAGACAATTTTCTTTTTTTGTTGTAAATGAAATGGTCACCTTGGTCTTTTCTAAATTTATTTTTAATCACACATTGTTGATAGCTTCTGCAAGATTTTTTAGCATATTTTCCAATTCTTCAGGACTGTTACTAAAAATTACAATGTCGTTAGCGAACCGGAGATGACTTAAATATTCTCCATTTACTAGTGAAAAATGCTCCAAGGAGCAGTGCAAAAGCAGAATATGATTTTAATTGAGCATTAAAAAGTAATGGACAAGTGCTTCTGTTAATTATTGAGCATGATGAAGGATAAGGGATTCCTTCTTGGCTACAACTCACTTCAATGCCAACTTTGAAAAAATCATATTTGCGCTTTTTCCATATAAAAGAAATTTGCGGTTCTTTAGTAGAATTTTCCACCGTACTTTAGATGTTAACCAGGGGTGTAGTCATAAAAATAACATAAGATATATGCTCTAAGCAGAGGGATATTCTAGAATGTGTATACTATAAGCTTTCTTGAAAAACAGAGGGTATATGGTGTTCTATTAAAAAGTCCAGAAGGTGTACGGCGTATAGCCTGTACTACATCTCTGATGTTAACTGCACTGTTCACTCTGCACTATACTACAAATCAAATTTCTGTGCAATTATACACTTAGGGTATGCTTGGTGGCAGTGCATGAATGTGATACCTGCAGGAACTAGGTATCTGGCATTATGTCGCCTTCCTTTACATTTATGTCTAATTAAGCTGCATCTTTATTGTTTACGTCTTTACACTATACATTTTTATAGTAACTGCGACTGATTTGTTTTCACGGAAAAAGCGCAAATATGATTTTTTCAAAGTTGGCATTGAAGTGAGTTGTAGCCAAGAAGGGATCCCTTATCCTTCCTCATGCTCAGTAATTAACAAAAGCACTTGTCCATTACTTTTTAATGCTCAATTAAAATCATATTCTGCTTTTGCACTGCTCATTGGAGCATTTTTCACTAGTCTTTCTATTTTTCCATATCCCATAGGGATACTGCACAACTTGTTTTGTATTTTATATAAAGAAAACAAAATCTTATTTGTATTGAAATTAAAAAATGCTACATACTCTAATACTCTGGTGTTACAAATTAAAAAAAAATTTAAACAGGTTTTTCTATACCAAAATTCTACGGTGGTTTTCAAAAAAAAAAAAAAAAAAAAAAATCAGTTTTTTACTAAAGTGAATAAAATAATAAATCCTTTCAAAGAATAGATTTTTCATTCAAATATCCATTATTTTTGCCAAAAACAGGAACTTTTTTTATGCAAGAGTAAAGTTTTATACAAAAACCATGCTTCTTTTTTTTCTTAATCCGTATTTATTACGGACTTATTAAAAACGTACTCCACCGTTTTTATAGGAAACGATTGCTTTACTGTGTTATGGAGCATTCTCATTGGCCATAAAGAGACATTCTATAAAAGCTGTGGAGTGACTCTGCAACAAATGGGTCAAAATTTTAACAGTGCACTGTTAAAAATCTGCTGCATTTTGCTGCAACGCCCTCCACCACTTGTATATAATATCTCTATTCCAACCAATGAGAAAGCGACATTTCACGGCCAAGTAACCGTTTTCTATACAAGCAGGGGAGTGCGTTGCAGCAAAATGCAGCAGATTTTTAACAGTGTGCATATCCTTGGCGCTATAGTTTACAGGAGTGGTACATTGTTCAAAATTTGAAACTTTTGCTGCATCGCCACTCCATCGCTTTGATAGAATATCTCTATTTTGATCGATGAGAATCCTCGATAATGCATTTAAGTAATCGTTTTCTACTTATCTACTATATCGTTTCCGTATATTTATTTTTTCAATCAGCACCAAGGTGCGCACTTTATTAGAAGACGCGCTCTATTAGAGGGCGCATTCTATTACAGGGTGCGTAGTTATCAAGAAACTCAGAGGATTTTAATTCTTTTAGTATCAGAAATTCTTTAAAGTACTGGTTGTTTCATCTGAAAAAAGGATTTCTTTTTCGTTAAATAAAACAAATATTACATTATAAAAATTCTGGTAAAAGGTCCTTACAAGGTGCTTCCAGACTACGCACCCTGTATTAGAATAAATACGGTATATACTTATAATAAATACACTTTGTTAAAGTACAGGGCCCCAATATTTGACAGGTATGCCAGGCATTTTTGCCATTGATGCCATTGTGCTAAAAACAAAATATAAATAAATGAAAAAAATGGATAAAATATAAATTTGGCATGGTGCAAAAAATTGCCTAATTTAAAATTAAAAATCAAATTTGACAGCCACCAGGGCTAGACACCGTGCATAATTATTCAGTAAATGATTCATTAAAAAATAACAAAAATCAGCATGTCAAAAATTTCAAAAAAATTCATAATTCGTTAAAAAAATAAGTTAAAAATAAAAGAAAAAAAGCATTCTGTATTTTTTTATGCTTAATCGAATGGTGTAACTGGTTTTTCTCTCCGATGATCACAAGTACCTTAGATTGATGACTGCTATTCTTTTATTTCATCTTGTAAAAAAAACTGTTTAACGTAAAGCTATGAATTTTTGCAGGATTAATTAGCATCGCAAAATCTTTAAAATAAACTTTACCGCAACATTCTATCTGCAATAGAACGTTAGATATACCCATTTATGACCAAGTTTGGAAAATACGCAATTTCAGAAAAACCGCCCAGCGAAATAACGTTTTCTCGATGACTACCTCGGGATAAAAAGTTTGTCTTTTGTTTAAAAAAAATTAAGTTTTTATCTTTAGTAGTTTTCGAGAAAAGTGCTGTGACACAAAATTTTTGTCCGATTTTCAGAATACTCTACAGTACACCTACAGTATGCCATTAAAAAAAAAATAATTTTTGTGCTATGTTGTGCTTCTTGGTCAGACGAACATTTAAAAAAAATCATCAAAATTGGATAAATATTTAGTTAGTTATTGCAAAAAGAAAAATTGAAAAATCCGTGTGCATTATCGCTCAATCATATTATTGTTGCGCGCTGCCGCGCGCACAATGATTCTAATCCCTTTGTTTTCCCAAACCAGCTTCCTGAAAATATTTTCTACGACAGCACTAAAAAGCTTAAGTGAAATGGTGTCTCCTTGTTTTATTCCTCTTCCAAGCTTGATCTTCGGTTTTCCTTTATTTAAACGGATGGTTGCTGTTGCTTTCTTCCTAATCTTCTTAATGATATTGATGTAAGGTTTGTCTATACCAATGTCTTCAACAGATTCTACAACTGCTGATGTGTAGACGGAATCAAATGCTTTTTCATAATCAATAAAGGCAAGGCACAGAGGTAAATTATATTCTTTATGTTTTTCTATGAGTTATCTTGCTGTTTGGAAATGATTCATTGTGCTGAATCCACTTCGGAATCCTGCTTGTTGCTGAGTCCAGAGTGGATTCAAGTCTTGTCGTTAAAACTTTGGTGAAAATTTTATAAATCACTGACAGTAAACTAATTGGAAGGTAAATTTTAATGTTTGCCTTCTCTCCTTTCTTGTAAAGAAGCACCATCGCTGCATTTTTCCCAATTTTCTGGTACATCTGACTTCTCGAGACATTTGGAAAACATTATGGCTAGCCTTTTTGCAAATTCTTCGCCAGCTTTTTTTGATAAAATCAATTGTAATTCCATCTTCTCCACGGCATTTACCTTTTTTCATAAACCTTATAGCTTGTAAAACTTCATCTGCCATCACTGGGATTTCTTGTTGATCATTTACGTTGATTTCCCTTTGATCTTCACATTTAAATAGATCATTATAGAATTTTTCAACAATGTGTATTATTTCGTTACTGATTTTGGTAATTGTTCCATTTGCTCCCTTCAGTGCAAAAATACCTTTTCTTCCAACACATAGATTGCGCTTCGCTGATTTTAAACTTTTGTTATCTTCATGAACTTTTTTTAACAAGATCACAGTTAAATTTTCTGATATCTTCAGTAACGCATTTTCATACTGTTTTACATAATTCAGCATATTTAACTCTTGATGTAGAATCATTTTTCTTCATTTTAAATTCTCTGTTTTTTTCATCAATCTTCTTGCTTTTTCATTTATTTTCTTTGTCTGTTATACTTATGCATCACCGGCTATCTTCTTTGCAATTTCTTGTAGAATATTGGTTAGTTTCTTGTTCACAATTGTAACACCTTTCTCTTCTTCTAAAGTTAATTGAAGTAATTGGAAACGGTTTTGAAGTTCCAAATGAAATTCTTCTTCATGTTTCTGGAGGTTTATAATATCGAATAATATCTTTGAGTGTAGCAAAAGCTTCATTCTTTCCACTTTAGTATTTAACAGCAGTTTGCATCTAAACAATCTGTGATCGCTTCCCGTATTGAAGTTATTGAGAATGCTGCAGTCCTGAATAAGATCATTTCTGTTGGTCAAGATATAGTCGATTTCACTTGTTGAGCCATTTGCACAACGCCATGTCCATTTTCTTTGTAGCTTTTAAAAAAAATTCATGATATACATCTATTCACATTCTGCAAACTCAATCAATCTGTTTCCTCTTTCATTTCGCATACCATTTCCATGATTTTCTACTGATAATTCACCTTTCTTTTCCCCCCAATTCTATCATTCCTGTTTCCCATTATTATCTTTATGTAGCAATTTCCCTTTTGATGCATTGAAGCGACTTTGTCATAGAGATCCTCAATTTCTTCATAAGAATAACTTATTGCTAGTGCATAAACTTGGGTTTTTTTTAACTTTTATGTTTTGGATACTTGTATTACTAATATTGCAACTCTATCTGATGCATTATCATATTCTACAATGTAATTCTTCCACCTATATCTTACACCGCTTGTTTTTCCATGTTCTTTGCCTCTGTTGTGTAATACATGATGTCTGATGGCAAGATCAATTTTTTCTTCTCCTTTCCTTCTTACTTCAGATAATTCTAAAACGTCCCAGTTGATTCTATCTAACTCTTTTTCAATTTTCTGTAAACAGTTTTCCGAAGATAGGGATCGTCCATTATACGTAAATCAACTAATGGCAGCTAAGCCAAGCCCTGTGATTCTTAGCACCCTCTGTCTTCATGTCTGTCTGATCGCTGACATAACCAAGAACGTGCAGACTACCGGGAACTGAGGGCCATGATTTGTTTTGTGAATTCATGGTAAAATAAGGGGGAATGTTGCCAAATCCCTCCACTCTGACCAATCGGTTGAACGAAGCCCATCCGCGTTCGTTCCCGTTGCACTAGGCAAGAATACTAACGGGCTGTACCGATGGAAGGTGCGGATTGGACATTAAGTCTCTGCTCCCAGTCAATTCCTTTAAGTCCTCCTTGAAGGCAATTAAAGGGTATTCTCCTGGTTAAGAAGCAGAGGCTATTAAACAGTCCATATATATATATATATATATATAATTTTTCATATACATGAATTTAAATGATATGTTTGATTGATGAAATTCCAAATTTAAAATTTATATATTTATTGTGAGGAACTCTCTGTACGCGACTAATTCTCGCTCTTAACTTGTTATGATAACTCAAGAGATATCTAAACTATCTGACAAATTTCTCAACAGATTTTTTAATTAAATAAAATAATTTCACAGTATATTGAACTATATTTATCAAGCATTTTTATACTTCTTAAAGTAAAGGTATATATTTAAATTATAACCGTTGTCTGCATCAATCATAGGCAATTGATTTATATATTATTACTTTATGTTTAAAGTTATATATTTATTTTTAAAAATTCATAATTTTTAAGAAAATATATAAGAAAATGTTTTAATTTTTTTTAAGTAGTATAATTTGTATTGCTTTTATAGTATTCAAAATTCCCAAGCCAACTTAATAATTAACAAGCGTAAATTATATTTAACAGTCAACAACCTCATTATATTAATTTAATAAATACGATGAGTTAATCAAATGTATACCATTGTTATTTTTTGTGTTTTTCTTATAAAATTTTTAAAAGTTATCTAAGAATGACATATTTTCTCAAGTTAAAAATATAAGAAACGATAAATAAAAATTGAGATTTTTTTATGCTTCTTGATTGGAAAACATTGAAGATTTTCGCAAACAAATTTATAATAAACAGTGCTATATTTCAAATGAATTGTGTTTTTTGCATTATATTTTTAAAATATTTGCCGTAATTATAACTTAATATTATTCTTATATATAAAATAGTAAATAACATATTTTAAATTTTAAGCGAATGATTAAATGTATATATTGAAGGATTAATCTAAATGATAGAGATGATCCCTACTGCAAAATCTGTGTTATGGAGACTTTATTGCATATAGTTTATACCTGAAAAAATACTTGTGCTTCCTTAAGGAAATTTGGGTCAACCCGAATCCAACTCGCATGAAACAAAATCTAATCCAAAATCAACTTAGACTCGAAACAAGAAAATCAATCTGACCCTTATCAAAAAGTAGTAACAGACCCGTATGAAAGTGCCCGTACTATAAATTAACGCGAACTAAAATAAAAAAAATGAATCGCCAACAAGAGGAGGCCAACAAATAGTAACTTTTTTATGTATGTATATTTGTAAATTAAATCATAAGTAATTTAATTCATCTTTTGCTTAAAAAAAGTTTATGTTTAACAGATAATACATTTTTCATATCAAATTCAACATTTGTATGTCGATACATGGGTGAAGATTTCAATTGTTCGAAAGTTTATTTTATTAATGTTTTACTCAACTCAAAATTAAATAAGCATCTCTCACTTTAAACAGTTTATTCTGATGAGTAAACTCAACTCAGGTTCTTTCGAACATTAATAATTTCACAAAACACAACTCCAATAAAAACCGTAACATTTTTACACATATTCTCATAAAAAACATTCTAATCAAACTCAAAAACAAAAAGAATATTGTTTCACACAGCTTAGGAAAAAACTGAAGAAATAAACAGATAATGTATTTATCACAAATTATCGTTTGCACAGAAAACTTTTTACATTTTGAAATAATTAGGTATATCTTGGTTGCTAGGTGACAAAGCCAGTAGAAAATTAAATAACATTTTATCAAACATACCGCCCCTCTTGAAACCTCTGAGGGGGGTTTCAAACTAAAACACTGCAATTACAACCATTGTAAAAAATATAAAGAACAATACAATTAAATACAATATAAATGAGTCACAGTTAAGTTAAATTCAAGCAAATATTTAAACAATTTTACATAATACATAATAAATAAAGAAATTTTACAATAATGTACACTTTCTTATAAAAACTGAATTACTTTTCAAGAGGTAATACAGCAATTTTGGATACTGCTCTTTTATATATTCCATTTGGGGTTTTTATATTTACAACTCTTATTCTATTATCATTACCAAAAAATACTTCTACAATTCTCCCTAATAACCATTTAGACACTGGAAGATCATCTTCCTTTATTATAACCATATCTCCTATTTTGAGGTTGTTTTTTGATATCATCCACTTATGCCTTTGCTGCAATGTACTTAAATAACTATTTTTCCACTTTTTCCAGATGGTCTGAACCATTTTAGTGGTCTTTTGCCATAAGTTAAGTCTATTATCTTCAATATTACTCAGGTCAGATTCAGCAATGGCATTAAGTGGACGACCAATAAGAAAATGTCCCGGGGTCAAGACGTCCAAGTCATTAATATCTGTACTCAAGGTAGTAAGCGGGCGCGAATTTAAGATACCTTCAATTTGGACAATTATAGTTAATATTTCTTCATAATTTAATTTAGAGTTGCCCACAATACGTTTAAAGGACTTTACTTGAAGGACTTGACTCCCGATTCCCATAAACCTCCAAAATTTGGAGCTCTAGGGGGAATAAATTCCCAAGCAATACCTTCAGATATCAAGTAATTAGTAAGGTTCTGGTCTGGTTTGTTTACCAATTCATGCAACCTTTTAAGCTCTACATTAGTTTTCACAAAATTGCCTGCATTATCACTGAAAATTTTTCGAGGTTTGCCTCGTCTGGCAAAAAACCTCTTTAATGTGGCAATAAAAGCCTCAGACGTTAAATCAGTAACTAATTCAAAATGCACTGCCTTTGTTACCATACAAATAAAAATACAAACATAAACTTTATGATAAATACCTTTACGTTGACCTCTATATCTAATCAAAAATGAACCACAGAAATCAGTTCCTGTGGATTAAAAACAAAGTCTACATTTATTCTTTCTTTTGGGAGCTCGCCCATAATTTGCTCTAACAATTTAGGTTTGGCCCTAAAGCATGTAATACATTCATGTACAATTTTTCTGCAAATAGCCCTACCGTTTAAAGGCCAAAATTCTCTTCGAACACAATAAAGTAAATTTTGTGGTCCTATATGTAGATATTTTTTGTGATAAAACTCGATAATTAATTCTGTTAATTTGTGTTTAGCGGGCAGTACAATTGGGTGTTTTTGGGCATAATTTACCGTGCTATTTTGGAGATGACCTCCAACTCTGATTATATTATTTTTATCCAAGAAAGGATTTAATGAAAGTAATCTACTATTTTTTGGTAACTCCTTACCCTTAGATAACAATGTGAATTCAGAACTGAACTCTTTTTCTTGAACAGATTTTATGATAAACTGCTCAGCTTTCTTCAATTCAGCAGATGTTAGCTTACCTGAATACCTTTCTTTTGGCTTCTTGACATTCTGAATGAACCTGAAAACATAGCTAAGAATTCTTATTAATTTAGCATAATTATTACTCAATTGCAAAAAATAGTCAATAAAAAATGAACAGTCTGATATTAAAAGTGAAGTCTCTGAAAAAGTCTTTTTAAGTTCACTTCTGTATAGATCCTTATCATTTTGCTTAAGTTCGACAGTATTTAAAGAAGGTTCAGTTTGTTGTGTTAGGAATAGTGGACCCTTCCACCATAAGTTACTCTGAAGAAGTTTGTCTGGATCTACACCTCGTGACACAAGATCAGCAGGATTATCAGAAGAAGCCACATGTCCCCAATGACTGATATCAGAAAGGTTCTGAATCGTAGCCACACGTGATGACACAAAGGTTTTTAAGTCACACGGCTGTTTTCGAATCCAACATAATACAATAGTACTATCTGAATAATAGTAAACAGATTCTTTAGGAACTTTTAAGGTTTTGGCAACCTTATTCATCAATTTGGCTAATAAAACTGCACCACAGAGCTCCAAGCGAGGAATAGTGATTGTTTTGATTGGTGCAACTCGACTTTTACTGCAAAGCAACTGAGAAATTTGCTCTCCTGAAGAATTTGAAGACACAGCATACAATGCCACACCGTAGGCTTTCTCCGAAGCATCTGAAAAGCCACAAATTTTAATTTGCACTGGATTATTTGTAAAAATGTATCTAACAGCACTTATATTATTGATGGCTCTTAATGATTCTAAAAACTGCAACCAATCATCAAGCTCAGCTGTAGGGAGATTTTCATCCCAATCAATTTGCAGTCTCCACAGTCTTTGTAGGAAAATTTTTGCTTTCGTCACAACTGGTGACCCAAGGGGTCGAAAATGCGAGCAATATTTGACAGCACACTTCTTTTAGTTACCTTGGTTTGCTCACTGAATGATACACTAAAAGTAAAAGTATCATCATTGGCACTCCAACAAAGTCCTAGTGCCTTAGTTTCACTCATATTTTCAAAAGTATAATTCTCATTTTTAAAGGCTGGCTCCATTAATTCTGGATGGTTACTAAACCATTTATGTAAATTCATGCCGCACGCATTTAATAGTTGAATAAGCTCGATTTGGAATCTCTTAGCCGATTTTAGGTCAGCTGTTCCAGTCAGGACATCGTCCATATAAAAGTCTGATTGTACCACACCAGAAGCATACGGAAATTGAGATTCACCATCTATACCAAGCTGTTTAAGGCAGCGCATGGCTAAATAAGGGGCACTAGTTGTGCCATATGTGACTGTACATAGTCTGTAATATTTCATCTCACCATTTACAGAATCTTTCCAAACTATGCGCTGTAAATCACGTTGACTTTTATCGATAAGTATCATGCGATACATCATTTTTACATCTGCTGTAAATGCATAGAGGTGTGTACGAAATCTAAGTATTATGCTAAACAAATCATCTTGAATGACACCTCCATTCAGCTGTATGGAATTTAGGGATTCTCCTGATGAAGTTGCATGTGAACCATTAAAGACAACTCTCAATTTTGTAGAACTTTTATCTGCGCGATAAACAGCATGATGAGGTAGATAATTCGCATGTATTGGCTCATCTGTTTTCTCTTCTTCCTCCATATGGCCTAACTCTCTATACTCTGACATAAATGCGCAATATAACTCTAAAAGATTTGGATTTTTGACTAGACTATTCCAAAGTGAATTTAATCTATTTTCCGCAAATTGCTTTGATTCTCCCAAAGAACTAGGATCTTTTTTCAACGGCATTTGTACTATGAATTTGCCCGTTATACCTCTCTGATGTGTGTTTATAAAGTGGGTGTCGCATGCTAATTCTTCTGTATTTCTCAATGGTGTACTTTCTTCTACTTTTTCAATTTCCCAATTTTTTTTCATTTCAAAATTTAAATCTGTTTCAGTAATTAACCCACAATGTATTTGTTCCTGATCGTTACAATCGTAAACACTCCCACTTACTATGCAACCGAACACCGTATTTTGCAGAATTAATTTAGAATTTGGTAGCTTCATACGACCCACCTTTATCAATTCTAGAAATACTTCAGCTCCTAGCAAAAGATCTATTTTCCCTGGTCTATTAAATTCAGGATCAGCAAGAATAATAGACTCTGAAATTCCTAGCTCTGAAATATTAATATATTTCGAGGGCATAATTTGCGAAATCCTTGGTATGATAAGAAAATCTAACTCCCGACTATAATCTCCCGAATTATTACTGATCAAGGCAGTAGTTTTATTTTTTACCGCTACAGAGGATCCACTTAAACACGATACCGAAATATTACCCTTTTCTTTTCGAATTCCTAATCTTTCAACTAACTGCAATGTTAAAAAATTGCTCATTGAACCATTGTCCAATAAAGCACGCACCGGAACTTTATTTCCGAATTTATCTCTCATATAAACAATAGCAGTGGAAAGAAGAACTGTTTTAACATTATTAGATCTCACATTTGAAGTACCAGTGAAATTTTGAATTTGGTTATTTAACTCAAATGGTATGGCTTCAGCATTTAATGTTGGTTTACTTTCATTCGTTGACAATGCATTTGGCACTTCCTTATCATTATAATTTTTTGTGTTTCCCACCGCATTGGAATTTCTCTCACGCCTATCAAAACAAAGAAGTATATTGTAGCGTTTATGGCATTTTGAACACGAGAATGTTGAGTTACATTTTTTGACGCAGTGGAATTCTGAAAGACAGTTAAAGCACATATTGTTTTTTTTCACAAAATCTACTCTTTCCTGTATATTAAATTTTTGAAATTTGGGACATTTAAAAACACTGTGATTTTTCTGGTTACATACAACACATTTGCGCATATTTTTCTCATTTAAACTCACAACCATGGATGTTACCTTTGAAAAGCTATGCTTTGTTTGGCTTTCGTTTTGAAAATTTCGCTTTGTATTTACTTGTTTGGACGCACTTAGTGTACGCGCGTGGTCTCTCAAAAATTCTAGCAATTCAGTTAAACTCGGTAAATTATCCCGCTTAAGATGTCTTTCCCACCACATTTTTGTATTTACATCTAATTTTTGAGCTAAAATATAAGCAAGCATAGTAGTAGAAAACCCCTCAACCTTTTGTTCTAAAATCTCTAACGACCTAATACATTCATTTCTTATATCTATTAGATTTAATAATGCTGCTGGGGACTCATTCTGAATAACAGGAATATTTAAAAAACGTTTTAAATGCGCGTAAACTTGTTCTCTCGAATTTGAAAACCGTTCTTCCAAAAGCGACCATGTAGCTTCATAATTAGAATCCACGATTGAAATAGATTGAATTATACGAAAGGCATCTCCTCTCAATGAAGACTTCAAATATTGTAATTTCATTGCCCCTGACAAATTTGAATTTTCATGTACTGTAGCCTTAAATATATCCTTAAAGGAAAGCCACTCATGCAAATTACCCGTAAATACAGGAAGAGTTAACTTTGGCAATTTAATGTTATTATCAGCCTTTGTGGCGTTTTCTAAATTAACAGTTTGCAATTTCATTTTTGATAACTTTTTTGTAAGTTCAAATTCCATTATTTCTAAAATTTCATTAATTTCTTCGTTTTCCTTAATAAAATCCTCAATTTCATCTTCTTTACTTATCTTATAAATAGACTCAAATAACTCAGCAAAGTTTTGCTCTAATTTATTCCGTTTCTCCTTTATGAGAATTAATTCATTTAATTCTAGCTCAGAATTCGATAATTTTTCTTTTAGTTTTGTTAAATTGGTTTTGAAAATTCTCTTTTTTGCTTTTAATTCTTTCATACTCATTTTTAACGAATAAAAATTAAATGGGTGCACTTACCCCTCTTGACTCTTTATAATATTATCTCTAACATCGAAGAAATAGCAAAACATCACAAAATATTCACCAGTTATCCTTCAGTCATTGACGTAGAATAACAAATCGCTGATTTTTCTCCGTATAAGGCGGACCATATGAAGATTTCAATTGTTCGAAAGCTTATTTTATTAATGTTTTACTCAACTCAAAATTAAATACGCATCTCTCACTTTAAACAGTTTATTCTGATGAGTAAACTCAACTCAGGTTCTTTCGAACATTAATAATTTCACAAAACACAACTCCAATAAAAACCGTAACATTTTTACACATATTCTCATAAAAAACATTCTAATCAAACTCAAAAACAAAAAGAATATTGTTTCACACAGCTTAGGTAAAAACTGAAGAAATAAACAGATAATGTATTTATCACAAATTATCGTTTGCACAGAAAACTTTTTACATTTTGAAATAATTAGGTATATCTTGGTTGCTAGGTGACAAAGCCAGTAGAAAATTAAATAAAATTTTATCAAACACATGGTATCAGATGTGTGGTTATTGGTTACCATTTTGTCATTAGAGAATTTTAAAGAATTTTATCACAAAAATTATCCATACCACATAAAGAATATATATATGCATATATGTATATATATGAGGACAAGAAAAATCTTAACCTATATCTACCGATAAAGCGACATTTTATTTTTCTAAATAAATATATTTTATTTTCAAAGTTTCTTTTCTTGCACCAGTTTTCTATGTCCGTCAAACGAAATCACCCAATCTCTTTTCACAGAATACTTTTCTCGGCATTTTATTTCGTTTACAACGAAAGAAGGGCATGACTAAACTGAACAATAAAAAACAACGATAATATAAATGTTAAGCTGCTGGAAGTAAAATAGCATCGAGAGTAAATCGGGAGCACCTAGAATAGCATAGCATCAACTATGAGAAAATTAAAGACAAAAATTTACTTTCACATGGCAAAGCCTTGTATCTCATATAAAAAATTATTAAATTAAACTTAATTATAAAAGAACTTTGTTCCTTCGTTAGATATCTAATTCATCAGATTATTCTTTTTACAGATCGTTTTCTAAATTAATTAAAACTTAGTAATTATTTTTTTCCGATGTCTTGTACTTTGTTGTGTGTAAAACTATATGTATATATACGAATTTCTCCCTTTTTTTGTCTAATTTCTTTTGTTATTTTATTTATGCTGTTTATTTGTCTGTCAATTTTTATCGTGATTAACTTGTCCCTCTAGCTTAAATTTAATATTTATCATCGTTATCTAAACTATCTGAAGCTTTTATAGGGCTAGAGGAAACACAGTTCTATTGATTTCTATCGAAATAACAGTAGATGCTAATTATATTTTCTTACAAATGAAAATGACTTGTGAATCAGAAGAGCAGAGCAAACTCTATGACAAAATTCTTGATGAATAATGTATAGAATCACTAAAGTTGTATTCATATAAGTTGTATTCATATAAGTTGTATTCATATAAGTTGTATTCATCAATTATATCTCGTATGCATAATAAAACACTAAAAAGTTGCAAACATTCAACTAATGCTGGTCGACTGAAATCAAAATAAAACATTCATTTTGCACTGGATCTCTAAAATAGCAATAATATATACATAAAAGAAATCTTTAAAAAAATCTATAATAAAATCTAAAGGCGTAATAATAGGATTGGTCAACATAAACAGATCGCCGCCATCATATCGGATATGAATCTGAAACTATCACAATTATAATATATAAAGAGGAAACTTACAATTTCTGCTCCCCTTTCATTCTGATCAAAGTAGCACTAAAATGACATAAAAATGTAATAAGTAATTTTTTTTATGATGTACCAAAGTAAAACAAAATGTCAAGTTCAAAGGAATTTGCTCTAACCCAAAGAGTAGTATAAAAAGTAAGAAAAAATCATGGGTTAGGAAAAGATTATGAATCACTTTCCAAAAGTTCCTCAAATCTAAGAAAACTTTGTTATTTAAAGAAATAAGGTATTACTCCCCAAAGCAAAATAAGTATTTCAATATTTTTGAACAGTACTCTATTTCATTTGTCAGTTGATATATATATATTATGTATATTATGTAATAGGAAAATTTAGTTTAGCAAGAAAACGCCGAGGAAGGTTGAAATTTCAGTTTCAACAATTTGCACTGATAGATGGAAACAAAATTTAAGACTTTTGTTCAGTACTGTAGATTACCCAGTACCTTTATTACACCCCCATATTTACGTAAAATTTAATTCAAACTGAAGTAGTCTTAAATCACATTTCCAGAAATTATTATCCATAGGCGACCATGTATCGAATTTTTTGCATCGCCCTGTACACTTATAGTCTATAAACATTTATTGGTAAACTGAATGCAGTTCAGCTTAAAAATGCATAAATTTTTTAAAAACTACCTTTAATTAATTTATGCTCATATTCAGTAAACTTTGCGAGGTCTTTTAAGTAATCCTATATATCAGATATGTATAACCACCATATAATATGCATAAACTTTGTAAAACTTAAAAGTGCTTATCATTATTCAAAACTCAATTTATCCGGACATTACTCAACTTCGATAATATGCAGTACATCGGATAGAATATCCTATTAGAATTCTTTTATTTGCCTCTGTAATTGTTTTGCACTTTGTATTATGCGTGGAATAACTTATATTACGCCTCAGCGATGAATATCAAATTTAATACACATGAAATAGTTTAATATAATAAAAAGTATATCGCAAACAATTCCCCCTTTATGTAATTTTAATATGTTTGACTGGGTGTAACATCTTTAAAATTCATTTTAAACGGTCTTTTTTCCTATAGGCTTAATGAAACGGAAAACTTTTGACTGTCCATGCAACTACACAAATTAAGCTAGAAACATTGTTTTCGTATAAGTTTAAACGTTAGTAACATCCAAAAGATTCAGAGCAATCCGACCGTATTTTCTAGAAATAGAACGCGGATAGACCGCCAGATTACCAGATAAATCGAAAGTATAAACACTTTTGAAGTATTAAAAACAACCTCTAGCATTTGTCGGTCCAGGGCTCGGGCTGAGCCTGTCTCATTTTTCATTTCTAATGGAGTTACTTATAAAAGTACGATGTATGTTTTAAATGAAAGGAATTACTGTATATTATGCACAGTTTTATAATAAAATTCAATTTAGAATCATATAAATTTATAAATGTATACATATAAAATTAAAATCATGGTAAATGCATATCTTGGTTAAATCTCAGGTATACAAAGAGCGTTTAAATAGAGATTTGCTTTTCTATATTTTTTTGTAATCTGAATGTTCTATTAAAAATTGTACAGCAATTTTTTTATGAATAATGCGACAGAATTTTAATAGCATACTTGTAGAACTGTGAAATGCTTTAGAATTTTTAAAATACATTTGTTCAACAAAGTTCAACAGGGTCTGTACGCATCAGTGTATTTAGAAATTTTATGTGTTTTATTACCAAAAAATTTCGTAGAGTAGTGATCGCTATATTTGGAATTAGCATTTTCTTTCTCAAAATAAGCAAACTATTACTTTACAAAAATTCCAGTCAAAAATGCTTGAAAATTCTTGAAGCAAATGTTGAAGTATGACCAAATTTTTAATTAAAAAAATATTTCTTCAGTTACAATAAAAAAGTATTTGAAATACTTTAAAGGTAAATTCTTGAAATTATAAATTTAAAACATAAAGTTTCTTGGTATACATATGTACTGAATGCCGTTTATTTAAATTTTAACGGAAAACTCTATACTTACATATAAATGCCAATTTAACTCACATAATATATTATTTATGAATATTTTTCAAACATTGTAGAGATTTTCCTTATTTACCTTATTCTTTGTGACTGGATATACATAACTAATCTTCATTCCAAGATTTACAGTATGAGCTAATTTATGATTTTGGTATAGTAGAAGATATAAAAATAGCAAACAAATTATTTTCTCTTAGAAAATGTAATGGTACTTAAAAGATTCAATATCAATTTTTGAAATATGATTTTTCAGTATTCTTTATATTTTTGAATGTTCTTAAAAGAAGATTTATCAATTTAAATTCCATTTTGCCATCTATATTAAATTTAAATTTATTTTAACAATTGTAATTTAAGTAGTTGCATTGCATTTTAATCTTAAGAGGTTACTGAAATCATTATAGATATGGCTAATTGAAAACTTTGGAACAAAAAATAAATCCCATAAGATTTGTGAAATTGAAATTTATTAAGTAAATAATTTTAAATTAATAAAGCATTATTTTAGTCTTAGTAAATTATTGTAATGAACGATAATTTGTACGTATCATAAAAGTTAATAATACCAGAAAGCAATATCTAAATAATATAAAATAACATGAAATGTCTTTAACATACACTCTATTTATTATAGGAAATTAAGTTAAAAGCTAAAACACAAGTTGAAATTTACGAATGCAATTTATTTACATTACCAAAAGTACCTAGATTTGAAGTATTCTTTATCTAATGATTGTATCAGCAAACATGAGAGGAACAATTATTAATTTTATGTTCCTTGAATAAGTCTAAAAAGCTTTTATAGTTATACATTTTTAAATGAAATAAATGCATTTTAATATCTCTGGTGTAATTTAACTTTATATTTTCCCAGATGATTATTCTCATTCATTTTAAATTTATTTAAAATATCTTAAATTTCTTTGTCTTATTTTTTCATTACTGATGATTTGATATATATCTAATGTATCATATTAAAGGGCATTTTATATACAGTATATATTCGAGTATGAGTGGAGGAATTTCTGAGAATTTTCGACAAGCAAAATGACCAACTTCTACGCGAATTAATAAAAAACTTCGAATGCTGCAAAATATATTTTATGCATGTAATCATAAAAAAATCGCCTTAATTCTAAGTTAATTACTTCCAAATTTTGTTAACGTTGAACTTTTTCCTTTCTTTTTATACTATCTTAACATATTTTTTATTCCATACTTTTATTTTTTTACCCATTTTATTTTATTTTATTTTCAAAAACATTAATCTTTCAAAACAATTCTTTTCTTAAAAATAAAATCCCATTACTTAATTCATTGTATCTGTTGCATCATATTACTTTAGTTATTCTCTCAAACGTTCGATATCCCAGAATTGCATTCGGTCGTTTTTATTTGAACAAGGGATTCTAGCAGCATAATATGAGGCCGTTTGAGAAAACAAAATTAGGTTTTGGCCAGTCGATTAAATTTCATTGTTTAAAAGCATTTTCCCAAAGTTTAATTGGTGAATTAGGAGTTTGTCCTAAAATACCTTCTTTCCTGCGCTGATAACTTATATAAAGGATTACATTTTCTTTGAAATCAGAGTCAGTTCAGTTTTAGTTTGCTGTTTGTATGTGTTTTCGATTTTTTAATTGTCACTTCATGAAATATGACGTTTGAAGGGTGAATTTCTATTGCAAAAACATCCTTCTGTTCTTATGGCGGTATCTTATAGTGTCTTATCTTATAGTGGTACGAAGTTTAAATAGGAGTTATTAGTGGAATTGTGACGATGCTTTGAATACAAATAAAGGTGTTTTGTTTTCAAGAAAAGACTTAGTTTCATATCACAAGTCTTAATCTGATCCGTATTAAAGTGGGGAATACCCAAAGACTTTTATTCAGCGTATTGATATCTTAATATACACGACTGCAAGATATATGTTTTCTGATAATTTAATAGTTAGAGCAGAATTTCAGATAAGTCGACAGGATTAAGGCGAAAAATGTTTACTATTACATAATTGTATCTATACATATATATGTATATGTACTTACAATTTGTTCATCAAAAGCAGATTGACTAATAGAGTGGAGTGAACAAATCGAAATTCTGAAAATCAGAATGTAATACAGTGCAAATGTTGGATATCATTCTTTGGAGAAAACTGCGCAGTTTTTCAAAATGAAGTTTTATTTTCGGTATAACAGGGCCCTCCAATGTTTTATAAGTTGGTCAAAAATGCCTTGTACAACTTATAAATTTAAATAAACATAAAATTTCAAAATAAATATGTTATATCATGAAGAAGTTGAGTATTGTACGTGCCAATTTGCCTGCACAGTTTCTTTGAAATCAAGTGCCCACAGTCTCATAAATGTTTTGCGAAATTCGTCAAAAATGCCTTGAAAGAACTATACATCGAAATAAATATAAATTTGAAAAATAAAAATTTGGAAGACGCGAAAATTATGTGTGTTGTGCAATAACATGCATGAACAGATTTTTCGAAATCACATAATATTTTCCAGGTTCCCATCCACTCAAAATTTGGAAAAAAAAATGTAGTAAATTCCCTTTTATCTCCTGTAGTGCATGCATAACATAATAAATTCTACAAGACGAAAAAGTACAATACAAACATTTTATCCATGAAAATACACAAACAATTAAAGTTCAAGAATGAAAAATAAATGAAATCTTCTGAAAATGTTTAAAAAAATGTAAAGTTTAATTCAAATATTTTTGTATTCTTCAAAACGGAAATCTAAAAATTCAAAACGTTTTGGATTGGTGTTTTGTTGCGCCTGTTAGTGTTTGGTGACCTTAAAATCTTAGTCTGATTTAAAACATATCATAATGACTTTTGAAAATTTAATCAAGATCTTATGAATAACTGCTTTCAAAAATTCGCTGTAACTTTCATTTTCAATTGTTAAAGAAGCTCTGATCATAATTGTTGAGAAATAGTAAGAGTGATAGAAACTATCTATAAATTATAGAACCTTACACCCAATGCTATTTATCAAAATTCTAAAGAGAAATTTGAGTTTAATGAAAAAATAAATGTTATATTGAATTTTTAGCAAACACCTTCAGATTTTAACAATATTGCTCTTATCAGATTTTATTGTAAAATAAATTTTGAACAGATGTAACTTGAAAGAAAACTTTACACATTTTAATTTCAAAACATTTTTGCAAAGAATTAAGCATGAAAAGAACAATTTAGCAATGATAAATTTTAAAATCTTACATCAAATCTTAATTACAGAACATACTACAATATTTTAAGATTTTATTTACGAAATTTTATTTATGGCTCAAACAAAATTTATTACCAAAGAAGACAAGTCATACTGAACAAATGTGGTATGTTTAATAAAAATCACAGGTATAACAGACAATTCACAAAAAAATAATCACAATTCGCATCGCGTAAAACTAAAAAAAAATAATAATAATCAACGGGCAGATAGGAAACAGACATAAAAACTCAAATTGTAATCACTAAATTTATAAGAAAACATTAACGAAGCTTCGAACTTCACAAAAAATATTTTAGGAAGCAAAATTTGTGCCAAAATTGCTGTTAAATTAGAACAAATTGAAAAACAATCAGGTCATCTGATGCGGATTTGGACTGATAACCCTCATTGTGAATGTATTTTATCTAAGAAAAGTATCCAGTGAAAAGCAAAATAAAAACTGAATTACCGTAAAATATCTATATTGATTTTTTTTCCTATTACAAAATCATTTTTTAAATATTATTATAAATAATGAGCATAAAATTTTCTAAAAATTCCCACAGGCTTATTTCTTTATCATCTAATTTTATTTATCATCTATATTTTCATTAATTCAACATTTGTGTTTTCAGTCCATTCTCCATTTTATTTTTGTAAGAAAACCGTTTTCATTTTTATTTGTTAGCAGTGAATGAGACTGATCTGAATTCTGAAACACAAGTTGCTATTTTTTGTTTGTTTGTATTTCAGGAAATTTGAAATCATTCATTTGTTGAAAATATTTTTGAGATCATATAAAAAGAGGTAGATAATTATTACAGATTTCATAACTTCTTTAAAAACTTCTGAAATTATGAAAACATTTAGCATCAGTAACATGCATCAATAAATTGTTCCACGTTAGTAATTAATCATTCTTCATCTGAACTAATTAAATGAAGACATCAAATCTGAGGCTCTGGCACTGCACAAAATTGTGCAACCTAGGCAGAAAATAGAATAGGAATGTTTTTAATTGAAAAATTGATTTTAAGAAATTATTTCAACTATAAAGTTTTCTTTGGAGCATCATAACTGTATAAAAAATTCTTTTTTAAATAAGGATATATAATGTAAACAGAAATATTACACCTTACTGACGTTGAAAACTACATATTTAAAATGAAACTAGATGGAAGCCGTCAAAACTTGACGGCACCAAAGAAAGAAAAAGGTATTTTCCAGCTATTAAAGGATTTTTTAACGACTAATCTCCAGCAAAAATTTCAATAAATAAAAGAAAAACCTGCATTTTACATCCAGGCAAATGACCCGCATTTGGACGAGTTACATTCAAACATGCTGTCATAGAATTAGAATCTCTCTTATTTGAAAATTTTCCATTTACATATACCACCCCAATAAATTATACATGACATGAATAAATCATAAATTACGGTCATTACTCATTTCATACAAAATATACATACTTCACTTACTTCGAAGCAAAATAAGACTCAATTTATCGTTTGCCGTTTAGCAACAACTATAACAATGATCCTCTCAGTGGTTAATTTGTTTTTACATTACCCACCCCATTCAACAAATAAACATTTGCATTTTCAACTAACTTTTCTATTACATTTACATAAATTAAAAAAAATGTAAATTTCACATATTGAAAAAATAATAATAATATTTATTCTGGCTAGGTGAAACCCGTCAAAACTTGGCGGTAACAATATAAAAGAACCAAAGAAAAAAAGTATTTTGCTGCTAAAAAATTTTTAAAGATTAATATTTATTAAAAATTTCAATATGCTTTTCCATTTGCCAGCGTAACACCAACATGACATGATCCCGGGCACAGAATCTGCGCAACACTGCGACACACGTCACAGACTCTTGAAAATGTTTGAAGATTATTTTTCAACTGTTAAAGTTTTTATTAAAAAAATGCTAGAAATGATTTGCTATGTACCGAAATTTGTCTAGGTACCATAAAAAATGCAAATAATCACAAAAAATAGCAAATTTCATCAAAATATCCCCCCCCCCAAAAAAAAAACATCACCTGGAAATTTAGTAAATAGATGTGGAAAAAAACCAGCAAATTTCATCAACATAATGCAAAAAACAGTAAATTTCTTCAAAAGATCTCTAAAAAAATTTGTCAAAAAAAAGAAAAAAATTGTCTAGGTATCTCAAATAAAACAAATTTCGCGAAAGTATTACAAAAAATCAAAATTTGCCAAAACATCTAAAAAATGGCAATTTTTATGAAAAAATTTCGAAAAAAGGCAAATTTTGACAAAAAAAATCTCTAAAAAATGGCAATTTTTTAAACATATTGTGAAAAAAAAAATTCAAAATATTGTGAGGAAACAACAACTTTTGACAAATGATTGTGACTAACAATAAATTTCGTCAAAGGATTGAAAAAAATCAAATTTCATCAAATAATCACAAAAAAGATAAATTTCGCAAAAAAACAACAAATTTTGCAAAAAGATCTTCAATAAAACGGCAAATTACATTGAAAATATGTGACAAAACGACAAAATTCATCAAAAGAACTCGAGAAAACAATAAACTTTAACGAAATACCTCAAGATGACGAATTTTGTCCAGGTTTAATAAAAGACGCGAATTTCATCCAAAGATCTCAAAAAGCACATAAAATTTGTCTAGGTAATCGCTAAAAAGGTAGATTTAGCTAAAAATAGCGAAAAAAAACGACAAATTTCTCAAAAAATAACAAAAAACGACAATTTCGCAAAAAAAAAAAATCATGAAAAATGATAAATTCGATAAAACGGCAAATTACATCGAAAGATAGTGAGAAAAAACGACAAATTTTACCAAACATCCCTGAGAAAAGAAATAAATTTGTCCTAGTATCACAAAAGACATGAATTTCGTCAAAAGATCATAAAAATACAGTAGACTCCCTCAAGTCCGCACAGCTTAGGACCAGCGGTTGTGCGGATTTTAGAATTTTGCGGATTTCTGGTTATGCTTTGTTTACATTTTTTGAATAGTAATTTAAGTGCAATTAATAATGCAGTTGGAACTGTAATGGATGCTTACAATATAATAAAATATTAAATTAAGTAATAAACTAAAATAATAAAAATTTAGATACTTTTTAAAATGATTAAAGGTCAAGCTAATAATCAATAATGTATGATTAAATATTCATTACAAAGATTAAATGTACTTCTGCAAAATTATTCAACAAAACTTGCCACATAAAAGTGCATTACTAATTCACATCAAAATCATAAAATAAGAAAGTTTTATTTCAGGTTTAGCCAGGCTTAATAACCAAAAATTATTGATTAATGCATAAATATATTTGGTAAGAAGATGCGATTACCAGTACTATCAGCAATATCTGAAATTTTTTATCCCCCAAAAAATATTCTTAATTCATGAAAAAATCATGAATGAAGTATTATTAATAATAGTACAAATTAAAAATATATGAAATTTATACAAAACTAAAAAAAATAAATTTTGTAGCAATATCCTCATTGAAAGTGTCATTGTTTACATCCATAAAATATGTGCGGATTTTAGATAGCTGCGGATTTCTGGTTTGCGGATTTGAGAGAGTCTACTGTACTTTAAATTTGTCTAGGTACTTCAAAAATCGCAAATATTGGTAAACAGATTGTGAGAAAATAACACATTTTGTGAAAAGATGAAAACAAGAGGCACATTTCATCAAAAGGTCACAAAAAAGGTAATTTTTGCAAAAAAAAAGTGAAAAAATGACAAATTTCTGGAAATAACAAAAAAAAACACGAAACATTTCACAAAAAAATCACGAAGAAAGGATAAATTCGATAAAACGGCAAATTACATCGAAAGATTGTGAGAAAAAAAACAACAAATTTCACCAAAAATCCCTGAGAAAACAAATAATTTTGTCCTAGTATCATAAAAGACATGAATTTCGTCAAAAGATCATGAAAATACTTTAAATTTGTCTAGGTACTTCAAAACACATTTTGTCAAAAGATAAAAAAAAAGAGGCACATTTCATTAAAAGATCACAAAAAAGGTAATTTATGCAACAAAAAAGTGAAAAAATGACAAATTTCTGAAAATAACGAAAAAAAAAAAAAAATTCACAAAAAATCACCAAAAAGGATAAATTCGATAAAACAGACAATAACATCGAAAGATAGTGAGAAAAAACGACAAATTTCACCGAAAATCCCTGAGAATACAAATAATTTTGTCCTAGTATCATAAAAGACTTGAATTTCTTCAAAAGATCGTGAAAATACTTTAAATTTCTAGGTACTTCAAAAAACGTAAATATTGGTAAACAGATTGTGAGAAAACAACACATTTTGTAAAAAGATGAAAAAAAGAGACACATTTCATCAAAAGATTGCAAAACAGGTAATTTTTGCCAAAAAAAAGACAAAATATGACAAATTAAAAAAATATGACAAATTTCTGAAAAAACGACAATTTCACATAAAAAAAATTTCACAAAAAAGGATAAATTGGATAAAACGGCAAATTAATCGAAAGATCGCGATAAAAACGACAAATTTCACCGAAAATCCCCGAAAAACAAATAATTTTGACCTGATATCATAAATGACATCAATTTCGTCAAAAGATCATGAAAATATTTTAAATTTGTCTAGGTACTTTAAAAAACGCAAATATTGATAAACAGATTGTGAGAAAACAACACATTTTGTCAAAAGACGAAAAAAAAGTGGCACATTTCATCAAAAGATCACAAAAAAGGTAAACTTTGCAAAAAAAAAAAAAAAAAAAAAAAAAAAGGTGGAAATAAAATGACAAATTTCTGAAAATAACAAAAAAAAAACGAAAAATTTCATGAAAAAAGGATAAATTCGATAAAACGGCAAATTACATCGGAAGATAGTGAAACAAACGACAAATTTCACCAAAAATCCCTGAGAAAACAAATAATTTTGTCCTAATATCATAAAAGACATTAATTTCGTCAAAAGATTATGAAAATACTTTAAGTTTGTCTAGGTACTTCAAAAAACGCAAATATTGGAAAAATGTACATACTTAAAACAGTAGCGATCTTTTTTCAGCACAGCTAAAACCGGTCTCTACGCATACGCGCTTGCGCAGAAATCTGATAACCTATCGGAGAAGACTGTATTTATTCTCTGTATACGCATTTGCAAAGCGCCTTGGTAAATATGTCATAAGACTGCATTTTTGCTATCACTGTTTAGTGCAATGCTTTGATAATTATATTTTTTTTCTTTACTCATCTTATAATGATCGAAATACATTGGTTTTTTCACTTTACCTAAGTTATTTTATTTTTATTTGTATTCTTGTTTTCGTGTTAAACGCTATTCCCTCCTTCAAACCTTGTGATGTTAGGCATAATGTGAAATTGAAACATTCAATAGTTAATGATTAAAGTGTTTATTTACATTCTTGACCGATAAAACATTTTCTATATTGTATATCATGATTGAATGCTATAAAAAATGAGGGATCTCTTCTGATAATTTTATTTTTCTTTGTTGATTATAATGATCGTCATATTTTTTAAAAAACATTGTTAAGAGATCAAGATCAAGTGATTGAAAAAAAAATAGCAAATTTCATCAAAATATTCCCTCTTCTTTCTCAAAAAAACTCAGCAAATTTTGTCACGGGAACACTTTTTAAAAAAAGTACTTTTTTAAAAAAGGGAATTTCGAGTCAACAAAAAGAAAGTGAAACATTAAATAAATATTAATGATTTACAAAACTGTTTATAACTGGGATTATTTTCACTTCATATGCAATTCTTTATTTTTCGGCGAAAACAATATAATGTAAATACTTCCTAAACGTCATGAATTTGCTCAAAAATGAAATTATAAGGGGGAAAAATCACCGTTTTTACATGAGTATAATAAGAAACTGAAGCAAAAAATAAATAGTGATTTACGAATCTGTTTACATCCATGAAGTCAAAATATCCGTCGAAAATCGCACCATCAAAACACAAAACAAAAAACAATGTGATTTCCCGTCTTTTTCTTATACATACTTAGTATAAATTTGAAAATTACAATATAGAAAATGATTTATTGGCCAAGAACTTAAATAAACACTTTAATCATTAACTATTGAATGTTTCAATTTCATATGAAACATCTCCACTATTAAGCCTAAGATTGCCGGCAATAACATTGCAAAGTTTGAAGGAGGGAACAGCGTTTAACATGAAAAAAGAATACAGATGGAAATAAAATATTTTGCGTAAAGTGAAAAAACCAATGTATTTTGATCATTATAAGATGAGTAAAGAAAAAAAATATAATTATTATGGCATTGCATTAAACAGTGTCAGCGAAATGCAGTCTTATTCTTATCCCATATTTACAAACGCGCTTTGCAAATGCTTTTACCAGAGCCATTACAGACAGTAACTATACTCTACTCCGATTGGTTAATCGAAGGAGACGCTCAGATATCTGCGAAAAGCGCCTATGCGTAGAGACCAATTTAATGTATACTGACTGTTTTTGGCTACTACTTTAATATATATGATAAGTGCTTGCGATGTTTTATAATATATCAATATGTATTGGTTCAAACGAAATTAGTCGTTTAGCTGTTTTTACGAAAAAAGAGTAATTTTTCTAATTGTCTAAGGTAAATAAAAAAAAGAAGCTCGCAAACATATGCAATTCATTGCCATCTATGGGAATATTGCCACTGTCTTCTTTTTTGCCACATTTTACTTATCTATTATTGTAAATGCTATTTTACTCTGTAAAAAAAGTTTGCTGTTGGATAAACTTTCAAATTCTATTGGTTAAATTTAAAGATAAATAAAAAAGTAAGATTTCCGTACATCGTCTTATAAAATTTAGATAATTTTCTTTTATATCACTTTGCTAGCTCTATATGACGGTAAAAAATAACAAATAAATGAATAAGTTGTGCAATGGTTAGATTTTTTATTATTTTTGGTAAGTAAGTAAGCACCTGCGCGATTTCTTTCCAACTTGTTTATTATACTAGCATTAGAGTATCACATGTTTTTGCTTACAAATATAGATTAAATCAGAGGCCGGAAATCTATCATCTGCGGTTCACTGATTAGCCTATTTTATAATTTCAAGTTAATCACAAACTTTCCGAGAGAAAAAAAATATTATATATAAAAGAAAATTACGTATCGTAGATACGATTGAAACGCTGCAGGGAATATACAAAAAAAAAATAAATAAACTGATAATAAACTTACTAAATTAATATATATTCTATATTAATGGTCAAGATATAGATTAAAATGCAATTATTTGCTTTAAAGATGCCATTTAAATTCAAACACATTAAGCGTGGAAAAATATGACATGATTCAACTCTTTCTTTGACTCATCATAAGAATACACAACGAAATATTTACAGGAAATTTTTAAATATTTTTAATTTATTTTTATTAATATGGCGTCTTTTAAGTAAATAATTATATTTCAATGTATGTTTTGATACTTTTTTGGAACATATATTATTATGGTATAGCTAAAAATAATTAAGATACTTATAATTACATTTTTGAATATGAATCATAACAATAGCTTTTGGTTTGATTAAAAGTTGCTGTAACAGTCTTGGATAATGAATCCGGTAAATGGACGAACTGAGACCAGTTGAAAGTAATGCATCTTTCTTTTTAACACACACGTTGTCCCCTTGCATTTTGTTTAATCAAAATAAACAACACATTATAAACACAACACAATTTAGACCACTATAAAAACACGTTTAGAACACTCTCAAAATACGTCCTACACGGTGCTTTTAAAATTACATAGTTTTATAAAGATAATAAGAGAGAATAAGAAAGATATTGAAAAAAAGGCAGCAGATTACTGTCTGTGTTGATTAGTATCGTGAATAAATATCATTAACTGCATTTCTAGAAAAAAGTATGTAACTTTTAATAACACATTTTGCACGATTTTTTTGCTTGGCACCACACTTTCGCAATACGTTCACAGGAAAATCAAAAACGATTTTAATTAATAGTGTTAATTCTTATGTTCAGTAAGTCTTGTAAAAATGTTTAGCAAATTTGCAGTATGCACATGGAAGAGTAACAAATTACATAAATTTTAATGTGAATGCAATACAATTAGCTTAATAATTTCGTTGTACAACATGCAGACATTTATTCGGGAATTAATAGTGAAAAAAAATTCCATTATCCGAAAACAGTTTAACACCCTTAAAAGGCTACTAATAATCGTTTCTAAAAATCAGTAGCAACAAAAGAAATACACTTTTTTAAAAATTTTGGGGCTGGTTTACTATTTATATTGCATGTCTTTTAATTAAATATTATTTTGTTTTAACAAATAATTTTGCCACTTTTTACTTGTAGTAATGTTAGTATGCGTCTATGCATTTCCTATACGGCTTCAATAATTTTAGGCATTTAGTAATAATAATAAGACAAAATATTTGCTTAGTTCTTTTTGCAAAATTTGTAATTCCTTTATTTTAAAAATAGATTTTATTGCTTAAATTTAGAATTAAGGTTAGTTTTCTGTCAGAATCATGTGCAATAAAACAGAAAATTTTTAGAAAGTTGTAATATCAGTTAAATCTTTTTATAATATAATCTTTACGAAACATCCCAAAAAACTTTTCCTTGACCTACTGTTATAATAATATGAATTGAATAGTACGAAAAACAACGAAATTATGTTTTAGACAATGTATTATTTGTTAAACTTTCATTTATCTATTTAAATACATAGTGCTAATGTTATTATCGTAAAAGATAACTTTTTCTAAAAATAGAAAAAAAAGGACACAAAATGGTTAAATGTTTCTTCACATCTCAAAAATCAGTTAGATTCTGATGTTTCTATACATTAAGAACTTCGTTCTGAATGGTATTTTTAATAAAAATAATACATTGTGCGTAAAATGTAAATGTACAAATTTTTAAATTCCAACGTACCTACATATTTACATTTAAAATCACATGTTAAAAATCGCATACTTAAAAATGCAAATTCATAAAAGAATGGACGTTTTAATTTACAAAAGTATTTGTTAAAAAAATTGTTTATACATTTAAAATGACCTTTTAAAATTAATTAATGCAGCAAGGACCAAAAATTGAATAACCAATTTTAGAAATAACATTTGTTATAAACTCAAAACTCAATAACATGCTTAAATTAATCCATTTATAAAAATCATTAATATTTTTCGTGTAGAAGCAATTTGAATAAATGCAATTATCTTCATAGAAACATGATCTTTATGATAAACATAAATGAAATTAAAAACGTAAATATAATAATGTAGTCAATGAAAATTTTCCTAAAGCAAAGCTCTGCAAGGAATTTTCATTATAAAATGTAATCTTTTGTCAAATAAAAAATTTTCTATTTAAATATAAATAGAATTATATAGAAAATTACATAAATGAACTTAAAAGCAAAATAGATATATTTTATGATAGAAAAGAAAATATCTTAAATGCCTAACACAAAGCATGTTATTATGGAAAATCTTTGACTACCTATACTTTGTTTAAAATTATCTGATACAAAGTATGTAAATGTAGTTATACCGAAAATAATACTTTTCTTTTATAATGCTCTTTTCAAATAAATATATATATATATTCAAATAATTTTGTATTGATACCGAATTTTACCTCTTCTTATGTAGTTATAAATGGCCGTATAACTTATAATTGTTTTAGTAATTCATACAGAGGTCGAAAACCCTTTTTTTTTGTTTTGTGACAATAAACCAAAACTAATTAATAAGACAACTAAACGAAAACTAATTAATAAGAAACTAATTGATAAGTGTATTAATAAGACATTTTGTGTCAATAGTATGGCTGCTTTCTTTCTTTTGGTGAATAATAAAATAATAAGAATATGTTTTCTTCTTTAACTTTAAAGGTCAAAGTAAGTTTAAAATTACCAATAAAGAAACATAATTCAAGAAACATTTATTTTCTCTTCAAAACCAATGGTTCTACAGATAAAGAACTCGTGTCACCAATTTAGGTAACTCTGGTCTATAATAAATGAATCATCTTTAGCTCTTTTTCGAAACTTTAATCTCTCTGCATGTTTTCCATTAGTTTCAATACTAAATGCTGCATGAAACCTAAAAATCCTGTGTGATTGTAACTGATAACAAAATGGTTTCAGAAAATATTTTGTTTTATACTACATAATATACATTTAGGAATGTTAACAGATTTTTTTCTCTTATTTTTTTCGAAAACATTTTTATGTTTGCAAAAAAAGTTTCGCCCAATATTGTAAGTTTCTGGTTTAATGACATCTTTATGTAAAATACATATCAAGTTGCTTTCCATTTTTAATGTATCCATACACTTCATTAACACACTCGAAAAGAATTCCTTTTTTGTTTTATGTTTGCTCAATATAAAGTTTGTTTCAATAATTCTAATTATTTCACCGCACTATATAACTATAACTGCGCCACAGTTCTTGGGCCACTGAGCAAGTGATGCAACTGAAAATGAACTGGGGTGACTAAGGCTACTATCTGCCAAAGAGAATATTAACTGTCTAATTGGTCAAGTAGTTAATTTGATGACTAACTAATGGGCAGCACAACACTATTGTAAGAAAATATTTTTATCAACTCTATTTACAACAATATTTCAGCATAATTAACAAAACTAAATGTGTTCTAAAATAGAACACATTTCTAGATTTCGACACTTTTGTAACACATTAAAATATCTTTTCTAGATAGTACTACTTTTTGCAACAGTTTAAGAACACTTTACTAGATACCAATACTTTTTGAAACATATTTAGAACACAATCGCAACAAAAATGTTTTACTGGGGAGAGGGGTTCACCTTTGAATATTTTTTCAGAAAATCAATAGATTTCTTACTCGAATTTATTCATTGAGTTTTAAATATTATACAATTTAAACAACGCATTTCTTCATCATATGAACAATAAATTAAACATTTTCCAAAGAAATTAAATAATTTGTGAGGATTTAAAAAGTTGAAAGATTTTTGTTCAAACCAGCCCCATGTAGGGGTGACTTTTAACAAGCACGGGGCACCTTTGAGCAAATGAATAAAATAAGAAGATATTGAGAGATTTTATAAAAAAAATGCATATGTTGCCGACATATAAAGCAATATGAATAAAATTAACTAGCTACATTTTGTTGAAATTACAATTTTTTTTAACCAAACTTAAATCCATCAAAGTTAATGTCAAAACTTGTTGATGAAACACAAAGTGTTCCTCCAGTTGTGTGTAAAAACTTTTTACAATATCCTTGATATACACCAATGTGATATCCTATGCTTCTGGAAAATTAAAATTTTTCATTCGCTATTTTTTTAAGACACCTGATATAAAATTCCGTTTTATCCGTTAAGGAAACCAGAAATAATGTTTCGAAATCTGTTTAATCATGAATCATAATTTTGTATCCAGGATTTGCAATCATCCAATAAATGAATTTATATTTGATTCAATTTAAATTTGAAGCTTCCCATCACTGATATATACAGAGGTTGGAACCTATGTGTGCAGTAAGGGGAATTGTTAGCAAATAAGTCCATGTTCTTTTACATTCTCAATTAACCTCTTTTCACATAAAAAGAATTCAGAAATAATAATATTTAGATACATTAACAGATCTTTACTTCGTAGTTTTAAGTGTTCTCTTTAAATTATTTCAATTATTATTTATCAACAATTTATTCGGTGTTTTTTCGCTGTTCAGTGGTGCCCTAACTTTTTTCAGTGTGCCCTAACTTTAATGGTGCCCCATCATATGGAGTTCAATATTACAACGGTTTACTCAATTCAGCTGAAGAATTTGAATAGAAAAAAGCTGAAGCTAACATCTTTGTTTATGCATTGAACAGTAAATTAAAATTGTAGAAGTTAGCAAACAAAAATCTTAAAACTTTATTTTCTTAACTTTAGATTCAAGAGGGAGAAAAATACATATCTTGTTTAGAAAGTACTGTTCATGCAAAATGGTACAGCTTTGTATAATTACTCCTTTGAAGCAGCAGTAATGTATTGCCATATACATTTTTTAAAAATAATTTTTTTGAAGGAAAATATTTAGAGTGTTCAAAGATGCCTCCAGCTCAAACGTGCCCCCTCTCTCCTATATCAAAATTCCCAATTCATAATACATTAAAAAGTTGTAAATTTGGTGTAAAATATGTTTTAAAATATGTTTTTTTGTGCTAAAAAATTGCTGTGCAAATTCTGTAATTTAGCTGAAAAATGATTAAATGTCTTTAATATATTATGATAAAAAAAATTTATTTTCCATATAATTAGTTTTATTCACATTTTATTTAAAAGAAGGTACAGGCAGTAAAAGTTTTTTAATAAAATTTGTTTTCTGGTAGGTGTTTAAGAAGTCTTATTTTCTATCATAAATCATATATTTATACATTTACGTTCATTTATGTTGTTCATGAGATAATTCTGTTTACACTTAAATGCGAAATTCTTTTGCTCGAAATAAAGATTATGTTTTGTTATCATAATCCATTGCAGAGTTTTCTGTAGAAAAGTTTCCATTATTGATTCCATTATCACATTTACATATTCGCTTACATATATATGTTTAACATAAAGATCGTGCTTTTGTGAAGATAATTGAATTTATTTCAACAAATTGCTTCTAAACACAAAATATTAATGACTTTTACAACTAGCTTAATTTAAGCATGATATTGAGTTTTGAGTTTCAAACAATTGTGTTGTTGAAAAATAGTTATTAAATTTGCGAACCATGCTATGTAAATTAACTTTAAAAATCGTTTTACCAGTGAAAACAGTTTTATTAACAAATACTTTTGTAAATTAAAACATTCTATTCATTTCTGAGTTTCCATTTTTTAACAATGCGACATTAAATATGCTACTTTTAAATAAAAATAAATAGGTACTTTGGAAACGGAAAAGTTTCACTATTTAGACAAACTATAAAAATTTTCAAGTTGACATAAATACAAATGTGTTTTAATCTTGTGAAACATAATACAAATATAGGAAAAATAAAATAATTTCTACAATTTCACCCACAGTTCCGAACGTAATTCTAAACGTTTTCAAACATCAGTAACTAATCCATTTTCGGGTTGTAATGAAGTCTTTAAAAAAAAATTCTTTTTTTGCCACTGATTTTGAGAAACGTTTATAAGTAATCTTTTAAAGGTATTAATCCGTTTTCAGATGATAGAAGAAATGTATGTTTTTTATCATCAATTCTGGAGTAACACATTTGCATGTTCTACCAATATGTTTTACAAGAACATTATTAATACAACGATATTACATTCACATTAAAATTCTTACCAATCGCTATTAGTCTATGTGAAAGTTCGGTAATGGTGCTAAAATGTTTAACTGAAAGAAGAAGTAACTTTTTTTTCAAAATTTTTTATTTCAGTCGTTAAAACACATTTTGCTCTCAGGTTTCTAAAGTAAAATAATGCATTTCTGAAATATGGGTTTTTCGGAAAAGGTTAGTATAAAATTTTCATGTCGAGATGTTATAATTTCGTAAATAAAAGCAGTTATCTTTTTTTTACCTGTGTAAAATCCACAATTTATGCATATTTATGTGTACCTTGTAAAAGAACTGTATTCATCTTATTTTAAAAAAATAATGAAAAATTAATCTATTATATTAATTATAGTTTATAATAGATTATAATTGAATATATTTGATTATATTAACATTTGAAGTTTTAACACTTTTTGTATGTATTAGTATATTCAGGCGATGTTAAGTGTTTAATTATAAAAAATTTCGTACAGTAGTTATCGGTATGTCTGATGATAGAATTTTTTTTAAATTAAATAAGCCAAATAATAATTTACGGAAATTCTGGTAAAAGGTGCTTGAAAATTCTTGAATAGTATGAATTAAAATTGATGAAATTATGAAACTCAAAGTAAGACCTGTTGAAGCATGAGAACATTTTTAATCGAAAAAATACTTTTTAAGTTACAATAAAAAAAAGGGCTTGAAATATTTTTTTAGAAAATCTTAAAATTATAAATTATAATTTAAAAAATAAATAAATTTTAAATTTTAAAATATAAATTAAATTAAAAATATAAATTTAAAACATTTTAAAAGTTTATTAATATACATACGTATTGAATGTATGCACAACGTTGCCCAGAAAACTCTATATTTACGTATAAATTGCCATTTACCTATCAAAATATATTCTTTACGAATACAATTCAAACATTGTAGAGATTTTCTATATCTACTTGTAAATGGAAATAATTGATTTTATTTTAACGTTCACAATAAGAACTAATTTACGCTTTTCGCATATTAAAGACATACAAATAGCAAACATATTAATTTTCACTAGAAAATGTATTGAAATATGATTTTGAATAATGAAATATAAAATAAGATGTCATTGTTCAGTATTTTTAATACTCGTGAATATTCTTTAAAAATGCATTATCAATTTAATTTATTACATATTTCTATTTTTCCATCTATATTAAATTCGAATTTATTTTAACATTTGTATTCCCAATAGATGAAACATGTTTCATTATTAAGACTGTACTGAAATCATTATGTAAATAATTAATTTAAAAATTTGAAATAAAAAAGTCCCATAAGATTTGTGAAATTGAAATTTATTTAGCATATGATTTTAAATTACTGAAACTTTATTTCAGTTTTAGTAAATTATTACAAGGAACGATAATTTGACGTGTCAGGAAATTCAATAATACCAGTAAAAATAATACTAGAAAAAATTAATATCTAAAAAAAAATAAAAAATGAAATGAAATTTCTTTAACATATGTGCTATTTGTACTGGGAATTTAAGTTAAAATCTAAAACACAAGTTGAAAATTAAGAATGCATTTTTTTTACATTACCAAAAGTACTTAGATTTGAAGGGGTCTTTTTTTTAATCTAAAGGATACAATAGAAAACATGAGGGGTCAATTACTAATTTTATGTTCTTTGAACAAGTCTAAAAAGCTTTTAAATTTATAAATTTTTAAATGAAATAAATGAATTTCAATATTTTTTGTGTAATTTAACTTTATAAACTGCGGGATATTTATTTTCTATCTTTTTTAAATTATTTCAAATATCTTAAATAACTTTGTCTGATTTTTCATTACAATTGCTTTGATATATATCTAATGTATCAAATTAAAGGACATTTTATAATTGCCATATATACTCGAGTATAAGCCGAAGAACTTACGAGAATTTTAGGGAAGCAAACTGTTTGAAGGGGTTGATTTATATCGATTAAAAAATTCGAATGCTACAAATACTTTTTATGTATATCAATAATAAAATCAAAGATAAAGTATGCAAATGATAAAAATATATCACTATTTTTTTCAATGATTTATTTTAGTTTACTTAGTATTTTTAGTATCGACAAGTGAAATTTTTGATTCGATTTTGTGCAAACTAGAATTGAAATTTTAGGAGTTTGACCTATACTTAATTTTTGGTAGCATTTAAATTCGTAAGTTTGGTGGTCGACTTATACACGAATGTATAAAATATTCTTAATATTGCCAATCAATGTATCATCCATAACTGTATTTGTACAGCATTTTGGAGGAATATTCTTTTTATAGTAAAGTGGCAAATATATTTAGGGGATCAAATATAGCTGTACATTATGATTTTGGGAAAATACGTACGCTTTATACATATACGTGTGTGTAAATTTACAGTTTGAACACCAAAAGTTGATTGAGCAATAGGTTGTCGTGAAAATTGAAAAATCAGAAATCAATACAGCTCAAAAGTTGGGTATGGCCCTCAGAATAAAACTGAACAGTTTTTCGAAATCACGTTTTATTTCCGGCGTCCTTGGGCCCTCCAATGTTTTTTTTCTTTTATTTTGGTTAAAAAATTCTTGGTCAAATTATAAATGGAATTAAATTTAAAGTTGCAAAATAAATATGTCATATCGCGGGAAAGTTTAGTTTGGTACGTAGTATTATGTATGCATAGTTTTATTTGAAATCAAGCTGTATTTTCCGGTATTATATACTCCTCAATGTTTTTCGAAATTCGTCAGAAATGCCTTGTACTAATTATAAATCGAAATAAATGTAAATTTGGAAAATAAAAATGTCGACAACAGAAAAGTTAAGTGTGTTGTGCACTAATATGCCTGCAAAGTTTTTTCGCAATCACATAATATTTTCCACTGGTCTGTTCACTCGAAATTTGGAAAATAAATGGCTTAAATTCCCTTTTATCTGTTGTACTGAAAGTATAATAGAATGTATCACACAAAAAGCAAGAGTAGAATACAAGCACTTTACCCTTGAAAACCACACAAAAAATGCAAGTTTAATTATTTAAAAAAATCTTCTGAAAGAGTTTAAAAAAAATTCATATTTTTCAAACCAGAAATTTAAATATTCGAAATGTTTTGGCTTGGTGTTTATTGTTGGACCTGTTGAAACTTTATAGCCTTAACATTTTACTTGTACTCAAAATATAGCATAAGGGTTTTTAAATTTGTTATCGAGATGTTATAAATCCATTCTGTAGCTTGCATCACAAAATATGTCATTATCACCAAAACATACAATATTGAGTTAAAATTTTCTACGAAACATTAAAGTGTAAGAGAAAAAACAAATTAAAGAAATCTGAATATATTGCTAAATGTATTTTACATATTATAAAACAAAATAATTTCTGGAATCATTTTGTTATCAGTCATAATTACATTATGGTTCCCGAATATAGTGCAGCTTTTAGTATTGTAACCTATGTTAAACCATACTGGAACTTTGAATTTTTAAAAAAGTCTAACGATGACTGAATTGGGGACACGAGTTCTTTATCTGTGGAGCCATTAATCTTGAATTCAAAAGAAATGATAATTCAGTTATATTAGTTTTTATAGTAATTTTAATGTTATTTTGTACCTTTAAAAAATAAAAAATATATATTTTTTAATTATTTTATCATAAAATATAATTTATTATACACCAAAAAAAGACAAAATGAAGATACCATTGAATCAAAATATCTTACATATATAGGTTTTGGTTTATTCTTACAAAACAAAAAAAAATTATTTCCGACCAAATGAATCCAAACCAAAAAAATGATTTTTTTTAATTACTCGAAAGTTATAACCTATGCATTAAATTATATGTACATGAAAAGAGGTAAAAATTGATATCAATATAGGATTATTTCGATATATTTTTTAAGAGATTGATAAAAAATAGATACATTATTATATTTATATACACTTTTATATATTTTTTTATCAGATGTTTGTTAGACAAAAGAAAGGTTTTTCATTAAAGTATGTTTTGTGACGGGTACTTAAGATGTTACTTTTTCATGAAACATTTCTATTTCTTCTTAAGTGCATTTGTGTAATTCTTGAGATAACTCAGTTTATATTTTAAACGAAAATTTTTTTATTTGAACAAGAAATTATATTTTATAATCATATCTTCGTGTAGAGTTTTGCTTTAGAAAAGCTTTCATTGATTACATTATCATATTTAAGCATTTTATTTCGTACAGGATTATTATAAAAATTATATTTCTGTGAAGATAATTGCATTTATTCAAATTGATTCTACACGCAAAATATTAATAATTTTTGCAAATCGATTTAAGCATGTTATTGAATATAGAGTTTCAAACAAATATATTTTCTAAAAGTGGTTAGTATATTTTTGGTACTGTATAAATTAAGTTTAAAATATCATTTTACTAGTCCGTACAATTTTCTTATAAAATACTTTTGTAAGTCAAAATTTTCTATTCATTTATGAATTTGCATTTTAACAATGCAATTTTTAACATTCTACTTTTAAATGTACTAATAAATAGGTACCAAGGGAAATGGTAATAAATACTAAATGGAAACGATTTTTTTTCTTATATTTTAGGCACAATGTATTTTTTTAAGGAAAAAAAATACAAATATACCTTGGTGTTTTAAAATATAGCACAACCACAAACATATATAGAATAATAACCACCAGGTTACCCACCAGTCCGAAGGAAGCTCTTTATGTTTAGACACATCAGAATTTAATTCCTTTTCGAGACGAGAAGAAGCATTTAAATATTTCGTGCCCGATTTTTTTTTTTCAAATCCTACAAAAAATATTTTTACAATAGTAACATTAACACTAGCTATCGAAATATATAAATTAGAGTTTAACGAATATTTCATTGTCTAGTACATAAGAAATGTTGCTGCTTTGCGTGTTACTCAATTCATAATCAAACGGAAATAAGCTAGGAACAATTTTTGACGATGTTTAGAAAGCATAATAACAGCATTTCATTTTATATCATTATAACAGCATTTAACTCATATTAAAATATTCTAATAGTTTTGTGCTTTATAACAATTGATTCTTTCAGGAATATAATATTTATTTTAAATTTAAAGTGTGGAGATTATTGATAAACTACAAGAATCACAAACGGTAAAAAGAGAAATGAGCAAACATTTATTATATTATTATTATTATTACTACATGCATAAAAGTTAGTGAAATTGTATAGAAAATGCATTGACATACATTAAAATTACTATATATAAACAGGAACAAAAGTATCTGTTAAAGCAAAATAATACTCAATTCAGTGACATGGAGAGTAAGAGTACACTAGACCCGTAAGCATTAAAACAAAATATTTCATTGTTGCCTTTTGTTTTCAGAAAAATATTACTTGTCTTTTAAATATGTTAATCTGTTTTCAGATGTTGGAAAAATTATGTTTTCCACTATTAATTCCAGAGTAAACGTTTGCATGTCTTTATTTATTTATTTACAAATATTTGTTAAGATAACTATATTACATTCACGTTGAATTTTATATAATGTGTTATTCTTGCATGTATATACTACAAATTTCTAAAACGCTTCTACAAAACTTGCTAAACATAACATTTAACACTTTTAATTAAAATTGTTTATAATTTTTCTGTGAATGTGTGATTCCGAGAAAAAGATCGTGCAAAAAGTATTGTTAAAAATTACATAGTTTTTCCAGAAATGCAGTTATTGATATTTATTGCCAATATTAGTCAACACACTCTGCAACCTTCTGCATTTTTTCTAAAGCAAAGTGTCTCTTATTTATTTTTTTTAGTTATGTAGTTTTAAAAGCACCATGTAGAAAGTGTTTTGAAAGTCTTTTATACGTGTTGTAACATGGTGGTCTAAATTGTGTGGTCTTTACAATGTCTTATTAATTTGTTAAAAAAGTAATGTGCAGCAAAACACTCTAGTAGGAAAATAATTTTATTTAGCAGCACTTTTTGCAACATATCAAGAACACATTCACAACACAAAAAACGTTTTGTGTATAAAATTTTCTAATTCATAATACATTAATAAGTTATAAATTTAGGTAAAATATGTTCTAAAATATGTTCATTTTTGTATGTTGAGAATTTGTAGTAAAATTCAGTAGTGTAGCTAAAAAATGATTAAGTGTCAGTAAAAGTATTATGATAAAAAGTACTTTCTATATAATTAATTTTACTTACCTTTTATTTAAAAAAAGGCACAGGCGATAAAAATTTTTCCATAAAATTTGTTTATTGATGAGTCTTTAAGATGTTTTATTTTCTATCATAAAACATCTATATTTGCTTTTACGTTTATTAATGTTGTTCATGAGATAATTCTGTTTACACTTAAATACGAAATTCTTTTGCTTGAAATAAAAATTATCTTTTATTATCACATTCCATTGCAGAGCTTTGCTTTGGAAAAGCCTCTATTATTGATTCGATTATCACATTTACACATTCGCTTACGTATATGTTTATCATAAAGATCATGTTCCTGAGAGATATTAAGTATAATGAGTAAGATAATGAGTATAATTAAATTTATTTCAACAAATTGCTTCTAAACGCAAACTATTAAAACTTTTTACAATTAGCTTAATTTAAGCATGATATTGTTTCGAGTTTCAAACAAATATGTTAGTGAAAAATGGTTATTAAATTTTCGAACCGTGCTGGGTGAATTAAATTTAAAAGATTGTTTTACCAGTGAAAACAGTTTTATTAAGAGATACATTTGTAAATTAAAACATTCTATTCGTTTCTGAATTTCTATTTTTAACAATGTGTTATTAAACATGCTACTTTTAAATGTAAATAAATAAGGTACTTTGGAAACGAAAAATTATCACATTTTAGACAATATGTAAAATTTTTCATGTTAAAATAAATACAAATGTGTTTTAGTCTTGTAAAATATAATACAAATACAGGAAAATAAACATTTCTTACGTATTACTCACAATTCCGAATGAAATTCTAAACGTTTTGAAACATCAGAAACTAATCAGAAGCATTTTCGAGTTGTGAAGAAGCATTTACAACAAGATATTTCTTTTGTTGCCACTGATTTTCAGAAACATTCATAGGTATACTTTTAAATGTGTTAATCCGTTTCAAATGATAGAAGAAACATATGTTTTCGCTATTGATTCTCGAGTAACACATTTGCATGTTTTACAAATACGTTTTACAATGACATGTTTAATAAAACGACATTACATGCACATTAAAATTTATATTAATCGTTATTAATCTATGTATATGGTCAGTAATGCAGCTAAAAATGTTAAACTGAAAAAAGAAGTTACTTTCTTCTTCATAATTTTTGTTTTATTCTGGAGAACACATTTGTCACACAGGTTTCTAAAGTAAAATGATGCATGCCTGAAATATGGGTTTTTCGGAAGTGATTAGTATACATTTTGTAATTGAAGCTAGTATAATTTAGTAGTTTAAGAATCGTTTATCTTTTTTTTTTACTTGCTTAGAATCCACAATATATGCATATTTATGTGTGCCTTGTAAAAGAATCTATTCGTCTAATTAAAAAAAAAATAATGAACAATTAATCGATTATATTAATTATATATTATAATAAATTATATTATAATACCGGGTGATTATAATTAAAGTCCCGATTTTAAAAATGGATAATTTTTAAAACTACTGGTCAGAATGACTTGATATTTTAGCAGAACAATTGTAAGGCAATGGAATATTGTTTGGCGAAGGAAAAAAATAGTTCCAAAATGTGCCGATAGATGGCGCTGTCAGTGTTCACATTGTCTAGATATATGCAAATTACTAATACGTGACATGCGCACATGAGACTTGGCTGCCATAAAAATGCAGAGCACCAGCTGTTTGCCTAAATGCTTTATCATGACTCTGACTATGAAGGATCGCGCTCTGTTCTTGAAGCTTTTTTATAAGAACGATGTCTGTGCACTTACAGCTATTAGGAAGTTTCGGACATTAAAATCCATTGAATTGGGTTCAATAACCACAAAAGGTCTGCGAAAAATGATTGCTAAATTCTAAGAGACCGGTTCATTTGACGTTAAACGGGGTAGAGGAAGAAAACCAGTTTCGGCTGCGGCAGTGGAACATGTGGCTACAGCATTACAAGAACAGACTAACAGTGATGTTGGAATCAGCAGTGCACGGCGAATTGGCAGAATGCTGGATATGCCGAACAGCACGGTGCGTACTATCCTACGGAAGATCTTGAGCTGTTATCCGTATAAGATAACTCATGTGCAGGAGTTGCTACCTGCTGTCCTGGAAGCACGTCAATCTTTTGCACTGCAATTTCTTGCCCGGATGGAAGTGGACATGGAACATTCTGTGGTCTGACGAAGCCCGCTTTCATTTGCAAGATTCTGTAAATACGCAAAATTGCAGGATATGGGCGACCGAGAATCCGTCCCAGGTACAGCCATTACCTCTTCAGTATGAAAAGCTTACTGTATGGTGCGGAATAACGGCAGCGTTTATCGTTGGTCCGTTTTTCTTCGAGGAGATCAGATCTACGGGTCCCGTTACCTGCACCGTTACTGGCGAGCTGTATGAAACACTTTTGCGTAACCATGCCCTTCCGGCACTTCAGCAGCGTCAGTGTATGGATCGCACAATATTCATGCAAGATGGCGCTCCTCCGCACATTGCTTCCAATTAGTAGCGGAACAAGGCGGAGGGCATATCGAACAACTTATGCTTTAATCATCAGCAAGGTGTTGATTCCATGAAGCTCTTTTTTTTGTCATAATCGCTGTTGTCGCTGTATTCTGGTCTTTTCGCTAATAAATCTTTAGTAAATCCCTGAGCTCTAATTTTTTTCTTTTGCTAACAATTTTTCTGTGTTTAACGAATATATTTTTGGTCTTTCCTCCTGATATTACCAGGACAGTGCCATCTATCGGCACATTTTGGAACTATTTTTTTTTATTCGCCAAACAAAATTCCATTACCTTACGACTGTTCTGCTAAAATATCCAGTCATTCTGACCAGTAGTTTTAAAATTATCGATTTTTTAAATCGGGACTTTAATTATAATCACCCGGTGTAATAGATTATATTAACATTTGAAGTTTCAACAGGTTTCGTACACATCAGTGTATTTAGAAGATTTTAAGTGTTTAACTATAGAAAACTTCGTAGAGTAGTGGCCCGATTGGCTGAAGAAAGAATTTTTTTTTATTAAGGGTAATCTTAATCTCTATACCTCCAATATTAAATGAATTTACCTTTTCTCATATCTACAGAATATATGCACTTGAATTTTTTTATGTAAAAAAATAAACTATTCTTAATAATATGAACTTAAATTTATAATTAAAAAAATCTTAGATGCATTTTAAAAAAATCTGAAGCAAAAATTACATTTAAATTTTAAAAAACCATGCAATTTTTTTCCCAAAATAATGATAATAATAATAAAAAAAGTTCTTTTTATGATTTTAAAACTGTTCAAACAGATCAAACAGATCTATGCATAGAGCATTCAAGCAAAATTTCAAAGCATAATGTATAAAAGTTTTTTTCAAAGAGGTACACCGAAGTGGAAAAAAATGAGAAAATGAAGTTTAAAGTAAACAAACACATTTACTTAAAACTTTCCAGTTTCATAGTACTTTTTTTGCTTTCTTTTGTTCAGATATCGCTTGGGTGTTTCCTTTTCAATATTTTAAACACTCTCTTTTCCTTAGTTTACTGCAAATAATCATATTTTGCTATTAGCATTCGATCGCGATCGAGAATTTTTAATGTGTTTTGGCAGTATAGCCCTGTTTCTATATCTCATATCTGAAGCTACCGCATCATATACACCTAACTGAAAGCATTATAATTGCATACAACTCTTTTTCGGTATACGAAACCTACTCACGTTGTGTACACTTTCATTTGGATTTTTTGTTTTGACATTTTTTAAGTAAATATTCCTAAGTAAATCGAAATATATCGATTAAAATAAACCAAATAAATTGTAGTAAATAACTTTTCCGTTTTAAAACATGGAGGAAATAAATTCTGAAGCTAAGCAACGAAGAACAAAGCGAGACGGCTTTCAGTTTTTATTTCCTCAGCTCTTTTAATGAGCGTAATCGAGAAGTATAAAGAAATAAACAAACAGAATTACTAAAAATTTTCCAACTTCTGGATGTCGTAGAAGCAAAAGTAATGTATCAGTAGAAAGAGGTGAAATGGCAGATTCAAAATAAGGTACCCTGGGGTAATAACGCCAGGCGGGGTAATAACGCCAAGTGCTTATATTTTGCATAATTATGAAATAATCAGGTAAATGACACCCATGTGCTCTGCGCAGAAGGGTTTTGAGTCATATAAATCGCAAAAAACAGCTTCAAGTTAATTTGTTTCACTTTTAGGTCTTATTGTTTTTACAAACAACTAAAATTAACGCTTGATCTAAAATTTGCGAGATACGTTTTGTATATGTGAAGACTATCTTTTTATCCGGAAATACTTTGTTAATTACATAAATTTGTAGTGCATTTCCTGTACTTTTAAAATGTTGTTGAAGATTTTGGATATCTTCTCGAGATAATTTGTAATTTAAAATGTACTGCGCAATAACTATACCGGGGTAATAACGCCAATCCTTGACATTAATACCCCGGTTGATTGCCTACAGTGGCCGAGCTACATCCTAAATACTGATTCAAATAAACACAGTTAAAACTGTGCAATGTTTCTTATATTTCTATTTTAACGGTCCTTTTTAAGCAAAAAGAAACTCACTGTCTGATATTCATTTGCCTCATCTCCCCCACCCACACCACACCTTTATATTTCTTACACTTTCACAAAAATTGAACATTTTCAATATCTTAGAATGCAATTTGTCAATTTCTAAGTTTGTAGAGTTTGTATTTTTAGAATTGGGCTATCTACATGCAATTATTCCATCTTATTTCATAGTTTTGTTTGCATGGCGTTATTACCCATATAGGTGGGTAATAACGCCAAATAGCATGGGTCAAGAAAAAACGCCATTACATTTTATGAATACATATCTGTTAAATTATTTTATTTTATATAGATAGTCAATGAATTACTGTATCAGATCCTATATTTGTTTGAAAAATACAATCTAAAACTAAGCCGTGAAAATTGGTAGAACCTTAACGTGGCGTTATTACCCCAGGGTACCTTATGTAAAAATAAAAAAATCGATACATTTTTAGTTTTGATCTTCCAACTGCCCTTAAATAAGCTAATATCACTTTACAGAATATCCTGGCAAAAAGTGTTGAAAGTCCTTGAAACATTTGAATAAATGTTGATGAAATTATGAAAAACAAATTAAGACCTGTTGTAGTATGGCCAAATTTTTAATTGAAAAAATATTTTCTTCAGTTACAATTAAAAACATGCTTGAAATAATTTAAAGAAAATTTTAAAAATATATATTTAAAAGAATTTTAAAGTTTCTTAGTATGCGTATGTGCTGAATGCATGCACAATTTTGCCCGGAAAACTCCAATATTTAAGATAAACTTTCCCTTACCTCTCAAAAAAATATTCTTTAGGAAATGAATTCTTTCAAAATAACTTCTTTCAAACATTATAGAGATTTTCAATATGTACTTGTGAATGGATACACATAATTAATCTTCATTTTAACGTTGACAATAACATCTAATTTATGCTTTTGCATATTAAAGACATCAAAGTACCAAACATAGTAATTTATTCTAGAAAATATAATGAAGTATGAATTTAAATAATGAAATATAAAATAAAATGTCATTGTTAAGAGTACTTAAAAAACGTGAATATTCTTTAAAAAATGAATTATCACTTTAATTAGTTCAATAATTGCATTTTTCTATCTATACTAAATTGAAATTTGTTTTAACAATTGCATTTCAAGTAGATGCAAAACATTTCAGTGTTAAGACTTTACTTTAATCAATATGGAAATAACTATTTTAAAATTTTGGAATAAAAAATAAGTCCCTCAAGATTTGTGAAATTGAAATTTATTTAGTATATAATTTTAAATTAATGATACGTTATTTCTGTTTTAGTAAATTATTACAAGGAACGGTAATTTAACGTGCCGTGAAAGTCAATAATACTAAAAATAATAATACGAGAAAAAGAATGTCTGTATAATTTAATTTATATTAATTTTAATTTCAAATCTTGTGAAAGTGTTTTAAAAAATTTCATATGCAGTAAAACAAAAATCTAAACACTCGAAATGCTTTGGCTTGGTGTTTATTGTTGATCCTTTTGGATTTTTGCATCCTTAAAATTTTACTTAGTCTCAAAGTATAGCATAATGGCTTTTGAATTTGTTATGAAGATCTTATGCATTCATTTCTGGTGCTTGCACCACATAATATGTCATCACCAAAACTTACAATATTGAGTGAAAATTCTCTAACAAACATAGAAGTGTAGGCGGAAGACAAAATCAAAGAAATCTCATATGTTGCTAAATGTATATTACATAATATAAAACAAAATCATTTTTGAAATCATTTTTATCAGTCTTAATCACATTATATTTCACATATATGGTGCAGCTTTTAGCATTGTAACCTATGAAAAATCCCATTGCAGAGCTTTACTTTAGGAAAGCTTCCACTGTTGATTCCGTTGTCACATTTACGCTTTCGCTTATAAAATGTTGATCATAAAGATCATGTTCATGAGGAGATAATTGAATTTATTTCAACGAATAATTTCTACACACAAAATATTAATGATTTTTAGAAATAGATTAATTTAAACATGTTATTGAGTTTCGAGATTCAAAGAAGTATGTTTTCGAAAAATAGCTATTAAATTTTCGGGCATTGCTGTATAAATTAAATTTAAAAGGTCATTTTACCAGTGTAAACAATTTTATTAACAAATACTTTTGTAAATTAAAATATTCCATTCGTTTCTGAGTTTCCATTTTTAACAATACGATTTTTAGAATGCTTCTTTTAAATGTAATAGGCTATTTGGGAACGAAAAAATTTCCCAGTTTAGGCAAAATGTGACATTTTTCAAGTAAAAAAAATTATACAAATGTGGTTTAATCTTGTAAAATATAATAGAACTACAAACAAAAGTATAATAATTACTACCGAATAATTCATAATTCCTAAAGGAAATCTTTATCAGTTGAAACATCAGAAACTAATCTATTTTTGAATTGTAAAAAGCATTTAAAACAATTTTTTTGTCTCTGATTTTCTGAAACGTTTATAAGTAGTCTTTTAAGTGTATTATTACATTTTTAAACGATAGGAGATATATGTTTGCACTATCAAATCTCGAATAACACATCTATATGTTCAAGAAATGTGTTTAACATCGACATTGTTAAAATAACGGCATTACATTTACATTAAAATTTACACGAATTGTTATTATTCCATGAATAAATTCAAGAACACAGCTAAAGATTTTAAATAGAAAGCAAGAGTTACTTTCTATTTTTTTTCCTTAAAACTGAAAAACACATTTGTCTCTCAGGTTTTTAAAGCTAAAGGACATTGTGAAAAAAAGAGTTGAATAAGTTACGTTTTGGAAATGGCAACTTGTTGCATTTTCTGAAACGGATAGCTTCATTTTGAGAATGAAACGTTTAAATTTAATAAAGATAATAGCTGAAAATGCGGATAGCAGCAGAAATATTTCATGTTATTTGGTAGTTTTTGAGACGTTACGCATTTCAAATAGAATAAAATGAAATTGATATTTGTTTTCAGAAAATAAACACAATACTACAGATGTGAAACCTTTCTACAATTTTTTACATCGTAAATTTATTATATCAGGTTATTCTAATTTCGTAGAATAAAAAGCATTTATCTTTATTTCTTATTCTTTATTTTATTCTGTAGAATTCACAATGTATGCATTTTTGTGTGTTTCTTGAAAAAGAACTATATTTGCTTTAAAAAATTATAGATTATGTTAAAATAAGTTTTCATTACTTGCTGAAAAACATTATTTAAAAATATTACATGCATAAATGGCATGCATCTTCTAGCTTGCGGGACAATAATAAATAAATTTTGTAAATAAATAATGTCACAAAAACATTTATAATAAAATTAAAATGATTTTTGTTTTTCTTTCATGTTGCAAAATTTTAAAAGTAAACTTCGAAATCTTTTGCCAAAAATAACAATCATAAACATTTAACATCTTATATAAAAGTTTTACGTGGGAATGAAACAGTGTCATAAAAATATTTTTTATTTATTTTTATTTTTACTTCCATAAGATCTATGCAATAAAAATATTTTAAACGTATTTATTTTAGAAATAAATATTACTAGCATAACAATCCTTCTCCTAAGTAAATTCAACTGAAAAGTTAGATACCCTATGATGAAGTTTGTTATTAACGTTTGTTATTCAATATTCTATACTTTCTTTTCGATTCAGGCGGACCTGTAAATAAAAAAAAAATAAACATTTTATGATCTTGCTTAGAATGGTAGAATGCACGGATTTGTAAATGTCTTCTTGTACCATTATTCCAAATAATGGGACAAATACATCTTAAGAGACTAATATATCATTCTAAAAGATTAAGGATATATTCGGGTTCTCTGACAAGAAGGGAAAATCGATTCTTTCATTCAGATCACCTTTGCAGTACAAACTAATTGATCAAAATAACATTGAACTGGCGGATATGTAAATGTAAAACAATGTTCTGTTAATACGATATTTTCGAATTTTTGTATTTCATTAGTTTGAAAAAACTCTATCCGTATCAAGAATACAAGAAATCATATATTATATACAATCAAACTGATTGGTAAAATTACCATACCAATTGAATATTTCGGACCGAGCGAAAAAAATTCTTAATCCGTAAATCGAAACCAGATCTTTTGCTTTCATGGTAATTGTTCTACCCTTTCAGCTAACTGGGCGAAAACCTGATAAGCATATTTTCCTTAGAAAACATATTTTATATGGATTTTATTTACCTGGGGTTTATTCTGTTAAGCTGTCTTAATGAAAGACCAGATATTTTAAACAAATAAGGTTTTCAGAGCGAAATATGCTCGCTGGTTGTCGGTCTATTAATTTAAAGGCTTAAGAACATTAGATCTGTCAGCGAAGTATCGGGTTTGATTTCCAGTCTAACCCTTGTAGGAAATATTCAATTCGTATGATATCTTTACCTCTCAGTTTGATTGTTTTTAATAATACTTTATCTACGATTCCATCGTTTATATGGATTCTCTTTACATTCGGTTAAATATGTTCAGCTGTGTATATTGCAGATCTGATAGTTTAACCACAAGTGTTTCATAGCTAAATATGCTCGCTGATTTTTACCCAGCCAGCTTAAACAACAGATAACTGTACCTGTAAGAAAAAGATTGGATTCGATGACCTGCGCTTTTTTTTCACTCAGTTGGAAATATTTAATTCACATAATATATATTTCCAAAAAATATATATATATAATTGTTTTAAATTGCAGGGAAGCGAAACGTAGATAATACTATTATTCTTTCAGAGATTGAAATACTAAAGATTTAGTAAAGAATATTTATTCTTCAAAAAGTTATCGGAGGGTGAATGAAAGAGAAATTTTACTTCCTCTTTCATTCCTTACTATATATTCTACCCTTTCTGTATATTTTAGGGTCAGGAAAATGTTATTCGATTCATACATAGATGTTTTTAGAAACCCGTTGCAGTGAACATTGGATTATTTTTTATTGTATATTTGTTTTATGTTAATTCATAAGATAGAAAAGTATGTTTCTTTTACAGATTATTTATTATTATTTGTGAAAAGCTAAACATTTTTTGGCAGAGAAAAATATTGTAAAATTTATTATGTAAAGACGTTGTTTTTTTTCTGCTCAAATAACAGAAATCTAGGAATGATTTTTCAGTATTTCACTTTTAGCGTGTGGCTGCAGTGCTTCAAAGATTACCATGTGACAAAAACGCATCTATTTCAAAAGAAAATAGTTGTGTTTTGTCTTTTAGACTTTCAGATTTTTGCTGATGGAGTAAGTATTATTTATAAATACTTACTCCACTGTATGCATTATTTTGAAATTTTACAGCTACAACAATTATGTTATTACCCATTATATTTTCTATAAATTTATCCCAAATAACAGATATCTAGGAATGATTTTTCAGTATTTCACTTTTAGCGTGTGGCTGTAGTGCTTCAAAGATTACCATGTGACAAAAAACGCATCTATTTCAAAAGAAAATAGTTGTGTTTTGTCTTTTAGACTTTCAGATTTTTGCTGATGGAGTAACTACTATTTATAAATACTTACTCCACTTTATGCATGATTTTGAAATTTTACAGCTATAACAATTATGTTATAGCTTCCATTATATTTTCCATAAATTTATGTTCCATAATTAACAGAATAAACAGTATTTTTTGAAACTGGTATTGAACAAATAATTATATTTTAAAATGGCTATTGCCTATAAAGAATCTTATTATGTACTAGCTGACCCGCCCGGCGTTGCTCGGGTCCGTAATAATAATGTTAAACGAACTTGAAATTTTTATGATTTTATCTTTAACTCGAAATATGTGTAAATAAACTATTAAAAATTTGACCCTTTTGCTGCATCGTCACTCCACCGCTTTTATAGAAAATGATTACTTCAGCCTATTATGTAGCATTCTCATGGGTCAAAAGAGAGATATTCTATAAAAGCGGGGGAGTGATGATGCAGCAAAAGGGTCAATTTTTTTACAGTGTACATTATATTAAATACGTGCCCCCTGACTGTGTCAAAAATCGGTTTGAAAAAACTAATATTTAGCTGCAAAAATACCCAAAACGACTGCAAGGGAAACGCAGGAGGGAATATGTGTCCAACGATTGCGTGATTTTCGTGTTAAAGTGTTGATATTTATCCTTAAAATTACTGTTGAGTGACTTAACTAAACACTTTTTACACATAGATATCCCAACTGAAATATTTTGAATTTCAAACTAATTATATCACTCTTAAATCCGACTATACTGTGAATGAAATCGATTCTAGATGATTAGCTAAAGGGTTAGTATATAGTATTATAATTTCAGAGCCATTTTACAAAAATAGGTATATGTTTTTTATCAAACATGCGTAATGTTCATTCTGTGAACAAAATCCTAACCGTAATCTGATTGTATTGTAATCATAACTTGTCTGTAACCTAGCTGTACCTTAACAGTAACCTAACTGTAACTTAAATATACCATAAGTGTAACCTGGCCGTCACTTTTATCATAACCTACCCATAATCTAATCACAACCTAACCGCAACTTAACCTTAACCTAACTGTAACTTAATCATGACCTAACCAGAAATTAAATATAATATAAGGCTCACCGGAACGTAATTGCAACCTAATTGTTACCTAACCGTAACCAAGTTCTAATTTAACACTAATTATAACCGAAATATCTTAAACATCCCGCGCTAAGTACTTAGTTTCACTTTCCACCGCTACGGAGCGCATTATGTTTTGTAGAACATCCGAATTTTAGGTTCGGATTGGAATAATTTTTGTCCAGGGAAATTATTTTGTCTTCTTCGTATACGGTTATGGTTGTTTGGAATATTTTTGTTCAGTTTAGATTTGGTTCAATTCGGATTTCGTGTTTTTTTTCCTTCAAATGGAATTTTTCGGTTCGGGTCGGGTTGTACTTCCATGGAAATTATGTTACCTAGTTCCAATGAGGTTATACTAAACTGAAATATTTTTGTTATATTCAGATTAGGTTTGGTTCAAATTTCGAGATTTTTTTAACAAATTTTTTGGTTCGGATTGGGTTTATGTCCATGGAAATTATATTGTCTTGTTCGTATCTGGTTATAGTTATTTGGAATATTTTCGTCGGATTCAGATTTTAGGTATTTTTTCAAATTGATTTTTAAGGTTCTAGTTGGATTCATGTACATGTGCTCGTATGTGTGTGTTTCATGTTACTCGTATCCGGTTTTGGGTCTTTGGAATAGTTTTTTCGGGTTCAGATGTCGTTCAATTCAGATTTCGGTTTTTTTAATGGAATTTTTAGGTTCAGGTTGGGTTGCGCATCAACTGAAATTATTCTGCATTGTCCGAATAAGGATATGCTTCTCTGGAATATTTTTGTCAGATTCAGATTTAGTTCAGTTTTTTATGATCAGATTGGGTTCATGTTCACGAAATTTTTTTGTCTTGTTCGGTATGGTTTCGTGGAATACTTTTGTCAGGTTCATATTTGGTTCAAATTTCAGGTATTTTTTTCAAATGGAATTTTAGGTTCGGATCGGGTTCATGTCCACGGAAATTATTTTCTCTTATTCGAATCCGGTTATAGTTCTTTCGAATATTTTGATCGGATTCAGATGTAGTTTGCATAAAATTTCAGATTTTTTTCAAATGGGATTTTTCAGATTCGAGTCAGGTTTATGTTCACGGAAATTGTTTTGTCTTGCTCTTATCGGGTTATAGTTCTTTGGAATATTTTTATCGATTTCAGGTTTCGTTCTGGTCATTTTTCGGGGTTTTTCAAAGAAAATTTTTAGGTTCGGGTCGGGTTGCATATACACGAATATTATTTTCCTTTGATCGGATTGGGGTATGCTTCATTTGAATATTTTTGTGGGATCCAGATTTGATTCGGGTCAGATATCAAATCCATAGTTTTTTTTTCAAATGAAATTTTTAGGTTCGGGTCGGGTTTATGCTCATGGAATTTGTGTCTTGCTTGGATCGGAGTATGGTCTGTTTTTTTTCTGGTTGGGATCAGGTTATGTGTTAATACGCCTAAACATTATGTTTTTCTACTATTCTTTTAGTGACTATTTTTGATATATAATTTATTTTGCTATTTGATAATTTATTACTATGTATGAATTGTCTGCCGATTCGAACAATTGTACGTCAAAGAGCCATTTTATTTTTGTTTTAAAAACAAATTAAAGTCTTAATAAAATTTAAACTTAAATAAAATGCATTCAAATTTAATCAATGATTAAAAAAAACTTCTAAAAAGCCTCATATATACATATATTTATTGCAACATAGCTAACCACACATACATTTAATGTACGAAGTACCAGCGATCTTACGTAGCTGTGTTAAAAAATCCTAAGTTAAACTGACATTTTGGCAGTCTATGAATTTTAAAGGTCTTTGGGAAAAAAAACCAGTCACTTTTGAAATGTCAAAATCTCAATTTGGTTTCTTTCATAGGGTAAAAAGAAATTAATAGAGTGGAAGTATTATCTTTGGAGGTGATGCTAAAAATTTAACCCTACATTAAGTCCAATTAAGTACCAACAAAAGCACGTGCTTTGACACGCCTATCAACTGAAACAGGTTTAAACCCGTATTTTTTTGCTCTTGTTTCTTAAAAAGAAATAATCTATCGCTTCACCGGTAAAAATTTATTAATTATTTTATCATATGATTTTAAATATCAATATAGAAAATTATTTTAACGATTTGCTTGAAAATATAACATTCTTTTGTTAGTACATTAAAATCGTCTGCAATCAGAAATTTATATTTTAGATTAATATTTATTACTTAAATTTTCATACATGATTTTAAAAGAATGTTTTCATCATTATATTTTAAATATTTATTTACATGCAATTATTAAGTCATAAACATTTTTTATCTACGGTATAAAATATTTAAAATTACATTAATGAAGGCAACTTTTAATTATACAATTTTTAGTTCGTATCAAATGTTTTCAATATCTTATTTAATTTTAATTTGATATTTAATTATTGCTAATTTTCCAATTTCCTTCATTTTAAAAGCGAACATTTATTCTAATAAATAATAATAGAACAAAGACCATTTCAAAAAGTTGCTATTTCCTCTTGAAATATGCTTCAATTGTAATTCATTTCTTTCAATCCGTCTCATAATACATAATCCCTCCCACGTCCTTTTGTTTGGCACATTAAAATTTGAGCGATAAATGGTTTCATATCGCAAACCTTTTTTGAGGCTTACTTCACCTCCACTTATCTTAATCCATGGGTTTCTTTAATTCTGTCTCAGCTTTCTTATTACTTCTGCGAAAACTTTTACACAACCAACCAACCGTAAACAAACGAAAGAGAAAAAAATTGGAAAAAGATGATTTTTTATGAGAGTGACCTCTCGATTTTAATTAATTACTCAGTTAATAATTGGAATTTCGAAATTCTGAAGCTCAGGTGCATCAGGAGAGATTTGGGGCTACTCTAAAAAAATTGAGCTTCGTACATGCTGTAGATTTTGCTAGCCATCGCACACACACACAGAGCGTTTTGTTCTTTTATTAGTATAGATAAACATTTTAGATCAAAATAATTTAAGACCAAATTAATTTTCAAATTAATAAAACAATTTTTTATGCTGTCCTAGATGTGATTCCTCGTGTTCGACATCTCAATTTAAAATATTTCTAAATAATGAATATCAATATTTTATTACTATGTATAAATATGTGTATTATGGTTTTTTTACTAGTGCTCATCCTGCCTACCATTAATATTATCCAAAACATGCGTAAATTATGTAGAAAAATTAGTAGAATACTTTTCTCTGGCAAGCGATGAATCAGTATAATCATCAATTACCCAACAATAGGGCCGTGGTAGCCTAGTGGTCTTACCATCAAACTCCAGACTGAAAGGTCCCGGGTTCGATGCTTGACATCCCGAAAGACCCACCGAGTGTATGCAGTGTACGCGCTCATTAAATAAAGGAGTCTGAAAGTCCTGGGGTCGGTCCTAGCAGTTACTCCGAGTAATAAATTCTGGAGAAACTTTTGTTCCCCTCCAGAAACATATCAAAATTAAGGAGGAACTGCACCACCTGGGTGCAGTTCGAAAGAAAGTCCATTAACCCTCCTGACCTTCGGGCACACGTCAACAATTAACAACTCAAAAACAAAATTCAGTCGACAATACATGGTCATAGTGGACATTTTTACCGATCCTACCGAATCTAGCACAAGGAAGAAAATACAGGCTTGTGATTGGTTGAATAATTTAAAGCGCATTTTGTTTTGGTTCATTTTTGAGTTTAAATTTTTTTAATCATCACTTTTAGAAGAAGGATTTTGATTAATTTCCTTCTGATTTTACATATTTATTAACAGATAAAAAGAAAGATTTTCTGGATTTTACAATTAAAGATGTTAATGATGATGTTTCTCAGTTGTTCTGTATTACCTAAAATAATAATAATAATAATGAAATTGGAATATCTTCTTAATTATTTTAACATGATAGATTAATTTATTTACAAACAATAATGATAATTCTTTTTAACGATGTCAATTATGCGATATTTACAAAACCAATTGTTCTATAATACTCTAAAAAATTCTTATAATTAATCTTATTATCTCATTTTTATTATTTTAACAACTTATATCCATATATAATTCTGATATGTATATCCGCATTCAGAATAATTTACTTACAAACAACAATTGCTCTTTAAATCATTGAACCAATCAGAAGCCCATATTTACTTCCCTATGCTAACTTCGGTGGGATCGGCAAAAATGCTCATAGTGGATTGCATTGTTGTAATTGCATTCGGAAAAATAAAGAAGCTGCGTTTATCCTTAATAAGTTTGTTAGGCTTCAAAATGTATGGAATAAATTCCACTGAATTTTTAAGTTTTAGAGTCATATCTGGAAGTTGTATCATCTTGAAGAACATAATAATATGTTAACTTATTAGCGAAAAATGTCGAAGCAAACTTCTTTTGGTGACATGAATTTATTAAGCAAATCAAAAAATGTATAATTCTCATCTCCAAACCTCTATAATCTAACTAATTATCAGTCAAACGCATAAGGAGACACTGAAATGTTTTATGGAAACTTAGGTTAAAGTACAGTCTGGAAAAAGCATGAGGAGGGGCGCCCTAGTGAATGGCTGATAAAGTGTTGTGCGAGCAAATTGTGACGTAATGTCGGTATTCTTTGGACAGCGTTGAGCTAAAAAGTAAAACATCTGATGCGAGAATTTTTGACAAAGGATGCTGGGAGAACGAAGAATAATTTCAATAAAAGTATTAAAAGGTATTAAGAAATTTTCGAAAGAAATAAAAACCTAACATCTCAAAGTATCAAGAAATGAAATAAATTAACACTTTTACGAAGAAATGTCACATTTAACACATTGAGATATTTAGAATAAGACAACAGAGAATGCGATGACGGAGCGGTGTCTGTTGTAAGAATTTGTAATAATGCGATAACTTTTTATTGTTACAAATATATAGTTTAATAAAATATTATTAATTTACTTCGACAGTTCATTTATCAACGTACTACCCGCTGACACTAATTTAAGCGCATATATTTAAGCTATTTATATACACACCAATATTTTTTAATTAAAAATTTGGTTTTACTTAATGGCGTAATTTTTTAAGATTATATATCGGAGCTTATTTCGTAATGCTTTTGGTGGCAAACAACGTTTAGCTCAAAGGTTGAAAAAACTCATAGTTTTGGCTGTTAATGAGTTAATGGCGGTTTTTTAAACCAATTACATCATTAATTAAAACGAAGTTTTAATTTCAAGAGCATATTTCTCGTTTGTTTATAATCTCTAAAATTGCGCTCTGGAAGAGCGTTGATATAAATATAAAAAAAACAATTTTCGGAAAAACGGTCCTTTTTGATTTTTTTTCAATAGGTTAACTGAAACTGATTTTATGTTTATAATATTTAAGACCTAAAACTATTACCTTTCGAAATAAGTCTGTTAATTTTAACGGTGTTGAGTGGTTTGGTTGATTTAGATTTAAACAATATGATCCAGAAACATAAATAATTTCGAAAAATGTTCTTTCAATTGTTTTGGTGCATAAATGTGTTTAAAAGCATGTCCGTGCTTTTTCGTTTTCCCAGAGCGTCAAAGAATTAATTGAATTTAATCAAAAAAATTAAGTTCTCAGCATCGGGTACATCAAAAGCGACCTTGGGCTAAAATTACAAAAATACATAAATATATAAATAATAAATAAATAAAAAGAGCCTTATAAGTGCCACAGTCTTTGATAGCCATCGCGGACAGAGTATTTTGTTATGTTATTAGTATAGATATGTAAATACGATACCTATATTACACAAATAGATAAGATATTGTTACATGCACTACAAAAATCAAATTTTAAATAAAATAATCAAATTATTTTTTAATGACTTAAATCGTGATACATTTTTTATATTAATTTGCAGTATGTGACAAGATGCTATATATTAAAATGTTTTTATTGTAATAAAATATTGTACAAATCATTGAAATTTAGTTCAATTTAACTTCAATATGATATCCAAGGTATATAAATTATTTTATTTATTTTACCGTGTTATGAAACTAAACATTTTTTATGTGGTTTGCGGTACGATGATTGTTATTTAACTCGGACACTTTTCAGTGAACTAATTTGAAGCTTTCCAGATGTTAACCGCAATTTTTTTTCGATTAAAATATTGTGTATGTGTTTTTTTTCAGTTTGTAATGTTATCAATAATTTATTTTAAAAAGCTGTGTAAATTGTAATACAAAACTGAGTCACTGTGGACATTAACAGTAATAATATCTTATTTACTCTTACACATACAATAATAATAATAATATAATATATTAATGTGTATGCAGATTAAAGAGTGACTGACGAATAACTAAAATAAGTAAAAAATATGGTGTAAATAGTATCAAAAGAACACATATTAAATCTTCAATGAAAATATATTTCGAAAACGTTTTAAGGTCCATCGAAAATTCGCATGGTTAAAACTGATCTTTTTATCATGTTAAAATACAGTAAATTTTATCTACTCAATAAGAAAGGTATTATAACATTGATTTTTAAAATACATATATAAAATCGAACATATATTAAAAGCAAAATCACAGAGGAAAGATAATTATATACAAAGAAGCATGATCAATTCATGCAGACAATAGAGCCTCATCTCGAAATTTTACCTAATAAAACAACCTTCATAAAAAATTACATTTAAGAAGAAAAATATCTTCCCAGTGTTCCCTTTACTAAATTAAGCCTCTTCACAAAAATTGTCTTAGTGAAACAAGTCCATTCACACAATATCATCCCATAAAATGTGTACTTTTCATTCATTATTGCTAATATAAAAGTACATAGCTTGAAAAATATTCAAAAAATGTATATTAAAAAATTTGCATTAAAAGATACAGCGGGGGGGGGGGGGGGGGTAGAGGGAATGTTTGAGATGATTCAGTTTCTAGGTTTGATATTTCATTACTAAATTTTATTTTTAATGAAAATAAAGTCCATTAAAAGACCCCTATTTTTAACAAAATAGAGTCGTAACATAAAAATAAGACTTTGCTGCACAGATATAATGTGTAACCTCACAGACAAATATGCTGAAAACGTACACCTAATAATGGGTCACAGGAAAATGTAGTGAAAACTTACTCTTGCTGATGTGTAACATTACACGCAATTATTGTGAAAACTCACATGTAATTTAGGCAGTAATTTTGGTATGTTTTACAATATTACGGTATAACATTATTGAAGAGCAGTATAATGTTACACACATTGTATCAGTGAAGTACCACCGTCAGATTAGAGGCAATAATGCTGCCTCCAGTTTTATGGAGTGCCTTCAAATGATTTACAGCGTGTATCACATGCCATAAGTATACTAATGTATATGAAATATGCACATTTAATATTAATATTAGAATTTTTAAAGAATATAAAATTGGATAAATATTTTTCAATTATATATCATACTTTCAATTAAATGGTACAAATTATACATGATAATCAGAAACACACAAAAAAGCATGATTTAATGTAATAAAAAATAATTTTTTCTTTGAGACAAAACTAAAAAAAATAACACTGATATGAAGCAATCATATTAAACAATTCACAGATATTTTTTAAAATTTTGTGATCTTTAAAACAATCCCCTAAATTTTAAACTTTTTTCCTTATATTCTCATTTCCTTAACTTAATGTATTCAGAGAAAAATCTTACAAATGTTTAAATGCTTATAAAATAAAACGAAAATAAAATGAATTATTTTAAGAACAAGCTATTATTAGTAAAAGTAATATTTCGTAATAGCATTATTAAGTAGAAAACATTCTTGTCTAAAAAAAATAACAACAAAATATGCTGATTAAAATGAAATCGTACACGCATGCGAGTAGGTGAAAAAATACGATAAGATAATTAATCCCTAATGAAAAGAATGGTAAACGAAAATCTATAATATTCATTAAAATTTAAGGAATTGAAAATGCAGATTGAATTGCAATTCATTTCGAGTAGATGCTGTTGCGTCTCAAGTTTCTATGATTTTCGTTTAAAAAAATACTTTCTACATTTAAATACCCTAACAATTTTTTCTTTTTTTTTCTACTTTTCTTTTATTCAAGTTTTTATTTGAAACAGAATTGATATTTATAAAAATTTTAAAATTAAATATCTCTTAAAATAACTATTCAATTTAAAAATTGTCTACACCAGCGTATTTATCAAACGTTTTTGTATCATACCGCCAACTTTCATATTTTTGTGTGAAATATCTCTCTCTTAATACAGGGTGTTTCACAAAGGACCCCTAACTTTAAAATCTATAACTCGGAAACCGTGATAGATAGAAACATGAAACCAGTGGTGTGTTTATAAAAAAAATCGTAAGAATATTATACATAAATCAGAAAATTTAGTTAAAAATAGCAATCATAGATGACGCTGAGAGCGTAAAGATCTTTTAAAGAGAATTCAGAAGTATTGAACGACCAGTCGTCGAAATCCCACTCCATATGCCCCAGTCTCCTTTAAATCTCGGCGACGCGATCGTCGACCCAGAACAAGCTCTATTCTCTGCGTCTTCTTTATGCCTGCTTATATATCATCGTCAGTATTACAGAGACGAGATAGCACAAGGAAATTTTACAACACAAGACATAAACAACCGGTAGCTCCACTCAAAGAGTTGCAATAGAGCCAGTGAGATTCGAACCCCCCAACATCCTACATTGGAAGACGATAAGCGGCGTGGAGCTTTGAACACTCAGCCACCGAGACTTGAAAAAGAATGATGCTTAAGGTGTGGGATTTCGACGGCTAGTTGTTGAATGCTTCTTAACTCTATTTAGAAAGTCTTAACACTTTTAGCGCCATCTATGAGCGCTATTTTTAACTAAATTTTCAGATTTATGTATAAGATTTTTACGAGTTTTTTAATAAACACACCACTGGTTTCATGTTTCTATCTATCACCGTTTCCGAATTATAAATTTTTAAAGTTAGGGGTTCTTTGTGAAACACTCTGTTTTAACGAAAAAAGGCCACAGGTCATTGTTAGAGGTGGTGACAGAGTACTTTTTTTAGAAAAGATAGATATAAAATATATTTACTTTTTTACATCTGCTCTAAACAAAAATTGATATACTTCTCTTAAGTCTTAATTTTTTGCCACAAAATTTTAAAATATTCGAACTTTTACTGTTTCTGAAAGTGAGAGATTGTCAAAAGTAAGAATAAATCCTGTATAGCATAAATATTCGTAGAGGCTCTGTTTATAGAGCCCTAAAATGATACGCAATACCCAAAATTCAGTCAAGGTCCACCTTAAAACTCTCGAAATAAACTTGGGAGTTTAAAAAAATCTTCAGTATTTCTTTTATTTGACAAAACTTGTGAAGTCCATTTTAGCCAAATCGATGTAAAATCATTTAAATGATAAGTAAAATTTCGGCCTGAGAAATTAAGCCAATACCGTCTTCTATTGAGAATTGTATGGACAGTATACAGGAGTCCCAAAACTTCGTGTACAATATTTTGAAGGTTGGTAGAGAACATCGATTGAAACCACAATTACATAGGAAAGCATGGGAGGAAACGTCACCCTCAGTTGTTAACCCTTCACAGACAGTAATTTATCTATGAAACTACAAAATTTTTAATACAATGGGAACATTGGTATCAAAATTTTAATATGATTTTTCCATTTATTTTGAATGAGAATTGTTCCGCTTTTCACCTTTGCAAATACATTTTCCCGCAATTTCTGATGTCATTCCTATTTTTCCACTTTTCAGCAAGTGTTTTGTCCGTGATTGAAAATCATGTCCGTGAAAAAGAAACACAAAGACACAGTTATGACACAATGCAGAAAACATCGTAGAACGTTTTATTACACATATAAAAGTACAAGAAATGATTTAATTTTCAATTAAATTTAAAATTATGTTTTTTTTATATCAGGTATCATTGTAGCTATTAAAAATTGCTAAAATGTGGAAAAAATAGGAAAGACATTAGAAATTGCGGGAAAATGTATTTTCAAAGAAGAAAAGAGAGACATTTCGCATTCATAATAAATGAAAATAAAATCATATTAAAATACTGTTATCAATGTTAATATTGTGTTAAAAATTTATAGTTTCTTAGCCACTGTATGTGAAAGGGTTAACAAGTGAGGTTAACGTTTCCGCCCATGTTTTCCTATGTAATTATAGTTCCAAATGATGTTTTCTACCACCCCTCAAAGTTTGTACACGAAGTTCGGTGACACTTATAATTTGTGCTTTAAGAGAGCAGTAATAAGTAAAAATTTATTTAAATACGCATTCTGAAAGTAACGCTAGTTTTTGGGCAAATTAAACGCTAGTTTTTGCAAATATTCAACTAAGTGATATAAAATGTTATCACAACTTCATTGGGTGTGACTGTATTGTGTATATGTACAATTCGTATCTGAAATTGAAGAATATTCAGGGTCATATCCAGAAAGAAATAAGGCCATAAGAAAGGTGATCCTGATAATCGCATAACAAACAAATGTTCTGTGTAAAATGCTCATTTGCATCTGCTATTAACCGTTTTTCCTGAAAATGGAGGATGTTTAAAAATTTAAAATACTTTATTTCTATTATTTTCTATTAACTTAATTAGAAATTAACTAAAATTACAGCATGCTGAAAGTTTCAAGAGTGCTTTACAAACATACATATATATTTTTTATAAAAAAGGATATACTCATCTTTACTTGCGAAACAGATTCAATATGACATATTTAGATTCTCAAACCTATTCTGTCTCCAAATACTTCAAACAAATAGAAATTTAATTGTAAATAGCTACATAGCAGCGAGATAAAATATTGTTCGGAAATAAATGTATCACTTCATCAACGTGGATATTATTATCAATCATTGTCTCTGAGCAGTATCACAGGAAAACATTAAATTGTTAATGAAAGGATGCTTATAGGTGTATAATGCTTCGTGCTTTTATGTCAATGCTCGTTCATGTTTGATTACTGTGCTGTTGTAGTTTATCTACGAAGGGAATGAACTTTAAATCAGCTTATAAATACTGAAAACTGATGTTATAAATTAAAAAACATACATATATTTATCCTAAACTGAATGTTATATTTAAGCAATCTAAACATGAAATCAATCACATTTAACGTGATATCAAAGAACAATTTCTTTCTTTTATAGTATTTTATTTTGTTTCGTTTAATGATTCTTTTCCAAATTTCTAATTATATCTTTCAAAAAATATTAATATGCTCACTTCGTTTTCTTGATATCCCTAACGTTACTTTTTATACTTAAAGTGATATTAAAAAGGTAATAATAACATGTATTTAGCATCATATCTTTTTTTTCAATTAAGACTTTTTAAATATTAGCTTCTTTAATAAATGCATTTTAAGCAATTGAAGAGAAAAAACCATTAAGAAAATAGATGGCTTTAAGAAAATAGAAGAATCACATTAATATTTGTTAGAAACATTATTGCAAGTATGGGAAGAAACATTTAATGGTGATGAAAATTAATCTACTTCGAAAAATGAATTCTTCTTCGTTTTCTCATTTACGGTAATTGATTTCATGTTTACTATGTATGTATCTTGCAATATTCATATTTATTATCTTTTGAATAAAAATCACTGTCGTATTTCAACTGGTTCACTAGAAATTTCAAAAAGACGTTTGCATTTTCCATTTCTTAAACATATTATACCAAACGCTACCGCGTTTGCTATGATTAGCAATTATAAGCCCATTGCTACTAATATCAAAATGTTTGTATGTAATTAGTTACATGTCATTTGTAAATTTTGCTCAGACAAAATAATTCTTATTCGTGAATATCATAAAAAAATAGTTCATCAGTTTATCTACAGGTTAATTAAAATAATATTAAAAGGTTCCTTTACAATAAATGTAACATATAAATCTTAGTAAAATAGTTTATCACTCTTCAGAAAAGAAATGAAAATGAGATTGGATATCAAGCGTGTATAATCAATCATTACATTTATGTAGTTTCGCAATCTTTGGGTCAAATCAATCACTATAAAAAGGAAAATGTACAGAAAATGAAACATATTAAAGCTATTTCAAGATAAAATCTGAATATTAGATATTGAAATTTCAGAATTAATATATGAATTCTTCTATTATTTTCAATGACATCGTAGTGTATAAATATTTTTAAATACACATTTTTTTTACTGATCAAAATATGTTTCTTAAAAGTAAACTATATATGTATGTTATCCTAATTATTACAAGAATAAGAAACAATCTTAATTGTCATTTCAAATTTATTGAATTAAACTTTAATTTAGGTCTCCTTTTTTTCTTGAAAAAGTAGATTTTTAGTTTAGTGCGTTTTTTGTTTAATTCTATTAAATCTTTATAAAACTGATATATCAAAAATGCATTATGTGCATCACGCATAAATGTAATAGTCTATTATTTAATACAAACAAAATCTGCATTTAATCAGAATTAAACCCTTTTTTGTAAATGTAAACATGTTCTAGAAAACTTTCGTATATTCTTTATTTTTTTACTAAATATTCTTGCATATTTTAAATGAAATATTGTTCAGTTATTATTTTTCAATGATATCAATAAGATATTGTTAGGATGAGCGAAGCGAATCCTCTACTAGGCCACTCAAATTACACTTTGTCGTACACTTTACAAAAAAACTATTCAATTTTTTGACTTCAAATTAAACACAAAAATAAAATATGATCTGTAGATTTGCAGAATATAATTTTTTTTACAGTAAAACGTTAAAAAAAATATTATTTTAATTAATTTATTTTACATGCATTTCCAATACGGACGCATTTTAGCAAATGAATAAAAAATGAAACGCGTATATTTTCAGAAAAAAAATATATAAATCATGGAGTAAGTAGTAATTATAGATAGAATCATAATCAATTTAATAAATAAAATCTGTTTTCATTATTCAGCAAAATCGTTTGCACAGATGACACTTAAACATTTAAAAAAAATGTATTATGGATTTTTTTTTTTTTTGTAAAGTGGCAACAAAAGAATTGTAAGCAAATAAAATTAATTGTTAAATTTGTTATATAAATGAAAAATTAAAAGAATTGCGTGAACTTGTTGCCTCGATTCAAGCTCTTTATAAATGTACTAAAGCAAAGTTGGCCGATTCAGAAATGACAAATGGACTTCAACCATTTCTTACTTTATCATTTGTATCGAAAGTAATGTTACGTTCTTATTTGTGGTCCGATAAAGGTTTAGTGAACGGAACTTTAGACTTTGTTGCACGTATTAAAGAAAATCACAAACCACCAGACCAGATATCGCGAATAATCATGGATAAATTTGAATACTACAGTAATTTACCTTATAAGAATTGGTGCGTACCAATTCCCCCAATAATTGAATTCTGGAAAAATGGAAGCATAAATTGCTCAAGGAGAGAATTTCTTCTGCAGTTAGCTTTTGCTGTTACAATTCATAAATCCCAAGGTTTAACATTAGGTGAAGCAATTGTAGATATTGAGGATATATAGGCACCAGTTGGATTAAAAACGTACGTAACGTTGTCAAGAGTGAAAATCCTTCAAAATTAAGCATTCAATAGAAATTTTCCTTACGAAAAATTCTACAATATCAAAATTCTCATGCGCTAACATGTATAAAAACGAAGAAATTAGAATAAAAAGTTTTACAGTTAAAAATTCATGGTATCGACGAAAACAGATTTCAAATGCTTTTCTAGAAAATAGGATTTTGAAGAAGTAACTTTCTTCAAGCTCTCTTCAAATATATTATTCTAAAATAGCTGTCAAAGATTATTTGATGCTAATTACAAAGATTGGAAACATGCATATTTCAAACAACTTTAAAAACACCAGTGGCTACTAGAAATTGTAAAAACATCTTTAAAAGAATTTTTAGTTGAAAATTTAAAAATATTTTGTAAAAGTTTGCTTCGAAAATATATTTCTTTATTCCAGTCTTACATCATAAATAAAAAATTCCTAGGAAATTGATAGTTATTTGGCTGAACTTACATTTGTAGAATTAAAATGCGCCAAAACATAAAATAAGGTTTTTGTTTAATAAAGATGCAAAAATAATATTAAAAAGAATGTTACTTTCAAATATTTATCTTATGAAAAAATGCTTCGCGAATCCAAACAAAGCACGGCTTTTGCTAGTATATATTATTTTGAACATTTAGATATAACTTTGTTCTTTGATACTTAATGATTTACTGTACCGGTTTAAAACTTTTTCTTGCGTTAATAAGTAAAGTCTCCTCTCAAAAATAGTAAAATTAATAGTCCAAATAGAAAATTATGTCTTTTAACACTACCTACACTGGAGTGCAAATATGCAAAATAATCCAAAATTCAAAATTATTTGATTCACTTGACACTATAGACATGCCGTTTGTTATCATGGTTGCTTTTAAAAGGCAAAAGAATTTCAATGAACTGTTTTAAAGTTATTCCAATTTCAAAATTAAACTGACTATTTAGAACACACTCAAAAATCACGATAACTTGGAAATTATTGTGCTAGAAGTTTTAAATTTTATATGGATATTTTATAGGCAGTATTAAATGCAAATTTTCCGAGCAAGAAAATGAACTGCAGTAGCATTAGCTGCAGTAAATATTTAAAATATTAGTAATGAAAAAATATGATTGCCAGTTACATTAGGAAATGCTTCATATTTAGCCAGTGCCGCATATAAACTACTATTTAAAAAAACAATGAAAAATATTTTAAAATTACTGACATTAGTAATCATTCAGGTAATTTAAGTTATACTAATGTTAATTTTTGTCTTTTAAGTATTTAAGTCTCCATTTGTCTTATAAGTACATCGGAGTCCAAAGTGATAGGAATAACCATATATCTATCTAAATAAAAAATATGATTATATGAATCCACATACTAATCAAATAAATTTATTTTATAAAACCAAGCAGATATCATAAACATAAAGACGAAATTAAAAAAAAATTATTAATACAATGTAATAATTTGCATATTTATTACACTTTAAACAATATAATACTTTCATTGCTTAAAATTGTATCTTGCATTAATACATTTCGTAAATTTTCTTAAAAAGTAGAAGATTGCAATTTCAGAATAAATATTCATCAATTTCACGCTTTTAATGGAATTTTAGAATTATTCTTCTTTTTCAAATACATGTATTTCCTATTGGTTACGAAACGCATGAAAAGGGTTGCGCATTAAGCGGCTTCTGTATGAAACGCGATATGTTTAATGTTGCAGAAATGAGCTTATTTACGCATTTCATCATCTTCATGAACTTTAAAGTTACATCTATATATTTATGATCAAAATTTTGTTTTTATATTAAAATTTAATTGCACTCCATTATCACTCATTGTTTCTTTTATAGGACTAACTTGAATAATAACAGAAAATAAAGGCTTTATTGTCTAGTTATAAGCTGCAACCAAAAATAAAACAACACAAGTAATTTTCCTGCTGCACTAAATTTTTAAATATTAAAAAAAGAATAAATCTTTCAAGCACAACGCATTTTTGAAATCATACTTAATAACTGCAATAATTAACACCATTATAATCTGCTTCTATTTTACACGAAAAAATGTCCTTATTAACCTCCGTATAAAAAAAATGTTAGTATAACAAAAAAATAATGAAATTCTGGAAAACATAAACGAATTATACAACAAACATTATACAACAACAATATTACAAGCTTTATTTTTTATGCTTTTAATATGCAATATAAAACATAGTAATCATTTAACATTATTAAAAGCTTAATAACGACATATATGATTATTTCTTGTAATAATAGTTTTAAGGCGCATTTGTGTAACCTGAATTCGTTGATTACTCTCCACATCCGTAAAATTACGCATGAAGCGATAAATAAAGTATTTTAAGAAGTCTGATAAAAGAACAATTACGGTTTTGTTGATTTAAAAGGGTTTTATTTTATTCAAATATGTACCACTAGTTCCGATAATTAATTTTCACCTTAATTAATCCTTAATTAATTCTTAATTACTAAATAAAGAATATAATACCAATTGGGGGAAAAGTGTTATTTATCTCAATAATAATAATAATGATAAATCCGTTAAATTGACAACACAAGAAAAAGAGAAAAGGTCAATGAATTCGCCTATTAAATGAGATATTGTTCTTTAGAAAGATCGAAAGTTTATCGCATATTAAGCTGTATTGCGTAAAAACAGCTCCTATTCTAAACTTATTGCATTTGCATTAGCCTTAACCTCTTCATAACCAAGGTGCACATATGTGTACCTTTGGTTTCAACTGTGTATCTCACTTATTATTTCAAATCATTTTTTTGAGACCCGAGGTTGTCACTTGTGTATGTGTATGTCAGCGTTTTCTAGTTTCAGCAAGAAACAGCGCTAGCAGTCTTAATTCATATTATTTTGAAGGAAATAAACGCGTAATGGCGACAAATACAAGACTTCAGAAAAGTATGTACATTTTGATAATTAGAAAATCAATATTTTTTCTGACAAATTTTAAGATTGCTTATAAAGACTTCAGTAATGCATGAACCATGTATGTTTTTTTAACTAAATCATAATATCTATTTAAATTAAATGTAATTTATAAGGTGCACATTTGTGCACCTCCGGCTTCCGTAATAGCATGCATGGCCACAGTGACGTCACTGTGAGTCACTTTGGTCACATTACATCTGTGACCAAAATGCCACAACTCAGTGACGTCACATTGTGACTGAGATCTGACTTTCTTAAAAATATTTAGAAATTTATAAATATCTTTCAAAACATGTTATTTACTTTTAAAAACATGTTTATGGCAATTTAAATATCGTCGCTTTTGTCACAGTTTTGTCACAGTGCTAATGTCAAATTAGTCACAAATGACACATTTTTCACAATTTTGTCACATTGTGACCACTTTGTGAAACGTCACAAAAGAACTCTAAAACGGCCATAACGACTTCACATTTTAGTCTCTGTGACTTCACATCGACAATCGATGGTCACAAAGACACAATGTGACTTCACAATTACGTTGCAGTGACGTCACCATGCTTTACGGGTTTATTTTCGTGTTTTTGGAGAGAAGTCATCTCAACTAAAATTTTGTATTGAATGATATGTAATTGGTGCAGTTCCAGAGTTGTTGAATGATTCATTATACTTAATTATAAATAAGAATTCATTTTATTGATGCTTTGAATTAAACATTAATTTTTATAAAACCTTAATCAATATATCTTTGTAAGAGTAAATAAATTGATTTGGTCAATGGTGCTGGTGATCTTTCTGACATTATAAATTTAAATGACACTGATATAACCATTGAGGAAATTACTCCAGTTCCTATACCGGATCCATCTGACGATAAAATTCAACCTAAGAGACCTTTGTTAGGGAAATCTGAAAAGTAAGTACATTTTGAAAACTTATGTTGCAGCAAACTAGAATAATAATGTTGAGAGTAAAATCTAATCTTGTTGCAAATATGATTCTGAGAGTAGTTGTGTTAGGTGTTATAAATATGAAAACCGTAAACTCAATCTAAAATAACCTACAATTGTGAACACAAACAATACTTGTATAGATGGTACAGATTTAAGCAACAAGTTTTTAGCTTATTACCGTTGTGCTATTCACCCGAAATAGTGGATAGGAGTTTTTAACACATTTTTTAGAATTGGTTATTTCCAATTGTTGGATAATGAACATCAAAAATCGTAAAGCAGGTGATGTTACTCGAAAAGACAGATTATCTTGCTTACAGTATAGTTTAGAGATTGCATGAACACTGATGAAATATAAGGGCAAAGTATGTGAATCACGACGAACAGGGAGACCACACAAAATTTATTCATTTGAAAGTGATTCAGAAGACGATTTCGAAAATAAACCACAGCGAAAACAACGTAAGATTATACAACAGCCAATTTACAATATTAGATACGACAATATTGGACATTTTCCTTTTTCAAAACATGATAACTTTCCTTCAAAATGTAGGTATGCAAGCTGCAAATCAATAACACAAGTTAATTGTACAAATTGCAATGTATACCTTTGTATCAAAAGAAAAAAATTGTTTGGACATATAACTTAAAACAAGCATACATATAACAACCAAATTTCTTTTTTAAATAAATTTTAAAAAGTGAAGTGCTTTTTGTAGTACGAACCCAAGGTGCACGTATGTGTACCTCCTAGTAAATAGAAACTAACAATAATTATTACCTTTTTTTACCTTATGTTCTGTATGTACAAATAGATGGAACAATCTGTCAAAATTTATTTATGACGGCCTAAAATGTATCAGGTCTGAAGAGGTTAAACGCGATATTCTCAGGATCGATAAAAGTACGCATATTTAGAGAATACTCGTATTAACCGGCAGTATATGTTCTACTTCCTAATTCTACGACTTCAATAGCATCTAAAAAACGACACTGTAAGAAAGTAGTTTTCATTTAAAATTATTCACCTGAATAATCTGAATTAAATAAATGCTAAATATTATGATAATATACTTTTTCTTTAAAATTTGAATAACATTTTCAGAAAATAACATTAAAAATTTTAAATTATTTTTATGATAGTCCATGGTGATATTGCATTACGATTCTGAAGAAATTTCGGAATATCTTCAGAAAACTTTCGTCCTTAGCGAAAAAAAATCGTCATAGTCAAACTACGGCTATTTCAGATAAGAACTTTTACTATAATGCTTGAAATAAAGTAAAAAATATCGTGCGCTCTAAGAAATAAAATAATTTGTATGGCTAACCATAATCTTCTATTTTAAATAATGAACAACAAATTACTTTGTTAATGAGATAAAATAAATTAAACTGAGTAAATCCTTCACTATCTCAAGAGAAATCCGTGTTAAATCTAAAAAAAACAAGCGGTCGGTGGTTATATTTTTGTAATTTTTGATAATTGATTTTTATAGATTGTTTAGCGCTAAATCCAAAAATAGACTTACATTTTTAACAAAACGGTGAACATGTTTTTCAAGTCATATGCTTAAAAGATAAAAATTAAAATTACAAACAAAACAAACATAAATGTGCAAAGCATTCATTATCTCCAAAGATATTCGTGTTAAACATAAATAACACAAGCTTGCGATGGTTGTGTTTTTTAATATTTGATAAATGATTTTTATGTGTTTTTTTTTTGCACTAGATCCTCAAATTACCTTCATTTTTAACAATCAGTCCAGAATTTTTTGCAAATCAAACCTTTAAAAAACAAAAAAGTAAAAACAAAAAGAAAAAAAAAACACCAGCGAAAATCTGATACTATAAAATAGCTGTGCTGCTTGTATTTTTTCTAATTTTTCATAAATAATTTATATATATTTTAAAACTAAATTCGATAAAAAAAAAACTTACTTTTACAAAACGTCAGAAGGATTTGGAAATTTAAAATTTAAAAAGTAAAGAAAAAAGATAAAATCTGTTACAGTAATTTGTTGATGCCTTAAAAAAGTTCGATAAATCACTAGCTCTTTTAAAGTCATAGGGCGTTCCATAAAAACAAGAAGCAATATCATGAAAAATCAAAAAAGAAATTACATTGAAAATATTGTAATCTTTTAGTAAAAGCTCAGATGATATGAAACGGTCAAATTATTTAAATTACTTTTTTAAAAAAGTAGGAAGCCTTTTTCTGGATTCTTTTTCAGAAACGTTACGTAAATGCTTACGTTGTTACAAAAATTTGTAAATTGATACATAATATAATGTACCATTGATACATAATACACCATTTAAAATAGTTTTTGCAAGCACAGCATGCCGATACATTGCACATATTTACCAAAGAAAATAATCATCACGAACTTGCTAACAGATTTGGCTTGTTGGTGTTTTTAGTAGAGAGAGAATCAGTCTTCCGGTACATTTGTTGTAGATTTGGTAAAGGAATGAAAAGGATGCACTTAAGTTTCGTCAGCTGCTGTTAATCTCTTTAAGAAATTTTGATTATTTCGGAACAACTGTTTCTACTCACAACATTGGTAAATTCTTGTTTGCATTCATTCTTAAGTAATGTAATGAGGAACGTATTTCGAACAAAAATAGCGAAGATATAAATTCTTACAAGGAAGGCGAAATATTGACGTTATCGAACTAAAAAATCGTAAACTCGTCAAGGTACTTGTCGATGTAAGCCTATATAGGGTGATTCATAAATATTGAAAGAATAGGCTATCTCCTTAAATATTGCCCCTAGACCCATACTTCCAATTGCAAAGTTTCATAAAAAAAGGTAAATTTTTTGATAAGTTAAGTTGAAACTCCATGGGGGTCTATTTTAAAAATTACGAAAATTAAATTTTTATACGGACCCCAGAGGATAAAACTTCCAATTTGAAAATTTTTCCTTATCCATTCCTGAATTGAACAAAAAAAATCATCTTGATATCTTAAAAACTCAGAGAGTTATGACAATTTTAATAAATCTTGAGGTTTCAAGGGATCAGACACAAATTGAAATGCGTGTAATTGAAGAAAGAATGTTACTGTAAGGTGTCCAGGAAACATTTATTTATTTATAGAGTTAGAATTTTGAATGTTTTGTGATGGTTAACCACATAATTTATAAGCATTATAACACCATAAGACTTAATAAAATATTTTTTTCAAAAAATTTAGAGTAAATTAAAATTGTTATAACTCAAAACATTATTTGTCGCGTCGAATTTTTTTTTTCTTTTGATTAAAGGAAATTGTCTAATTTTCAATTTTGATTCAGCATTTAAAATAATATTTTTTTAAATAAAAGTATTTAAAATAGCAATATAAAAAAGATGCAATTTTTTGTAAACAAATCATATTTTTAAAGGTAAATTTTCTGAGATGAAATTTTTTTCGGCGCGTTGAATAGTTAGAGATGCTAAAAAACTATTGAACAAGCGGGTCTGCTACCGTAACCGACGTTTATTGACTTATGTCAGTTTAAAGATGAGAAATACTGAAATAAAAACATCTGAGCAAAAAAGTGCATTTAGTTTTAAACAAACATGGGCTCCTAACATTTAAATGCTTTTTAAAAGTTCCTAGGTGATTAAATCCGTCTTGTATAGTTTCGATTTCAGATTTTGTTTCTTTTTGCCATTCTTGCCTTTTTTAACTACTATTTAAATGCGTCAATTGATTTAAACCCCATTTTTTGATCATGCCGATTTCAAATTTTTTCTTTGTTTTGGCCCTGTCAACTTCATATTTTTCTTGTTAAAATTTCAATTACACGATGCGTAAAAGGTGCCTCTAATTACGGGCCTTCAAACAGGTAGACGGTAGGTGCTGGGTTCGAACCCAATCTCGATCGTTGGCTTAACCGTTTGAATTTTCCGTGATTTTCTTCGAACCTTGGGATTTCTTGCATAAATACGGGTTAGATTCCCTTAGAAAGACCCTCGCGGAGGACACCCCTCCCCTTAGGACCTATATTCCTATTGTAGATAATTGGTCGGCATAAAAAAAATATTAATTACCGGCGACACACTGTTAAACGTTTTAAGTTGAAATTATTCAATTGAATTTCTTAAAAGATGTTTTGTTCGAACGCATTAAATCTTGATCAATTAAATACACTTATAACGGAATATTAGTGGGAGCTTAGCATAAAAAATACGCAGCAGAAACGTTATACTTTAACATTCGAATAAATATTTTTGTTTTTTTAAATGCCGTATGGAATAAATAAACTACACGGATGTAGCAATCTGAGGACTCTAAAGGTACGAAATTCTATGCATTAGTACTTGATATCACTGAAATCGTGTAAATTATATAAAATTCAGTATAACAGCACCACCCAAGAGACGATTGATACAAAAACGTAAACAAAACCGATTCATGTCAAGAAGTAACTGAATCTGACTTTTTATGAAAATTCCTGCATTAGTTCTTAAGATAGAGTTATTGTAATCGCAACAACAGCAGTGTTGCACCGCCACACGTGGAGCTACATACAACAAAATATAAAAAAAAAATCACTTCATGTCAAGGACTAACTGAATCTGAAATTTGATGATATTCCTTACATTAATTCTGGAGATACAGCTATTACGGAAATCGCACAAAAGCCTGTACAGTAGGGCCACCGATTCACACCAAAAACTAACCAGCTCCATTTATATTAAGGACTAAGTAAATATATTTTTTTATTAAATTCTGTGGATTAGTTCTTGAGATAGGGCGCTCACAAAATTTATGCTATATACAGAGATACGGGAGCAGTCACACAGACATACATTTTGTAAAAACATGCTTTTCGGTGTCTCTGAACCCTAAAACGTGTGAATCCGTCGAAAACCGGAATTCAAAATTTTCATGAATCCAATACTTTTCTCTTGGAAAGATAGAAAAAAATAAAAATAGGTTTAAAACCACATACATTTTGAAGATGAGTAGTAAAAAGTAGATTTTTGAAAATATTTCTGTGTAATTTATTAAAATATGTTTTCAATAATTCCGTTGACAGTAGTATCATTATCGCTATTACTATTTTTACTAAATTTATTGTCTGCGGCAATAAGTTTTAAAGACACGTTTAATGAGAGTTTAATTAATATCATTTAATTTAATAACACTTTTAATAAGTGTTTAATAAGACAGTCCGCCAATGGGTCATGCCAGTTACGAGCCTTGCGCCAATCTCGAGATATTGCAGACATCTGGCATATTTCAAGGAAGTTTAAATCAAAAACCTATACGCTTTTATTTTATATCTAAAAGTTAAAGTATTGTCTTGTATCGACATTTAATAATACGTAAATTTATGGTCGATCCCTAAATTGTACTTCAAATGAACTGGTATCGCTGCGCTCAGAGGTAAGCTTAAGTGGTGTAAGACACGAATTTTAGAAAATTTTGGATTTTAATATCTTTTAGGGATTTAGAAATATCGAGATGAATTTTTTTTTGTTCAATTCAGGAATGGATAAGGAAAATTTTTCTAATTGGAAGTTTTATCCTTTGGGGACCGTATAAAAATTTAATTTTCGTAATTTTTAAAATTGACCCCCCATGGAGTTGCAACTTATCTTATCAAAAAATTTGCTTTTTTATGAAACTTTGCAATTGGAAGTATGGGTCTTGGGGCAATATTTAAGGAGATAGTCTATTGTTTCGATATTTATGACTCACCCTGTATAATTCAGTTATTGGTTCTATGGCTGTGTTACCCAAACAATAGCAACATTTTACGGCGAAACGTATATTGTTTTAATTCAGAATCCCTCACCACCATTTTGTAGAGTTAATAAAAGCAGCTCTTCAAACAAAAACAAAGCTAAGAAATATTTATTCCCTGTTTTGCCTAGAATATTTGTAAACGTACAACTAACATATCAAAAAGTAGTCTGCTGTTTTCTTTTTTAGTTTTGGGGTGCAACAACATAAAACAAAAATTTTTCGGTTTTTATGGAATGGTCTTACGATCAATTTTTAAACTTATCTATCGCATAAATAAAACAAGACCCCGAGACGACCATATAGAATATATAAGGGTCAGATATAGACAAAGTATGAGCAGCTCAAAGAAACTTTAGGCCCATTGGGGAAAAAAATGAGGATTTTAAATGCACAATATTTTACACGTTTAGCTACAAAATTTTATTATATACACAAAGCGATTTGCGAAAAAACCTGATGTAATAATAAAAAAAAGTATGGTTATTTTGAGATTCAGCGGGATAAAATATATAAGAATCAATTATAAAAAGTTAAAAAAAAGAAATAGAAAGATTTTTACTATTTTGTTTCATTTTTGAACTTGGAAATAAAACAAATCTGCGATAAAGCATCACAGGTTGGCTTTTGAATATTCAGCGCAATAAAATACACACGAATCAAAATTTTAAAAACCATGACACAACCCAAACTTTTTAGGCTACTGTAATCATTCAGTTAATAAAAACATTGTCAGAAGTGATGAATTTAATTAGAAACACTTTAGTGTTTGTGACTAATTATGTTTAAAATTATCGTGAATACATTTAAAGAGCTTAGAAAAAAGCGAGAATACATTTAATTAAATTTTAAAATACTATTATATTGTAATTTAGAATATGATTATCTCTCTTTTTCTATTAAGTGTAAATTTCGGATATTCTCTTTCAAGGTGTACTGTTTTATAGGCTTAGGTTAAGGCATTTAAATGCCATCTAAAAAAGAAACACTTATGTGAAAATTATAATTACAGAATTTTTCTGCTAATATTTTAGTGTAACTTTTACTCCTACATAATATATGTTAGAATTAAAAATTCGACAAACTTAAAAATAATCCATATGAAATTCATCTTTTAAACTGATGAACTATTTCTTATTTACCTCTGATAGTTTGATTAAACGTAATGAACTAATCCTCAGTGTTCACGACTTTATTATATATTTAATGGAAAATTCGAATGCAATTTTTTTTTATTTCTACACAGTTTTCAGTCAATATAATCTATAACTCATCCAAAAGGACTATTTTTTTAAAAGTCTGCGCTGCGAATAATAAGAGTTAAGAAATATATTTTCTTAATCCAAGCTTAAATTTATTCTAACCATTAGTTTTAAAAAAAAACTGAAATTTCTTTTTATGCATTATATCAGAGGAAACAAAGCTCCCAAAATTTTTATCTTCTTTTAATAACAAATTTTAAGAAATTGCATATAAATAATTTGTTACGTTATCTATTACATGAATATATTTTGTTCTCAATAACAGAAATTGTATCACAAAATTTTCTGATAATGATACATTTTAATGACTAACATTTTTCTTGAAAAAAAAAAGTCTTTTTAAAAACAAACACTTATTGTCTGGAACTTACAAAAAACAGTCACATAAAGTGATAATACATTCCCTTTCTTTTTAGATAATCAGCAGCAGAACATAGAACATTCTAAACAATTGTAAAAACTTTCCTAGAAAGTTTTTAGATTAATCCGTAAGAAGCACTCAACTTATTATCCTGTATAGATTCAATGTAATGGTGAAGAAAACATTTTATCCAATCCTTTTTGTGTTAGAAATTTTAAAGGATAAAAAAGCAATGGATTTATTAATTAAAATAACAAAAATGGAGAATGTAAAGAGATTAAACTAAAGCTGTGTACAATAACAATACTATAATAAAATGTTCAAAAGTACAATTACAATATTCAACGATAAATACAGTGTTAAATATTACTTAATTCGTACACCAGTACTTCAATAAAATTGATTTTTACTCTAAAAATATATTAACACCAAATATGTATAAAATTAAAAAATATATTTTAATGTCTTATTAATATTTAAAAAATTTTTAGTCATAAAGTATATTTCAAAACTATCACGTATTTATCACTATTCAATCACTATTTGATATTTTTTCTTTGTTTATGAAATAAGTAATTAATTATCATTGAGGAATGCGAGTATTTTTTTTTTTAGAAATGGTTCGTTTATTTTAATTTCGCTTTGTTTGCGCTGAAAATGAGGATCAAAATAAGAAAATGGAAATAAACTCTGTGCAATAAATATATTTTTGAAGTTTGTAGCATAAAAAAAGATTTTTTGAGGATATTATCTGAAATTCAACTTTTATGGTTTGACATTAAACTTAAGAAAAAATAATGGTTGATTTAAATATTTGTTCAACTCATATTATGTTAAGTCTCGGTGTTGCATATTAATTAAGGAAAACAGACGGGAGGAAAATTATTAGAAAGATAATTTGTCTGTAGGCGTGAACAAGATATCTGTAAAGGAACTTTTATGCAAATCTCATAGTTTCTAAAAAAGTGTCACATTTCAGTCCACTAAATACAAGAGGACACGATTTTCACTAAAAATTTGAATGTGTTAAATTTTGTATTTTTTTTTTTTTTTTACTTTCTTCTATCTTCAATAGAAGAAAGTAATCAAATCGAAATTTTTTCGACTTCCGGTTTTCGACGGATTTACACGTTTTAGGAGTCAGAGATTCCAAAAAACATTTTTTACAAAATGTCTGTCTGTCCGTGTGTCTGTGTGTGTGTCGTCATTCTACCATCAAAAAGTGCACGAAGTTATGCATAGAATTGAACCAAATTCTTTGTGAATGTTTTTGGCTGTGGCAAGCAGGTCCTCCTTCAGTTTTGAAATATTCCGCCGGAAGGGGGCGCTGCAATCGCGATGTTTGTGCCATTTTTAATATTTTACCGACCAAAAGTATATGAAGTTATACATCGAATTGAACCAAATTTTTTGTATAAGTGTATGACTAAGGCTAGTTGGTCTTCCCTGAATTTGAAAAACATCCGTCGGAAGGAGGCGCTGCAATCGCGATTTATGTGTTATTTTCAATATTGTACCGATCAAAAGTACAAGACGTTATGCATCGAATTGAACCAAATTTTTTGTGTATGTGTATGACTATAGCTAGTTGGTCCTCCCTGAATTTGAAAAACATCCGTCGGAAGGGGGCGCTGCAAACGTACTTTTTGTGCCATTTTCAATATTGTGCCGACCAAAAATACATGAAGTTATGCCTCGAATTGAACGAAATATTTTGTTTAAGTGTATGATTATGGCTAGATGGATCGCCCTGAATCTGAAAAAAAATCCGCCGGAAGGGGACGCTGCAATAGCGAATTTTTGTGCCATTTTCAATATTGTAACGACCAAAAATACATGAAGTTATGCCTCGAATTGAACGAAACATTTTGCGTAAGTGTATGACTATGGCTAGCTGGATCGCCCTGAATCTGAAAAAAAATCTGCCGGAAGGGGGCGCTGCAATAGCGAATTTTATGCCATTTTCAATATTGCATCACTTAAAAGTGTATGAAGTTAGTTCTAGAACTGAATTAAATTTTTTGTATATATATATATATTTTTTTTTTTGGTAATTAAGTAAGTCTTCCCTGAATTAAAAAAAAAAAATCTGCCTATCATTCTATTTTCCATCGGCTCGTGCAGAGACGGAAATTCCATTTTACTCCAATTAATTGATTGAAGCAGAACTTTAAGATGAAAATCAAAGTTAGTATGGTACTAAATTAAAATTATTAAAACTTTAAAATGAGTAATTATTTTTTTAATATTAAAATGCACGTATGAGATAGAAGAAAGTTTTGGGATTAGCACATCCAACTAGTTTTGTTTTTTGTAGATAATTTGTTTTAGTGTTATATTAAATAATTGTAAATTTTAACTAAAAGTATCATGTTTACTCGACTAATTTTTAAACAGATTCCAGAACTTTTAGCAAATAAATCTTTGTTTTTGTATTTTTGTTATAATACACTACAGTATAGGCACTTTAAGTACTTGATGTTATTTTAAGGAACACTATTGTAAGAAGCTATTTATAAATTCTATAAATTAATAAATAAAATCCCGAATGTTTTGCTATGTATAATCTTGATACTTAGATTTTATAATTTCGTCTCAAAATACATTTTAATTTATTATTTCATCTAATACTTTTAAAGTAATACTCACTTGTAAGGGAAAATTAAACTAGTTGGATGTGCCAATCCCAAAATTTTCTTCTATCTTATACATACATTTGAATATTAAAAAAATAGTTACTCATTTTAATGCTTTAATAATTTTAATTCAATACCCTACCAACTTTGATTTTCATCTTAAATTTCTACTCCAATCAATTATTCGGAGTAAAAACGAATTTCCGTCTCTGCACGAGCCGAAGAGCAATAGAATGATAGGCAGAATCTTTTTCAAATTCAGGGAGGACCTACTTGCCTTACCAAAAAATAATCATATACAAAATGTTTAGTTCAGCTCTAAAACTAACTTCATACACTTTTATGTTGTGCAATATTGAAAATTGCATTAAAATTCGGCATTGCAGCGCCCCCTTCCGGCGGATTTTTTTCAGATTCAGGGTAATCTAACTAGCCATAGCCATACACTTACACAAAAAATTTAGTTCAATTCGATGCATAACTTCGTGTACTTTTGGTCAGTACAATATTGAAAATGGCACAAATTATATTATATATTTTTGGAAATGGCAAATTTATATTTAGGTGTCCCTTTCCTAGTGATTTAAAATATATTGATGTTGAATTCATGGGGTGTCCGGGGGGGGGGATTCCCTCGAGGAACAATAAGATGTGTCTCTTGGAAGATTTGAGATTTTGTGATTTTAATGTCAAATGTGCAATCCCCAGGAACTCTATAATACCCCTCCTTCCGCAGCCGCTAAAATCTCTCCCGGAGAAAAGTATCTGAATTCCCCACTGGAGTATATTTATTTTTCCTTTATATATATTAACTGCAAATTCTCTGTTAAACTGAAAGAACTGGTGGAAAGAACGTGAGTGGACGTTGACAGAGAGAGGAAATGGACAGTAGCAGTGTTGAATTCAGACACTTTTCTCCGGGAGGGACTTTTGTGTCTTCGGGGGGGGGGGATTTGCCCTTTTGAACCATTGAAAACCCAAAATCTCAATTTTTCCGGAGGGAGGAATTGCTCTGGGGGGGGGATGTTCCCCCTGGGCTATTCCCTTGAATTTACACTGAGCAGTAGGATTTTCTTTTTATTTTGCCATTCTAAGCATTTCATCAATCGCATACAAGATGAAACAATGGTAGCCGAATCTTCAGATGAAAAAACATTTGTATGTATAAGCTTGCAATTGTCTAAAAGAAAAGAATATTTCAAGAAACAAGAATAAATTTGCTTGATATACTTTTTATCTATTTTGTATATAATGACTTATTTATGCATAGATGTATTCGTTTTCCTACTTATCAAACATCATAGTGTATATTATCCATTATTTAAAATAAGTCTAAAATCAACATTTTTGTTTATACAAAAAGTGTAACATAAAACATAGAAGTGGTGAGAACATGTCAAATTCTTTTTTTTTTCTTTTTTAATAAGGTGAATTTTTATTACAGTCATGAAGATACTGGAATTTTACATTATGGTACATACTACACAATTAACCTGCAATCTTTGTTTGATTGTGTATCTAGCCGACACTACACTATTTGTGCCTTATAGCATTACTTTATTCCTATACCATACTCTCCTGTATGTGGGGAGGAATGGGACACATTTTAAAACGTGCACTTTCTTTAATTATAAAATAACTTATGCTTGCTATGTTTCTACATTGCTTAGGGATTTTAGAAAGTGTTTTACCTTGCACTCTATAAATAGAAATTTTTGTTTTTGTATCAAACAAAGTTTATTATCTTACTTTATAAAAAGTGTCCCATACCACCCCACTTTCCCCTATATTATTAACTAAACATGCTAAAATATATTTATTTCTGATAATTGCTTATGTCTTTCTAATAAAATTTTAACCCATAACTAATGTTAGCGGTCTGACCGCAGAGTTTTTAAAGTTTCACAGTTTAACTCGTAATTTTTAGTTTAATTACTGATACTGGTCGAATTTTGTTTTGTCTGGAGCCTTATTGCTATTTCTAGAAACTTTTAAATAGCTGAATTTTATTTACAATAGTCAGGTACATAAAGTTTAATACTTAAATAGTATTCTGAGAATTAATGAAACATTTCATTCATCTTTAAATTAAGCGATCTGACAGACCGCTCACAGTAATTATGTGACAAATCTTGTCACAGCAATTAACAGTTAATATTTTTGAAGTAAAATTTCTTAAGTTGTATTTTCTCAAATGTTTGTATGAATATTTCGAATCAAAATTAAATTTTCGAATTACTATTTCTTGAAAGTAAACTTTATAGATTATTGTTATCGTTATTTTAAATGAATTGGAACTGAAAATTGAATTTTCTATTTAGTTTTCAGAAAACGGTTAGATTTATTTATTTATTTTCCCTAGAGGCTTTTTAATTATTGTTGAATAAACTTAAAATTAAATATTTTTAAATAGTTTCTAAATATATTTATATGTATATATATATTTATTTATTTATTTATTTATAACATTGATTATATTTTTGTTTAGCGAACTTTTTTTTCTAGTTACCATATGGCTTTAATGTTCTGAGATCTATAAAAATGTTTATTGCAGAAGTATTAAAACCCTGATACTTTATAAAATCACTGTTTTAGAAGATCCATAACTTTCCATGGCTTCCAATGATGTTTGGGACACAGGAAGAGTAACACATAGTTGATGGTGCTCTTCCTTGGCCAACAATAAATGTCATGGAGAATCAGACTGGTTTACGTTGATGCTAACATGTTAAGAATTAGGGTTTTTTAGAGCTTATACTTCAAGACGACTTGCTGCACGGCATGTAAATTTTGTAGTGCACATCTAGTTACATATTATTTTATTACAAACTTTCTTTATTTTCATTTTAGAGAAACTTTGCTGACATAAATCGAGATACAGGAGGCAAAATCTCCAGAGTAAATAGAAAAATAATGGTACAGTTGCAAACTGCCAATAAATCTAGTTAATATACATAGTTTATGAAATGTATTTTAATTTGTGATGTTTTAGCAATAAAGTATTTTTGATATTACATTTAGTTTTGCTTTTTTATTCATGCTATTTTTTATATTTTCAACAAAAATTCGATTGTCTTTAAAATATGTAATTTGGGTTTACTTAAGTAATCATGATTACTAATTGATGTCAGCAGTTTGATCCAATTGCGATTGTTAATCAGTAAAAGAGGGAAGGAGGGATTTATGACGACATTGACATGAATTACTGTCAGGATTTTTTTCTAGCTGAACGCATTGAAATAGTTGCATTTTTAATTAAATCCTGCTTTATTTTGTGGGGAATTCACAAATATTCACAATATGCTCACTCCACCTCCCCCCCGCCTAAAAGCGCAGGAGGGGGGTGGAGTGAGCATATTGTGAATTCTTTTTCAGAATTTTGAAGATTCTGGAAAATTTTCATTGAATGGTTGATATCCACTTGATTTTCAGCAAAATGTTTGTCATCTACTGGGATATTTCGAAAACGGGTCAATTAATTAAAATCTTAGAACAGTCCTTAGTAACAGAATAATTGTTGCCATGTTTAATACGATTGATATTTCATTGCGTTAATGGTGGTTGTAAAATTGGAATTTTCGAGGAACATAAATTTTTTCAGCGATATTTTTTGTTTTGAAAGATACATGTTAATAAAATGCTTTATTTTATATATTTACTTAGAGTGAAAGAGTTACTATTGAAGTTTTACAGTGTGCAAAAGTAGAATTATTAATCGTGAATAATTAGGAAAAATGTCGAACTTCTGAATTTCCTGTAAAGAAAAATACTCCTAATTTTAGAGGTTTTGTCAAAAAGAGTAGTAAGTGTTAAATTTTGTATATTACTAAATGTTATTTTCAAGGTACTATGTAGTTGCTAATCTTTTTGTCCTTTTTCAACTTACCTAGCTATAATGAAAGCTATAACCCGTCAGTAGTCGCGTGTCGGTCTTTTCGCCGCCCGTATAACTTATCTTCTCCTAACTTGTATCAGATTACAAATACAACGGAGATCTACCATGTAGCTGACTTTGAAGGTTTCTCGAACACCTTAGTGAAGTAACAGGACACCTCTGTTTTTCTTTCAGGTACATTTTTAGAAACAAAGTTGAAATTCGCGAAAAAGTCTACGTAACAATCACTAATGTCAGTTCATTTTTACTTTTTCGAATTACTCCATATCGCATGAATAAAATGCCTAATTTAAGGAAACTGAAAATTTATATATTCATTGAAATGTTATCTTCATATATTAGGTGAAAAATATTTCTTATTTTACATATTTGATATGAAGGGGGCCAGCGGCGAAAAGACCGAGCGCGACTAATGACGTTGTGAAAGAAATCGCGACTACTCGCGGGATAATGATAGTAGAAATGAATTAAATGAAATGTTTCTAATTTGTATATTAATATTCACATTTTTTAAATAAAAATTATCTTCATCTAGTTTTTTACAAATAAAAAGATTGACAGCTAAATATTTTTATGTGAAGTTTTAAATTACATTGACACAAAGGGCATGTCTAAAATATCATTATGACGCATACTAAAAAAATATTTAAACGGATTATGACATCGCAACGATAAATATTCTTCCCTCCAAGATTAAATAAAAGGAACAAAAACAATAGCCTTCATATAAATATATGCAAAAAGCCTTTATTATCATCAAGTTAGTAAAAGTTAAATAACTCGAATGTTTTAAGCTTATATGTACAAACTCTATAGACATTTAAGAAGTACAAGTTTTACAACATAAATAGAGTGATTCGAAATTAAATTAAAGACTTGAAAATTTAAAGATTTGTGCATAAAAAGGTAAATTTATAGTCAGAAGTGATGATATATTGATTTTCAGAGCTATTAGGGGGTATTAAATGTCTTACTTTCTACCTGGCAGTGCAATTTAGCAATAATGCAACATTTATTTTTTTCTCGATCTTTATAAAAAATAAATACATACAATTTTTAAAATAGACAACCTAATTTTTTTTCGATGTAAAATCATTTTTTTTAACATTCCATACTGATTTTTTTTTTTAATGTTTAAGTTTGATTAAAGTAAATGTAAAATTGTTTTTTCAGTTTCATTCACGGCGCGCAAGACGGTAGCATAACTATTTGTTCAAGAGCCACCAAAAATATTTATAATGATGAAAAGTAATGTAGTTTGAACATACATTTTATTTGTAAGTTATTTCTTTATCTATTGAAAATTTAAATTTAAACTATAAAAAAATTAAAATTTCATTTTTTATTGAAAAATGACTAATTTTAAATAAAGATATTATAAATTGCTTACAAATGAAGTATACATTCAAGATACATTAGTTAACATTATTATCCGTATTTTTTTTCGGGAGGGGGGGGGTTGAATCAATAGTTTTGCTACTGTCTTGCTCGCAGTGGATGGAAGTCAAAAACCAATTTTCAAATTTTTGCATTAAAGGATTAAGGAGGGCACGGCACTTTTGAAAATGGAAAAAAAAAAAACTGATATCAATGTATCTTTTTTTTCTTGAAAATTATTGAAGCAATTTAATATATACCATTTTATTATATTGGCAGCAATTATAAACATAAATATTTGTTTATTTAATTAGCATTATTAAAGTTTCATTAAATAAGAAAGATCTAAATATAGCAAATTATAATAACGCAAAAAGTATTACCAGTAACAAGTGATAAACCAGTATCAAGTGGAATGCAAATCACATCTCAATTCCGTCATCAATGTTAAACATATGTGTGTGCAGTACTTATCTCCATAGATAATGCATATTTTACAGTGTGCAAAGTTAGTTCTTCAAGCATCAACTTTTTGTGTGAAAATATATATTTAATTTTATTTCTTACTTTGTTTTGCGAAGTACCAACTCTTAAATTGTATTAAGTATATATTTAGGATGAGCGAAGCGAATCCTTTACTAGGCCACTCAAATGACAGTTTGTCGTACACTTTACAAAAAAACTATACAGTATTTTCACTTGAAATTAAACACAAATATAAATTATGATCTGTAGATTTGCAGAATATTATTTTTTTACAGAAATACTTTTCAAAAAAATATTATTTTAATTTATTTATTTTACATGGTTTTCCCTTACGAACGCATTTTTTCAAATAAAAAGTGAAACACGTTCGTTTTTAGAAGAAAAACTTAAATCATGGGGTCAGTAATTATAGCTAGAATCATCATTAAATAAATAAATAAATAAAATATATTTTCATTATTCTGATAAAATATCTCAAAAACTGCTTTCACATTTTCAAACTATGCTCATTCCTTTAACTATGTATAGTTTCATCATTTCTTTTATAAAATGTATAAAATACTTTTTTTTAGAAAAATTATAGCATAATTTTAATGAATTAAAATTTGTGAAAATTCTCTTGGCTATTTCCATGAGTACTTGTAGTGTAAGTCACAGGTTACGATTTTTGGCTACCAGTATTTAAGTATGAAAAAATGTGATTTATTTTATCGGCACATTCTCATTAATTGAATAAGGCCAAGCAGACTTTTCGAAAATAACGTTGGCAAACAAGCATAGCAATTATAAGGTAATGTGACTTACACTACAAAACCCATGGAACTAGCCTCTTATTAACATTCAATTATAAAAGTATTTTTCTGTGTTAGGAATTCAAATACATAAAATATTTTGTGAAATCATTTAAGCCGACGATATTTATGAATTTTAAAAAAATCACATTATGTTTTTATGAAATGGCAATAAAAGAATTGTAAACAAATAAAATTAATTAATATTTTGTATAATTCTACTTCGAAAACATTTTTATTTATACCAGTCTTATATCATAAATAAACAATCTGACGAAATTCTTAGTTATTTGGTTGAAATACATTTTAAAATTAAAATGCGCCGAAACATAAAATTACATTTTTGCTTAATAAAGATGCAAAAATAATTTTAAAAATATATTATTACTTTCAAATATTTATGTTATAGCATAATACTTCGCGAATCCGAACAAAGCATGGCTTTTGCTAGTTTAGAATTATTTTGATATTTTGATAACTTAAAAACGAATCATTTAAAAGAACACAGAAAAAGTAAATTAAAAATAGTAGTTTGCTATTTTTAAAAATATATGTAGGCATTAATCCTCTCCCCTCCTCATACGTATAACATTAGAGTTTGAGGTCTCACTATCTCAGTGTGAGAAAAATTTTGAACGGATAATTGAATATGGCTGAAAATAACCGGGATAAAACTGAAGATACCTGTTTGCAAAATGAAAAACACTAGGTTTAAACCTGAAAGCAACAGTTTCTAAAATGGAACATTTCAGTTTCTAGAACGAAACATTTCAATTTTCAAAACAGAACAATTTGGTTTTCAAAACGGCTTATTTCCGTTTCCAAAACGGAACATTTAATTTTCCAAAACGGGACATTTCAATTTTCAAAACGGATATTTCAGTTTCCAAAACGGAATATTTCAGGTTCCATAACGGAACATTTTAGCTTCTATAACGTAGCATTTCAATTTCCAAAATAGAACATTTCAGTTTTCAAAACGGAACACTTCATTTTCCAAAGCGGAACATATCAGTTTCGAAAACGAAAAATAAAAGTAAATTTTACGTGAAAAAATGGAGCAGATACGGCAACTTTGCTGCCAGTACGTTTTCCGTTTTTTCAAGGAAATTTTTTTTACAGTGTATACTGTCCTTTTAACAGAGAATGCAAAATTTGTCTTTAAAATGGTTTTATAAAAAGTCACATTTCCATTATTTTCATAGATTCAAACTATAAACTTATAAAGCCAATGAATTAAATATTCTAATAATAAACATTGTTAATTAAAACGCATTAATTCATTTCTTGCAAAGGTACATAATATATAATTTTTTTTTATTTAAGAGCAAGAGCACAGATTTTAACAGAAAACAAATTAATGAATTACTTTACTATTACTTTACTTAATGAGTTGCTGTACAATTGTTATGTTAACAAAAAATCTTTACATTAAAATTCTGTAGTTTTCGGTTAGTCTTGCACCATCGCTATACATGTATATATATATACATTTATGTATATACACACATATTTATTTAAATACTTAATCGTCACGCCCGAGACATTCACGGGCTGTAAGATTCAAAGCTTTTATTCAAAATTGTTTGATTCGCACCAATTTTATAAAAAAGTGAAATTGGTTTTATTCTGGCATCATTTTACTTGTAATTAAAAAAGACGAATATATTTTTTTTCAACAAAAGTAATTGCAGTAATGAATTTGAATTTTTAAACCGCAATTTAATGCGACCATTAAGTGGTTAAAATATACATAAAATTTAATATTGTACATTAATTTAACATTAAACTACTAGTATAAAACGGTCTATAAATTAATTATATATAAAAAATATGTAATACAGAAAGAAATAACAGAATTAAAACAGTATTTTTATTCAAAATACAATTTAAATTCCGCGTAATTCTAAAAAAATGAAAAGATTTTCTTAAATTATATACATTATAACTGTCATGATTTGTTAAAGTACAACACCGTTAATTCTCTTACGCTACATAACTTTATGGGTACAGTTATTTACGATACTTGTCATTCATAGCTTTAACTAAATGGAGTGTCTAACGTGTGTAATGCAGAAATGGGTGGTAATAAATATGTTCATAACATAAAGCATTTCGTAACATTGTGTCACATACTCCTTCATATTTAGTGCAAGAATGATACAACAGAATGTTATTTATTACGCAGCTGGTGATATTAAGTTAATTTAAGTAGTGGGTTTAATAAAATAACCAAACGGATAGTTATGCGCTGTCTCGTGTCGTTTTGTGAATATTGTGGTTATATATAAAACTAGTCGGATAGAGAAATCCCTAAAGTTTCTTCTGGCTCAAAAATGTTAAAACTTTGAAATTTGCTATCACAATGTCAAATTTAAATAGCAATTCATACGCATCATGGGGATTTTAAAGGAATAAAATTCCATGCATTGACTCCTTGCAGTTCTTGAGATATGACTGTTTCTACGATTGTCCTCGAAATAACAGTACAAGATAATGAGAGATTTACAGCAAAACTTAATCAGCAAGAACTTGTGTATTCGTCTAACGGAATCCTTAGTTAAATGGAAAATTATGCGTCAGTTCTTGAAACAAAGCTGTTGGGGGAATAATGATAAATTAGCATAGCAGTGCCATCTTCAGGACGATTTGCATGGAAATGTAAATAGTTCCATGCCATGGACTGTCATAATCTGAAGTTTAGCTACAATTCGTGCATTAATTATTGCGATGGAGCTGTTGAGAAATTTGAAAAAATGGAGCATAACAGCATCCCCGGGTGTGCTGTTTACGCCAATATTTTAAAATACATCAAATCATGTCAAAAACTAACAGAATATGAAATTTGATAAAAATCAATCAATTAGTTTCAGAGATTGAGCTATCCTGGATATTATGAAAAGTCTACATAACAGCGCTACCTGTTGAGTGATTTACATCAATCAACACCAATTTATGTCAGGGACTAACAAAATATAAATTATTAGCAAATTCCGTGCATTAGTTCTTGTGCTTAGTTATCACAGACAGACATTTTATAAAAATATATTTTTGCAATCTCTGACCCCTATAACATGTAAATCCATCAAAAACGAGAATTCGAATATTTTTACGAATCCATTACTTTCTTCTTGTAAGGATAGAAAGAAAGTAAAAATATAAATGGAGATTTACATTAGAATTAAGAAAGAAATATATTTATTACTTAACACTCTCTTTCATACGTAGTATAGGGTAAGTCTTGGAATAGTTTTAAAAATAGAAAAAAATCGGTGCATTTACATGTTTCAGACATGTTTTCAGAGATTCTGAAAAACATATTTTTAGAACAAAAAATTGCTGTCCATCTGTAAATGTTTTCTTGCTAACAAATTGAGATAGAGACATAAAATTTGATATGTGCTTAGTATATAATAATGGGGAGAAGCTTATTGATTAGTAGCACCTCGATTATCCGGAACGATTTTTCCGGACTTTCGAATAATTCATTCTGATGAAAAGCATATAATTTTTTCGATTTGTTTACATTAAGTAGTGCCTATAAAAGACAATAAAAATATAAATTTTGCACAAAGAATGAAATCAATCGGGTAATTAGTTGTCGAGATATTTATAATCCTATTTTCTACATTCTTCGATTTTTCTTGACCCTGTACTTCATTCAAATTTTAATTCAAATATATATTTTAATTGGAAATGAGACATTTTATCCGAGTCAATAAACTGTTAATTAACGGTTTTATTATTTTTGGAGTTATAAGGATGATTCATTTACTACTTGATTCTTACGTCGACCCAAAACTGTCGCCAAACTATAAGATTAAACGCCAACAATGATTTATCGTAAATGTTACAAGCACTTGACATTAAATAGGTTATATGTGTTTGTATATCGTAACTGATTTTTAATGTGACGGTTTATTTGTGAGAATAATTTGAAAAATAAATTTAAATGAAACATATGGTTTATTTGTATTATTATTATTTTTTATTAATTTATTTGTTCTCTCGTTACTTAAAATGAAAGTTATGTGAATTTGCATACTTTACAGATTGTTTGGCAATTCATATAACTCGTCGAAATCAGTTTTGGGGATAATCAAGTAGTACCCGCAATTCCGTAATAGTTTATTACTATGTATTGAAAATATTCAAATTAAGGTTTAAATTTTGTCTTTTAAATGTGCTTTGCATTTTAAAAATAGTTTACGCGTTTTTTATTTTCATATTATCTATTATGCATATCCATGATGGCTTAGTATTACAGTGGCTTCCAACGATTAGTTTTTCGTTATTGTCTGTCTTTAACAATCACTGTCATTTTAGTGAGTGAGTAGTTTAAAAAATAATTTTTGAGACACGTATTGGCATAAACAAAAATCAGAAAATAAGAATGCACAAGAATCCACATTTTATTGTAGATTTTGAATATTAAATCCAATTTTAATTGCTTTGTTTCGTAATGCTTCATTCATTTTTTTACAAAGATAAATTTTTGAATCTCCATTTTTTCTTTATTTTCTCAAATAATCTTATTAATTTAATTAATGTTGGAGCATCTGAGAATAGACAGCTTAAAAATGCACATACTATCAACATTCTCACCATGATTTTGGTTGCACATTTATATTTTCAGCTCGGATTGGATATAGTAATTGTCAATGCGAAACAATGAACAGCGGCGTTCGGCAGTCAGGGCAGCACGATGATATAAAGATTGCAGGAGAACAATTTGATTGTATAAACTTCATTTAGAAATCAGTTCCATTTTTATAACTTTCATACACATTGTTATTCTTGGAAACATTTCTTTTTTATTCTATTCGTCTAATCAAGTACATTGCATAATTCTTCTTTCGCACATCTCTCTTTCTTTTTAATTAAACTTGAACTGATAGGTAGCTAACAACACATTAATGCAACACCTGAATTTAATTAATTATCTATTAAAGGTTACACACCTGTTAAGTGTAAGATTGATATACTTGAAGATAGTTAATGCAATAACCCAACACCAGTGAAGCGTTAGCTGGGGCCAGGGTTCGAACGTGGGTACATCGCTTACCCTGTTGTTGTTTTACCAAATAAGCCACCTTGGCCGACATCCTAGCCCGGTAATTTCTCACAAATTAGTGAAAATAGGGAATTGGATATGGATATCGTTGTGGGAAGCTTATATGGTAAAGAGACAGCATGGTACTCTGTGGAGCCACGTTCGAGTCTTGACCCGTGATGATTTTTCATTCGTGTTAGTTTATTGTAATAATTTTGTTCAATTATGGCATTATATTTATGTACCTTTAATTGATATGTAATCAAATGTGATGTTCCTATGCATACAATATACAAATGTGCGTAATTTTGCTTCCATAGAAAAACAAGATGTGAAAAATTCTAAAACATTCTACAGAATATTAGATTAACATATATATAACACAAATTCATTTATTCGCAGACATTGAAATATTCTTCTGTGGCTGAAATATTCCCCTGAGTATGTGTGATCCCCTTAAGTATGATAGTGCACTCGATTCGAGAATTCAAGAAAACTGCCTCGACCAAACAGCACAAAGTTATTTCCTGTATTACGTAATATTACTGCTTTTTTGTTTAAATCTTCTATCATTGGGGTAATCTTGTCTATAACAATCTAGTTACTATTTAGGTTGTCCTGAAGTTCTAATTACGCATAATTTTTAAGGAATCCGAGAAATGGCATCTACGGGCTCTACGCAAAAGGGCTCTTAGTTATCTGAATCACACACAACCTCTAAAAGTTAATTTATTTCATTTTTTGACCTTATTACTGTAAGAAAAATGTAAAAGTCAATGCTCAATTTAAAATTTGCGAGGTAAGTTCCTTAATCTGAAGACGATATTTTTATTAGAAATTACTTTGATTATTTCACAATTTAGTTCATTAACATTGTTCATTCCAGATATTTTCAAAATATTGTAGAAGATTTTGGATGCATTTGCGAGGTAGTTTGTAGTCTAAAACATACTGTGCAATAAGTACACCCGTTATTACTAGGGTTCATTCTTTTCAATGTTGAAACTACATCCGAGCTGGGGTTTTTTTACTGTGCACGAAAGAGCATTTGTGTCATTTTTCAAAACTGAAAAGAATAAAGAGAAATTTGTATGTCACAAGAATATAATATTAAATTATTTTTGCTGCCTTCTGATATCGCAATTAATGTTAAATAATATTAAAGGATATTGAAAGAATATTGAGTTAAAAAATATTGTCACTTTCTAGGGCTGTAGTGTTTCTATTTTAAGAATTGGACAAATTGGATACTATATTTACCTCTTATCTCATAGTTTTGCTTGCATGACGTTATTGTCAAAAATACTAAATGGCATTGGTCAAAGAACCGCGTCATTACATTATTTGAAAATATCTGATAAAATATCTCTTCTTGTATACATAGAAAAAAAATAATATGATACATAATATCTTTTATTTCTTTAGAAGAAAGCTATAAAACTAAACATGAAAATTGATTAAACGTTAACGTGGCATAATTACACCAGACACTACATATAAAAATTTTTGAGATAACTAATTTTGCCTATTTTTTAGTTTTCTTATTTGGATACTTATGCTAATTTCAAAGGTAATGATAAATAAATTGCAGGGCTTTTCTTTTTTTTTTTAATATTTTAGAAGATATTTTTTCATAAGCCAACAACGATAAATTTCTAACCGAGAAACACAGGAATATCATTTCGCTTTCTTTTTGACAATTTTGCTTCATTTATTCAACGGCAGTGAAATATTTTATATTGATTAAACATGATAAAAAAGGTCTATTCAGAAACTGAGAGAGAATTGCACGTATGGTATTCGCAATTTCTTTTTGTTGCATAGTTTTTTTTGTGTTTTTAGTTATTTTTTGTACAAGTCTTCTAGCATTTGTATAATCGTTTTTTTAATCTAGCTATCATATAAGAATTTTTTTTTTAGCAAAATATTTAATTTTGTCTACTGCTATTTTTTTTTTATTAGATGCTTACGCTAGTATTTCAAAGATAATTTTAATCGTTCAAGCGAAATGTACTACTTACCTTGCAAAAGGTCGGGTAGAAGATTTTATTTTTTAAATTTATTTATACTGAAATCAGCATGAAAAAAAAATTACAGCAAACTTTCTTAAGGCAAAATTTTCTGAAGCCTAAATACAACAAAATTTTGGGACTTTTCATGTTTTGTTTAAATAGCTCTAAGACCGTTGACGTAGCATATTATTTGTAAGCTACAGTATTAAAGAAGACAAGATTCATTATAACTTTTATTTTCACAACTTTTTTATACACTCAATAGCAAGTGCAATAAGGCATTTCCATAATAAGAGAAGTTTTCAATTTTCATAAAAAGTGAAGAAAGTACTTCTGCCCCGAATATTGAAGCGTTCCCCATGGGTTTAATCATATATGTAATCTTCTAAAATTTGAAAGCAATAAATTAGGCATTATTTGCATTTCTTTGTCTTTATTTTGACCTCAACAGGTATTTTATATTAAATATATTTATGTAATATTAAAAGTTGATCTGGGTGTAAACAAAGAAGTCAATTTTCATATTAAGTAAATGTAATGTTAATTTATAAGCATTGTTTAAAAGAATACTTGAAGATTTAGTAACTTATTCGCATGAGAGTTTTAGAAAGAATTCTTGTTTGATTTTAATAATTTTATAATTTTTGTAAATTTTACGATGCATACATATTTTTCCAGGATTTAATGGGATAGGTACGAATATTTGCAAAAAATATATTTTATTCCACACTTTAATGGAATATTCTACTTATCAAATAATGATTACATATTTTTTAAAGATAGCAATGACTGGATTGACCATATAAAAAAGGGAAGTGGGCTCAAATAATCAATATACTTTGTGTAAGAATTACATTTACATTATGAAATAGCTACAATAAAAACAACAGTAGGTTATTTCACTAATTAATATTATGTATTTAACTCTTAAATTTTTTTAAAATCTATTAATAAAATATTTAAGATTATTAGTTTTATAAAAATATTTAAAAGATAATTTTATAATCATTGTCAGTTTCCCTCTTAAATGAATAAATATAACAAGGATTTATATCATTTTCATATGCAAAAATACACCATGCTACTTTTTAAAAAATATTTAATATTTTAGAACTCCAAAAATATATTAAATTAAAGGATAAAGATTTTCTTTTATAAATAACTAATCAGTGAATCTTTCTTTAAAACTCTAAAATTTTCAGTTTTTATATATTCAAATTTTTCTTTAAAAATTTGTTTTACTACACAAGCATGTGTTCAAAAGAAAGCACTCAATAGCTCTTTAACTTGAATGATAAACATTGAAACTTGAACGTTTCAAGAATTTTTCAAAGATCATTTCATCTATATGCATCGAAGCTCTCGTGGAAAGGCCTTTAGCTATTCACGTTTCGAAAACAACCTTCGAAGATTCCTTTAGTTTAAATATTTGAATTTCTTTCTTTTTAATAGGAGGGCTATTTAGATAATTTCTTTTGATATATAGTGAATGAGAAAATGTTTTAAAAGCAGATTGTATTTTTTCTTAAAGCCTGAGGTTAGGAATTTTATAAGATTTTTTATGATTTTTTATGATACCTTTAAAATTTAATTTATTAAAAGAAAAAGCTATCATTCAGGTTTCATGAATGTAAAAATTCAAGAACTTTTACTTAATTCTATTATTTTTAGAAATATTCATTGTGATTACATCTTAATAATTTGGACATTAAAAGAGTTATTAATTTTACATTGACATTTTTTCTGTAAAGTTGAAATTTATAAGTTTAATGCTTATTGTTTTAGTTACAAACTAAATAAGATTTCCTAGCACTATATGTTTGTCTCGAATAAAGTAGAATTAAAAGTAAAATTATTCAATTTCCGATATAGTATTTAAAAACGTACCTGGGAATCGCGATACAATTTTTATTTAGTATTTAATAGCATGTAGAATCTGTGAGTCTTCAAATTACTTGGTTTTTTATTTTGAATGTTCATCTGAATAAAATATGCATCTTGCCCAAAATATTTCTAATTACTTCTACTTTTGCTGTTTAAAAATGTAAGTTCCTTTAAAAATAATAAATACAGGGATTATTTACTTAAGTAACGATCAGAAGTATTTAATTTGAAAGTACATTTCCAATAAAATTTTCATCATTTGAAATCGATTGTAAAAAAAAAAAAAAAAAAAAAAAAAAAAAAAAAAAAAGAATTATTAATGTGATTTGGTATGGTGGTAAGTTATATGCAAACAAAAAGCAGTTGTATCATTTGAACGATTATTTTGCGAAGTCTGGTATTCCTTTTATAGAATTATGAGCTCGCAGAAGTATTTTCCTAATGACAAAATATTATGTGGTAGATTTTTTTTATATTTGCTATACATTGCCCAACACTGGGTAATATTGAAACAATAGATTTCTCGTATATCTGAGAATTTATAAATTCCTAAAGTTGCAATAAAATTTGCAAGACTCTGTTCGGTATTTCATTGCCAGTAATGTCAATGCAAAGCAAAGTTCACTCCTATATTGCAATTTAATTGCGAGTAGTTTTAGTATAAAAGAAATAGTTCTGTAGTAATCGCATTGAACTGGAAATACGTCAAAAATCCTAAATATATTATCATATTTGTATTATAAATTCAATATTTGAGTTAAAGAAAATAGTGTGTCAACAAAAATCAATATGTCAATTTGTCAATATTAGTTTACTTAATACACCTGGAAAGATATTTACTGCATCCGAATTGTCATTGGCCTGTATCTTTCACATACTGTAAACTTTGACGTATAGTCTGGGGATCAAACAATTCTGTTTGGATCCAAAAATTTTATTTAATAATTGAGGTGAAATATTTACTGTGATGTGATAAGTTATATTTTATTTAAATATATTTCTGGGTCGAAAAATGATTGTTTCTTCCACGGATTATACGCCGAAAATTATGGCATTAAAAATAATCCAATATATTATTATAGTATTTTTATTCTAAAGAATCATCATGATGACACTACGAATCAGTGACGCATCTCTAATTCACAGTTTCGGTGTAAGAAAAATTGCAAATAGAATATACGTCAATAATGTCTAGTACCATCATTCGGTGTTTATTTAATTAGTACAGTGTATTTTTTGTATTGTGTCTTGCCACGAAAAGAAGTGCCTGAAAAAAGTCTTTTATGCATGGTATTTCAAATATTTTAAAATTGTATTAAGTAATAAAGATAATATTTAATATAATATTGTCGAAATATTAGCTCGTTTTCTATTATGGTATAAGATAACAAAACAAAAAATATTTAGCACTATTAATAGCATTTTCGCTTCACACACTTTGTAATTAAAATTTATCTGAAGGCATCTCAAGAATTAATAAAATTTATTAGGCTATTTTCTGTTTATATATATATATATATAATAAAAACAAATTTATGCACTAAAATCTACATTTCTTAAACATAATAGCAAGTTTTAAAAATTCAATAAAGATTCAGTTAAAAGATGGTTTTTGTAGTATTGTCATATAGCTTTATTAATATAATTCATGGTTTCATTTAATACCGAATACCTTTAATATCGAATATTAATGTCTGTTGCAAAAGTGAATTGACTAAAAATAAGCAATTGCAGAAGCGGCTATCATAGTATTATTTTTTTTACAGAAATGAGTCTCTTTAAACATAGGTAATTACATATGTATTACGGAAAATAAATATTATTTTTTTTAAAATAGTTTATTGGTGTAAAATTAAATGTTTATTTATTTATTTATTTTTACTTTACGTCGTCAATGACAGTAAGTTAAATATGAAAACCATAATAAGGATAATTTTTCTTCAATATTCATGTAATTTAATGATTAAATAGTTAATTCCAAAACCTGTTTATAACACAGACTAAAAATTATTATCCATTTATGATTAATTAAGTAAATGACAATTTGTTAAATAAATGTTTTTCAACGCATGCAAATTCAAACCATTAGAAAGAAAATGTATTCACTACAAAAAAATAATTTGCATCACATAAAGTATATCATTTTATTTTTTAAAAATACATCTATGTTAAGACATTAATAGAAAAAAATGTATGTCATTTCGTGGCTTTCTATCATAACACATTTTCTTATGAATTATGAAATATGAATATTTAAAAAATTGTTTCATGTATATATTATTTAAAACGGTTTTACACTCTTAAAGAAAAAATAGAATTTACAGAGTAAAGACTAGTATTTGAGCTTTTCAAAAAGCCGTAAAAGAACTTCTATTTTATAAACTGCTCCAGGCAGCTAAAAAACCATACGAAATATCTGTGGAACACCGAAATCTTTTCTATTGAGTAACAACATATGTATTAAGAAGAGAAAGAATACATTTCTCGAACTACAAACCCAAAGGGAAAAAAAAGAAAAAGAAAAAGTAATAAAAGTAAATAACAAAAGAGAATACATTATTTTTATACTTTAAATTTTTTATTCTTAGTAAAATTTATTATTTCATACATGTATTTATCTTTATTATGCAGAAAACACAAGGGATAGTTAATTAGCATTAAATTTTTAAACAATCCTCTTTGAAATTTGCGAAGTGGTTTATAAGAAGAAATACTGAGCACAAGATTAAATAATAATTTATCACAAATATAAGGAAGCATATAAATGATTTTTAATTCAATATAAATGTGTTGAAGATTCACTTTAATGTGTGAATATTTAAATTATAATTATTTGGCTTTATATGATGTCATGTCTAACAAATTAATGCTATTCTGAAAAGAATAAAAAAAACTAATGCAAAAAAATGACAGAAATGCAATGATATATATTAAAGTACTGAAAATACAGAAGAAGCAAAATTGTTGACCAAGTCACCTAAACACATTGCTATAAATGGGGGTACGTGCTCATATATTTCTATGAATTTTAACATTGAAAATGCATATGAATGTGAAATAAAATATTTGTTTTATCTATATTATATACTTTTTAGAATGAAAAATTCCGCATTAATAAAAATAAACTTATGTGCTACAATGGGATTCGATATCAAGAAGAAAAATCCAAAATCCAGCACGTAACCGAACTGGATACAGATCCGATTGCCAGAGGATAAAATTTGTCGGATTATTAACTGTAGAGTGAACTTCAACACTTATTTTCCTAATATCACCTGGGTGTTACGCATTATTGCTGTAATACATTAATGTACAAACTATTCTATACCGACAAACAAATGTTCATTATATTCGATGACACCAACCTCGGGCCCTTTCTTTGTAAAATCAACTTATCTGGACTCTAACACGTATTTTATTAGTCAAGAAATTATTAAGGAAGATTTTAATAAATAATTTTAAAGATTAAAACTTTCTATAAAATTCCCTTCATATTTTACATTAAAATTTTAATTTGGAGTGAAGTAAAATATTATTTACACTAGTTGTTATATTTGTTAAACAAATTGCATGAATGCTCTCTATTTTCAATAATCGAAAATTTTGATTAGCAGAATATTATTTTAAATCAATTATTGATAAAAATAAATAAATAAATAAAAATTGTTTTTTTTTCCCAACATTGAAATTATTTTTACATTATCGAATAGCAAATTCAGGTATTATTTATTGCACTCTTGTTGAAACAATAATTATCCATTTTGTATTATTATTATTGATACAATTGAAATTGTAGATTATATTATCTTAGTAATGCACCAAACTGAAAATTACTGATTACACTGGTCAACAGCTGTTTTGGTGGCGGGGTATTTTTAGCTGATTTTATATGAATTTGATGTCCTGAATTCAAATATGGCATTAGTTTTTCTCTATCAGCTCAGTTTTTTAAGATAAACAACTTTTTGTGAAATATATGTTTCATTATTTTAAGATAAATCCATGTATTAAAAAATGTATGTAAAAATAAAATAAATACAGGATTTTTATTTTTTATAATACCAAATGTTAGTTTTTATTATTATGATATACACATATTCAAATAATAATTTTTTAATTATATTATACAAATATTTTTACTCACAAAAATAGAGAAAAACCTCACTGATGAAACTGATACTCATTGAATGTTTCGGAAGCTTCTTTTCTGTGACATTCCGGAATATATTTTAGAACAGTGTCTTTTTAAACTCAAACTGTATTCTGAATCCCTTTACGTATCTCATCTTTTTTGGTAGCGGTCCTCCATAGTCTTAATATTGTGGTGAAATCTTTCGGGCTGTTTATCACTTGTGCCTTCATTATTTTCAATAAAATGCTCTAAGTCGCAATGTAAATAGTGCACTTTAATGCTTCTAGTACACCCAAGATATTTAAAACTATTATGCTTTTCATTTACCAGTTCTACATAGATTTCTCCTTTGTATTTGCCCGGAATGTTTTTGTGAACTGCCACAAAAGAACACTGTAAAACATTTGTGGTAACGTTACTCCATACAATTGGTGGCAGCTACGATTTACATTTCATTGAGTAATTTTTCACTTATATAATGGTGTTATAAAAACATGCATTACTAGTGTAACAATGCAATGTTACACCGATTATATCGGTTAAAATACTCCACCAAATTGGATGCAGCAAAGCTGCCACTAGTTTTATGGAGTAACGTTACACAAATGTTTTACAGTGAAGTCCAAGCTTTTTATTCAGCCTCATTCGTTGAATTTACGAAAGCAGGATCCTTAATCAGTTGTCTTATTTGTTGTCCATTAAATATTCCTGCTTTAATATCTTCATAACTCAATTCGGGTGTTTTTACCTTATATATGCAAATCATGACCCGTTCTTATGGAGAATTTACACAAACTGATTCATAGGACAGAGCTTGATATACTGTGCAGAAAGTGTGATTTTCTTTTACCCAACTAAAGTGTTATTAATGACATTCCTTTCTCCAACATCCATGTTGTCTTTCTTAGGCCTCTCTTTTCTAATCTAGTAGTGTGTTTTATCCCTGCTATCCCAAAAATATAAAAACAATAGTATTTTGTGTAACTACTTTGCTGTCCAAGGACAATCATCTGGAAAATATTTAGGAAGAACCAATTTTTCTAACAGTCCTCTAAATTCATGACAAAATACAAGATTGTTTACTATGCTTCTTCTCTTAAATAAAAACAATTTTGTCTTGTGTGATAAAATGTAAGTTTGGCTCTTTGTTCTAATAATTTTTTGTCTTTTAATCTTGAAACCAACCAGTAATTCCGAAGCTTCTTTTAAAACATTGAAATCTCTTTTGAAATCATTTAAATCAACCTGGTTGAAAAATTTAGGCATTGATGACGTCTCCTCATAATCTCTGTTACCTTCACAGCTATCTAAAAGATGATCAGAAGGACAATATTCATCCTCACTAAACTCTAGTAGCTGATGAAACATTGGGATCGGTAGTTCCTCTTAGTGAGGAAGTGGGGATCTTGAAGACACCAAATCAGGATAAGTTTTCTAATTACAATTGTTTCGATTAATTCAAATGGTATTAGAGTGCTAGGTAGAAATAATAGTCATACAAATGGTTTTGGAGTTCTCTCCAAACCCCTGGTAAGCCGAATTTGAGACTTATTCTTTTCTGTCAGTTCACTGTCATAAATGTTCTGTACAAGTTTTACAGAACTGTTGCGGTGCGCAGATTTTATCCTGATCACCAAGTCTAATCCCAAAGTATCCAAGATAAGCTCTCTTCACAAAGTCAGTAACATATTTTCTGTGTTCTTTCAACTATTATTCTCGGCATATGTAGCAAAACTTATCTGGATAATTTATACAACTTTTTCTACTTGAACTCATTTAAATTCCATTCCACAACGCACACACTACAATCTACAACATACTGCGAGTTTTACGTTAAATTGATACGAATTCTACCTAAAACACAAATATCATGGAAGTTCAAAAACTTTAGAAAGTCAAAGAAAGCCAGTTTTGTTTCCATGAAGCGAACTCTGAAACTAATCTTATCTCTTGGAGGCTTTTACATTTGGCTTTATGGATGAGCAGCGCGAAACCATAAGCATCCGCAGATCCTCAGTTTTGCTTGCACATTTGTTTTTTTGAAGATCTTGTGGTATTTCAACGTCCTTCTAATCGCTTTGAGCGTCGTTACAGGGCTTACTTGTATCATAAGGTCAGTTTAAGTGTTCAAGGTCACTTTAGTTCTAAAAAATCTTTAGTTCGCTTTGCATATCTAAAAAAGTAGAGCCGATAGAGAAAAACTGATTGCATATTTGGAATCAGCGTCCCAAAAATATCCAAAATCAGTTGTAAAATCTCAGGCACCAAAAAAAAATTTTTTTGTAGGCCTGTGTTATAAATGAATACGTCGCGTCATTAGAAAATCAACAACGGCTCTTAGATGCGATGAATTTTAGTCCTTTATCGTCTCCAAACCTTTTTGTAGATTTTAAAAATAAAATACCGTTGGACTATGCCAAATCTACAGAATGGAAAGTTTATTCCAACCGCTGTGTGAAATAATATTGAATTAACACCGCTCACTGTTTATAATACCGTGGTGATACAACGTTTGTTTTGAGAGCCCTGCCTGATTTAATGTTGATATCATATTATACTCCAGTAAAAAAATAAATAACAATAAATTTCCAAATGCAAAATTGAGCAGCACCATTCGGTTCTTCCAAAGAGATTTTAGTGATCCCACCTCCCAAAAAGCACCAAATGATGCCCTGTTCCTACGACAATAAACCCTCAGTCGAAACTGCTAATCAAGGGTCACACGAGACAAAAATAATGTGAATAATAATGTAATAATTTGGCCACCATGGGTATTAATATACGATATTTCAAGATTTGAACGGAGGGTGGTTTTGGAGTCTGGGGTTTATGATCGGTGAAAATACAGGGTATTTCTAAATGAATATCGGGTTTTTAACGTTTGGTAGTATTTATGATATAAAACTTAAAATTATAATTAAGGATCTATTGAATGAAAAGACCCGTTCTCTAATGCTAATCATATGGAAGCAATTTATAAAGATATTTCGGTTGCATTTCAAAACTTTTAAATGATATCTTAAAAATTCGATAACTAAATTGATCTGAATGTAAGTCGTTTTTATTTTTCGATTTTTTTTTTAAATAGCAGATATTTTTTATGAGCATGATTTTACTTTCCAAACAGTGCCCGAAATGAAAACGTCTTCATGAAATATATCGATAAACAAAATCAAAAAAGTCAAAAACGGTTTGCATACAGATTGATCTCAACAATTCAAAAGAGAAAAAAAACATTTAGAATTTTTGAAATGCAAACGAGATATATTTTTAATTTTCTGCCATGAAATTAGTATTAGCGAAACGATTCTTTTCAATTCTCTTAATACAATTATCTTTTAATACAAATATCTTAATACATAAAATGAAAGAGCAATCCTAACAGTTTTACCTACATTTTTACAAGAGATCAATGTGGACACCTTTCGTCACCACACACACATCAAGTCGATAGCCTAATAATAATTCTTCCTAAACGTTGATTAGCAAAGAAGTTCTGTTCAGACGCTCATATGATCTGGCGACATGTTATTTCTATCTCTAGGGGTTCATGAAGTACCATGGCTATGTTCCTCCACTACCAGCTGACCATTGCAACTGTTCCAACAATGATCTTACAAACACGTATCAACATTTGGGTAGTAATGAGCTGCAACTTGATGAGTGCCGTATAACGAAAGTTACTCATATTATACACTTGCAAGCTTGCATATAAAACTTTTTGAGTTTTCAGTTGCTCTTTCATTTTTACATTAATTATAATTTCAAGTTTTATGTAACACATAATACTAAGCGTTAAAACCTAGATATTCATTTATAAACATCTTGTATATCAAAATATACCGGAAGTGCTATCCTCTAGAAGATCAAAAAGGTAGCTTTTTACTTTTTTGTAATGAAATCTACTTTAAAATAAGTGTTTTTTCTGTATTTATTTTTAGTAGTATATTTATCTGCGATCAGTTTATTATCAAGTCTTTGTATCATATTTAATCCAAATAAATTAAATTGTATTTTTTTTTTTTTTTTGCTTAGTACATCTATAAGGGTTTAGTTTTCCTAGGTCTAAAAACCTACGGTCAACAATAAAAAATCATAAAATGTTAAAATAATGATATATCTTATGATCTCAGCAGTAAGCGGTAGTCGTGCAGTAACAGCAGTATCCACGGACCGAAAGAGGAGCCCCGCAATAATACCATTGCAAGCACGTCGAATGACATCTCGGATCTGCAAGCTGCACATTATGACAAATCAAAAAGCTTCATCCGCCCCCGCCTAACTGCTTGTCCGTCCAGATCTAATCAGCATAAGATATATATTTTTAAAAAAATCAAAAGGGAATTCACGGGGAGTGCTTGGGTTAAGTAAACTCACTGGTTAATTTAAGGTTAGTACAAAGATTTTCCAAACTGATGGCAGCTTGTGGCAGGAGTGATAATTAGTGTAATACTAGCTTAGCCACTCTAGCCATAAGCTCAGCCATTCCCCCACATATCAACAGCCAAAAAGTCAACTATCTAATCCTCACCTCCATAAAAGCGAAATAGACAGCAGTTACAACTTAAAAAGCTTAACGTTAACAGGTTTCTCAGGTAAGCAGTACAGTAAACAATAGTATTGTTACTAACCCATTTACCTTCCAGGATTCCCTCCCCTTGGACCTGGCTCCCGAAATTTTCAAGTTGACCTATTCGACGCAGGGACTTAAGGGACCCTGTGCGGTCCGAAGAGATTCGGGAGCACCAATCATGTCCACTGCACCAGAACCGTACAGGTTGACCTCATAGACGCAGAGACTCAAGGGACTCTGCCCGGTCCGACACCGTTCTGGTACCCCCTCCCTAGTGGACTAACGCATCTCAGGCTTTCAAGTTGACCTCATTAACGCAGGGGCCCACGGGACCCTGTGCGGTCCAATGAGCAATGGGAAGCAACCTACCAGCCCACCTACCCCGAACCGCACACGTTGACCTCATCGACGCAGAGACTCAAGGGACTCAAGTTCTGTGCGGTCCGAAACGTGTTCGGGTCTTTTTTTCCCTTGTTTTTTTTTCTAGTGACAGTACGCCTCTTTATTAGGTGCATTTGGACTCTGTCCGCACGAGTTACCGATTCCTGGGACAGCCCATGAAGCATTTTTTTTCTTTTTTTACGGTAGAAAGGCGGGATTTCGTCACCACCAGCAGCGATTCGACTGCCTTGCATTTTGGCCCGAAAATTCTCCCTTCTCTGGCACTACTTAGCATTTCGGCCATTTTAGTTTTGGTTATTTATTTTTCTAAATATCCCTCAAAATTGTCCCCCCTGCTGTCTGCTAAGGACATGCCACCGTCTCGGCTCAAAAATTTTTGCTCCAGCCCCATTTCACTTGGCACGGCAAGTGGGAGTGATGTGCGGCGCCAAACTCAGTACTTTCAAAAAGGCAATAAACTACTAAGTCCAGCAACCGTTAGCCACAATCAGCCGACCTCGGCATTTGTCTGCGTCGATCGCCCCCACTCTGCCAGCTAAAATTCCATCATGTACGCTAATGGCACCTGGTGCATGTAAAATCCGTCGTGGGTGCAAAGTCCTCCAAGTTACCTATGAATTATACCTCTGGAGGTGCCTTGCCAGGTGAAGGTCTCGTTATCTGATCAAGGCTCTAAATTACGAGACCATCTTGCGGTTGCCATGTACAGAACATCATTTATTGCCGCTTCGTGGCAATTAGGCGGTCATCCGCCCTGATACCAGGTATCTAACCCGTTAAGCTGAGATTATTAACTCGGCAGGTAGGGGCCTGATCATCGGTTAGAAAGAAAGAAAGGGTTTAGTTTTAATCCAGTATATTCGAAAAAAATTATTGTGTTTATATTTAAACTGTATTTGGATAATAAAACATATTTTTTCTTTAGTTTAAAGCAATAATACAGCGCGACTTATGATATTACATTACTCTTATTTTTTATTTATCAAAATTATAAATAGTAATATTATAAATAGTACTTTCTAATTCATTTTAAAAAAATGAGATTAAAAAAGAAAACATGAATTGATAATTATGGAAAATATTTGTGATAATAAGAAAGGCGCATTCTTTATTTATCTAAAAAAAATCTTTTTAAACTGTTTATGAAATTTTACAAAAAATATGTAAATTCTAAACTCGTTAAGTTTTTTTTTTTTTAATCCTAATGTGGTATAAGATACAGAATTTATAAAAGCCCTTAATTTTTTTAAATACATCAGTTTAAAAAGAGTTCAGTGTTCTGTAAGTGAATAAAAATATTTTTTCGACAGGGTTACATATATGGATGTGGTTTTGGCGATTAACAAGTTAAAATCGACTTTGACAGTTGGTGTGGATAATGTCCCTTCGTTTATTGTTAAAGGTTGTGCCGATGCCTTGATTTATCTCCTTCTTATTCTATTTAATCTTTCTTTAAAAAATAACGTTTTTCCTGATGTTTGGAAGCAAACTAAAATTATTCCAGTTTTTAAAAAAGGTGATCCTAATGATTGTAAAAATTATCGTCCCATAGCAATCTTGAGTCCTTTTTCTAAAATATTTGAAATTATAATCCATAACAAAATTTTTCAACAGGTAAAACATTTTATTTCGTCAGCTCAACATGGTTTTATTCCAAAACGGTCCACTCTTACCAATTTATTTTGCTTAACTAATGACATTATGTCATCATTTGAACAGGGTTATCAGCTTGATGTCATTTATACTGACTTTTCTAAGGCTTTTGACTCTATTGATTTTGGTATCCTTTTGAATAAGTTGATGGGTATGGGTTTTCATAATTATCTTATTGACTGGCTTTTTTCTTACTTAAATAATAGAATGCTTTACGTTTATTTCAATGGTGCTATGTCTCATAAATTTACCAATACATCTGGTGTACCACAAGGCTCTAATTTAGGGCCATTGCTTTTTATTTTATTTATAAATGATCTGTGCTCTATTTTGAAATTTTCTTATTATCTTTTATTTGCAGATGATTTAAAATTATATAAACAAATACGTTCTGTTATTGATGCTGCACTTTTGCAGAAGGATCTAAGTAGCTTATATAATTGGTGCATTTGTAATAAATTATTCCTCAATATTAAAAAATGTAGTGTTTTAAGTTATTCACGTAGAACTGGTACTTTAATTTACTCTTATGAAATTAATAATCTTGCCTTATTTCGTCCTAATACTGTTGTAGACTTGGGTATTACTTTTGATTCTAAACTTGATTTTTCACTTCATATTAATAACACGGTTTCTAAGGCATATAAAAAACTAGGGTTTTTAAAGCGTAAAACTAAAGATTTTACCAATCAACATGCATTAAAAGTTTTATATTTTGCTCTGATACGTCCTAAGCTTGAATATTGTAGTCTCATTTGGGATCCTTATTATTTTAATAAAATTAAAATTCTTGAGCAGGTGCAGTCTAAATTCACTCGTTACTTATTGTTCAAAAGTGATCTTACTTTTTCCTATGATGTTTCTGCTTCCTATTTACGCGGCATTTTTGGCATTCCAAGTTTAAAATCTAGACGGGATCCTTTTTGTGTTTTATTTTTTTACAAGATTATAAATAACATGATTGACTGTAGTGAAATTCTTAATTCTATTAAGTTCAATGTACCAAATAAATCCCTCAGGTCCAACCAAATCTTTCCCTCACCATTTCTCAAATATAATTACATTAGTAATTTCTCTTTGTATAAATTTTACAAAATATTTAATGAACTCTCTGTGCATCTTGATATTTTTGATATGTCATTTCATGTCTTCAAAGATAAATGTTCTGAACTTTTAATCTCTTAATTTTTGTTTTATTCATGTTTTATTACATGTAATTATATTATTGTAATTATTTGTGTTTTATATATATGTGTATATATTTCTGTAGTCTTGTGTCTCTTGATGTTCTTGCAACACTGTAAATGGGTTATTCTGTAGTTTGCATTTCACTAAATGAATAAATGAATAAATGAATAAAATATAATCAATTGTTTCAAAGAAACTTCTTTAATATAGAAGAAATGCATACCTCATAATCTCTGAAATATCAGTATTTATTACGAAAAATAGATACTAATGATTTACTGGACAAAAAAAAAATTGTCAAAGTGGTTTCGATTTTTTTCTTTTTATCAAAATATTCTTCTGATAACAAAAATTCAATTTTTCTTATAAAAAAAACAATATCTTTGAAAAGAAATCCTAATATATTTTCTATCACAAAATTTTATATAATTGTTTTTTTTTCTTTTGTAAAGTAAAATCTTTCCATAAAATAAATAAAAAGAAAGAATGTTTTTGAAATGGTCATTTAAGTTTGAAAATCAATGTATCAAACATTGCTCGCGATATTATTTTATTCTTACCTACAGGCGATGTAATACAGTTAAACTAATTCAGATATAAGTACCAATGTTGAGTGATCAAATATTTAAAATAAAATAAAAAAAATTATTTTTTCTTTTAATAAAAAATGATACCATTCTAGTTTTTCAAAAGTCTGATTATTTTTAAAAATACAAATAAATGTCTCTGAAATATAAAACAGCAGTAAAATTATTATTTTTTAATTTATAACGTGCATTACAAAAGAAACTATTCCATGAAAAATTTCTGAAGATTTTCCTGATGCAGAAGAAATGTCAATGAAAATAAAATATTGCACTCGATTGAAAATAGGGTGGATTGAAAAGTATAGGAAATTTTTTTTTTAGAAATCACTTTCGACGCGGCGTGCAAAAGTTGCCTTTTATGCATACTAGTTTACAGTTCTTTTTTAAAATTAAAATCCATTAATATCTTCCGGTGCCCCAAGCGCCCCAAAAATAATTAAAAATTGAGTTTTTTATGATTTTTTTTTACATTTTTTTTGTTTATTTATTTTTTCTTAATTACTTTTGGCGCGGGGTGCAAAAGCTATCTTTTATCTATCTTAGCTTACATATTTTTTTAAATAAAATTCATCCATATCTTCCGGTGCCTCAAGCGCCCCAAAAATAGTTTAAAATTGAAGTTTTCTTGAAAAAAAATTTTTTTGTTTTATTTTATTTTAATTTTTGAAATTCATTTGGCACTGGCTTGGAAATTTGTTATTACAATACTACATAACTCTGCAGTTCCCATATATTTTTTAAATCAAAATCCATTCACATCTTTGATGCACTAATTAAAATTAAAAACGAAAATTTTTACAAAAATGTATTAAAAATTATAATTTACGAAAAATACTTACAAATTTTTAAAACAATTTAATTAATAACGTATAAGGTTATAAATAACATTAATTTTGTAATAATAAGTGACATATAAATTTAAAAATCAAAGCATTAAATCATAAAAATTACAAAAATCGAACTTACGTAGAGAAAAGTTTTACATCCTTCAATTTGGAAATTTACATATTTTTAAAGTTTGTAATTTTTTTTGGTATCAAAGTGTTTTATATGGCTTCTTGATTTTATTCTATTCAATATAAAACCGTGTCTTTTTTCTTGCCCAGATACAGTTTCTGATGCCTCAGACACTAATCGAACGCATCTTTCAACCGCTTGGGTATGGCATGGATATTTTGACCATTCATTCGTTTTTACAACTTTTATCATATTCTCAATTTCTTTGCAAGGCACATTCATCAAAAGAGGTGGTTCAAAACGTCCAACTGGTTGCCAGTCAATAAGTTCAAAATAATCCGTCGCTTTGAAGTTTATTTGGGGTACTTTGAAAATTCTTACTTCTGGTGATTTTCTCTTTTTATTTCTAGCACAAATTAGCTTCCGCATTGCTAAAGATCTGATATGCTCTCTGTTATCTGTGAGCATTGACAATAGCAAATTTTCATGGTGGCAAAAAAAAAAAAAAAAAAAAAAAAAAAAAAAAAAAAAAAATTGTTGAATAACAGCATCTACGATCTTTCATAAATTGGCTTCCAAATATCTAGAATATGTGATAAGTTTCCTAATATGACGCGCTCCTTCAGTTATGGATGGCTTTGCATATACCTTCATAATATATGTTGTAAGAGTAATGAGATTATCAGAAGGATTTTCTGTAGCCACTTATAACCTTAAAATTCTACACGTAGTTTTTAGCCATCTTCAGTGATAAACTGGACCAGGTTTCATTAATGCCAGATCGGAACCACATTCACCACGTGATATTGCTATGCAAATATCATATAAATATTGCTGGTCATTGCTGAGAACTCATCTATCTATGTTGTCTTCTAAATAATAAAGTGTAAAAAGTTTATTTTATACATTTAATAAAATACGATAAACGATTTCTCATCCTCTCAATCTATCTTTTACGTTAGATAAATTATTCTTTAACTGTTAATTTTACTTTTATTTTTTAGCTCAAAATTTGCATGAAACTCGATTTTCGGCAAATAATTAAAAGTTTTGGGGCATTCGAAGAAATTTATCAAAGTCAAAAATTATTTGGATGCATGCTAATATACTATAAAATACATCTTTTTTATCCCGCTGATAAAATAATTTAAAAGATATTAAAAAAAACAAAAATTATAAATTTTTATAAAAATTTAAATTTTTTTACCATTTTGGGGGCTCTTGGGGGCACTGGAAGATAAGGATGGATTTATATATAAAAAAAAGATTGAACTAATATATATATAAGTCAACTTTCGCAAGCCGCGCCAAAAATAAATTTAAAAATATTAAGAAGCAAAAAAATATATGAAATTTATAAAATTTTCAATTTTTAACTATTTTTGAGGCGTTTGGGGCACCGGAAGATATGAATGGATTTCAATTAAAAAAAACATATGTGAATTAGTATGCATAAAAGGCAACTTTTGCACCCCTCGCCGATTCGATTATCCGAATTTCGATTTTTCGATCCATCCTATTACTGAAACATTCTCTTTATCCTCATACTTTTACGTAATGAACCAATTATATAAATATATATATTTCCGCAATATTTCCAGACAAAGACAAATTGACTTTTAATGCATGGAAACTCGTAAATGTTCCTGTTCCTTCTAAACATGGTATAACAAAATTGTTTTCATAAAATATAATATCAAGTGTAAGCCTTTTATGTCAATTAATTATGCATAAAAATTTTCTTTAATGTATGCTTAAATTAATTCATATAAACACAAGAAAAAGAAGACATATAATTTAACGTCAAGATTTTTAATCATATGTTTATAAAATTTGTTCTACTAGATAACATAATTTAGTAATTATTTGAAACTATAGAAAACTAGTATAGCACTAATTTTATGTTCAAACTGAAACAAGAAGTGCTACGACATTTAAACTAGAAACAAGACGCTTGTTTCATTTTATTTATTTATGTATTTTTGCCTCCACAGCTAAAAGTTCTAGCGCAACTTATTTGAGAATGATGAACTAAGATAAATATCTTTCGAAACGAGGAATACTTTACTCTTTTTCTATGGTTTTGAAAGAAAATATATAAATTATAAAAGGGAATTAAACTAAACTTTAATGCAGTTATGCAGGTAAATAAATTATTTCTTCAATAAAAATAAAAAATATACTTTTTAACCATTCAGCGATTGTACACAAAATTGAAAATGTTTGAAACATTTTCTAATGATGACATTAACTTAATAGCTTTGATTACAACTTCTCTTTGAAATACTCTATAAAGAAAAAATTTCTGTAACGAGATACTTCTTAGAAAACAAAAAGAAAAAAATTCAAAGGTCATTTTCTATAAGTGTTTGACACCTTTCGTTACCTCTTTGAAAAGAAAAGTAAGCAATTTTAGATTTAAAGTTTAATATTACAGTCTTTTTCACATTAAAACAATTAAGCCAGTCAAATTGTCAAAAATTCTTTAAATTGTCAAATTATTCTGCTAGAAGATTTTATGTTTTTAAACTGTTTATGGGGATGCTAATAACAGGAATTAAATGTTTTCAAACCAAATATCTCGAGGCTAAATTTTGCGGAGCCAAAAAACCACGAAATTTTTTTACTTTTTTCAGTTTTTTGCCTATAACTCGAAAATGTAAAACGTTTTGTTTATCATACTTATTTGCAAAAAGAAAGATCTTTAAATTTTCTATAAATTTCATACTAAAAACGTTTTTCTAAACCCATTACGAAGCACGCTACAGCATTCTGAAAATGACACTTTTTTTCTAACTTTGTGAAAAATCGGAAAATCAGAATTTGACACAATTTTTTATTTATTTTACCTTATTTAATGTAAAAGGTTTATATTACAAATACTCGCATGATAGTAATAATGAATTATTACAATGGTAATATTTTAAAAACAATTAGAACCATTTTAATTTATTTTAAATTTAGAACTTAAGTAGCGAACATTAATAGTAGGTATTTACATGAATGACTTAAAGAAGACTTATGGTAACATTTTTAATGTATTTAGTAACATCTGGACGTTGTGCGAGTAGATGGATTTAGTTCGTCTACCTCTGCTTGAGGGGCAAATGAGCAATATGATTGTTCTCCCACAGCTTTGATTTTATATGAGCTTTTTGCAACACCACCAACATAGTCGTTAAAGTCATCGTTGTTGCTCTTTTGGTCCAAGGTTTACAGGCATCAGCTTCATCATTTTCTTCTGGGTAAATAAATTCGTCATCATTTTGTAGTGGACCCCATCGTAGTTTTTACAAAGTGCCGAACATTTGAGTTCTGAATTTTGGCAAGATCATGCCTTGCTGAACCTTTTTTTACAGCTACATGAGACAACATACGCTGCAAGGATTCAGGTTCTGGGCTTTGACACATTTGGACAGGCTGAAAGAGACCGTCAGACTTGCAAACCCAACCCCATTCTTCAAGAAGGTTTTTGTTTCCTAGCCAATTTTGTACTTGATGACAACATCGGAGGAAATGATGTGCGCAGTCTCTTGCATTAGTGGTAGCATTGCAAGATGAAATTTGTTTTAAGTGGTAGATTTAGCAAATAATTGGAACTTCAAGACGTTTAATATCTCTGTGATGTCTACATATCAACTGTAGACATCACAGTGAATGACTTTTTCTTCAACCTTTATGACTTCATGACGGATATACTCTATTTAATTGAACGCTTAGGCTATTTCTTCAACTGATCATGTTTTTCAAAGTTTTTCAAAACGTTGACTTTTTTAGCCCCAAAAGAGTGGATGTTGCATCGCATCCGCTGATTGAATCAGTAAAAATAGCATTATTATAATTATATTTGTATGATATGGTTAAAAACCATGAAATCTTGATATGACAGAGGTAGCAATCATGACATTAACGTCTTCTTCCGCCTAGTCAGCTTGAATTTTGTTGTTTTGAAACTCTGTTTTAAGCAGTGAAATGAAGTGGTTCTTGTTTCTGCCATTGGCAAGAAATTTGTCGTGATGGAAAATTACTTTTTCTTTTAACACGCTATCATCCTTATTCGTATTACGCCAAACTATGTAGATTGCATGATTAATGTTTTTTGTTTCGATTTTTGTCGTGATGGAAAATTACTTTTTCTTTTAACACGCTATCATCCTTATTCGTATTACGCCAAACTATGTAGATTGCATGATTAATGTTTTTTGTTAACTAATTTTTTTAAATAGTTATTAATTAATCGATTTCATAATTGTTACCCAAGTGTATTTGTATTACATTATTCTGTTAATAGTTTTTAACTAATTTTTCAGTCAAATCCTATTATGAATGAAAAATTAATAGATTTTTAAGAACAAAGATAAATTAGACCATCTTACAATTGAATGATCAGCATGAAAATTTTAGCAATAGGCATCATAGAAAAATAAATATTTTTATTTAACCCTGTAATCATCGCGCCCAATACAATCACGGACAAACTGCCCGTATATCCATCGGGCTCAACGATTAGAGGTTAAAAATAAAGGGTGTTGATAAATCGAGCAAAATATCTAAGCTTAAAATATGTTAACAGTTATACTAAATTAAAGAATATATTAAAGATAAGAACAGTTATATTAATTAAAAATTTTATAAAATATAAGAAAAGTTATACTAACATTCAATAATGTAGATATTATAACTTATAATTAGGTCAAGTTTATATGATCTAATGCTACAGTAATGCGAAGTTAATATTACACAATTCTCCCAAGAGTTTTCGATTTCTAAACTAAAACAAGACGTTTTTACAGCACATTTTCGGCAAAAAATGCAATTTTAAAGCAAACTGCAAAACAATTTATTTAACATTCAAAAGTTAGATGTGGTAGTAAAATAGAAGAAATTGTCGTACGGATACATTTAAACGTACAGACATCTAATACATAAAAACTGCCATAGGCCTAAAAAGCACAAAAAAAGGTATAATTTACGAGAAAAACGTAAAATTTGGCAAATTTGTTATCAATCCCGTTTTAAAAAAATTTGCTGTACATTTATTCATTAATAGATACATTTTATTTCCACATTTAGTGATAAAAAGACAAAAATGGGATAGGAGGTGAAAATTAGGTTGTTTTTTGTGAAGTTGAAAAAAAGGCGTTATTTTCACTTACCTGTACCGCGCTTAGTAATGGGTTTATAAAAATGTTTTTGTTATGATATTTGCAGAAAATTTAATAATCCTTCGTTTTGTAATTAAATAAGGTGCATAAAAAGTTTTAAATTTTCGAGTTATAGGCAAAAAAAAAAACTGAAAAAAGTCAGAAAATTTTGTGGTTTTTTTGGCTCCACAAAATTTAGCCTCGAGATATTTTCTTGGAAAACACTTAATTCCTGTTATTAGCATCCCGATAAACACTTTAAAAACATAAAATCTTCTGGCAGAATTTTTGCATCTATTGGCCCTTTTTTCGGACAATTTGACTGGCCTAAATGCAGTTTGTCTATTTTAAAATAAAGTAGAAATTATTCCTGTCTTTTTTTCTTTTTAATGAGAATAAATCTAAAATTTATATATATGCTATATGGTGGGATATCAAAATTATTTCACATATTAATATGGATGTTATAAAAATAACCATATTGTAACTAAGAGGACTAAAAATTTGGCTACAGTATGCAATTTACCGATTATTTATTAATAATTGTATGTTATTAATTACTAGCAAAAGCCGTGCTTTGTTTGGATTCGCGAAGCATTTTTTCATAAGATAAATATTTGAAAGTAACATTCTTTTTAATATTATTTTTGCATCTTTATTAAACAAAAACCTTATTTTATGTTTTGGCGCATTTTAATTCTACAAATGTAAGTTCAGCCAAATAACTATCAATTTCCTAGGAATTTTTTATTTATGATGTAAGACTGGAATAAAGAAATATATTTTCGAAGCAAACTTTTACAAAATATTTTTAAATTTTCAACTAAAAATTCTTTTAAAGATGTTTTTACAATTTCTAGTAGCCACTGGTGTTTTTAAAGTTGTTTGAAATATGCATGTTTCCAATCTTTGTAATTAGCATCAAATAATCTTTGACAGCTATTTTAGAATAATATATTTGAAGAGAGCTTGAAGAAAGTTACTTCTTCAAAATCCTATTTTCTAGAAAAGCATTTGAAATCTGTTTTCGTCGATACCATGAATTTTTAACTGTAAAACTTTTTATTCTAATTTCTTCGTTTTTATACATGTTAGCGCATGAGAATTTTGATATTGTAGAATTTTTCGTAAGGAAAATTTCTATTGAATGCTTAATTTTGAAGGATTTTCACTCTTGACAACGTTACGTACGTTTTTAATCCAACTGGTGCCTATATATCCTCAATATCTACAATTGCTTCACCTAATGTTAAACCTTGGGATTTATGAATTGTAACAGCAAAAGCTAACTGCAGAAGAAATTCTCTCCTTGAGCAATTTATGCTTCCATTTTTCCAGAATTCAATTATTGGGGGAATTGGTACGCACCAATTCTTATAAGGTAAATTACTGTAGTATTCAAATTTATCCATGATTATTCGCGATATCTGGTCTGGTGGTTTGTGATTTTCTTTAATACGTGCAACAAAGTCTAAAGTTCCGTTCACTAAACCTTTATCGGACCACAAATAAGAACGTAACATTACTTTCGATACAAATGATAAAGTAAGAAATGGTTGAAGTCCATTTGTCATTTCTGAATCGGCCAACTTTGCTTTAGTACATTTATAAAGAGCTTGAATCGAGGCAACAAGTTCACGCAATTCTTTTAATTTTTCATTTATATAACAAATTTAACAATTAATTTTATTTGCTTACAATTCTTTTGTTGCCACTTTACAAAAAAAAAAAAAATCCATAATACATTTTTTTTAAATGTTTAAGTGTCATCTGTGCAAACGATTTTGCTGAATAATGAAAACAGATTTTATTTATTAAATTGATTATGATTCTATCTATAATTACTACTTACTCCATGATTTATATATTTTTTTTCTGAAAATATACGCGTTTCATTTTTTATTCATTTGCTAAAATGCGTCCGTATTGGAAATGCATGTAAAATAAATTAATTAAAATAATATTTTTTTTAACGTTTTACTGTAAAAAAAATTATATTCTGCAAATCTACAGATCATATTTTATTTTTGTGTTTAATTTGAAGTCAAAAAATTGAATAGTTTTTTTGTAAAGTGTACGACAAAGTGTAATTTGAGTGGCCTAGTAGAGGATTCGCTTCGCTCATCCTAATAAATATTCATAATACTTACAGTATTTCAATTACTAAGGTGTTTAAATGATAATATAAGGATTCTACTGAGAAGTGCTGGAGCCGGCTACACACGTCAAGTTCTTCGTCGTCTGCAATCATTCCGCATTTCTACTGATAATTAAGCAGTTATTCTGGTTACATAGTTTCTGGGCTGCATGAAAAGTACCTAATTCAATTTTTATTTCTAGTCTAATGAGCCAACTTACATATTAGGACCCCAGAGGCCAAGGGATACAAGTGAAGAATTTGAAAAAAAATTCACTAAGTGCACAGACGACTTGGAAATATGGTTTGTTTATTTTCAGGTAAAAAAAATGTAAGCGATTTGATAATTACGAGCTAAGTTTTAGAGAAAAAACACTTTTGTCGAATAACAATCAACATTGATTAATTATAAATTGAAAAAAAAAATTGTACTCTACTTTTATTTTCTTTTATTTTACAGTTATTGGAAAGAGTTAGTTGACCACTATGAAATCAGCGGCAGTTTCGTTCTTTAATTCTGTCAATTATTATTGATTTTCAAATTTAACGTCAATTATCTTTAATCTCAATTTATTCCAAATCGACTTTTTTCTACTTGTACCCCTTGACGTCTGAGGTCGTCAAATAATTTTTTGTACAAAAATTAAATTTAGTCACTAAAAGTAAGAGATTGTTTAAGTAAAATATTTGTACAGCTTACAAAATCGTAAAATAACTGAAGATTAACTTACACTTGCAGTGCAATTATTTGGTGTTACAAGGGCCCAGTAGTGCTAAACCTGCTCCCTTCTCGTCAGAAAAGGTTTATACAAGATTTGCAAATTTTAATTTTGGCGAAATTTCCAGTACTGAGACCACACGTGCCTGACCTATATTCAATATATCAAAACATTGAATCGTAACACCATATACCTCAAACTTACTTAGAAATATTATTTACTTATTTGTTTATTTATTTAATTTCATTAGTAGTTGTACTTTTGGTTCAAGAACCTCCAGATTACGGTAATTAAATACGTAGTGAGAAAAATATATCTAAAGAATTCTTATTTATAAAATTAGTTTTTACTATATGCAGTTAATATGTACCGTAGTTATATTTATAAATATACATATTTCACAAAGTTGAATTAAAAACTTGTTGATATACAGTCGCATTGAACAACAGTATAATTGACAAAAGCAACAACAACAACAATTAAATTTCGTACATAAATTCTTTTACCTAGAAACAATATTATTAATAGTATAGCAACATATAAAGATTCATAGATATTTAAAGCAAAAAAAAATGAAATTGTAATCACATGAAAAACAAATAATAATTTGTTAAATTTGCTTCACCCGATGAAATTAGAGGTGAACATTTAAAACAGCGCAAGATCATTCAATTATTATTTTTTTTCACGCCATCTATTACAATCACTTCGTTTTTATTATTTTATATAAAAATGAAGTGACAAGCACCTTCTATTTGTAAAAATTAAATAATACATGTATACGCACATACATACATATGCGTATGGTCATGTACTGGCTTATACGGGATGGTTCAGACTTACATATCCAAAGGTCACGTGTGGGTCTGTCAGGACATAAGGAGCAAGAAGTGCATAGGAACATGAGACCCGAAATGCGATCATGACAGTGCAATTGAGTTGTCCCCGTGACGCAAAGAAAATATAATAAAAAGTTAAAAACACCTTTATTTTACAAAAAATACTTAATCGAAAAATATAACTCATAAGAAACGCTCAAAATGTGTCTTGTTAGTCTTGATTTGCGCATTACATATGCATTGAATGCAGTCGAGAACAATTGTTACTTGGCCAGAAGTCTCTAGACAAGTGTCAATCAGCAATCCGAGTCATGAGGTCCATAGTTTATAGAATGGGTGTCTCGCACACCAGAGATTGAAGATATCACCAGTGGAGAAATCCAGGGATTTTTGTCCGGGGATAACGGTGACCAAGGTACACTGTTAAAAATAAAGGTGACGAACCGGTTGCATTTGACGCCCAGGTGTGAATTGGTTAAATCACTTGGCACCAGCGGGCTTGAAAATGTGTTTGGGGAGCCATAGGGTGTTTCACGCTAATTAGGGTGCCGCGTAATGCATACCGTTGGAAGATTTTCACCCCTTAGTCATTTGCGCATACTCTGTAACGTGTATCCTTGCACTTCAACTCGCTGTCACAGGTGGATAAACACCAGCATTTTTTTCTTACGATGACTATCTCCGCTATACGCTATTCCAATTTTGCTTAGAACTTCGGATGGCTAACTTTTGGCGAGCTTTTTTTTATAAAGCAACCTTTGAATTTCAGGACATATGAACATTTCAGGGAGACTTTGAAGGTGAGTTCGATGGCCGAGTAGATAGGACGCTGAGCTTGTAATCAGACATTCTGCGTTCGAATCCATCGAGGGCCGAAAGTCGGTTAGTATATTTTTAAATTTTTTATCATTGGGCACTCTGGATTAAGGGTGCCATCTTTTCGCCCTAATTAAAGGTGCTATTTTGGCTCCTTTAGGGGTGTCACCAGTGAGAGAAGCCTTTCACCCTTAAAAAGTGCAATGTGTCACCATTAGTTTTAACAGTGTACAGGGTCAATTGTTGTATCTTTGGGATTTCATGTGATATCAATGCGAAGCCACGAATAATGAGGCACAATTTGAGCACACTGTAAAAAATAGAGAGTTTTATCATATTTATTTCGGTTGTATGAGATGTGAAATAAGGTGTAAATATATTATATTTTGAGTGCCAATACCAAAATAAATGTTACGTTACACTTTGAATGAAACATCACACCATTTTAAAAATATAGCGTTCTGAATCTCTGGAAATCGTCATAATTCGCTCTTTGAAAGCCTTTATTGAATTCATCAAAACAACGGCAGGTATTTTTTTTAATCCAACGACAGCAAGTCGGTAATTATGTAATCCAGCGCGGGGGGTGGGATTATTGGATATGCAAAATGACGCCGTGGTTGAAACTTTGTGTTGCGTTCCGTGAAAAATGTTCTGTGAATTTCTATTATATTTCGCAGTAATAATGAATGATTAAAAAATTGCTGTCAAAGTTCATATTAAGAACTTTTATCGACTTAGAGCTGTGATTATTTCAATTAGTTTCGACAATTTAAGGAATAAGTAATAATCTATTATATGATGAATTAGAGTCTATTCTATAATAACCGTAACATAAATAGTTGCAACACAGTGTTGTTGCAAAGTTTTGGATTTTTTTCAAATAAGTAAGTGACGTTTATTTTCTTTCTGTTTTGTATACAATAACTCTTAATTCTCTGTAAAAGCTTGTATTTGTGTTATATTTGTTGTACGTGTATATATATATATATATATATATATAAATGCATGATATTTGCAAAATGTGATTTTGCAGTCTAGTTATTTTGATATTTTAAAAATGAACATTAATAATAAAAGAAGTCGTAAAATTGTCACTTTCGTACAGAGCTTTGAAATATTTAGTTTTGATTTTATAGTGCTTTACTGCTTTAAATTCTGCATAACTTGAACTAACACGAAATTAAATAAACATAGTGTTATATCTTGTTTCAAACATTCATTTTTTCATTTTATATTTGTATTTTGATGTGTTTTTAGATTATTAGAAGCAAAAATTTCATTATTTTTATTTCTTTTTTTTCTTTTTTTATATATTTTGATACTGAAGGAGTTAAAGAGATTGTCATGGTTTTATTTTTCTATTTATTAAATTAGTAAAACATAATTAAAATCATCATTAATGCCTATTTGAATTTGAATACATTTAATGGAAAATCTTAGAACTTCAATGAAATGGGGACTTCAATGAAATGGGAACTTCAATGAATGAATGGGGGCTGCCGGTATGTTCATTCAGAGCTGTGTGAAACGGCGGGCGAAGGGGGCGGTCGTCCCGGGCGCGGAAACTGAGGGGGCGCCAAATTTATGTTATTATCGTCTTTTGTTTCTTCGCTTTTTTTGTAAAAAAATTACATATAAAAACATATTGGGATTTTTTGTGTGAAAAAAACACATTTTCAAAATAGCATGTTACTTCATTCTTGAAATCCAAAAGTGGTCATACAATACTGTTAGATACATTTTTTTCACATATGTTTTCCAGATCACCTTTGCCAAAATATAAGCGCAATGTTCTTTTATAGCATTTAGTTGTAATATTAAATCTTTTAAAGTTTCAAAATAGACGAAAAACATGTATTTAATAGAATTTATTTGTGTTTTACACTTTTCAATTTTGTGATACCTGTGACAAACAGTAATGAAACTATACTGAAATTTAGAGGTGCTGCAGATACATTCTACCCCCTCCCCCCAATAACCCCCAAACACACTATGTGACCCATATAACGATGTTTTTAAGTATGTAAATATAGGAAATTACATATTGTTTAATAACTGAGTATTATGTTTAAAATACATGTTATAATAAATTACCTCAATTACAAGAGAGTTTAGCAGCCTTTTTGCATGAAACTAATTATTTTAATTTATGGCTGTGTTAAATTTAAAATGTAATCTTTAAATTATTTTTTATTTTGCTGTTAAAATCATGTAAATATTAGAAAATTTCCTTTTTTACCATCTATTTATTTAGTGTACTTTAATAACTGGTAGCAAAATAAAAAATAATAAAAAATTAGATTTCAAATTTAATACAGCCATAATTTTAAAAAAAATAGCTTCGTGCAAAGAGTGCGCTAAACTTCCCTTTAATTGAGACAATTTATTATAGCGTACATTTTAAACATATTACTTACTTTACACCCAAAATGGTGGCAACTAAGTTGCCACTACAAATGGTGTTTGTTTATACCATTTGATAGTTGGTGGCTCATTACACCAATTTACAAGTGCAATTTCATTACACTACTTTGGGTGGCAACTTAGTTGCCACCCTTTTTGGTGTAAAGTAAGGAAGTTTTTTTTTTTTTTTTTTTTTTTTTTTTTTTTTTTTTTTTTTTTTTTTTACAGTGCACTTATTATGAGGAGTTGGAACTTTTTTTTTCATTTTGTACTTATATTAAGTGTTTTGTAAAATTAATGTTTGCACCGTTTGCTATATTTTTGAGTCACAATTATGGTGCAATTGCATCGTCACGATCTCTTTTCTGACTCCCAGTTCCTGCGCAATTCTTGATACTCATGAGCTGAATGAAAGACCTGTACCCGCCGTTTTGACGTGGCCTTTTCAACCTCACTGAATGTATTGTTTCCTGCATCAGGATAGCTGGCATTTTGAAAAAAATCTGGTTTCTCTCGTACTTGACCTCTCAACTGATAGAGGGCAGGTGGTGGGTTCGGACTAACCGTTCGGAGTTTTCGTGTTTTTCTTCGAGGCTTGCGGAAATACGGGTTAGATTCCCTTAGAAAGACCCCCAAGGAGGGCACTCCACCCCAGGACCTATATCCCTCGAGTATTTAATCGGCCGACACAAAATAAACCAAATTTCTCTCGTACTCTAACTCTTGTTTTTAAAACAGATTTGGGCAAGATTAACTACATGCATAATATAGATCAATGTTTCGACTGAATTCGTATGCCAGCATCATCTTCTTTCTTGTTTCAAAATGGCGGTCATTTATTTATTTATTTTTTTAATTAATCTAAATTAAAAAAATTAGAAAGCGTTGCAAATAAATTAAAAACTTAAAAAATATATTTTTATCTTACGAATTTGACCTTAGTACGAGGATAAGCATATTTCGTCTCATTTTTAACTTAAAATATGGCTGACTTGTAGCAGTTTGTATACACAGAGTGGATGACATTTTGAAGGAATCTGAATTTAACTAAGTGATTGCGCGCGTATGATTTGACCGATTTGGTGTTGACTAAGCGTGTGCATAGAAAATACAAAAGCCTAGACCGTATTTGTTATCCAGCTTATTTTGTTTCAAAATGGGGTAATTTAAAAATGCTGTGCAAAAAAAATTGAAATACTTTTTTTCTTTAAGTGTTAGGGATTGAAGCAAGGATTTTGGAATATTTTTGTAGCGTCTTTATCATAAAAAAACATAGCATAGGGAACATGAAGAATCTACAAATTTGGCGAGGAAACATAAGTCGCTCAAAATGAAGCAAACTTGTATTTAACTAATTAATTTGGGAAATTCTTATTCATATTCATTATTGAAGAAAATTTTATCGAATCATGCGCCTAAATACAAATGATATGCATATATATATATATATATATATGCATATATATATACATATACATATATTAACTCTTTGTACGTGTAATATATACATATATTAACGCAGTTGTATTGAAAGGATAATTTTTGAGGTAAATGTAACAGGCATAAGTAAGTTGAAGCAGTCAACATTATTTCTCACGATGTTTCATACGAAAGAAAAGTTTATTGTATATCCCTTTTAAAAGTTGAGTAGACACATATTAAACAAGTTTTAAAAATGCTCTGGTAAGCAACAAAAAGGGTTAATATGTTTTTAAGTATGAAAAAATGTTTGACAAATGTTTCTAATTGAGCATGAAAAAGGACAAGGGGTCCCTTCTTGGCTGCAGCTAGCTGTCAATGCCAAATTTGTAAAAAGTCATATTTTCGCTTTTTCCGTTTAAAAGAAATTAGTCACAGTTACGATAAAAATGTGTAGTGCAAAGACGTAGTGCATCGTAATTAAACATTAATGTAAGGCGAAATAGTACCAGAAACCTTAGTTCCTACAGAGCATCATACTCATTGCAGTGCCACAAAGCATGCCCGCAGCGTAGAACTGCACAGAAAATTGATTTGTAGTGCAGTTCACATGTGAAGCAGGATTGAAATTTTTACTAAAAAGAAAGACGAGAAGTTTTACGGAAATTTCTTTTATATGGAAAAAGCGCCAACATGATTTTTTTCAAATTTGGCATTAACAGTGAGCTCCAGCCAAAAAGAGACCCCTTGTCCTGTTTTATGCTCAATTAGAAACACTTGTCAAGCACTGTTTCATACTTAAAAACATATTAACCTTTATTGTTGCATTTTTTAATACTTGTGATTTAAATTTTTTGATAAAAACTAAAGATATTTTTATATCTTGAAAAGCAAAATATTTGTTGCCGTCAAAATTTTATTGTTGTATTAGAATAATTAAGAAATTATTGCATTGCCATATAAAATGCATGATATCTGAATAAAAAATCAAGGAGTTGAACGAAAAAAAATTACAGTGCGCTCACAACTTTATTCAAAGAACTAACATTAAATGTTTTGCAATAAAAACAAATAACAATATTTATCATGTCATATATTTTATTTGAATAAATTATGTTACATACCTAAAAAATTTTATATGTTTTTAAACTTAGTGGCAATGAATAAAAAAAACTACAACAGCAACAACAAGAAACAATACTCAACTGAAGTTTTAAGACACAAATTCGATTTTCTCAGTGATCGTCAAACATACAAAGATGAAAAAAATCTATTTTAAGTTTTACCAAAAGGATTAAAATAAACTAAAAAAGGAGTTAATCCATCCACAGGATACTTAATTATTGCTTCTAGAATTTTGCGTCTTCATTTTTTCGTTAAAAGTTAAATAAAAATTACAGTAAACTACGATAATTTTTTGAATGCTATCATATTGTTTGTCTCGTCAAGTTCTATTTTTTAAAAAAAAACAAAAACCACTGTCGTACATTAACTAGTTTGCCAGAAATTTCAAAAAGACTTTTGAAATTTTGCATTTACCATTTTGCATTTACCATTTCTCAAACATATTATACTAAACGCTATCGCGTTTGCTATGATTAATTTTCTAAGTAAAAATTATTTTCTCATTATAAAAAACACATCTAAAATATGTTACTGCCTATGTAAGATGCCCTAAGGTAATAATGCCAGGTTAATAACACGCAGTGCTGATATTACGCGTAATTATGAAGGAATTCGGGAAATTGCATTTACTGGTTCTGCGCCGAAGAGCTTTAAATATTCTAAATTAAAAAAAAAAAAAAAAAAAAAAAAAAAAATTATTCCACTTGTTGAGCTTGTTAGGATGAGCGAAGCGAATCCTCTACTAGTCCACTCAAATGACACTTTGTCGTACACTTTACAAAAAAACTATACAGTATTTTCACTTTAAATTAAACACAAATATAAATTATGATCTGTAGATTTGCAGAATATTATTTTTTTTACAGAAATACTTTTCAAAAAATTATTATTTTAATTAATTTATTTTACATGCATTTCCAATGCGGACGCATTTTAGCAAATAAATAAAAAATGAAACGCGTATATTTTCAGAAAAAAAAAAATATAAATCATGGAGTAAATAATTATAGATAGAATCATGATTAATTTAATAAATGAAATATGTTTTCATCACTCCGCAAAATCGTTTGCAGAGATGACACTTAAACATTTTAAAAGAATTGTATTATGGATTTTTTTTTTTTTTAGTAAAGTGGCAACAAAAGAATTGTAAGCAAATAAAATTAATTTTTAAATTTGCCATATAAATGAAAAATTAAAAGAACTGCTTAAAGTTGTTGCCTCGATTCAAGCTCTTTATAAATGTACTAAAGCAAAGTTGGCCGATTCAGAAACTATAAATGGACTTTAATCATTTCTTACTTTATCATTTGGATTTAAAGTAATGTTACGTTCTTATTTGTGGACCGAAAAAAGTTTAGTGAACGGTACTTTAGACTTTGTTGCGCGTATTAAAGAAAATCACAAGCCATCAGACCAGATACCGCGAATGATCATGAATGAATTTGAATAATGCAGTAATTTAACTTATAAGAATTGGTGCGTACCAATTCCCCCAATAATTAAATTCTGGAAAAATGGAAGCAAACTTGCTCAATAAAACAATTTCCTTTGCAATCAATTTTTGCAGTTATAATTCATAAATCTCAAGGTTTGACATCAGATAAAGCAGTAGTAGATATTGGGGATAAAGAGATATCAGTTTGCTTAACGCACGTAGCGTTGTCGAGAGTGAAATTCCTTCAAGGTTTATCATTTAATAGAAAATTTCCTTACGAGAGATTCTACAATATAAAAAATTTTCATATGCTGGTATGCAGAAAAAAAGAAGAAATTAGAATTAAAAAAAATTACATTTAATAGTTCTTAGTATCAACGAGAGTAGATTTTAATGTTTTTCCAAATATTTTGTTTGAATGTATTATTCTAAGATTGCTATCAAAGATTATTTGATGTGAATTACAAAGATTGAAAACATACCTATTTCAAATCATTTCAGATAACTCCAGATGCTATTGGGAAATGTAAAAACATCTTTAAAACTTTTGATTAAAAATTAAAAAAATATTTTGTAAAATTTTGCTTCGAAAATGTTTTTATTTATACCAGTCTTATTTATATCACAGATAAAAAATTCCGAGGAAATTCTTAATTATTTGGCTGAATTTACATTTCTAAAATTTAAATACGCCAAAACATAAGATAAAGTTTTTGCTTAATAAAGATGCAAAAATAATATAAAATAATAATGTTATTTTCAAATATTTATCTTATGAAATAATGCTTCGCGAATCCAAACAAAGCACGGCTTTTGCTAGTGGTTGAAATAAGCACATACGAATCAACGACCTATCACCAATTTGAATGGTAAGTTCTGCTATCTAATGACTATATATTTAATCTTAAAAAAAATTTTAATACATAAATCTTTTATGTATTTCATGTACTTTTAAAATGTAGTGAAAGCTTCTGGCTTGATTCGTAAGGCAGTTTGTAGTTTCAAATATACTGCTTCAATAAGTATACCGATGTTATAATGCCATCCATTGACTTTATTGCTACGGTTGATTCTTTTCAGTACTGGAACTACATACGAAGAGGATTTATTTTCTATTTCATGCAAGAGAGAGATCATTTTTAGGTGCGTTCGTAATTATGTAAATACGTAGTACCTATAGCTGTCATTCAGTCCGTCCGTCTGTCTGACCGTGTGTCTGTCTGTCCGTCCATCGGTCTGTCTGTCCGCATGTAACAACGCAAGAACTACCGAACCGAATCGTTTGAAATTTAAAATACATAATTATTACATAATTTCATCGAGTCATTTCAAATTTTATGAAAATCGGATGCATAGATCAATTACAGGGACAATCAAAAGAATTCCGTTACATTACGGTCAATGGGGAAAAAGTTTCAAATGCATTTTAATAGTTTGAAATTTAAAACATATGATTATTACATAATTTATGTCGAGTTATTTCAAATTTTATGAAAATCGGATGCATAGATCAATTACAGGGACAATCAAAAGTATTCTGTTATATTACGGTCAATGGGAGTTTCAAATGCATTTTAATGGTTTTACACTCATTTGAACATAAAGAAATTGACATGAACCTATCAAGTATATATATATTAAATTATACATTCTGTACAATATGTGATACAAAGAATATTTATTATTAAATTACAGGGCCACACAAAAGTATTCAACTACTTAATGCTATACGGGGATACATTATTTGGGGCTATTTTAATTATATTAAACTATTTCACATTTCATGAATATCTTATACGTTGCTGAGGTGTAATAAAAATTACTTCCTGAATATTTACAGGAACACAAAGTTACTGTATCCGAAGTACTGATATAGCTCAGCAAGATCTGAATATTTTTAAAACATCGTTATCGTATGAACGCACCTCATATGCTTCACGTGCAATTTCCAACTTCTTGTCATTGCTGAAGTTCAAAAAGTCTATAAAGAAATTTGTTTGTCATTAATTTCTGCTAATTTTATCATGTCAGAAAAATAAAATATGAGATGATTATTACTGCCTCTTGATATCGCAGTTAGTGGTAAGTAAAATAAATTTGTCAAATTTTAGGGTTGTAGAGTTTGCATTTCACGAAGTAGGCAGTTTATATGTCATTATTAAATTCATTTACGCCATTATTTTATAGTTTTGCTTGCTGTGGCGTTATTACCCACATATATGGTATCTAACATTCGTCAAGAAATCAATTCATTACATTTTATGAATACATATCTGCTAAAATATTTTTTGTATATATAGTCAATATGTTTTTGTATCAAGTCCTATATTTGATTAAAAAATAATCTAAGCCAAAATTGTAAAAAATGATAGAACCTTAAAGTGGTGCTATCACCCCAGGACAAATTAGATATAAAATTACACAATTTTTTAGCTTTATATAATAATAAATGAAACCTTGTTCTCAAAAACACCAATTGCATTTACTTGTTTTATTTATTTTAGGGTCAAATATTAATATCAATATGTCTTAAACTTGAATACTACTAAATTTTTTAGCATCTTATCAGGAATTTAAAAAATCGATTTTTTTTTCAATGATTCGTAAGTTTTTCGATTAAATGCATTTCATATACTATATTCTGTACAATTAACATTAGATTTTGCATAACATCATTAACAAGACAGGATTTGAGACATCTTATTTAGAAATACACTGAAAAAGGTAATTTAAATTCACTTATCCATATGTATTTTTTTTATTCTTCATGAATCGAAAAATGCGACACAAACTGTCAAGAAAGTATTTTATTCATGATAGCTTTATAAAAACTTCTCTGTTATTCTACAGAAATGTTTCTTCTCGGATGAAGGACATTAAAGTGAGATCCAAGTATATCCATCTGACAAAGAACTTCATAACCTGAGTATGCTTCTTCAAGATTCAGTTCAAAGAAAATGTCACTTTAAGAGTAGCATCAATGACAGTTAATATTTTTTCGGGGTTATAGAAGTTATCAGCATAAATATTAATTTAAAAAAAATAAGTGCTACATCCAAAGAATAACATCACTTTTGACTTAGGTAGAGTATAAGATTCTTTAAAATTCATCGAGATCTCAAATTTTATCATATTTTAATCCTTTCCTCGTGAAGTCCTAAATTTAGAAAATATGTAAATTTTCAATTAATTTGCAATTATATCTTTTCGAAAGACTTTTTCAATATTAATATCTAAATTGTTTACACCAATAGCTTACGTAATCAAAATGAAATTATGCATAAAAATAACTTCGGTATTTTTTTTTTTTATTTTGTGTAAGAGAAGACGGCAGTTTAATAATAGGCCGTTATATAAAACAAAACACTATATTCATTCTACCACGCATTAATTTCGTGTGGCATTTTATACAATATTTTCTTTTGCATTTATGTAAAATAAAAGCAATGCCGTAGTATTTATTATTGCAAAAATAATTCTTGTCTGTATAATTGCCCATTTAATTTACATTCTGATTTTGTTACTACTTGAAAAGAAAAAAGTATTCAATTGTCAAAGTATAACATTTCTTTGCTCAATGGGAAAAAGTTTTAAAATTCGGAGTGCTTATTATTATTTTTTCATATTCCATAAGTCATTTATAATTTTGAATGCATATTTCTCATTCAGTATCCCCTAAAATAATACTCAAAATTATTTCCCTTATATATCTATTAATTAGCCTTACTTAATGCAAAACATATACATGTATTGCGACTACTGCTTAGACATATTGTAAAAATATGAAGTTATATGTATTCTTAAATGTGTATTTAAATATGCTAATAACAATTGATTTTGAATTAGTCAAAATACTCATATATATTAAAGCACATCGATATTTAAATAACATCACTTACCCTTTGCCTTTTAGACGTAAGCGCATGCGTCAAAAACTCTTCCAGTTGGACTCATCCTTTTAAAGCATTCACAGAAAACTCATCAGTAGAATATGACTCGGGACAAATTGCGCTTGTGCAGTCTTCGAGCAGCAATGGGAGTTCACACAAGGACAGTCCTTTCTAGATATACGCAGATAGATTAACTAAGATTAAAGTACGTATATAGATACGTCATATATGACGTCAAGCTTCTACACCCCCCCCTCCTGTGTTTGCCATGTTTGACCTGCGTAAGCTGAGTTGTGTTTTAAGATCTAAACTGCAATTTAAATTTATTATAAATTTTATTTTATGACTTCAAGTAATTTTATATCATAATTTATAGCATAAAAAACCTTTCAAAACTATTATTAAATAAAAAAGGCCATTTTAAGGCATAGGTTTTCATTTATTTTTGCTCAGAAATACAGGAAACTAGCAGGTGTTGTTGTTCAAAAGCTATCTAATTGCACTCGTTTTATTATTCTTTCACAAAATAGTGTAATAGAAAGACTTTAGGAACACATTTTAACGCGAAAGAACAATAACCACTTAAACAGGAACTTGTCTACCACGTGATCGAAATCGCTTATAACTCAATAGGTAATTTATTAAACAAAAAATAGAAATTTCAATTCCGAGGAATAAATGTACTTAGAACTAATTTTTCAGTTATTTTTTTATGCTATGATAATTGATATTCTCTGTTGTTTTGTCGCAAACAATGTACATGGGTTAATTATGAAAATAAATAAATTTCAAAGTAGAATAAATATTTATTTTGGATTTGTGCATTTTTGGACAATCTTAACATTAAAAAAATTACCAATAGAGAAGACTGATATACACTTACAAGGCGACCATCATATCTGATGCTCACCGATTTCTATAAATTTAAAAGATATTGTAGAGTTCTTATCCCTAATTATTATGGTCGAAGGATTTCTTCAAATTGACCTTAGATTTTGTGAAATTGGATGTCAAATTTCAGTATACTTCTTAAGTTTAAATCTCACAAATTATGAGATTTTGATTATGCGAAATGTTAAAGTTTCAAGAAGTAAATTTAAAAGGAGAATAAAGGATTGCCCGTGTAAAATTGTTAAATTTTGTAGAGTTTAACTAATAAGTTAATATTTATGTAATTATATGCAGGATAATAACCACAAGGATAATAAAAATTTCATTTGAAAACACATTTAATTTTTTTGCTTATTTTCCGTTTAAATTTGTTTTTTAGACTTTAAACTAAATTTCATTTTTCATGACTATTGAATTTTTATACTGAAGAGGACTAGTTTTTGGTTCGAAACATCTACATAATTGTATTTTAATTGTTTTTGACGGATTTTTAAAGTGTTTTTAGATTGCCTAACTATAAAAAAATGCATTAATTATTTTTTAGTCTTAGGTTGAAAAATGTTGAAAAATAAACTTTCCTTATTTTGAACTAAAAATTTTCTGTGTGAATTCAACATTACTGAAAAATAATTACTTGCCTTTGAAAGGGTTAAACGATTTTTTAAGAAAATCTGACCTATTGAAATGGATTTCTCGTACGTCAATGCGGTAACATAGAAAATTTAAAAAATCTTTACAGCCATATTTTATATAATTTTCTGCATACATATACACACACATACAGAACATAAGATATTTGCTCTTATAATACATGAAGTACTTATCACTTTTTATGATTTTTAGTATACAGAATGATACAGTAGAAAAATATTCCATAAATCAAATGTTTAACTTTTTAATATAAAGTAACGCATGAGTTATGACATGTTTCAACTGCAAAACTGGATTCGAAAATATCTTCAATAAACCATTTTGTAATATAATGAATAATGCTTTAGATTTTTTTTTTATCCAAGTGTGCTTCAGAAATATTAAGTTTTAATGCTGACAATGTCAAAAAAGTTGGAGATTTTTTTGGAATTCAATGTTTTCTTTTTGTATGTTAAAGAAGAAAATGCTTTAGAAATGGGATGATACTGAAAGAAGAATGTAAAGAAAGATTATTTTTCCATTCTTTTGGCGCCATTATCTATGCCTTAGAAAGGGAAGTCAGCAATTTTAGACTAAAATTTTCAAGTTACGGAATTTCTCTTTTCATAATAACAGAAGATTGTATGTAATAATTTAAAGTTTATAATAAAAGAAGGCTTGTTAAATTTCAAGTAAAATCGAAAATTATCCCAATGCTTATAAAAAATCTTTAAGATTAAAATATTTTTTTTTGCAAATACCTGATTGGGAAAATAATATTACATTTATTTTAACATGCAGGTGATATATATAATAAGCATGATAAAATTATCTTTACCGCTTTTTTTTTTTTTTTTTTTTTTTTACTTTCTAGTACTTTGACGTTATCCAAAGTCAAAATAGTCGCATATCGGAACAAACTTCCGGAGACTGTTTTGGAAATAATTTTTTATGATATTAAAAATCTATAAATAATTCAAAATTTTATTATTTAAATGTTAGAAGAATTCAAAGATGCTCAAATTTGTATTTTCCATTATTTATTATTTAATTTTTAGGAAAGAATTTCTCATTTTGTAATATATATTTGCTAGAACTTTGCATTTAGATTATAAATTAAACTGCTGATTTAATGAATTTTACAGCATAAACTTGTAGGATAAAAGGAATATCACACAAATGTTTGGAATTTTTCAAATGTTGGAAACATTGTATTAACCATCTATATTTATTGCATTAATGATAACAGGTATAATGCTACCATGTGAGTATGTTTAAGTAAAGAAAGCAATTTTGTATATTCCTAAAAGTATTTTATGTGTTTTCCGTTGAGTATAAATATTAATTTAGAAAATTAATAACCAATGATTAATACTACTAATACTTGTAAATTCATCCAGAGATGGAAAATTCGCCTTCCATGCAATATTTCAAATGAAAATCAATTTTTAAATTTTTAATTTCTTAAGAGGGGCAAATGGCAAACCAGTGAAATAATTTCCATGCCGGGACATGGAATTGCACATTAATACTATGTTTCAAAAAAATATTTTCAAAAAGCATTTAGTATACCCTAATCTATCCTACTTATATATGTATATAGATTTTCTTTTGAAATTCTTATTGAAAATAGTATGTAATATATATAAAAATAGATATAATTTAAGATAAATGCAATAAATATCAGTAAATTATATATTTACATCATATGATTTCAAGAATAATAAATAACACCTTTTTTTAAATGTTTTTCTTTAAAATTTATGAAAGATTCTTAGGGGAATCCGTACGCAATTAAAAAGAAAATCTTAAAAAATTATATTTCTATCACCAAATATTAAAGTGCTCAATTTTTGAGATCCGAAGCTTTATTTGAAGCAACTTAATGCATGAGTTATGGAAGACTGGGGAACATATGAAAAGGGGGCAGATGTAATTGTACAATTTTCATTTATTTTTTTATTTTTTTATTTTTTTAATAATGCAAAAGATTTTGGAATAATGTAAAAGATTTCGGTACCTGTAGACATATATTGTGAATTTCTGAAGCTCTATAACTTTACATTTTATGCGTATTCAGTAGTCTTCATTGGTCACTTTCTTCACTCTTTATATATCTCGAAAGAAAAATCTTGGCTCCAACTTGATAACTAAAAAAGTTTATTTATTTACTAATTATTTGAATTTTCACGCTTTTACATGAACTAGGAATAATAATAAATAACTTTGTTAAAGTTTTCTTTCCTTATAAAATTTAGAAAGAAGTATGATTTGTCATTTTCCCTCTAGCAGCTTTGTGGAGCACTCGTGAACATACTAGTTGGGACAGAAATAAACAGGTCATAAGTATTCAAACATTCATTCTTTGATTCTGTATCTTTAAGCTAAATTTATGAAAAAAATATCAACTCCGATATTATCAATTTTCCTGAAATAAAAGATATAGCTTATATAAAGTTGAATAAGCATATAAATATAGAATCATACAAAGTTCATCTTGTTTTTAACTTTCTACAAACATGTCTGTTAGCAATTACATAAAAAGCAAGAAGATCGTTTCCGTTCAATTGTAACTGTAGAATGTCAATGTTTTCTAAAATGCTACACGTTTTATGTATTATTTCATAAAAGGTCTTGCAACGATATTTTTATGCATTAATAATAAAAAAAATATTATGTTGCTCAGCTTTGCAATTTTTTTCTACTTCATTCGTTCCAAACTTGTATTAAGGCTATTAAGCTTTAAATCGCGATAAATGTCAGTGATATTTTAAGAAAGTGATGTAATTAAAGAGATAACTATAGTAAAATCCTGATTGTAAGCCTAACTCTTCCCTTCTTTCAGAAACAAATGAAGTAAATTTTTTGAGAAGATTTACAAACGAGATTAAAAAACAACAGAATTAAAATACACTTCTTTTTAATTTAGAAATAAATAAGGCAAATCCAAGACTTTGAATCTTTCGTATTTCGTCTAACTTCCAATGAGTACTATTTAAATGTTCCCTTCCTAAAATTGCCCGCAACCAAAATAAAGAAAAATGTAAAGCTTTTATTTATTTTTTTTTCGATTTACTCCTTTTTTATTTTATTTTATTGCAACAGGCTTTAATAAATCATATAAGCTTCCTTTCCTCTGCATTTCCTTTATTCTTATTTTATAACCTTTTCCTTAAGCATATAGCCAAGAAACAAAAGAAAGATGTAAATATGTTTTTCTTTGTGGTGAATTTATAAGATAATACAGGTAGTGATTATGATGATAAATGAATAACAGAATAAAGTGCATGTAATGAGATATTTTTTCCTGTGTTAACATGTGCCCCATGTGTTTTCACAACTACCCCATGGTTGGGCACATGTGACCATATTTTATTCAATACATTGTTAATTGTAATTGCTGAAAATTTTATAAAGCGTACAATATGTTAAAATATATACTTGTTTCGTGATTATTCTATTTTCATTTAAAGGGAAGATTAGCAATTAGTCTCTTCGTATAAATCTATTACACAAATGATTCTTCGTTTCGGTTAGATAGATTATGTGAAGTGACACGCCTAGTCGCGAGAGATCGGCGCTTAACATTTACAAAATTTCGAAACAGCTGGTTTTGAATGATTTTGAGCCGGATTTAAATCTGTGTTACACAATACCATGTCATTCAATAAAAACAGAAAAATTCGTATTAAAAATTGTGACATGTATTTAGAGTATAGAAAAATTATATATATAAAATCCCCCCGTGTATAACGATTCCGGGGTCAACCCATCCACGAGAAAAAACACTTAATGTGACCAATGACAGATTCCATTGTGAAAAGTTATCTCCGATTTTAAAGGCTATCAATTTTTTGTCCAATGCAAACGTTCCAGAGTCGTAATGGAACGTTCTCATTTGTCAGATTTACAGTTTGAGCTGTAAATGACGTCACTACATTTTACCGTGCTTTGAAATATTTTCCCTATTTCAAACACAATATTCACACTGTTAAAAATTTGACTCATTTGCTGTGGCATCACACAACCGCTTTTATAGAAAACGATTACTTTGCTGTGTTCTGGAGCATTCTCATTGGTCATAAAAGAGACATTCCATAAAAGCTGTGGAGTGACGCTGCAGTAAATGGGTCAAATTTTAAGCAAAATTTTAAGCAGTACACTGTTAAAAATATGACCCTTTTGCTCCATCATCACTCCCCAGCTTTTATAGAATACACTGTAAGTAACACAACACAAAGTAACCGTTTTCTATAAAAGCGTTGGAGTGATTCTGCAGCAACTGTTAAAAATTTGACACATTGGTTGGAGCATCACTCCACTGCTTTTACATAAAGCAGTTACTTTACTGTGATATGGACCATTCTCATTGGTCATAAAAAAGATATTCTATAAAAACTATGGAGTGACACTGCAACAAATGGGTCAAATTTTTAACAGTGTAATATGGTAAAGTAATCATTTTCTATAAAAGCTGTGTAATGACGATGCAGCAAAACAGTCAAATTTTTAACAGCGTTAAATTAAAACTTTTTATTTAAGAAAAGCGAAGGTGCGTTTTAAATAAAATATTGTTAGAATTTTTTATATTCGTGTTGCTTTATTTATTGATTTTTAAGCTATTGCATAGCTTTTATGGCGGGCTTTGAGAGCAGCGACCGAATGTAGAAATTCCGTAACGAGGAAAACCTAACACTTCCGTAACAAAAAAAAACCTAACACTTCGGCTAACAACGTTTCAGTTCGGCAATCTTCGGCACGGTATCCTTCGGTAGACTTCGGCACGGTATCCTTCGGTAGACTTCGGCAGACATTGACGCGGTACTTTTCAGATATTAGGATATCAAGACTCAAACTTATGTTTCTTATGATCTAATTTTCATAGCGCGGGCAAATTTTGTTTGGTAATTTATTGTGAGGCATTGTTAATTTTTAGTGACAGGAGACCCCCACGGTGAGGGTCGAAAAATTTAAAATGCTTATAACTCGCGATCTAATTTTCGTAGCGCGGCCAAATTTTGTTTGGTAATTTCTTAAGAGACAGTGTTAATTTTTGGTGACAGGACACCCCCCACCCACCATGAGGGTCGAAATGTTTAAAATGCTTATAACTCGCGATCTAATTTTTGTAGCGCGACCAAATTTTGTTTGGTAATTTATTAAGCTATTGTATAACTTTTATCGCGGACTTTGAGCGCGGCGTCCGAATCTAGAAATTCCGTAACGAGAAAAAATACTAAACTCCGGCTTACATCGTTTCAGTTCGGCAGACTTCGGCACGGTATCCTTCGGTAGACTTCGGCAGACATTGACGCGGTAATTTTGCTTAAGTTGATAAAAAATGCTATGCAATAGCTTTACCGCGGCAGACCCCGTGTGCCACACACATATATATATATTTTATTTATTTATTTTTTACAGCCATGAATGACTTCATTGTCACATAATGAATCTCAATTGTTTACTCTATATTGTTGACATTTGTTTTCGATCTTATCGCGACCCAGTGGCGTGGATGGTAGCGGAGGTTGCTCCCACACCGCTGGTCCCTGGTTCGAGTTCAGCTAGCGTTATGGGTGTCTGTGTTGTCCCTGTGAAAATGTATGTACTGGATATTCTGTAATAAAGTGTTCTATATGGTTTCTTGTGGTCATTGGAGGTTATGCCGGCAAATAGCTGTAGCGCGTACCTTAAAGCAAATAAATACAAATACAAATTCGATCTTATAAAGTATTTTCTTTTAAGTATTAGCTAATGGTATAAAATAGTTAATTCACAAATGTTTTAAAATAGCATTATTAGTGCATGTTTCGCATTATCAATGCATGTTAATTTGCATGTTTTTTTGTGAAATAATTACTGTAATTTTGTGAGTGAAATTCATTAGCTGCACATTCTATGCCATTATTTTACCCATTCAATTAATAATTTGGCTACCCTCTCATATTCGTCTGGAAATGGCCAAAATGAGAAAATTTTTCATACATTATTTTCTCTCAGCATTTTAAAATATTTTTTGGCTGTAGTTTCACAATGTATTCTTTTATAATTGATATTTCACCTTACTTTATTCTTTTAAAATTTAGGCATTTACCATTTGTTCATTACCACCCCTCCCCATCCACCAGATAGTTTTGTTATAATTTTAAATAAAGATTTCTATTGATTTTTTTTTCTTTTTTAGATTTTTTTCCTCGTGTTCAATCTTTGTATATTTCAAAATTGTTTAAACCTAAAGTGACTATGATTGACCAAAATTGTTGTAATGTTTCATCATCCTTTTAAAAATGGAAACACGTCATTTTGACGGGCTACCTTCTAGTAGTTAAACATTCATCAATTCAGGATGCTGATACCTTTAGAAAATGTATGAAAAATTATCTTTTTTGATTTTTAAAGCTACTAACTTAACCATATTACTCATAACACAGTAGCGGTAAGGGAAAAAAATGCGTAATATTGTGACATTAACAACGCCAGCTACGCTATTGCCATGTGTGAACGAAGACATCATATGTAAATTAAAACCAAAAACTTTTTATTTTACTATAATGGGACTTTGTAAGCGAGTTCAATTCAAGGTTTAGAGGAATGTTCACACTGCTACTATCTAATTACTATGGAGAATAAATAATTGGCTTTTACTCACAACTGCTTTAAGTCCGGGTTTGACACTTTCCTGATCCTTCTATTAAACGATATGGTTCTCTGTTTACTTTGAAAAACAACAGCCCGTGGCTGCTATTAGAAATTCTTTTTTCAGAATCAAACTCAACGGCAAGATTTACTTTTAAAATTTCTTACCCAATTCTCTCTTTGTCTACTCTTTAAAAGGAGCGCGGCACTCTATTAACTTGTTAAGTCGAGTATTAGGCTCAGCTTATCCACATATCCGAGGCTGGGAACACTTGTCAACTCACATTTTCAATCTCTCCCTCGCAGCTTTTATACCTTGCAGATTGAAGACACGGAGATAAAAATTTGAATAAATCTCGAAAACCGCAGTTAACTGTAGACTCGAATCACCACACATACTTCAGAAAGTTAGAGTTGCATAAAGTATAGATATCGATTTTTGCGCCACACATGTTAGATTAATGACGTCACGAACTTATTCAAAACACAAGAGTGCCTTTATTACAAAGGGACACTCCCTCCCAATCTAAGTAAATACGAAAAAGTGGGCGAATAACGCGTTTTATATATGTGTTTTAAAAGTAGATCATGTTGTTATATAAAAATAGGCTTATATTATTAATTTAGCAAAAAACAAAAATTTTTTGAAATGCATAATTATGTTGAATAACTCCTAAAAGGAAATAATGCTTCATTTTGTCAAAACCTGGGAAAGTGCATTTAATCCCGGATGCAATAGATAACAATAAATCTCATATGACTGAGTCATATTACATGATTTTTTATGTAGATATACGTAAAATTATCATTTTAATACATTTTAGATTTTTCCAGAACGACGTTTAAGCCTTCCAGGGGTCCAGTGCTTTGATTTCATGGTACAAAACTATACTAATGTTTTCCTTTAATTTAATCTTGACAATCTGTTTCTTTTTAGCTATTTTAGCACTCATTACAAGCCAAAAAGTTTGAAATGGATTAAATATAAGGACTATTCTTCTGTCAGTCCATAGCTTTAATAACAGATTTTTTTCAGATATGCCACATCTAATGTGAGAAATTAGGTGGAAAATTATTTTATTATTTTGTGTTATGTTGTGGTAATAAAAACTTGCAAATGACACAATAAAATCCTTTTTGAATAAATTATATTCAACTCAATAGTTTCGATGTATAATAGAGTATTAACTCTTGTTAAAAAATGTACTTAATTCTCTCAAATTCATCATGTTAAATAAAATAAATACTTCTGTAAAGCATTCTCTAATACAGCCTTTCGCATACCGATGCTTAGGTATCCAGGTAAAAATCCTCTGTATTTCGCTCACTATCTTGTCTAGTGTACAGATTGCTTAATATTGGGCATGAATTGTTGAATTTTTATCCCAACAACTTAGCCATGTGTGTTTGTACTGTGTCAGACTGCACATTAAACTGATGTCATGTTCGGTTTTTCAGTTGCGTGCAGAGGTCGCTGTAGTACGCTTTATTATTCAACCCAAGGCCCCCTTATCATAATATCAAGGCCTCGCATTCAGGAGAAAATCTATTGTTGAAATTGTCCCTATAATTGCCAACTTATTATATGACTTTGTCTCGTATGTAACGCCACCTGGTGCATACTACTGCTAATAATCTCATAGGAAATAATGGCAAACTTTTCAGTTTCTAACATTAGATGGCGCTACCAACGTGAAAATCATGTAGTTCAGCGCCCCCTGTACTGCGGTCAAAGGAAACTTGGTGAATGACAAGCCTTTATATTATGATAAGTTAGCCTTGATTCATAACCGACTTCCATATACGAGATTGCTAAATGTCTGCTTGAAGCACATAATCCATAAGCACTGTTTAAATGTATAATAGCTACTATGCACAGTGAAACTAAAGCTAATGTTGTTTTTAATGTGTTTACTTCTTTTTATTTTTAGATGTATTAGTAAAAGCACAAAGTTTCTAAAAAGCAGATTTATATAAAAAATCAGTAAACTGTCTTTAATAGTTTATATCTTGCTAAACTTTTATTTCAAAGTTTATCGCATTGAAATTAACTCTCCCGTATTCACACATCTCTATTTTGGTAGCAATAATGTTAAAATTTTATTTTATTCCCTGTCTGTATTATTTTTCATTTCATTCGTGAATAAAGTTTTTGGAAAACGATAAAAATAATTTAAAAAAAAATGACTCTGTGACAAGATTTGTTTCAAATATTTGTATTCATAATAATATTTTCGTTTTATGTATATTTTTAATAAGTGATTTTTTAAATAATGTACTCAGTGAAATAAAAAAAATACTCTTTTGAGTATAACTCTCTTATTTATTGTAAAATTGATGACATGTAAATTCCAAAAAAAAAAAAAAAAAGCATTATAAAAAGAATCTGTTTATAAAAATACTGGCAACATAAAAAGTTACGAAATCATTAGACAATATTCTATTATTGAATTTTAGATATTTTCTGAATAAGAGTTTTATCGACTGTGTAACAAATATAATTTTTTTTCCTATTGTCGATTGCATTTCAGAAAGAAAATAATAATAGTTACAGTTTTATCGATTATGCAGTAAATATTACATTATTTTTCTCTTAATCGTTGTATTTCAGAAAAAAAATCGTTATGTATCACAAGTATTTATTTGCAAAATAATGTATCCATATTTTCTTAGTTAAAAAAGAAAGAAAGGTTGAAACAGCGTTTATATAAACATATATTTTTTAATTAATGGAATTAAATTGAACCATTTGATTTTCGCTAAAAGTTAATATTTTTATATTATGATAAAGTTATTGAAAATGCAATATCAATTTCAATAATATCTTTTTTACATGTTAATTAAAATAACATTACAAATATAAAATAAAATACAAAAATTAGGTAATTTGTGTCCAAAAAGGGCAACTGAAACAAATCTATGAAAAATGTAAATATCTAAAACAAACAATAGCATTCTCAAATACTATACATTACTGATTGAATTCTACAGTTCTAGTTCGAAATATTAAAATTATACTTGATACTTTCCTCATACTCAGATTAAAATGTAAAAAAAAAAAAAAAAAAAAAAAAAAAAATCGATATTTTAAAATTAGGGAGACTCAAAGGTACTTATGTTCAAATCAACAATATATTAGTTATTTTCATAGTTTAATATGAATCTATTAATAATTCGATCATTATTACGGAATGTGAATTATTTCATACTGTTTTAAATTTATCGCTTTGAAAACTGTTCCATTACAGCAAAATATATGTTAAAGGGGACAAAATCGTCTACAGACATGTAACTACTAAGTGAGTGCACGGTACGTCATCAGTCGTACACGGTTTTAACACCTTGCAACGCAAATGTATTGATTTGAAATTACTTAAACTTTAAAGTTTTACTTAAACTTTGAAGCATTAGTTCTAAATTGCATTTTAATTGTTTCAAGTTTCCTAATTTACAATTTAATTTCTATTATTGAAGAAATACAAATTTTGTTTACACGATAGGCAATTTTTTTAGACAATAAATTTTTCAGAATAAATAAAAATATATATACGATTGATTGAGGTGCATTATACTGTATGCATCATTCCTAAAAAATACTTCAACATTTATTGAAAAAATAAATTTAAAAATAAGTATGTCAAGACATTTGTTAAAATTTTAAAAATAATGATGATTTACTTTAAAAAATGTGAGGCTACAGAAAAAAAAATTAAAGTTACATGTGACAGAAAATACATAATGTTATCAGTACACGCCTCTATATTTCTTTTGTTCGGTAACGACTTGTACTGTAATGGACAGGGAACATTCAGGGACATGCTCGAAGGACTATTCTTTACATTATATTTAATGAGTATTTAAACAGTATATGGATGTGAATGATACTTGAATATTATAAGAGAACTAATAAAATCTATTGACAATCTTAAAAAAAAATAATCGGCATATCTAATTAAGGGGTAAACAGAGTAAAGGGTTATAATATACTGTTACATATCTATTCACTTTGGAAATTCATTGCTACAGCATTCGGTGAATTAAACAATACCCTAAATTTGGAATGGTTTATGCCACTTATAAAGTTGTTTTCAGATAAATATTTTGTTAATCAAAGTCGTAATAAGAGCAAAACGAGAAAGAAAATATCATACTCCAATCATAGATTATGAAACATTTCCCAGCACATTCAGAATATTGTAACAAAACTGCATCATTAAAAAAATTTAAATATTCCGTCTCATTTCACCATATGGAAATGTATAATGCATTTCAGTACAAAATTTCAGCTGTTTCCAACTACAATAAAAAAATATCCGATTTTTTTAGCAGCCCGGTATAGGTTATAGAAATTGGTACGTATTAAGAAAATGAATATAAGAAATGCATGAGAAATACACACACATACATAAAATTTTTGGCGTTTATTTAAAAGTTAGACACTTTAATAATATGTAAAAATATGCAGTGGGAACTGGGGCACATTGATACACCCCCTCTACTGCTCATAGAGTCATTAAGGGAAGTTTGACAACAGCTCCAAAAGATGAAGCTAGTGTACACAACTACTTACAGAACGTCTTGGCATGATTCAGTAGCTTGTTGAAATGGGATGGGTGATTTATTGTTTTTGTAGGTCAAAAGTAAATTTTAGTTGTACAATTGCAATGGTATTATACAACTGTTCCAGCATTTTCAACCGTAAAGAATACTTATCCTGGCAATTAAAGCTGCTATTTGTCAGTTCCTCATTCTTTATTGTTAGGTAAATTATGAAGCGTTGTATTTGAGACTCTTTTTATTCCAAATGGCTATATGGGGCACACTGATACAGTCTATATCGGGCCACATTAATACAGCATAGATCCTTTTCTATTTTGGTTTTTACTATACACTCTTTAATCCAACCATTTTTCGCCAAAAAATTATAATATTTGTTATTAGTAAGTGAAATAGCTCTAATTTTTTATATTAGAATATTTTATAGTATTTTTGCAAACAGAAGAAGTACGAATTTATCCAACATATAGTGTTACTCGAACTAACAAAAGAAAAAGACGGCAACCTAACAAATCTCAAATTTATTTTGATTTTCCAGAGAAAAAAGTATTTTCGATACGAGAAATGTTAAGTAAGAGAAACAAGCTGCATAATAGCAAAAGGTACTTATATTATAACAGAAATTTTAATATAGTTATATTTTATTTTCTGTTTATAAACCGATTTATAAACAGAAAACCTGTTAATTTTTCATCTTTCCTAAGAAAGAAGATAATGCTGTGGTTGAAGTACCACGTATGACAAAGTTAACACGGCCAACAATCAGGCAAGGAGCATCAAGAACATCAAGTCATTATTCATTTAATTTTGATTGCTTTAATATTACTTTAAAATAAATTGTAGATGATTTGAATTTCTATAAATAAATATAGAATGGTTTGCTTACTAATTTTCTATGAAAAATATGCATTGGTGTTATTTTGTCTCCATTTTTCCCAAACGTATCAAACTACCCCATGAGGTGTACAATCTGCCCCGGGGGAGGGGCAAATTGATACAAATGACTTTTTTTCATTTTTTTTAAATTACATGAAAAATATTATATAAAACAACGATTGCACATTTTTATAACACAGAACCCAAATTTTACTGACACCACATGGAAAAATAACTTGAAATTTCTACTTTCTGGACATAAAAAAAATTAGAAAAATCTGTATCAATGTGCCCCTTTCGCCCTACTGTAAACATAAATAGAATGTAAAAAATTCTACGTGACAATATATGATACTTCTTTCTATTCTAAAGAAAAGTAACTCACGCTGTCACCGACCCTGGCATTTAGATTTTCGTGACTGGGTTAATTTTACTGTTCGTTAATTTTATTGATGCCGTTTTTTTCCTTACAATAAAATAGAAAATATGTTTTTATTTAAATACATGTTCGTTGTGCATAAAATTAAGTATATAAGGATTTATTTCGATGAAAGTGTCCACATGCTTAGTTTAAAATGTTTTTCTATCTTGACACGAGTAAAAAGAAAAATTGATTCCGTGGTAACAAATCATGTTACAGTAATATTTCATTTCTGGTTATTAAAGATTATAATTCGAGGCTTAATTGATTATTCCATCTTGATGACTTGTTCTCTTTGGCTTAAAAAATTAATTTTAGGCAAAATATATAAAGTTTTTAATAAAGAATTTAAAAAGTAAAGCATTTCACGAAAATTAAAATTAATAAAAAATGGTTTTACAGAAAAAAAAGATTTGTTGAAAGGTTTTTATAGAAATATTTTTAGTAGGTTTATTGTAGATTCATTTAAGATTTCCTTATTATCGAGTTTACTTCTTAACAGCAGCCAAAACCCAATACAATTTTTAGAGTTGTATAACGATGGTGACAACCAACGGTGCTATTCCTTTTAATTTTATCTGCTTATATTATTTATAAACCTAAATACTGTGCAATTCCAACTGTGACATGATAAAACAGGGATAAATTTAAGGATGAAATTTATTTGAAAGCTGACTTTCATATTAACGATATTTTAAGTTATTTTCAAGCATGAATTAGTATTCAAATTTATTTATCTATTTCAAACAACTTAACGGAAAAAATTTAAATTTAAATAAAGAAAAAAACGAGAAATTACAAGATTTGATTATGCATAAAATGCAGCAGTTTGTCACTAGACTGAAACACTGACATCTGCTAACCAAAAAGACAGATATTCAGTTTATGTATGAAACAAAATGAATATCATATCACATTACTTGATTTTTTTAAATAAGACTATAATAGGAATAACATTTCATTATTCTTTAAGAATTTATTGGATATCTTACTTTATAACAAGGAAAGCATCCCCGTTTGCGATAGGGTAGCCATCCCAATTGCGGAAAGGGAAAGAAGAAACCATGCAAAGAAATGAACATTCTAAAGCAATAAAATTCTGTTTCATCAGCAAATTGTCCTAATATTATTGAAAAACTATTTTTTTCATTTTTATATAAAAATTAATGAGCTGAAAATAAAAGCAAGAAAACATTTTACTTACATCATAAAACTATACTTACACATGAACTTTAGATGAGAAAAAAGATATTAAAATAATAAATGCATTAATAGAAGTAAAAAAGAGGAATTTAAGTCACATGCCATATAATAATATTGCCAAAAAGTTTAAATTTAAAAACATATTTACATGACACATTTATTTCATATTTTTGGAAAATGTTTTAACTATTGTTGCTAAATTTAAGGCACAGCAAATAAAAATATTCCTATTCAACAAAAGTATTTTCACATGACTTATGAAGAGAAACAATATTTTAAAATAATGAAATCAATATGCTTTAAAAAAGAAAATATGAAGAATTACTTCATATTTAAAATAATCAAACAATAATGTTGCAAAAAAATTAAATAAAAAAATTTATTTACGCGAGACATTTATTTCTTATTTTGAGATGGTCTTTTTTAACAATTATTGTGAATTTTAAGGCAGCGTAAATAACATTTCTTTTCAAGAAAAATATTTTTACATGATATTAAAAAAAAAAAAACTTTTTTATTCGTTTATTTATCTGTGCTTTCACAGAAAACTGCTTCCACAAAATCTGTGCTTTCACAGCTTATTTCACAGAAAAAAAATCATAAAACATATTCATTTGAAAAGATATATTTTGCAATTACACATATGTTTATTACAAATAACTGCATATGTGATTAATGTCCGAAATACATCGCTTAAATACAAACGATAGATATTTAGTCACAAATGATAATTAAAAATAATGGTTCATAATATAATATTTTTCCTCAAATAACAGTTGCAGTCATTAAGAAATTTCGCTCGTTTTGTTATCAGTTTAATAAAATATATTACCCCTTAGAATAAAAAAGTGTTTCTTTATTTATGTAATAATATGCAATATAATGTTTATTTTTTTTATTTGTTTCATTAAAATATTACTTTCATTTTCCTTACTTTCACATGTTATAAAATAAATCATTTTGTAAATTAATGATTTAATATATGTTTATAGAATTAATTTTTTATATGTGTTTAATTTTTTTACTCGAACTTTATAAAACTTAAACCACAATTCTAATAATTTAATGCTAATCTTTCTTATGAATAAAGATAAACACACACCTTTGTTTGTCGGACCGTTCACATTCCACTATTGCTAAAATTAATAAAGTTTGAGTTTCATTAAAGTTGTGAGGGAGTGACCTTTGCATAAAGGCACTCTAGTATTTCTGAGATCGTGACGTCAATAATTTAACAAGTGTAAGCGTAAAAGCGACATCTATCCTCTCTTTTACTTTAACTTTCTAGAGTGTGTGTGCTCTTTCGGGTTCTGCAGTTAGCTCGCGGTTATTAGTAATATGTTAATGTGAAGTATCTCAGTTTGCAGCATATAAAAGCTTGGGTTTGAGTGAATGGGGAGTGTCTCTGGCATTAGCCAGCGAGAGAGCATCTGTGGCGGTAGCCAGCGAGCGAGGATCTCTGGCATTAGATATCGAAGTGAATTATTGTTCAGCGAAGTGCTAGCAAATTGAAAAGGTAGCAGCGAGCCTCCAGTGAAGTGTAAAGGAGTTTTGATAGTTGACTTGAGAGTTGGCCGGGGTAAGAAACTTTATAGTAGTTTCATTTTGATTATTTGTAAATAAAGAAATACATACAGCCACGGGCTGTCTAATTAAGCTTTATCTAGCAGCTCAGCCAAGAGATAGGGAGAAGTATTAGAAGGTGTCACGATTGAGCTAGGCCGAAGCTTGTGAGTATGTGTTTAGCCTTTTCATAGTATTCTCAGTTGTGTAAAATTAAGACTTGCTCCACTTCCCTTCAGCCCTCATCATTTTAATAAACTTTGTTGTTTTATCTTAAGTACTGAATAGGTCTGCATTTAACTCCCACCACGACCAACCAAACGTTACAAATGACACTCAGCATGCACGTAACGTTACAAATGGCGCCCAACGAAATGTCGGACATTGTGAGATTGTGCCACGGGTGTATTTCACCGGTGAGGGTGATATTAGTGAATTTTTAGTTAAATTAGATGATTATATCTTGTTCAATAATATACCTGAGAAAAGTAGATACGTAGTGCTTAAATGCTCATTGAAGGGCGAAGCACTTTTGTGGTTGGAAAATATAGGAAAGTTTTTGATTACTGATGAAGCGAAAAGATTTGAACAAACTGTGATTGAGTTAAAGAAGGCATTTCCTCCCGTTAAAGATAAGAGTATTTTGAGAAAAGAGTTCTATTGCAACAGGCAGAATATTTATGAGTCGGCGTCAAAATTTTATCTTCGTAAGCTGGAACTAAAAAATAAATTAGATTTAGATATCACATTTGAGGAATTGTTGGACATTGTTTTTCCTCTTTTTAGTCCAAATATACAGGACTTTATTGAAGTTAGAGCACCGAAGAATTTTGCAGAAATGCATCAGATATTATCGAAGTATGAGACTCGGCATAGCTCGGATCAACGGGATTTGCTTAGCCCTCGTCAGAGACCTGTCGCGGATAGTAATTTGAGAAATGGGGGGAACGTAATTTTGTGAGAGGGGGACAGCGATTTCCGAATAATAATTTGCGTAATAGAAATGATGGATTTGGTCGTAATATGTCGAATACGAATAATGGTAATAGGAATTGTGGTGGTGCTAATAGTTTTAGAAGTGGTGAGAGAAATATGTATGGAAATAGACAGAATAGTGGTTATGATCGGAGAGGGGGAGTACGGGACAGGAATGTTTCTTCGCAAGTAAGGAGATTAACTTCGGATGAGAATTTGGAAAATAGGTCAATGCAAAAGAGATGTTTTCAGAGGTCGGGTCAGTTAAACTGGTAGGTGACTGTATTTCGGAAGGTATGCAGTCACAGATTAAGTCGGAAAAGCCTTCTGTGAGTTTGAATAAAATTACTATTAATCCGGTTGAGTTACCTGAAGTGTTAATTGTGTTAGATGGTATTGTCGTTAAAAGTGTCTTCGATACAGGGGCAGATAAGTCGTTCATTTTTTGAATAAATTTCGTTGTTTTTTCACTAATATACCGGTTAAAGTCATTACGGATCATTCAGCTTTGACAAAGTTAACTAATGGAAAGGGTTTGTCGTCTCGTACGGTCAGATGGTGTTTGAAGTTAGCAGAGTATAATGTGGTTATAGAACATAGGGCTGGCAAGGAGAATGCGGTAGCGGACGCTTTGTCACGAAACCCGCATGGTGGTTTAGAGGTTACGGAGGAAGTCAAGTGTTGTGCATTGTCATCGTTGGTGTTAAGGTTACGAGAACAGTTAATAAGGGAACAGAAACAAGATGAGGAGTTTGGTAGTTTGTATCGTTATTTGGAAAATCCTGATGATGTCCCGAGCGCAGATGTGCCTATGTTTGAGAAATGGTCCCAATCTTTTAAGCTTATCGATGGTCTTCTTTTTTATTCTAAAATTGTAAATTCACGTGGTGAATTAAGAGTTTTTATTCCGGCTAGTCTTCGTAAGGCCATCTTGAAAGAATTTCATGATAATCCATTAGCAGGTCACTTAGGAATCGGGAAAACTTATGCTCGAATTTGTGAATCCTGCTACTTCCCTAAAATGCGGGAAGCAGTGCGCGCTTATGTCTCCAGCTGTAGCACATGCCAACGTTATAATTATAAAAATGTAAGTCCAGCTGGCAAATTAATTCCTATTAAAGTAAATTTTCCTAATTAATGTGTAGGTGTAGATTTAATCGGTCCTTATCCATTGTCTAATCCTAAAAGATATAGATTTGTACTAGTTATAGTTGATTATTTTAGTAGATGGGTAGAGTTAGTCCCCCTCAGGAAGGCTTCTGCACCTGCAGTTGCCGATGCATTTTTCGATAATTATATTTCTAAATATGGTGCACCAATTAGGGTAGTGAGCGGTCATAGCCCTTGTTTTATTTCTGATATATTTAAGGCCCTGTGTGAGAAGCTGGAGATCGATCATTCTTTTACTGTTCTGTATCGTCCTCAGTCTAATATGGCTGAATGTGTAAATCGTACATTAATTCAAATGATTTCTTCGTATGTTGGTTCTCATCACGCAAATTGGGACCAGTTTCTTCAGCATTTTTCGTATGCACTTCGTACAGCAGTTCACGAGTCGACGGGGAAAATGCCAGCTGAATTGTTTTTGGGTAGAAAAGTCATTACTCCATTCCAAAAGCTAGTTATGGTATCAGATGCGGAAAGTCAGTACATGTGTCAGGATATTGAGAGGTTGGTTAAGGAAGCTCAAGTTCAGATGGGAAAAGCGCAAGAAAAGCAGGCTCAGTATTATAATATGCGTAGGAGGGAGTTAGAAGTGAAAGTTGGAGATTTTGTGTTAGTAGAAAAGCATTGGTTAAGTTCAAGTCGTCAAAAGAGAGTAGCTAAGTTTGGTCCGAAGTTTGTAGGTCCGTTCGAGGTTTTAGAAGTTCGAAATAATAATTTGGTTGTTGATGTCAATGGTGAAAGAATGACGGTTAATTTGGATCAGGTTAGAGTTTATAAGTTTAGAGAAAATGGTAGTGAAGGTTCTCATGTGTCGAGTGGTGTTTCGCGAAATTCCCGATCCAATGAGTGTCCCGAGTCCAGCACTTCTTCATCTAATTCTTTTCATCAATATTCAAGAAGAAAATTTGGTCAAACAGCTCCAAAAACTGTTATTGAAAGTAGAAAGCCTATCAATCCGAGAGCACAGTATGATAGTAAAAATAAGAGAGCTGTGTCAAATACACCAGATTCTGTGTGCCATAAAAGGAAAAAGATTATAAACTATCCCGTTCCTCCACTTATTAGACAGCAACCTCAGAAACACAAATTATCTTATAGCTCACCATCTTCGGTACTTAATCCCCGGAAAAGATTTCAGATGGACACTCGCCAAACTGTTAAAAGGACTTTAAAGTCGGAATTTTTGCCCAATAAGAAACAGCATAGGTCCGGAAAGAAACGTGGTCTAGGATCTTCAGTAACTTCGGGTGCATCTAGAAAGAGGAGACAACGCTCAGATTACCGGCATCAACAGTTTGAATCTCGCCATGGAGTGACCCCAGCGAACCGGCCAGAGCAGAGTCGTCGAGCGGAACCTACAACTATCCCACGGCATCCATTCAGAACTAGGCTGCAGGCACGACAGTCAACTGTGGCGTCACCGTACAGTTCCGATGACGAAAGATCCTTCGCACAAGGTTTCTGGGACAAGAGGAGAAAGCCATCCTGTAGTATGAAGCCTGCCAGCAGCGAATCATCTCTATAATTGGGTGATAATGTTCTTTATTAAATTTCTATTAGAGTGCATATATGTGGTAGCAATGTGAAAGAATAGAAAGCAGAAAGACTGTTTGGTACTTTTGGCCATTTTTGGAATTTTTTGACGGACTCACGATTAGTGCTTAATTGTGTTCAAAATTTGTTTGCAAAATTGTTAGTTTTATGTATGTTTGAGATTTTGGTCTTAACTGCTTTTAAAAATTCTGGATCTATTGTTAAATTGTTGTGTTATTTGTTAAAAATGTTACTATATTGTTATATTGTTCATGTGTTATAAAATGTATGTTAATGTATGTTTAAATTTTCAGAAAGTACAGATAGTAATTTGGGTTATTTTGTACACGCGCCGCGGTTCAGGCGCGCACGTGTTTTGCGGTCAAGACGTCCTTGACACGCGTTTTTATCTCTTATACTAACATTTAATGAATTAACTTTCTCCTTTTACTTTTCTAAGGAGCTAATGTTCTGTGACTTGAGAAGAATGACTCTCTTTAATATTTGCTTTACTTAACTTCTGATATATATCATAGTCACTTTTGAAATTAAAATGTTTAAGTTCTTGGAATTATTCACTTTAAAACCGATTTCTCATAAGTAATACTAAGCAAAATGGGTGCATTTTTATACAAAAAAATTTTAGATTTTATGGATAATTCCATCGTTTGCCGCAAATGGTTTGAAGTATTGCTCAAATGCTGATTTTTGAATTTCTTTATCAAAATTTTCTAAAATGATAAGTTTGTTTCAGCTGAATTAACTTGAGATGCCATGTTTAGTGTGTGTAATGCTCCAAACTGTTTAATAAAGCTCTGATTATACAATATTTAATTAATTTTCATAATTTGAATTAACGATTTTTATAGCATTTTTGCGTGTAAGTCAGCAAACCTTGCAAAAATTGTTTGGTTGGATCGTCGGTTTCTCCCTTTTACCTATATTATGTTCACAGTTCTTCCTTCTGTTTTTCCATGGTTTCAGAATTTCGAATTTGGGTTGCCACCACAGCATATCTTGAACGCAATTTTCACTTGAAAAGAGAATGCGATACAAAAATCCATGAAAACCTAACCAGTCGATCAATGAGCTCAGTTTTACGGTTATTTAATCTCCTATTCTTGTTAAATTAAATATCTAGCTAAAAGATTGATTTACACTAACTGGATGATATTAGTCTAATTATGTAACTCTGGTTTTACTCAAACTTAATGAAAATTAAATACCAATCTATACTTTCTAAAATGTTAAATAATTCCTTATTCAGCACGTGGCATAAAGAGTGTAAATAAAATTGTAAACTAATCTATCTTTATCAAAGTTAAAATCCAAAACAATGTTTGACACGTGCCTTGAGCATTAAATAAATTAAGATATTCACTGCAGTCTCCTGTTACAAAGCTAACACTGGAAGTGTTTGATAATCTTCTATGCAGGCGAAAATTTAATTTTCTAAAGAGTCTAATGTTCTCTGACTTGAGAAGAAGGAAATGCTTTGAAATTTACTAGACTTAACTTCTGATACATATCATAGTCACTTTTGACATTAAAATGTTTAAATTCTTGGAATCATTCACTTTAAAACCAATTTCTTGCTAGTAATATTAAGCAAGTTCGAAGTGTTTCCTTTCATTTCAGAAATATACTGTATTGTTATATATATATATATATATATATATATATATATTAAAAAAATATTTTTTTTCTCCAAAATTGACTTTATACTATATTAATATCCTTTTAATAATATTCCGTATTTTTTCGTCTTATTAAATTAAAATACTATTATTAGATCTAAGCTATTAATGTAAAAAAGATATAAATTATTAGTTTGCCTCTAAAAATACCGATTCCAAATGTTAAAGTAATTAAAAAAGGGAGCCAAAATTAAAATAGTGAAAACCTGCCTTCAAGCAAGCGTCTTCAACTATCCTATCCAAAAAATAGTTCAAAAATATTAAAATTTGAGCGAGGTGTTTGAAAATAACGTCCCCATAGACTTGACAATATCATTCGGGTCTGTTTTAGTGACAAGTGTGGGATCTTAAAAAAGTTATTTAAGTCCTACTTGTCCTATTATCTCATCTATGTATTCTTTCATATTTGTACGCAAACGTAATGAAAAAGTGCGTATAAATTTTTTTCTGACTTGTAATATTTTTAACAACGATTTTTTACTCCAATTTATTTTACAATAATAAATTTAAACTTATTTATATAATTTATTTTCTGCAATAAAATCATTTATATTTTTCTTTATTGCAGAAAATGACAAACTATAAAACAGTCCTTATTTTTTCTACTTAAAAACTTGAATTGTGAAATTTAACAATTCTTGAAAAACATTTTTCTGAAAACAATTTGAAAATAAATATTTTGAACGCACAGTAATATGCAATTTTAAATCTTAAGTAAACTCTATTGGAGAAAATCATTATAAAACTACATAAATATTTAAATTTACTTCGTGATTTTTTAAAAACTATTTTCAAATGGTAAAAATAAAACAGCGCAATTTTTTTTTTTAAATTGACAATATGTTTTCAAACAATTTGTATTATACAAAATAATTTCAACTGCCATTAATTTAATTATGGTATTTACGATTCACATTGATCTTTTTTAAAACTCTGGCGTTGTTTTTTATTTTAACGAATAAAAAAACGAATATACAAATCATTTATTACTTTTTTTAAAAGATGAAAAGAAATTATGCAAGTTTTTGTGATATAATAAATGTTTTAATGTAGACAGCTTGAAATAAAATTATTAGAAAAATAGAAGAAATCGAATTTAAAATAAAAATTGTTGTGGTAACGTTTTACTACTAACGTAAATCGATGGACGATTAATATTTTTATCAAATTAAATTGAATTAAATAAACCTTTTAAGACAATTATTTATTATTTCAATTGTAATTTGAAAATAATATATTGCTTTAATCAATATGTTTTGGTGAAAATAAAAACCCAATTTTGCATTTATATATAGTTGCATTTACATATAACAATTTTGCATTTTCTCATAAAGTATTTATTTATATATTACTTTATTGCAAAAATGTTTATAGAATGTTGAAAAATTCCATAATTTGATTTAAAACACGATTAGACATATATTGGAAATACCAAACACCGTTTTTAGAGTTTCGTACTCATAAAATTACATGTTTTTTGAAATCAAAATGTGGTTTCTACTTCAGATTTAAAAAAAAAATGTCCAAGCTATATTTAATTGTAAATTAAACTTTAGATTATTAAGAAATGTTTATTTTATGCATAAAAAATCTTCAAGTTCATATCTTAAGTAGTTTATGAGAAAAGGTGCACTGACTTTACATGGCAGGTATAGGGATTCCAATTGTCCTAAGTATTGATCAACTTGGAGCCTCTTTACAGAAGGTACATTTTTTCTACATTTTTATTGTTATCTATATAATTTAAATTATTAATTCATCTTTTGATGCAAATTCTTTTTTATGCCATTTTATCCATGTGTGTATTAATTTCCTTTATGTCATTTTATTTTAGGCATTTGTTAGCATTACAATTTTTTTTATTTCCGAATATAACTTCTTTAGAGTAAATTTTATACTATTAAAAGTCCCGAGTTACATAATGAATGACCGCCTTTAAAATATACAAAATAAAACAAAGTGCATACTCCTTAGACACTATAGATCTCCAAATCAGAAGAACTTAGAGACATAAAATAATAGCGAAATGAGCATCTGAAAATAAATATCTGAAAGAAGGGAGAAAAATGTAAGTAAAATTTGCGCTGCCAAAATATTCCTTATGTTTTGAATTGCCATTATTTTGCAATTAAACTTTAAAATTCATTTTTTAAATAATAGTAGACATAAAGACAAAATGTTTAAAATAGTATAAAACTAGTAAAAAAGATCATATCTATGACGGAATCCTGTATTAAACTATAAAATGTGTTAATGCATGTAAAATGAATACAATAATATCTGCGAAAAGAACAGACTGCATTTACATGTACTAAACAGGGTACTTGCCTATAATGAAATTTTTTCTTTCATGTGTGATTCCGTCTAAGAGTGTGCAACTGTATAGTGTATTTTAAACTCGGAATAGGGATTAACGATACATGGAATATAAATTAGCGATATTAAGTGATAAGTGAAACATTAACATACAAATAGAGATTCATTAATATATTTATATATATATTTATATATATAACATTATTTGGCACTATTATATAAATGAAGGTTATGAACACGAAGAAAAAGCTAGAATAAGTATTTTTGGTCAGAACTCTTTCATACAAAGCAATTTTTAACCATATCAATGTAAAAAATATGTTTTTGTAGAAATTTTCTCAGGCCAGGGCGGTATAGAGTTAAGATTTTTACACTTTCACAGGATGGGTCGAACTTTTTCACGAGTCGGCATAGAACCAGGCGTCTACATTTCGATCCGTGAGAAAGCCCTAGTACTTACTTTCAGTTTATTTCGAAAGCAAATTTAAAGTAAAATCCGTACGTTTATATTTTGTGTACAAATAAATTTCTCTGTCTTAAATAGACTTTTTATAACGTACAATTTTTAGACTATACCCATCTTGCATTTAAAAGGTAACAATAACTCGTGGCTTAGAGGTATGAATAAATAATGTAACTCCAGAATTTTGGATTTTAATACCTCTGCGAGTTTTGCTGTTCTCAAGGTGAATTTCTTTCTGTTTAGTTGAGGTACAGATATGGAAAAATTTCCTAATTGGAAATGTTATTCTACGGAGCCGTATAAAAATTTAGCTTTTGAACTTTTTCAATTCGACTCCCACCCCCTCCCATGAAGTTGCAATTTCTTAAATTTTGCCCCCTTTTTTTCAGAAAAATTTGGAAGGAAGTCTAAGGACAATATAATAGGAAACTCACTCTTTACAAAATGTACTTGGCCCCTTCAAAATGTATACCTGAGAAACACAGCTAATGTATTCTCTTGTGCGCACACTGTTAAAAAAGATAGCCTAATAGGCCAAGTAATCTATATATATATTACGCTATCGTATATTGCACAAAATCGCGATTATACGTTAATTATTTAATGGCAAGGCTTGAATGAAACACATATCGTTTGTTATTTCTTAAAAGTCGTGTGGAAGGATTTAGCTGCAGGTAAATTGACTTTATTACATTTTGCTCTTTCGATGCAATTATGGAGCTGTAAAATATCATTATTATTATTATTATTATTATTATTATTATTATTATTATTATTATTATTATTATTTACTTAAGAAATAAAAGTCCTGAATTTTAAGCGTTTCAGCTTAAAATGAAAGTTATGTATTATAAATGAAATGAGTGATAGGGTTATTTTAAAAATGAAATTAATGAAATACAAAAGAAAAAAAAATCCACGGGTACAATGTTTGGCGATTTCTCTCCTGCGTCCGGCTATCAGAAAAATATCGAGTTACTGATTTTTCTAGCAGAATCTCTAATTTGGGAATGAATTGAGCAAGCAAATACAATTATTAATAAAAGTAATACGATACAATGCTTAGCATACCTTTAAGGAAGACCAAGCTGTTCGTCAAGAATGACTAGTTCCTTAGTAAAGCTCAATAATATTTATACCAAAAGCTCTCTGGTAGAGGTACAGACTATATGAAAATATTAGTTGTTTTACTTCTACCATTGATAGGACTGTAACTAATGGAGAGAAAATATTTAAAGTAAACTTTGAAAATAATGTAAATATTTATGTAACTACTAAAATCAGTGTTGAAACCTTTAATATTGTGATTGAAAAAGATACACTTTTCCTGATTTGTTAAAAGAAATCTAGTATCGTTTATTTAAAAAAATTAAATTTATTGGATTTATTTTATTTAAATTTTAACTTAAGAGGGATTATGAATCGTAGTTTCCTTTTATTAGTTGATACTTTATCCAATAATCAACTGCAGTATAAACAAGTAAGAAAAATCACGCGTTAAGCATAGATTGTGAAGCACTTTCCAACACTTCACGAAATCTTTAACAAATTTCGTTATTTAGGAAAATAAGGGCTTATAGCCAAATATGTATTCCAATACTTTGGAACAGCCGTATATTTGATCTGTCAGTGGATATACATATTATATAATGGGAAAATTTAGTTTAGCATGAAAGTGCCTAGTAGCTTGAAATTTTTTTATAGCAATTTATACTAACAGATGGAAACATTCTTGAATACGTTTGTTCAGCCCTGTTGTTAATTTTTTTAATTTATTACACTCAGTATTAAGCTAAAATATATTTTAAACTAAAACCAAGTGAAATCATATTTTCAGAAATTATCATTCATAAGTGTCCATGCACCCAATTTTTTGCGTGGCCCTGTTTATCATTTTATCTATATTCTGTAAATATTTCTTAGTAAATTGTATGCAGTTTGGAGAAAAAATTCGTAACCTATTTATGAGCTACCTTTAAGTAATTTATGTTCACATTCACTAACGTTGGCGAACTCTTTTGGGTAGCCCTGTATATCAGCTATAGCATTTTTACACACCATGAATTGTGCATAGATTTAGTAAAACATAATTGCACATGTCATAAGTAAAATGCATTTCATCTATCCATCACCCGTCATCGGATACATATACAGTACTTTGGAAATATTATACAATTTGAAATCTTTTGCGTGTCTCTGTAAATGCGATGTACTTCATTTTATTGAAGATAGTATCGTATAATTTATATTAAGCCTCAGTGATACATATCAATTTCATTGTATATGACACAGCTTATTATATTTAAAATATGTCTCACAGAATTCCACCTCTTTTCCATTATCTCATGGAATTCTTTTGTGTGTCCCTGTAAATGAACAATAGCCATATTTTCACCGCATATTTTATAAAAAACACATTTTAGTCCATCTTGTGAATGCATATAAATTTTAACATATTTGACAGGGTGCAACATCTTTAAAATTCCTTTGAAACGATTTTCTCCCATAGGTCGTAATGTAATGGGAATCTTTTGACTCTCCCTGTAAACAAACTAATGATGGTAGAATCTTCATTTTCAATAGCGTTTGTACTGGGGTAAACGTCAATATGATCCAAAAGTTTCAGGCCAATCGGAGTATATTTACAGGAATCAGAGCGTGGCCAGACGGACAGACGTACAGACAAACCGAATGCATAAGTACTTTTCAACTTTGTTGGAAACTGCCAATTACAGTTTTCTGGGAGGTTCTTTCCTACTTAACTTTTTTGGGAGAGTGCTTATAGCCAAATATTCGTTATGTTTCACGATTTGCGATTTTTTTCCCGCGGAGCTATACATTTATAGAGTCTAGTTACTCTAAGAGATGCATCTTCTCAAGCCTAGGAATGAATTTAAGATTTTCTGCAGCATAAATTTTTTCAGCGTTCGTACACTTAAATCTATATTATAAAGGCCAAACGTATCTGTGCGTAACGCATACGTCATTTTGTGAATGGCAACACTTTCCTATGCAATTCAGTTTTGCAATTTTCGGTACCACAAATTTTATACTTCTAAATATCGCTCATTTTCAATTTTTACACCGTCGTATTGAGAAAAAAATTTACTTTTAAATGAAAAGTATATTCAATATTTCAATATTCGAATATTGAAACATATAACTAGTAAGAATTTTTAAATATGCACTTTTTTATGGAAAGCTTAAAAAATGAATATACTATGTGAGAAACTAGTTATAAGTGAATGACATCTAAATAGTTTGTAACTTAAAATTATAGTAAATATCTTGCACATCATATTTAAGATGGTGTCGTATTATTTATGTATTACTAAATTTAAGATATATAATCGTAATAAATTTAGTATTAATGCATTTTTGTCTGTTACAGGGTGCAACATCTGTTGCATCTCTCAATATTTATGAAACTATTTATGTTATTAACGTACCTCATTTGCCGCGTTTGACGAATAATATCCGACTCGTTCGTTGAACAGATGAATTGTCAAAAATTTATTTATAATATGTTGTAAATCATTTGTGTAGCTCAGATAAAATTTATATAATCTAGCAGGCTTCACTTACTACATGTATTTCTGCAAAGAAGCCTTAAATGTACGAAAAAAATTGTATATTTGACATTCTTTTTTTTAATTAATACAAAACTTTACTTGAAATATCACTTCCCATTAAAGAAAAAGAAACAAAAGTGAATGAAAGTGTATTACATTTCTAAAACATTGGACACAATTTAGATTACTAGAATTAGCAACTGTTACAACGGCCCACTCTTTTAGATGATTATTTGCAGTAATAATTGGTAATGAAGTTAGATTAATATGCAATATATTTACTGTATTGGAAATAAAAGTCTATCAAACATTAAAAACTCAATTAAAATTCGTTCAGTAAGTCGTTATATATTTTTTCAGAAACTCCAATTTTTCCCAATTGTTCTTTGAACCACGATAATTAAATATTCTACAATGAAAAATGTATACAGCATTAATGTAGCTAAGCTAATATATTTTGCTTTTTAAAGAAATATTTTTTTGTGAATATATTTAAAAAAAGATGAATCTGCACTCACAAGAAAAAATATCAATTTTTTAGAAAAATATACGGATATAAGTAATATTTTAGAAAAATATTATCAAATATTACATTCACCTTTTATGCTTAAAATGTCAACCGTTTAACTTCGAAAATTTTTTCAAAGTTTATAATTTTTAACTATTGGTAAACTAATAGTATTAAGTGAAATAATATGCTTATCAAAAAAATTCAATGATTCAAATAATTTTCTAGCTTTTGTAAATGCATGCAAGACTGATTGCAACATTGTTGAAACTTTTAATAAAGTCAGACTCGGTTATTGGAAATAATTAATCATCCGAATATTTTTATGATAAGACAGTGTTGACACGAAATACAACCTCTGTGAAAATACGTTACAAAAAGATTTTCGCGAAAATTCATTAATCATTTCTATTCTTTTCATTGACACTATCTTTGAAAATTTATGAATGAATAACTCTGAACTGAAAGTAGTAGATCTTCATGTTCCTGGAATTTCCTCATATTTCTTATTCAAACAGGGGAGATACTTAAAAAGAAAGAAAACTTGAGGCTACCTAATTTAAAGATCTTAGAGATTTTAAAGATGAAAAAACATTTGTAAACCACTGAATAATTTAAAACAGTTTATTGAAATAGAATTGAGCTTTCACTTCATAATTGCTAGATCACATGGAGAAAACATTTTAACAGAATTATATTCTTTTGCGTTAAGGAAATAAAAAGCATATTTTTAATCTAATCTTTAATCTGCAAATAAATTGCCATTTCTTATTAAAATCCAGTTTTACAGTGCGTCTCAAAAGTTTACAGACAACTGTTTTTTTTTCTTCTATTCAAAATGATAAGTAACAATTTCAATACAATTTATAATTATAAATGAAATCCAGAAAATAATAATACTATAGACAAATAGTGTTATGCAATCATAGAATTTGTGAGGTAAATTTAAATTTAAATTTTGCTCTCACAAAGGAAACTCATACACCCTCCCCCCCTTAGCGTTCAAATTTTTAAGTTGCTTTTTTAATCACTTCAAAAAATCATACAGACATACTCAAAGTAAGAGTTTGAAGAAACTCTGACTTTCAATAATATCAAACTTATATAAATTAAATAATTTGATCTCCTACCGTTGCAAATGGAAGCTTTTTATCATATACGTCTCTAACTAATCGTCCCCAGCTCTATTTGATAAATGTTAAGACTAAGGGTTGGCATATCCATAGCAGTTACTTGGTTACTTGCTAGTACACTCATTTGTCCCTTTTCACGAACTTTACAAACGGAAGTAATTGTGTTTAAAACTTTTTTTTTATAATCTACGGATGAATGGCAATTTCTTTCAAAAAAGCATTATGGGTAGCTCCATTATAATAAATTGCTACCCGATACCCCTCTTTGTTGTCAACTAAAAATGTTCGTCATTACTTGCAATTATAATGCTAGTAACATGCGTAATCATTGAGGCTATCTAAACTGAATTTCTTTTGATCACTGACAAAAATAATTAATCATTTTTCTAATTATTTCCAGTGATATCGGGCTCACTGAACACGAGTTTCCATATTCCGTTTTAGAATCTTTGGCGGAGTACACATTTTTCGATAATCAAGAATTGTTTCTGTCAACTGTCGTCTATAGACCATGAATATTGGAACTGGTACTTTTGCTTCTTTTGAAACTGACAGTACACATAAATTCGGGGTTGAAATTAATATCGGAATTTCGCTGTCATGTCATTCAGTAGTTATCTTTGTGCGTATAGAACGAATTATTTTTTTCAGAATGGCTCATTTTTATTAGAATTAGGTAAATACTATCCCTGGAGTGTCCACGTTTTCTTGAAATGTCCACAACTTTCTATCCTTGACCTTCAAAACGATAAATTTCAAAAATTTCCTTTTCAAAGAAATATACATTGCGAGGCACCTTTGCAATCGATTGGTAACAAAATAACACATTCCATATTACTCCAATTAAATATTGCGTCCACGTCAGAAGCACCTGACCTAGGAATACGATCCCAGTACTTAAATCATTTTTAAAATAAAATGTCTTTATATTTTTCGGACAGAATTTTTATATATATATTTATTTATTTTTTTATTAAATCTATGAATGCTAAAATTTGTTTGAGTATTTTATTTCATAGGTTTACATTTTCATAATTTATTTCGTCTTTTTCACTTGTGTCGATAGCTATCAAATCAAAAAAATGTATAGAAAATTTGGGACACACTGCATGAACACTTTGAAATCTTATTTGCACCTCTCGTTACCTATTTATGCAGTATAATTTAAATGTATACATTATGCAGTTATTATGTATTTCCCATGACAATATATAGATATTATTTTAATTTTTTTAATTATTGCAATACATTTTTTATATATATATTTTTTTTTTTTTTACATTATTATGCAAGATAGCTGTGACTGAAAAATGTTGACCGATTTTTTACAAAAGGATATTTATTTAATATTGAAGTTTACATAGTTTTGCATATTACGTTTTGTGCATAAATCTAGTTCATATGCAGGGTTAGACAAAAGAATTCGTAGGAGTTTCTGAATATAAACAAAAATAGCGTAAAGTTGGTTTTCTAATTAGTTACATATTTTTACGCTGGATATCATTTAATATACTAAGATATGCTTATAGAATATAAAAAAATGATATACAGAGCCAAGAAAAGAATTAGATTTATGACCATATGTAGAAGATAATCTATGGGAGGGTGATTTAACTAGTTTGAAGCGTATTTTATTATTAATTAAAACATAGATAAACAGTGATTTATATATAAAGATAATATGCAAATTTTAATACTGTGTAGAAGTATATTAATGTGGACTTCCGTCTATTGCCATAAGTATTTGAAAATCATATTTCAATCTTTTATGCATATTTAAAACTTTTCAACACAGCTGAAAATGTTCATAAACTAGATTTTTCTGTCCATATGTCTGCCCAAACATTGACTTGGAGTAGTATAATTGGATGAAATTGATATAAGTTATTCATATATAAAAGGAGTGGGGATAATAAGAACATTATAAGATATTATTTATATGGATGCGCATAGTTCTTGTCTAAAACCTTTGCCTTGATATTAATAAAATATCTTTTTCTCAAATACAACTATTTAAAATATGTATGCATTTGTTTAGATTGGAAAAAATGTTCCTTTTAACCCCATTGCAGTTGATGAAAAAGACACACTGTGGGATAAAACACTTTTATGAACTTTTTTTTCTTTTCGTTTTGATTACATTATTCAAGAAAAAAATGTAATAATACATAAATAAAAATAAAATATATTGCAACCTATGATAAATAAGAACAAGAAAAATTACTCGTTTAGGCCAACTTGACATAAAAGAACATTAAATTAGTAAACATTTCAAGGAATATTTATATCTATCAATCTCACCCCAGTTATCCGTCTCCGGAATTAGGTAACTGCAATAAAATATCATTATTAATTGCCTCATTTATGTCAATAATATCAGTTAGTACAAAGTCCTTTTGATCTTCTTTTCTGAAAAAAATTGTACTTGGATGTCATTCCGAGTGCTTTTCTGCAGTTTGTGGATAAAATGAGACGGAAATGGCACCATAATTATTCCATTATTATTCTAAAATTTATTAATTTAATATTTATATTTCTTTCATAATTATCAGAAAAATGATGCTAAATATGGCTGGATGAATGTGGAACAGTTAGATTAATTAGCTTACGTTCAATTGCGTACAAAAAAAAAAAAATCTGTGGTTATTTATCAATTTTGATGAGTAATTCTAGACTTTTGGATGAGGGAGCTCCGAGCATGAGCACTTTGTAATTCTTCCTTGGGAAAACGAATTATGTTGAAAAAAATTACCTTATGCCGAAACGAAACTGTGATGGGTTTATCGTGTTTAGCTGATGTTACGTGAAAAATCTATTTTCACCACGTTTTCCTACTATATTTATTGAACTATGCTCTGTCATTAAACCTGTTCCGTCAAGTTATATATGTTATATACCGCTTGAATTTATATCGGTTCCTAATTGACTGTAGGTTAAAAAATATATTTTGTTGAAACTTGTACTTCTGGTTAAATTAAAGAGAGTAGTTTTTCTTAAAAGAAAGAAGTAAATTTCATTGATACATTTCATCTTAGAACTAATCAATCCCTGACCCTTGTTTGTTTCCCGAATCAGGGACATATTTGTAAAATTCCAAGTAAAGGAATTATCATATGCATCATACCATAGTTCGTATTAGACGTTCGGAGAAAATATGAAAGTATCTCTTTTTATAGAGTTTCACTGACTCTTTTCCTATCATCAAATGGCCGTATTGAAATTCATCTGCGTGTGCATTCTTAAATTTTAAAACAATTCTTTATAACAAGGAATTTTTATTGTCGTAGTCTTTAGCTGTTGATCTTACACATACTCTTTTTTTCTACTTCAGATACAGCACCCATCGTTTCTTCTTCATTAATTCTTTTTTTTCCGATTATTTTTTTTAAAAAGGAAAAAAAATGCGTAAATTGTAGATATTTGTTATGTAATATCTCCATGCTTTTATATTAAATAATAAATAGAAAAATAAAATACTTTCAGATATTTGGCATGAAAAGTCGAAAAAGCCCCGCGATTTGGCGAGCAGCACTTTTCTTCACCAAAACCAAACGATTTTAATGGAACTGAATTCTGTCTGATTTTTAGAATGCGTGTAAATTGTATCTAATTAATTTAAACATAAACAATGAGAAAGTTATATACATATATATATACATATTACTCATATCTATTGCTTATTGTTGCAGTTATTTAGTTGTAACAAGAAAAAATATTTTCAGGTATGTATAAAAAGTTCATATTAAGAAAGAATATTTTCATACATTTAAACGTATTCAAAAATGAAAGCCAGGTGTTTTCATAACAACAAAACCGAATCTACAATGCTCAATTGGACAATATTTCAGTTAATTTAAATTGTGAATTTCGTTTTAAATCTCAAATTTTTATGGTTAAAATATAATATAAATACAAATAAATATTGATATATCAAAGTTACACTGAAAAGAGACAAAAAGAATATTTAAGTTAAATTTATCTAAAGAAGTCATCATTAAACTTTTTTTTTCATTTAAGAGTATTTCACATATTTTTTTTTTTTTTTTTTTTTTTTTAATCAACCGAAGAAAAACGGAAGAAAAATCGCAAAATAACTAATCTTTCATTTTTTACGGACACTGTATGGAGGCTTCGCCGAAATTTTTTTATAAATGTACATGTCTTCATGAGATGAACATTCTGTATTTATTTCAGATTTTTCGAAGTATGTTTGTACGGAGACCTTCCTTGTAAGATTTAAAATATTTCTTAAAGCGTGCTTGTCATCGGATAATGTTTTTTTCTTTTTCTTTTTTTTTCACAAAATAACCGAGCAGGATAGAAACTGCTTTCGTATATTATTATTACAAAAGAAAATTTGATTGAACTCGGATAAAAAATGTCGAGAATAGTAATAAAGAGATTGTAACTTTCGGCCAATTTTTAATATCTGTTCACCAATCTAACATATAAATGAGTGATCTGACCTATCCCATTTTCAAAAATGTCTTGAAACTGAAATATCGTGTGGTAATAAGTTCATTTAATTAAATAAAATTCAGAGATTACTTAAATTAAATTACGTAAATGCAGCAGTTTTATTTTTATTATTATTGTACCAGGCGTTAGTAAGTTATCCTTTTATATTAACCTTTTCAGACATCAAGATTTATTTTTATACTTTTTAAAATTTCAGTTATGGATTTATATTAACAAATTAATAACTCACAAGACTGAACAGCAAAAATATTTTTTTTTTTTTTTTGGAGGGGGGGGCGGGTACATAAAATTTGTTGAAACATGGGGACTCAAAATGTACATTTTTTGTATACTTTCTGAGGTCGTCACTAAATGGTAACTTATTTTAGTATACCTCTTTGCAATAAAAATATTTAAACATAAAATAAAAATATTTACATTTTTTGTTACTAAAGTACCCTGCAAATGGTATCTTAATGCACAATAAAATTATTAACGTTTTTACGCATACAACATGAGCACTATAAGAAACAAACTACAAGTTAATTACGATCCTTATGGTACCTTAATAGTATCTTAATGCACATTAAAATAACGAATCGTAACTTAATCGTAACTTTTTTACGATTTTTATGGTATCTTTTTATGGATTCTTATAGTATCTTAATGCACAATAAAATTATTTACGTTTTTATTTTTGTTTCACATTTCTGCTGCAACACATTTTTATTTAACATATAGCTCGCTGAAAAATTATAATAAGAAACAAATTACTTCTTCTTTTAGCTCTGCTGTCTATAAGGCTCCCTTCACACCAATTTTGCTTTCGTTTTCTTTTAATTTACATTGTTTATGTGCATGGAAAAATAGTAAAATGTGTATCCTATAAAATACATCAGGTCTGAAGAGGTTAAGAAATTGTCACTTGATTGCATTTCTACTAAAATTGGTTCGTAACGTTTTTAAATTCAACCAGTATTGTAAGTCTACTTATTTAACGAAATGGATTGTTTTACACTATTCAAATGTGTAAAATAACTGTCTATCATTTAATCGTCATCGTTTAATTTAGAATTAAATTCATGAAGACAGAAAACTAAATGCCTTGATATTCCTTGTTTTCTCTGTACTATATTTTCCAAAAAAATATTTATAGGAAACAAAAAACTAAACAAAAAAAACATACATATATGTATTTTTACACATCTTTCTTTCGTACATCTTGTATCTTATTCAAACACGAAAGTTTCGTAAACCTTCTTTTTTTTACGTTATTGGAGAAAAATCAAAAGAAACGATATTGATTAGAAGCAAAGAAAAGAGCGTTATTTTGAAAATCAATGCTTCAAGTGACAGACTTTGTCTTTGTAAACGCCAATGATATATTACACATCGGTGAAACCTTTGCTAGAAAAAAAATTGAGAACTATTGGATTTAGAATTAAATTTATGAATATTTATAATGCAAAAAATAATGCGGAAGATAATAAATTTTAAAGAATTTGATTCATGTGAAATCAATGAATTTGTTTTTATCTAATCTAATTTTTTTATTCCAAATATTAACAATCTAAAGGGAATGTTCAACACTTTTTATAAGATCTCATACAATTCAATACAATCTCATCAGGTTTCCATGCATTTATCTTAAGTAACAAAGGGAAGTTTTTATTTATTACAATCAATGCAAATGTTATAATATAATAATCGAACAAATATGCAATAAAATTAGTCTAATAACATAAGTATTAATTAAAAATTACACTCATATCCGGTTTATATTATTTTTAGACAACTCGTTAAGAATGCTTATTTCTATCCGTATTATATTTATTTTGAAAGATCGTTATAAATTAGATTTTTTTTCAGAAAAATATGTCTGATAATAGAAGAAATAACATTTATTCTGATAGCATGAGTAAAAGAAGCAATATATCTCTGCTCCCTGATTTTTTTTTCATAAATAGTATCACAGTATGCTTAGCAATAATGTTTTTCAGCGTGAATTGTTTTACCTTTGTAATAAATTAGAATAGACGAACAAAAGTAAAAATAGAGAATACTTTATTATTTATCTTGCAGTATACTTACGGAGATACTCTAATGTTATTGATGAATAATGTAAGAAAGATTTTCTTTCAAGATTACCTTTTCCTTAAAAAAGATGAAAAAATGTAACGTTATGTACTTTGATTTAATTGACCATTAACTATTTAATTACAACTATTTAATGTTATTGATGAATAATGTAAGAAAGATTTTCTTTCAAGATTACCCTTTCCTTAAAAAAGATGAAAAAATGTAACGTTATGTACTTTGATTTAATTGACCATTAACTATTTAATACACTTTTTTTTTCTAAGAATTGAAATTTATGTAAATGCTGCGATAATGATACAAGGTATATGCAATAAAGCTCATCTAATAATGCAAGTTTAATTAAAATACCCAATTATATCTGAATGATATTATTTTCAAAAACTCGTTAAGAATACTTATTTATATCCTTATTATATTTATTAAGAAAGATCGTTATAAATTAGATTTTCTCAGAAAAATGTGACTGTAAGAAAGGAAACAACATTTGTTCTTATAGCATGAATAACAGAAACACTTTATATTTCTGTTTTCTAAAGTTTTTATTTTATTTATTTATTTATTTATTTTAACAGCATAGTATGCCCAGCAATAATATGTTTCTGTGTGATTTTTTTTTTGTTTGTAATTGTAGTAAATTAGAATAGGTAAATAAAGATAAAAATAGAGAAACCTTCATTATTTATCTTATAGTATGCTTTTGGGGATAATCTAAAGTTATCGTTAAATAATGCAAGAAAGATTTTCTTTCGAGATTATTGTTCCCTTAACCCATTGGTTCCCAACTTTTTCTGGTCCACCGCCCCCTTTACAAGAGAAAAAAATGCCAACGCCCCCTGTTTCATAATAGTTAATCATACAAAATGTTAAAATATTATTGCATATTACCTATATTGTATCTGTCTGTCAATCTATTAATCAATGTAGAAGTTAAGTAAAACGACCATCAAATGTAGTAAAAAATTATGCAATAAAAATTAAAAAATAAACACAAAACCAATAAGATTTTTTTTAAATATAGCAAAATTGTTGAGGCTATTGGAGTATTAAAAAATTTTTCATGTCAAATTCCAATTTCTTCTACATCAGTCACAAATTACCAGGTTCAAAGATGCATGTTCCTTTTCTTAGACAATAAATTAGCTACTGCACGGAATATACTTTCAGCCAAATCTAATGAAAAGAAAGCAATTGAAATTTTATGTACTCTCCCTCAAAATCCAGATTAGAGAGCTGTAAGTTTTTGAAGTTTTAACTCTTGGTATTCATTTCTGAATTTTACTTATAATTCTCATTTGCTGCGAGTTCCACGATTTCCTCCTCCAAATATGATGATACTGCTGTTGCTCCCTTTGCTAAAGGAACTAAAAACCAACTCGGTATAATCATGTATAAATATCTTAGAATCGCTCGGAGAGAAATTCATGAAGAACGTCCAAGTGTTGACAGTAAGTAAGTAAATATTCTTGTTTTCATAGATTGCGAATAATGTGGCAGTTTGGCTGTATTCTTTTCTACTTAGATTTCCTGTGAGCAAAAGAAGTTTACCAACAAAAGCAGCTATGAGGTATTTTTTTTTTTATTAAATTCAACTCATCATCTTGCAATCATCTTGCAATCATCTTATGCCTTATTATAAATATTTAGAATACTTAAATCTATTAAATTAAAGATTCTAAACAGGTCTGCCATCAATGTCATTTTTTAATGCAATCAGGTTTTAGCGTATTTTTACACTTCTATTTTCAGTTAAGTGTCATACTTAATTAAGGGAACGAAAACAAGGAAAACAATGAAATCAAGGGTTATTTCGAAAAACGATTCAGAAAAGTACCTTTTCAGAGACTACAGAGTTCTGTCTGCCAGCAGCAACCGATTGAATTCATTTGTACATCGGATGATAAGTGATAGCGACAACTGCACTACAAAGTAAAATAATTGTTTCACTTTGTTGTGAAATGATTTTCACTATACAGTTGACAAAATATCCTGTTCATAGTGAGGATTCTAATGGTATGAAATTCTATGCGTTAGTTCTTGAAATTGGACTTTTGCGACTATCGAGAAAAATGCAGAATAAAAGCTTCACCTGTTATGCGATTTGCACCAAAACATAATCAGCAATAATATTTATCAAAGTAAGACTGAATCTGAAGTTTGATGAAAATTATTCTTGATTACATTAATTCTTGAGATACAGCTGTTGCAGAAATAGTGAAAAAGACAGCATAACTGCGCCGCCTATTGTGCGATTTTCATCAAAATGCAAGCAGTATCTATTCAGAATAATCAAATCAGTAAAAATCTGTGCAGTAGTTATTGTGATAAAGCCGTTGCGGAAATTGTGAAAAAAGCAGCATAGCAGCGCTACTTATTGAGTTATTTACACCAAAAACTAATCAGCATCAATTTATAATAGAGAATACCTGAATATAGATTTTTTTTATAAATTTCATGCATTAGTTGCTGAGATAGGATTTATCTCAATATTTAATATCTGATCCCTAAAACATGTAAATCCATCAAAACCCGGAACTCGAAAATTTTGACGAATCTAATATTTTCTTCTTGTAAAGACAGAAGTAAATAAAAATAGGACATATCTTTGACTTTTCTATTAGCACGTATTTATTCAAATGCTCTTGTAGCCTAGAAGGCTTCATGGCTTCATTCAAACTGCTTGGCAAATTAAACACATAGGTATCGATTGGTTTGTTGGAGAGTGCCTGAATCCATAGTTCAAATACTTAATACTGTTCTGCTGGCATTTCTTCTTCGATTAAGATATTTTGAAATATAAAAATTTTCCCTACATAAGTTTGAATAAATTTACTTTTAAACAAATTTATAGCTATAACGATTTTTATCACTTTCACTAACATTAAACAAATTTCGCGAACTGATTTAAATTACGGGTTCGTTTAAAAATCTTTGTTCAGGCATGTGCCATCAAACTTCAGAATTTTTCAAAATACATGATAATAAAAATAAATTAATAAAAAAAAAATTATGTTTAAAACTTTTAGCTAGTCAATTATCGCAAATTTCTTATTCCACAATTTCTGAATTCATAATGATTTTTAATTTGAGTCATAGCTCTTCTTCAAGTACCAAGACTTTTTTTTTTATCTTAGGAAAATAAATTCAAACCCAGCCCCCCCCCCCCCCCCTCAGATTTAGATTAGTCTGTATAGATTTCCATTCAAAGGTGCTGTTAAGGTTTTTGTCTCGGACTGAGCAATGTAGAGTATATAAACTATTTTCATTATATTAGTTCCTAAATAAGTAGGTATGCCATGACCGCCCCCCTCGACTGTCCAAATGCCCCCATTTTTCTCTAGACTCGCTAGCGCCCCCCTCGAAGGCTCCAGCGCCCACTGGGGGGCGGTACCGCCCCCGTTGGGAACCTATGCCTTAACCCGTCAGTAATCGCAATTTGGTCTTTTCGAAATTTGTTATTATCTTGTAACTCTTTTCTCCTTAAAGTTACGATAACAAATTTTCACGTAATTAGCTTTGAATGTTCGTACTTTTGCATAATAAATCTGCAAATAATTTCTGAATTTTTTCACTATTTTACAGCTTTCTAAAGTTTAAATTGGTCTAATGAACCGTGAAGTGATCATTTGCGATATCTGATCCCCTTCCCTACCTCCTGGTTCTCCATTTCTACACTGTAAAAAATGTTAGATGTTTCTGAATATATAAAAATGCACTGTAATCAAAAACGAAAATATACAATAACCCTTCTAACTCATCTAAGGTTTCTAAAACCGTTATTTTAACTTTAAAAATCCCAGAAAGCTATTTGTTTTCGAAATTTAAAGAAAAAACTATAAAAAGTAATTTTTATTAGCTGCCCGTCCATTTCGGGAACGTTTCTAAGTAGCTTTTATAGTACAATAATAACTTTTCTCAAATCCAAATATCACTTTTTCGGATGCAACTAATTCATACGAAAATATTTTGATATTCAGAGAGCACGTTTAATAGATAAACATACACTATTAAGAGTATTAACATTAATATGAAAATTGACATTATTTTGCTACAATTGCATGCACAAAATCAGTTATGCAGCTGAAAATAATTAATTGAGAATTGATAGAATCCGAAAAAGTGATATTTTGATTTGAGAAAAGTGATTAATGTACTGTAAAAGCTACTTAGAAACGTTTCCGAAATGGACGTTCAGCTAATAAAAATTAATTTTTATAAATTCTTATTTAAATTTCGAAAACAAATAACTTTCTGGAATTTTTAGAGGTAAAGGAACGTTTTTGGAAACCTTAGGTGAGTTAGAAGAGGTCACTGGATATTTTCGTTTTTGATTACAGTACATTTTTACATATTCAGAAACATCTGTCATTTTTTACAGTGTATGTTCCCAAATTTTATGAGGGATAAGTTTCCGGGAAATTTTGATTCCCCCTTTTGCACTTCCGTTTTTCCTTCTTTGATTCTGCTACTTTATTCATTAAAATATTTTCTTGCATTTTTAGAATACTTCATAAGTTTTCTTAACTATTTTGGAAGTTTTAAAAATTTTGAAAACTTAGAAGAGGGTTATGTTAGAGATGAAGTCACTTTGCATGAAAAACTTACAGGTGACCACTTACAATTCTGTCTCTTTTTTCAATCATAAATATTGAGGGAGTAAATTATCAAATTAATAAAAAAATATTGAAAAAAGGAAATTTGGTGTTATTTTTTGAAAGAGCATGTTGTGAAATATTTATTGACATAACAGACATACATAGAAACAACAGACAATAGGACTGTTAAACGCTTAATAAAGATAACAAGAAAAATTGTGGGGAACAAGAAATTTGTTGCTAGAAGTTGTTTCATTTCCAAAATGTGAAAGATATCATTTTCTTGAACAACGAAAAACGTTTTTATTAAATACTTTTTTAACATGTATTCCTTTAATTTCAGTAAGCAGTTAGTAATATAACAAGATCTAAAACAATTTTCACGGATTTTGTTCTTTAAATTAATTTATCTGCAACAAAATTTAAAATCTGCTTGCGAGAAATTACTTCATTGAGCAATTACTGCATGTTCATAATTTTGGAGAAACTTAACATGTACCTATATCCCTATTTTTATATATCTTTTTTCTTTTCTGATGAATACATTTAGAAAAAGTTTAAAAAAAAATAAAAAATTTAAATTTCCCAGAAAAATGTGTCTGATAAGAGAGGTAATAACATTTATTCGAATAGCATGAATAGAAGAAGCAGCATATTTATATTGCCTGATTTTACTTTTTGAAGAGCATCTTAGTATGCTTAGCAGTAATGAGTTTCTCCATGAATTATATTATCTTTGAAGTGAATTAAAATAAGTGAGTTGAAATAAAAATCAAAAAAGTTCATTATTTATACTGAAGTAAACTTTCTAGGACCATCTAATGTTATGAATAATGTAAGAAATTTCTCTTTCAAGATTATTTTTCCCTTAAAATACATGAAAAAGTTAATAATAATAATATTATATACTTTTTTTAACTGTCCTAGGTCAATCTATTTAATGCACCTTTTTTTCAGAACTCAAATATGTTCAACGTGTGATATAATGACACAATAATTATGCAAAAAAGTTAATCTAATAACGCAAATTTTAATTAAAAATTGCAATTATATCTCATTTGTAGTATTTTCAAGAATTCGTTAAGTATATTTATTTATCCCCTTATTATATTTATTAAGAAAGATCTTTATAAATTAGAATTTATCAGAAAAATGTGTCTGATAAGAAAGGAAATAGCAGTTATTCTGATAGAATGAATTAAAGAAACAACATATTTCTGTTAGCTGATTTTATATATATATATATATATATATATATATATATATATACACTATATTGCCATTGATTATGGGATACTTGCGATTTTAGACATTTTACTAAATATCTAGAAAAATACATGAGGAATCATCTCGAAACTCTTAGTGTATAAATATAATGGTATACGTCATATATCTCCGTGAAGATTTTTTACCGAAACTCCATAGGGGACCGTCAACAAATTAAAAAAGAATGAATATCTTTTGAATAACCCTGTCAAAACTAATCTAGCAAAAGCGCTCAAATTCTAGATTATGATTGAATGCCTTATTGTTATACACTGTGTTCATTTTTATGTAAATAGCATGCATACTTGCAGAGTAATTAAGGTTTTTATAAAAATGGTCCCAAATTTTTCCAAGTTTTTTCCTTATAATTTTCAGAGTTCTTAATATAAAATAATATTTTTTTAGAAAATATGACAAACAACATTGCACATAGTACCCTGTAATCAGAATTAAAAAATAATGAAAATTGTTTACAAAATGAGTTGGTTTACTAAATAATTTTTTACTGCGCATGCGTCAACGATATCAAAATTTCATTTGCATATTATGTTAGCTAAATGTATAGAGCGACTTTTGTGAAAGTCACAAAATCATAACTTGATAATTCTGAAAATAATCGTCAATTGAATAAGTTGAAAATCCGTTATTCTCAAAATGAAGTAAAAACAAGAGGGGTTGTATCCATATATTCTTTGATTAGTGTCAATATAGAATACACAATACGGGATGTTACGACTACTTTTGGATAAAATCCCTCATTTTTTTGCTTCATTTTGGAAACAACGGATTTTGTCTTTTTTCTATAGAGGATTACTTTCAGAATTTTCAAGCTATAATTTTGAGACTTTTACAAAAGTTGCTCTATACATTTAGCTAACACAATATGCAAATGAAATGTTGATATCTTTGGCGCATGCGCAGTAAAAAATTATTTAGTAAACCTACTCATTTTTCATATAATTTTTATTATTTTTTAATTCTGATTACAGGGTACTGTGTGCAATGTTGTTTGTCATATTTTCTGAAAAAAATATTATTTTATATTAAGAACTCTGAAAATTATAAGGGAAAAACTTAGAAAAATTTGGGGCCATTTTTATAAAAACCTTAATTACTCTGCGAGTATGCATGTTATTTGCATAAAAATGAACACAGTATATTACCATAAGGCATTCAATCATAATCTAGAGTTTGAGCGCTTTTGCGACATTAGTTTTGACAGGGTTATTCAAAAGATATTCATTCTTTTTTAATTTGTTGACGGTTCCCTATGGAGTTTCGGTAAAACATCTTCACGGAGATGTATGACGTGTACTATTATATTTATACACTAAGAGTTTCGAGATGATTCCTCATGTATTTTTCTAGCTATTTAGTAAAATGTCTAAAATCGCAATATATATCGATATTATTGCGATTTTAGATTATCGATATTTATTATCGATTATTTATTATCGATATATATATATATATATATATAGTATCATAGTATGCTTAGAAATAACAGGTTTTTGTGCGAATTATCTTATCTTTGTAGTAAATTGGAAAAGGGGAATAAAGACAAAAATAGAGAAACCTTTATTATTAATCTTGCCAAATTTAGTCTTATAAATGAATAATGTAATAAAATTTTGCTTTGAAGATTATCTTTTCCGTAAAAAATATGAAAAAGTTAATAATGTAAAATTATTTACTTTTATTTTATTGTCCTTGTTCAATCTCTTTAACACATTTTTTTCCAGATTTAAATTTATGCAAATGTTATGATAGAACGATACGAGGAATGTGCTTTAAAGTTCATCTAATAACGCAACTTTTAATTAAAAATTGCAAAAATATTCGAATTATATTATTTTCAAGAACTTTACAGGCATACTTATTTCTAGTTTAGAATACCTATTAAATGCTTATTAAATGTATTAAGAAAGAGCTTTATAAATTAGATTTTCACAGAAAAATGTGTCTGATAAGATCTGATAAGAAATAACATTTATTCTGATACCATGCATAAAAGAAAGAGCATATTTCTGTTGTCTGGTTTTTTTTATAGTATCACTGTATACTTAGTAATAATTCTGCGTGAATTATTTTATCTTTATAGTATATTAGAATAAATAAATAGAGACAAAAATAGAGAAAATTTTATTATTTATCTTGCAATATAATTTCGAAAATAATCTGATATTCTCGATGAATAATGTAAGAAATTGGTTCTTTCAAGAATATCATTCCCTTAAAAAAGACGAAAAATATAGTAATGTTATATATATATATTTTAATATAATTGTCCTAGGATAAACTATTTAACATACATATTTTCGGAAGTCAAATTTATCACAAAACGAACTCAATTCGAATTATGATACATTTTATGCAGATGACTCTTATTATTGTAAAACAATTCCTTGCAAAACATACTGGAAAAATTTAATTATCATACTTATTATAAAGTTTTTGAATAAAAAATGTGTGACTTCAAATATCTTTTAATATATATAATATATATATGAGAATTTCTCGGTTTACAATTCAATTTCTACTGAAAGGTGTTTGATGGAATTATCACTGCTAGATAGATAATGATTCAGCAATTATTTTAGTGCGTAAGGTATTATTCCACGTTGTAATTTTTTTAAATATATGATTGAAAGTTTTGTTATTTTGTACGAAAATGTTACGAATAGTTACTTTTTTGTGACCATCATCATTAATGAATTAAATGGCGATACACTTTAAAAAAAGAAAATTGTTTGTAAATTTAAGTAAAAAACCGTTTTGATAACTGATAATATTAAAAAACGAAAATTTTTAATTAAAAAATGAAAATAGTATATTCATAATGCTTAAAAATATTTAGTTTGAAAATTTGAAACATTTGATGATTTATCTTTCGCATGGGAATAAGAAAAATGCTTCTGGAAATTTGATTACTGCAATGTATGTTTCATATATATATATTTTTATCTATAATTTTTTTATAAATGTATACAGGACAGTTGCAGCATAAAATTTAACTAAGAGGAATGTATTTCACGTGTATCACGTGTACTGTCATTTTTATAAACATGACTGCTAATTTATGTTGTGAGTCATATCATAGATGAGTTAGATCAAAATAAATTTTAAATTAAAAAAATAATTAACTAATAAGAATGTATTTATTAAGATACAACACATTGCTCAGTGGTGCACAAAACAAGAATTTTAATATACACTTGTACAATTAAAATAAAATAAAAATATCAACATATCGCGCCGTCTTCTGCGTTCGTCTTCAGGAAAATATTATAATGGAAGGACTAAGTTTGCATCTTGATCGAGAGATAATATTAATAATATTAAAAATATTATCTCTCGATCAAGATGCAAACTTAGTCTTTCCATTATCATATTTTCCTGAAGACGCCCGCAGAAGACGGTGTGAAACGTTGATATTTTTATTTTATTTTAATTGTACAAGTGTATATTAAAATTCTTGTTTTGTGCACCACAGAGCAATGTGTTGTATCTTAATAAATACATTCTTATTAGTTAATTATTTTTTAATTTAAAATTTATTTTGATCTAACTCATCTATGATATGACTCACAACATAAATTAGCAGTCATGTTTATAAAAATGACAGTACACGTGAGATATATGACATAGTTTATTTACGTTTGACATTTTTCTTTTAATGTCAGAATAAATTATTTTAAGCTAAAAAGGCTTAAATGTGACATTGGACAGAGCGATGTTTGCAAAAATGGCTCAGAAAATTTTGTACAACATGTATATCAAATAGTAACTGCATTATAAAAAACGGTCGCTACAAGAATCACGAGACATTTTACAAAAATTCTATCACATAATATTGTGCATACCAGAAAAATGTGAATGGGTGTACCATAAAAGTTGAAAGAAATGTGAAATCTAAGTTTTTTAATGGCTGTTACAAAGAGACAGACAAGTATTGATATTATATAAATGTTCCATTCCTTTTCTTTAAGTACGGAACTAAAATATGGAATAAAATACTTAAATTTTCATGAAAATGCCAGCCTGGGATATATACATTGTAAACGAATTTAATTTTAGACATTCATTTATTTATTTTTACAACAGTGTAATAGGGAAGCATGCCGTTTTTTCTCTGCTATTGTGAATTTTATAGACTTGAACTCAGATCGACAAATACTGTTCACTCATTTATTTTTAACCGTATTGCCAGTTTCCCTTAAAGAAACGTTCTCTGCTTAAGTATTAAGAAGAAAAGATTATTCATTAATATATAGACATATATATGTTGTTACGCGTTATTATTATCACAAAAAAAAAAAAAAATTGCTATAAAAATGCTAGCTTCTAAATATTATCTTGGTATTCCGTATAATAAATGGTGTATTTTTTCCCCTATTTTGCATATATTTTACTTGATATTTAGAATATCAAAATACACTTTCACATAAAATTTTAAGTTTATTTTATCATATTTAAATAAGCATTTTCTTTTATTAATGTAAATAAATGTAAATGTTATTATTTTACTTCTATAATAAAACTTTGAGATCATTTTTTTATTAAGAATATTCCATTTATCAAAAAAGCAACCAATAAAATATTTTTTAATGGAAAAGCCGAACACAAATCTAAAATGCAATATTTCACCGACTAAAAATTTTGAGATAAAAAACAATTTTTTTTTTTACAACTTTGAAATGTAACAAACATTGGTGAAACAATAGATTTATAAATATCTTTACTTATATCTTAAAATCGAGAAATTTAAAAATAAAATATTTAGTTTAAATATCTAGTTTTCAGTTTAAATTATAAGACGCAAATTCAAAATTGTAATAGGAAACTTAAATTCTGCTTACCACTGAAATTGTTAACTACACCTTACAAGTATCTCGTGAATTAAATAAACATACTCACCACATAAATAATATATAAAGTTAAAATTAGCAGTGCTAGAAAATCTACTATGGAAAGATAAATAAAATTTACCAAGGAACTTGTAACAAACTTATGTTATCGGGCTTGAAAGGAACGAATTACTTCAATATTTGCTTGACTTAACTTCTGATATACATCACATTCACGTTTGGAATTAGCATAAATAACTCTTGGAATCATTGCTTTAAAAATTACTTTCGTGGAAGAAATTTAAACGTAAATGGAGATATGTTCTCTAAATTCTTGAAAATGATACCAAATACTCAAAATTCCGACACGCATTTTAAAAGAGTTTTCATGAAAAAGGCAACACTCTAAACAACTTAGGAATTAGAAGTATTTTATAAAAGTTTAACCAGAACAATTAGAAGAAAAGACGTAACCATGAAAACGTAAAATAAATAAATAAATAAATAAATAAATAAAAACTAGTCGGATGTGGCAATCGCCAAATTTTTTCTGTTTCGTGCATGTTAATACTTAAAAATCCGCTACCGCAATGCCAAAATTAAATGACAATCTATGCTCTAAAGGCATAGGGAAGATTCTAAAGCCATGAAATTCTGCGCATTAGTTCTTGAAATAGGACTATTTTGGATATCAGGGAAATTACAACATTAAAGCGCCACCTGTTGGGCAATTTATACGAAAACAGAAACAGCAATTATATTTACAATCTTAAAACGAAAGAGTGGGTTTGGCTTCTCAGAAAACAGGTGTAATTTATTGGATCGTGAATAAGTTGACTTTTAAACGTTTTACTCATCTAGATTTAGATTACTTATTTAAATAACTCATCTTGATTTAAATTATTTAAGAAACACCAAATTATTTGTGTTGTTTCAACTCCTTATGAGAAACTGCCTTCCAAAACTTGAGATGAGCTAATTTCGGCTTAACTTGAGTTATTTTGGACTGACATTTTAAGAAAATCTGAATCTGAAATCTGAATCTGGATTTGATGAGATTTCATGAATTAATTCTTGAGATAGATCTATTGCTGGGATCGAGAAAAATTCAACAAAGCAGTGGCACTTATTGTGGATTTTCTAGTGACATGGGAATTTTAATATGCTTTTTAAAATTTTAGAAATTGATTAGATTGTATACATTTTTAATACAAGTCGGATACGAGAAGTCCTTAATTTATTCTTCTATCTTATGCCTAGTCAGTCCTTCAAATGCGCATTTTTTCTCTTACTATGAACGAACAAGATTTCGAAGTTTGCGTTGCTGGTGTGATTCGTTGTGTGAGCCGATTATCCAGTGCAATACAGAGCTACACCAAGTTTATTTTTCGTCTTAATTTCTCCTTCATTTTATTAATCAGAATAAAAACGGGTAAATTTCGATCCTATTTTTTAATAAAATAAATAGTTTTCTCTATTTTGATACATATCAGCTGTTTACATATCAGCTGTCTACATATTAGCTGGTTATGCATATTTGAAACAAACTTTGTTGTTCATGCAATCATGTGCAACAGAAATTACAAAAAATCCAGAAAATCAGGCAAAAATTGCGGCACAGAGCCCAATTTTAGAGAATTTCTGTATTTGAAACTCAGACTTGACGTTCACAATTACATTCAAAAACATGTATATGAAGTTTTTATCACTTATTATCGACCACTTCATAAAATTTTTGATGATATAAAAGAAATATCAATTTATCTATATACATATATATTATGCTATCTTACAGGGTACAGAAATCGCGATTGTTTGTTAATTGTTTTATGGCAGCGCTAAAAGGAAACACATTTCATTGGTTATTGAGTAAAAGTCGTTTGGTTGGATCTAGGCCGAGATAAATCGGTTTATTTAGGTTACGCTCTTTCACTGCAATTATGGAGCGTAAAAATTTGCTTTTTCAGTTTTTCAGTTAAAGAAAGAAATAAAAGTCATTAATTTTAAACGTTTCAGTTTAAAATAAGATACTTATTATAAAAGAAATTAGTAAAATGATCATATTTAAATGAAACTCATGAAATATGAAAAAACATATCACCGGAACAATGTTTGGCGAGTTATCCCCTGCATCAGGCTGGCATAAAAATAACCAGGTCTTGATTTTTCAAGGTGAATCGTCTTATATGGTAAAGAATTGGGCAAGTAAATTAAATTATGAATAAGAGTATTATGATAAAATGATTAGAGAACATTTAAGAGAGATGAAACTGGTCAGTAAGGGCGGATAGTCATACAAAAATCGCGATCACTGAGCCACTTTTTTTGTGTAGGTCGGTGGGGGGGGGAGGGGGAATATATATCAAATTACGATTTGAACCTTAAGACCATATTAAAAAAATAGAATATGACGTTTGGTTCAATTCTATGATTAACTTCATGCAATTTCTGATGTTTAGTTAACTAAAATGGCACAAAATTTTTTATCACGGCCATCCCTTACGTAGAAATTTCCTGATTTTTAATTACAACTAGCAACATATCGATAAAATCATGCATATTAAGTTGAGTTCAATTTACGCATAATTTCATTTGCTTTTCGAATGTACAAAGAGGACAGACAGACACATGAATAACTTGTAAAATCGTGTTTTTTCCGGATCACTCACCCTTAATTTGTTGATAAAAAAATTTATACACAAAATATTTTCTACCATATTATAGATAAAGAAAAAAAAGAGTACGGAAAAATGCAAACTAATTTTTTTTTTCTTCGAGAAAAAATATTTCATAAAGCTATACATTTCAAACTGTCGATATATGATTTTTTCTGATAAATATGTGCGTTAGGTATGAAAAAATACATTCTCACTCATGCTAGTTATCTTGGTGTCATACTTGATTATTACTTATGCATGAACGTCTCCGAGAATTTCTTTTTGAATGAAAAACGGTTGAAGAGTTATAAGGACTATCTCATGCTTTATTTATATGAACAATTCGAAAGAGGATTCAGCAATGAATATTCCTTATGAATAATGTATATACCCTTTATCGTATAAGTCATGTATCTGTCTTTGTGCTTAACAGTACTTGCTTTCATTCTGATATTCGTGAAAAGTCTCAATAACACTCCTAAATGTTTATATTTCCCGAAATAAATTCCGTAGAAAATAGTTTATGTATGTGTTTAAATATTTATAATAAATGATATAAATTTCCCATTATCTTTCTTTATTAACCTTCGTTGACAATTAAGTTCTAAATATTCACGCATTAAATAGAAATGAGATATATAAGAAAAATGTTGCAATAATGTGGTATCTTATTTTAGAAGGTCTTTGATAAAAAATATATTTAAAAAAATACAAGGGGGTATTATGAGTGGCTGTATCCATATACCCACTGATTAGTATCAATATAGCACACACAATATTGCACATACTGCATATTTGGATACAAACTCTCATTTTTTTGCTTCCTTTTTGAAACAACGTATTTTGAGCTTATTCTATCAATGATAAATTTCTGAATTTTCAAGCTATGTTTTTGAGACTTTCACAAAAGTTGCTACATATTATATTTTGAATGCATACATGCATGCGCTGTGAATCATTATTTAGTAAAACTAATAATTTGAATACTATTTTTATAACTTTTTAATTCTGATTACAAGGTATTGTGCATAATGTTGTTTGTCATATTTTCTAAAAGGAATATTTTTTTATGTTAAGAACTCTCAAATTATAAACAAAAATCTTGTCAAAATTTGTGTCTGTCTTTATGAAAACCTTAATTTCTCTATGAGTACACATGCTATCCTACAAAAATGAGCGCAGTTTATAAGAATAAGCACCTTAATCATAAACTAAAAATTTAAACCCTTTTGCTGCATTTATTTTGACAGGTTTATACAAAAGGCATTCGTTCCTTTTCAACTTGCCGATGGTCCTTATGGTATTTCGGGGGAAATCCTCTCGGAAGTATACGCCCTGTACTAATCTGTTTACACTCCTGGAGTTTCAGAATAATTCCTCGAGCGTTTTTCTAAATGTTGAACAAATTATAAAAAAAAGCAAATTTCTGGTCACCTTTGGTCATATAGCTTATACATTCCATTTATTCTCTTTAATAATGTTTAAAATTTTTCAACATCATAGAGAACAATTTTAATTTTATATTGGAAAGTCAAAAATTTTCCACATTCATTGTATTTTCTACCTTTTATATACACGCACATACTTTTATACATGAAAACTATAATAATGAGCCTAATTTGTTTACTTGTTTTTTTTTTTAATATGAATGAAATTTTATTCACAGCTGATATGAACGCTGAAGGTATGTGCTTCTATTTCTTAAACACAGTTATGATTTTTATTATATATAACTAGGGACTCTCCCAGGTACGAGATACGCCTTCCAACCCCCAAAATTCCGCCCTAGATTCTGATTACACAATAATTTCTACAGCATTAATAAAATTTAAATTATAATTTAAAAAACAATGGCGATTTTCTTACAAGCGGATTTCCATTGATTAGTGTTATTTCCTCTGACGATATTCGTCTATTCTACGTCTGTGTGTCACAGAGTCCGTGCACAACAACTGCATAAGTCAGTAACGTTAAATTTTATGTACTTACAGCTGAATACCCCGTGACACACAAAATATAACAAAAAATGAAAAAGTCTATTAAAAGATACATGTAATTTGAAGTTTATTTTGGAAATTTGTGTTGCTAAATTCAATGCTTCATAAAACATTTGTTACACTTGAGGATCGATCCGAATAATTTTTGCTTAGTTGAAATGACTGTTAAGTTATGTAGTTAATAACTTTGAAAAATATAGCTCCTAATATAGCTCAAACACACAATTCTAGGTTTCTGTAAATAACAATATTGTCCATTCACTTTCAATTTTAAATGTATTCCTCCATAGATAAATTCCAATTGTTATTAGAATTCCTCGTTTGTCGACATAAAATACTCCCAATTCCGATATCTGTCGACTGAGTTCTTAACATCGTTTTTATTTAAATGTGTAGAGGGGCTAACTATGCTTATAAGCTTTTGTGTATTCGCTTTCCGATTCCATTCGGTATCACAAAGCTGTTCCTTTATTCTAGTCAGCTTGTATATGCGAAGGAGGCTTTGCCAACACCCCGTATACAGAGTAAAGTTGGTGTTAGCTATGTATCCAACGAGCTAAGCTCGCCAACCCCCTTTCGGTCTCCCCAGATTCTAAATGCAGTCTAATTTAAAAAGTCTAATTTAAAATGGCTTTAAAGAGAATGAATTATAATTTTTTTAAGTGAGTGATATTCCTGTAAATGTGTTTCCATTCCTTTTTCTTTGATGAGAGATTTTTCAGTTGCCACTGTTAAGAGATACAATGTCTATTTTTGTCTTTGTTTAAAAATAAAAAGTTACGAATTTTAAATTAAGCTAATGTAAAATGAATTAAATAAACAGAGTTAAGCATAGGATTAAAATATTTTTTCGCAGCGCTAAACAATGTCCAAAGTATTGTAAATGTGAAATCTTATTATCTTTTTTTGACACATATTCTATGCCTAGCCCATCCTAGATCACCATGTGGAAATAAAATTGGAATGCCATGTGATCTGCATGTTGTGAGGTTTCATCGATAATAATGGTTTCGTTGCCAATTATTTGTCTTGAATACACTTTAAGAACCACACATGAAATACAATTATTTTTTATTGACTTATTAAAGCAGCTTCCAAAGTTGTTGGTTTGTTATATCTTTGCTTGACATCAAATTTATAAGTTATAAAATTTAAAACATATTCTTCTCCATCAATTCTAGTTAATTTATGAAACATTAAAGAATTTTTAGCATATGGACTTATTTGTCTGAGAAGTTCATACAAATATCTATACACACATATTTTGTTAATAATTTGTATTTGCTTTAAAAATATTGTAAATAATTCTATAAAGCTGTATTAGGAGGCTAATATTAGTTTTTGTTGCATTGAAATCTCTCAATTTGTTGATTTTCTGCAAGCAAGCAAACCTTTTGGTTTTCACCGGATGCGAAATGTTAGAGATATCGCTAATGTGGTGACAAATGTGGTGACCTTTGGCAACAAAACTAGGTTCTTCCATTTGCAGATATCATCCCTTGGGAATATTATCCCCTTACTGACGGAAAGATGTTTGAAATAAACACATCACAATTACACGTAAAACTAAAAATTCATACGATTATCAACTATCTTCATAACATAAAATGGGAATTTAAAATAAGAATACCATTTTTTAACATAAATGAAACTAAATTATTTACATAAAGAAAAAATAAGCATGTGAAATATTATACAGTTATTCACTTTTATACTTTAAACTATCTATATCTCACTTTCGAGAAAATAAGCTTAAACAGACAATAAAGGATTAAAAAAATTGCTAAAATTGATTCTAGATAGAGTAATATGTATATTCTAAAAACAAACTATCGAACAAATCCTCTTTATCTTTCATCTGGTGGCAAATTGCCTACTGTGCTAAACTTTAATGAAGTCACATTAGATTATTGGAAATTATTGATCACTTCCGTATTTTCAAACGAAAACAACACTGATTCAATGAGAGTTTCCTTTTAAAATTCCAGCGACATACTCTTTTTTTATTGTGATTTTAAAGGCTGACAGCTATGTAAATGATTTTTCTTTTTAATGCTATTTTTTAAAGTGAACACAAACATTAAAATGTCATGAATATTTTTTTATAATCAAACGGTCCTCATCAGTAAAATTAATACTAGACAGAAAATAGAGTAACAAAAAATAATGATTGAAGTGTTATTTCAAAAACTAAAATAAAATTAACAAAAAATAGATACTTAACAATAAATTAACAATAAAACTGAAATATGAATGCACAGTATAATGCTTAAAAATAAATCTAGGATAAAATCAATTTAGTTTAAATTGAAATAATGTTGTTAATTGATAATTTGATTTTTTTTTCTAATTTTAGTGTTTTACGATATTTTGTTAATATTATAAAATGTTGATAGAAAGGGTTTCGTATTTTAAACTTCAACTATTTGTTATAAAATGTAATTTTAATGTAAATTAAAAGCCATATACTGGCAAAACCGAGGCTGACAATATTTTCGTATTAACAATGCGTCATTCTAAACATACAAATTCAGTCTATTTTTGCACAAACTACTATGCCTCCTCAAATGTGTCTATTCTTAGATATACCGTAAAATGTAAACTAAAGAAGTGAAAACATAGATTGTATTTTGATTACTGTATCATCACATCACTGATAATTCACTTCTATATCTAAAAATATATATTGAATGCGCTCACTGTTATTTAAAAAATGTTCAAAATTGATTCCCCAAAATTTTATCAATTTAAATTAAATAACGTCTTCTAAAATTCGAACCTGTTGTTAAAAACAGGAATGACTTAATATATTTATTTTAATAGAAGATTTAAATTCTCTTGCAATGGTTTTTCATTTGTATAAAACAATTTGACAAGGTGTATTTAGATAAGCTGTCGTACAATCATATTACAGAAACTGAAAAAAAAACACATATTTACACATATAAACAAAAAAACACATATTTAGAAGCCTCGGGACTCTCAGATTTTAAATTAATGTTTGGCGCTAAAATCAAGATTTTATACCCGAACAATGCGGTGGCTTTGGCAAAATTTCCTTCGTATGGTAGACAGAGCTAACAGAATGCATGTCTTTTATATTAAAATAAACATTGTGTGTTTTATAATAAAATATTTTGTGTCGATTTCTAATTAAAAATGTATGTTTTTCTTATAATAAAAGTGTAAAGTTTTTATAAAATAAACTGTTTAATAATAAAGTAAAATATTCATGCTGTTTTGGCAAGTTAAGACTAACGGATGCACTAAAATGGGTTCTCTCAGCAAGATGCTTTAAATTTAATCCGCGCTACCTCCGGTATGTCTTAAACATCTGTTCCAAAGCATAATAAGAGATTAACGAATAGAAGGTCGACCTTGGAAATCATAAAATTGATTTTGATTAGTGAGTGTTGAATTTTGATTATTTGAATAAATTTATTAGGGTAGAAACCCTTAAGCGTCTGCTTGAACAGATTTTGTACACCGCTCTTTAGTTCTTGAAAAACAGGAGGGTTTGTTATAGCATAACTCAGCTAATAAATACATTTCATATCTACATTTCACATCTATACCAATATATTTCATAGCTACTATTTTAGTAATCGTTAAACATGAATAGAAAATTCTGTACGGCGCTTAAAGGGTTAAAATCAGATTCGATCTTTTCATCCCTCTTTAGGGCAATGAACTGAAATTCGCAAGCGTACTATTTTGTTTTGTTTTATTTATTTTTTCTACTCAGGGCGCTATTTTTTTTTTCATTTGAAAATGAACGCCGCGTATGCGTCCGAGAGATCTCAAAGATATATTAAATAATAGCTTTATTTATCTGTAATACCTTTTATATAACTATATGCATAATTTAAAATTTATATTAATACCAAGTTGAAAGCTCCTTTTAGAGACTGGTATTTAAATGCATTCATTTGGCTCCATTACATCAATTTCATTAATTACTTCAATAAAAATAATTTTTATAAAATGAAATATCAATCATTACTGTTTTAATCCACTTTTTAAATACATAGAATGTAAAATAAATGTATAGGAAGACTGGTAGCATCATTGTAAAAAAAGAGATATATTGATTTTATGTAACATAATTCGTTTATCGTTAAAACCATTAATTCAAATGACATATTCTGTCTTTTCAAACCGCATCTGAGGACAAATTTTCCAATACTCAAACCTTTAGTGAACGCGTTTTGGATTATTGGAAACAGTTAATGGTTCGTGCCCTTTCATTCTGAAAATAATAGCGAAAGGAAATTAAAACCTAGCGAAGATTTTTTTTCTATGCCTGTGTATGTTATATATGTCTTTCGATATCTTTAAATATTAAATTCTATAATAAAAATTATAAAGAGTGATGGTTAATATTTCTTGAAACTACGATGTTTTCATTTATCATTTGCCGAAACTTTTGTATGTACGCGGAAATGTAATAAAAGATCGAATATCAAAGTCTGCCATTTAAAAATTAATCAAACCTAAGAAAAAATTTGAAATAAATCTATATCTATACTAATTTTATAAAGCAGTATGTTTGTTTGATTATAAGATTAAATTTCCATAATTCCAGAGACAAATTAAAAACTAATGGTAACAAAATGCTGGTGACATTATGTGCTTCATTATAAGATATCGTATCTGTCGTTATGATATCCTCCAGGAAGATACTAAAGCAAAAATGATCTCAAAGTGTAATTTTTGTGATAATATATGTGCTAGGAAATTCAAATGCTATGTGGGGATTATTTTTAATACATAAATACCCCTTATGAACGAATTATATAATTCCGACAGTTTTAAATAATAAAGGGAACGGGAAACGATCTAAAACTGTTATGAATTAGAATTGTTAACTTTCCCTTTGTCTTCGAAAGTTAACATAATTCTCTTAAACATAATCTAAATTGCTACACTAAGCGCAAAAAGTGAAACTCAATGTATACTTTGATGTGAGAAATGGCTTATATAAATCTTACAATTTAAAAGAGGAAAGGGAATAGGAAACGATAGATTTTTTTTTCTAAATTACAGTTTACTTGGAAGTAATGTGTCAAAAACTGGAAATATGGCGTGAATAATATTTTTAAAAGTTGCATATTAGCCGAACAAATTCTAAAAAAATAAACATAAAAGTCTTAAAAACAAAAATCGTTTTCAAATTGTGATTTCTTTGACGCTGTTGGATCACGTAATTGAAATTTAGCTTTTCAGCTTCTATTAAGACCTAAATTGTCTCAAAGAGCGGTCTCTAAAAAATGAAATTTAAAAAGTGAAATGAGCGAAAAATCTCTAAAACTCATAAAGTTATATGTGTTTAAAAAATTATTTACGGAGGGAGTTGTTAAAGAGAGTACAAGAAATGCATTAAAAATCAAGAATAGTTTATTTTCATTCATTTTAAATACCAAATAACAAGTTACCGCTAAAAAATAAAAAATAAAGTAAATACAGTGAAACCTCTCTAAAGACATGACCCGTTAGACCATACAAAATCAGATTATTAGAGAGGTGGTCTCAGAATAGTGGTGATGGATTAAACAAAGTTTTTTTTCTATTAAATGGATACTTTTTTTTACCTTATTTATTAAACTACTGCTTCAACAGCTTCATTGATCCTACTGAACTTTTCTTTCCTTTTTCCTCTACCTCCTTAAGATTTGAATTCCTCCTATTATTTTAATGGAATTTTTTCTATTTTAACGTACTGTTTACTTGTTTTGTTAAACTGTGCTACCAAATTCCTCACTGATCTTCCATTTTCATGTACTCTTAAAACTTTCACTTTTTCTTCTAAAGTTAATACGATTCTCTTAGAAATCATCATTTTAACTGATTCACTAAGCATACAACAAGAAAAGCACAGTATGAAGTTTGACGTGAGTGTGGACTGTGTTATAACTTTCACTGTTAAACAGAACTGAGATTATAATAAATGGTAGTAATTTTCCCAAGAAAAGCAACAGAATGGCGACAAACTGGAATGTAGAACCACTCACTCTTCATCTTGAAAATAATTGCTGTGCTTTACAGGTGTTTGTTTCTCTGCTGTGCAAAATCTATATTATAAAGGCCAAACATATCTGTGCGTAACGCATACGTCATTTTGCGAATGGCAATACTTTTAAATTTTAAATGAAATTTCACTTTTGTAATTTTTCTGAACATCCCACATTTTTAATTTTTGCACCATCATCGTATAGGGAAAAAATGTACTTTTTGATGCAATTTATTTGAAAAATGTATCTTAATTTATTATTGAATTATAAGTTTTTTTATAGTTTTAATACCGTTTTTCTAAACTTGGCAACAGAAGTACTTCCTATCTATTAAAAGCAAAGGGAAAAAAGCCGAAAAAAAACAAATTACTGTATCCTTATGTTGTCATTTTCTCATTAAAAGTGAAAAAAATAAAGCATGTACTGTGTCAAAAATATGATTTCACGGGGAAAAATTCTGTGATTGAGTCAAAGTGGAATAAATTCTGCTTTTTTCCTTCTTGGAATACCATCATAAGAGCTTTAATTAATAACTTTATCATAACAGATCTTTGTTATTTTTTACTGCTTAGATGTACGATTAAAGTTTAATTTTAACAAATTATACAACTGAGTTTTATAAAAAATATTTTGTAACCTTTACACTAACTATTATTTTTTAAGAGTTAGACTTACTCATATAAGGTGCGTTTTTTAATTGTAACTAATTTTGTAGGTTTATCATAAATCGACGAAACAATTCCTTACTAAACATTTTCTTTCGTCGAAATTCGACGGGTTCTACTTCGTATTTCTAATTACGATGAAAAACTCGTTGGAGATGACCACGGGCAACCGTGAATCTCCCTGAAAACACCGATCCATTATAAGATTTCTTAGATTTTATTTCATTGATAGGGTTTTGCCCTCCTGAACGTTCACTATCTCCTAATCTCTAACTTGCAATACTTTTTAAATACATATAATATCTTTACCATATAATGTTTTTCATTTATACGTTTATCTATTTTACCTATTATTTTATCGTGCCTTTAAACAAAACTTTTTTTTAGTACCCGGCTTCTCACTCCCTCTCCTGTATTTCTGACGTTCTGTTTGTCAGACTTTTCATATGACTTGATTTTCTCTATGTTTCATTTCTCTACTAGAGGTATGGAGATAATCCCTCCAGATACGCTGTCAAGTATTCCTTCAATGTCCAAGTCCAAGCTCATATTTTCTAATAAATTCGTTTATAAATTCCCGTTTAAGTTATTCATTTCAAACAGGCTTACTCCTCGCCAGAAAGCGTTAAAAATGGCTAAAGTAATAAAAAGGATGCTATAAGTAAAAAAAGAGATCTATTTTTTGATAAAATACGTTATTTTGTTTTTAATTGGGAAAAATAATAACAATGAGAGTTCAAAATAGAAATAGCTATCCACTGTATTTAACTTAAATAAAGGAAAATATGTGTATATATTATGAGCATTTCAATTTAACTTAGAACATCAATTTTTTTATCGTGTTTCACTTTAATTTTTAAATGCGTAAATGCACAGTCGAATTGCATGTGTTTTAGATTAAAATTGTGCAGGCGAAAATACTAAACTGCTATACCATTAATTTTATTACGTCACTTTGCTCAAATTTTCATAAAAAATATAAGTGACGCATGAGAACACAGTGATACAATTAAATAAATAGAAGCTCAACGTAATACACAGATATATATATATATATATATATATATTAGCTACTTAGGTTCAATATCAGGGACAAAACTTTTACTTCCATTTCTAATTGTTATTGTCTCCCATTTGAAAACTAAGAGACATATTCTTTAAAAAAACAGAAATTAGTTCACAATATTCTCTGATGATGGACTCGGGAAAAAATGCTGGCGAAATGTACTAAAAAGATTTAAATAAAACTGTGTGTTTTAAAATTGTAACGACTATTTTGTTCCTTTAATCGCCGTTTAAGTAAAAGTACGACAAGTCTTTTAAAAACCGTATTTGCTATTTTATGATTTGTTGATGGTGAAATATTGCACTTACTCTTATTTACTCTTTTTCTTTAGTATTTACTGCATAGTATACTTCAGCTAAGCAATACTTGATATCAAAAACGTAGTCTCAATTTTAGTATTATGTAATAGAGAATAGATTAACAAAACCGATTGAAAGTTATGACCTATGATGTAAGCAAACTTACATAGATTATGATTCCTTAAGATTCGAAATAATATGCAATACAATGCTTTTATATTCGAATTGGATATTTTGTATTTTTTTCTTTAATGTTATATTTAGTGAAACTTTCTTTTTAGATGAAATTTATTTATTTATTTCTATTGTTTTTGTTTTTATATAATTATAGTTTTCATAAAATTTTCTTAACACTAAAATGCGATTTTTTTTTACATTTCTCTGACATAGTCACAACCAAAATTTCATTATAATGTTAACTGCTATCTACAATTCTATTAGTGACGGGATAAATATACTTTGCTATCTGTGATAATAATATTCTTTACGATAAGAAAAAATTTTAAATAAAACGTAATGAAGTTACAAATATTTATTTACTTTGCTAAAATAAAAAGAATTTAATCTAGTTTTATACTTACTTATAAGTGTCGTTTATTATTTATTATTTATTATTTATTATTTATTATTATTATTTATCACTAAAATAGCAATTTAAATAATAAAATTATAAAGGATATTTTATATCGATGCGCTTTATTTTCGATCACTTTAAGGTGGGAATTATATTATATCCAAATTATGTCGGGAGAATGATTAAATTATTCAGTAAGCAAACCATATCGGATTTATTATATATAACTGGTAAAATGGAATCTTTTTATACTCTACGACTATGAAATCCATTTTTTTCTTCGAAAATCAGAGCTTCATTAGAATAAATCAATCACACTTTGTTAAAAAATATGCGATTTCGTATTTATCTTTCTTACTCTAAAAATATATTAGAAGCATTGAAAAAAGTAAATAATTCCCTCTAGTTAAAATACTTGAAGAAAATACTTGAGATGAATGTATAAAGCGTTGATAAATACAAAGCTAAAAATTTGATGTAGTGATGGAAGTAATTAGTAACGGAAGTGCTTGAAGGATTTCTAATGGGCCTTACCAAATAAAAGACAATAATGCATTTAGAATTTAATGTAATACAAAACCTTATTTTCAAAGAAGTATATCACCTCTTTAATTTATATTAACAGTAAAAAGATAGAGATCCCATAAAACGATGCAGTTATGAGTGATATTTCTTACTTTTTAAAGGTCATCTATAATTGTAATTGCTGAATTTCAATAAAAAAAAATAAATAAATAAAAAGCTAGCTATTTCATCTGTTCGGAAAAAAGCACTTCTGGATATTTTCAGTATATTTTCCTCGATCACGACTCCTAAAATGCCAAAACAGTCACTGTTTAAATGTTGATTTTCACATATAGGGGGAACTGGGGCACATTGATACTTGGGGCACATTGCAACACCCCCTGTACAGCACACAGGATCATTACAGGAAGATTCACAACAGCTCCAAAAGGTGATACTAGTGAAATTAACTACATACAGAGTTTTGGAATGATTCAATAGTTTGATGAAGTGGGATGGGTGATTAATTGTTTTTGTAGATCAAAGTAAATTTGAGTTGTACAACAATTGAAATTGTATTATACAACTGTTCCAGTATTTTCACCGAAAAGAATACCCTCCCTGACAAGTAAAGCTACTCTTTATCAGATCCTCATTCTTTATTGTTAGATAAATTATGAAGGGTTGGATTTGCGACTCATTTTATTCAAAATGGCTATATGGGGCACATTGATACAGTCTTTGTCGGGGCACATTGATACAACTTATGTCCTTTTCTAGTTCATTTTTTCTTTTTTTTTTACCATACATTCCTTTATTCAACCATTTTTCGTCAAAAATTTCCACTATTAGTTTTTATTGAAGTGAAATAGCTCTAATTTCTTTATGTTAGAAAATTTTATAATATTTTTGCAAACAGAAGACGTACAAACTTACACAATATCTAGTGCTAGTAGAATTAACAAAAAAATGGACGGCAGCCTGGCACATCTCAAATTTATATCAATTTTCCAGAGAAAAAAGTATTATCGATATGAGAAATGTTAAGTAAGATAAAGAAGCTGCAGAATAGTACAGGATAATTACAAACATATTTTTTAATATAATTATCCTTTATTTTCTATTTGTAAACCGATTTATAAACAGAAAACCTGGCAATTCTTTCACCTTTCCTAAGAAAGAAGATAATTCTGGGGTTAAAGTGCCAGATATGACAAAGTTACCACAGCCAACAAACAGACAAGGAACAGCCAGAACATCAGGTCATTATACATTTCATTTTCATTGCTTTAATATCGCTTACAAATAAATTGCGTGCGATTTTAATGTCTTATAAATACATATAAAATGTTTGCTAACTATTTTTCTATGAAAAATATGCATTGGTGTTACTTTGCCTCCATTTTTCCCAGGCGTGTCAAAGTGTATCAATCTGCCCCGGACATGGGGCATATTGATACAAATTACTTTTTTTGCTTTTTTTAAAATTACATGAAAAAATAATATATAAAACAACGATTGTACATTCTACACAGGTTTTGCTGACATCACATAGAAAAATAACTTGCAATTTCTGCTATCTAGAATAATTTTTTTTGAAAAAAGCTGTATCAATGTCCCCCAGTTCCCCCTACATATATATCTATTTTATTACTTATATATATATATACATACATACATATATATATATATATATATATGTTACAGGCCAAACCGGTCTATCCTAACGCCCATCGGATAAACTAGTTTTTCCTAGGCCAAACCGGTTTATCCTAATGCCCATCGGATAAACTAATTTTTCCTAGGCCAAACTAGTCTATCCTAAGGCTCATAGGTCAAACTAGTTTTTCCTAGGCCAAACTAGTTTGGCCTAACTCTTATAGGATAAACTAGTTTAGCCTGCTGTTTATTGGTCTGAACTAGTTTATCCTAGGCCGATCTAGTTTATCCTAGGCCAATTCAATTTGCCATGATTTTATTGAATTCAATGACCGCCTCAGCGCCAACATTCTAGTTTGTCCTAGGCTGATCTAGTTTATCCTAGGCCAATGTAATTTTACGTGTTTTTAGCTCACAAATGTCAAAACCTGAGAAATAATAAGCTCGCAGGTTCTGTGTGTACTCATGTATGTACGCATGTATGTACGTACGTAAGTACGTAACGATGTAACTCTTGATAGGAATAATATAATTTGACGTGTTATTATCTCATCAGGGTACCAAAGCCTGAAAACTAATGTGCTCGTAGGTTCTGTATCTATGTAAGTGCGTAAGTACGTAATGCAATAATTCTTGATTGAAATACCCGATTTGCATCAAACTTTCAATATAGGTTTATTCTTATAAGGAGCTTTTCTTATTAATTTCGGGAGTTCATTGGAGAAGAATAAGGCGAAGGAAGATCGAGAGGCTGATTCTCCCCTTCCCTTAATTCAAACAAATGGGTTTGCATGCATTATTAGCATATTTTATAAAAAACTTCAGAAACAGGAGCATTCTGATGAGGCGTCTCCATGATTAGTTGTGGGTGTTCATTGTATAAGTATAAAGGGAAGGGGGGAATAAAGGTAACGACCTATTAGTTATGTAAATGCTTTTTTCACGCAAATTATGCTGATTTGCTTAAATTTTTTAAATAGATTCATTCTGGTAAGGTGCTTTCCTAATTAGTTTTGTGGGTTAATTGGTTAAGAACAAAGAGAAGAAGGGGAGGCTCTCGCCTAATTTCATGCAGAATTTTTCATGCAGAATTAATCGATTTGCTGCAAATCCTTGGTTTGTTCATTTTGATTAAGCGCTTCACTGATTAATTTTGGAGGTTCTTTGGTTAGGTATATAGGGAAAGCGTACAATTTATTTCCTTCCTTAAATTAGATAAATTTGTTATAATAGTTAGTTATAAATTAGTTATAATTAGTTATAATTGTCCAATTTGCTTGAAATTTTGGACATGAATTCATTTTGATCAGACGCTTCTTTAATTAATTTTTTTTGGGTTAAGTATAATGGGGTAGTGGACGATTTATCGCCTTCTTAAATTAGATAAATGGGTTTTTATGCAGATTTATCCGATTTGCCGACTGAATTTTGAACATAATTATTTTTTCTATAAGGCGAATCCCTGAATAGTTTTGAGGGTTTAATGATTAAGTATAAAAGGAGGAATGGAGAATTACCCTACTTAAATCAGATGAGTGGTTTTTAGTAGAATTATCTGATTTGCTTCAAATTTTGGATAATTGTTCAATTTTATAAAGAGTATCTCTGATTAGTTTTGGGGTTCAATGGTTAAGTATAATTGGAGGAAATGTGAAAAAGTAATCCCCTTTACTTGTTTTTTCGAGGGTATTATTCTTTAAAAAAATAAGTCTGTAAAACACAATTAGTGTACACAGCCTGTGAATGCAAAGCCATCAATTTATCAGGGTAATATTATTTTTAATGTTAATCCCGACTACTACTCCATTACAAACCATGTGCAAATTTGTTTTCCTATCACCCCTGTATAATGTATTTTATTCGAAGGGTAGTAGAATACTATTAGAGGTTTGCATGGGACGGAATTTTGAAAACCGGTATAAAAATTAAAAGTTCAGCCCGAGTCCTGCCTGTACAAAAATCAATGAAAAGAGACTCAGTCCGGCTCGATTTGGCTCTACTCAATTTCTGCAAAAAATTCAGATTTTAATTCACATACACTTAAGATTCCTTTTAAAAATACTGCATACATATTGGATAAATTTACAATGTATTTTTAAATTACAATGGGTTCGCAGAATGGAAAATGCATAATGTATTATTGATTATTTAGGTTCTTAGTCCTTCAATATTCAAATAGGGATTCATTAAATAGTTAATGTAGAACAAAGTAAAAAAGAAGAGTCATAAAAATCATAACTTTTGAATATGCTTAGTAAAAAGTAGATTTTTGAATATATTTCTCATCGCCCATTCAGACATTCCTTAAGGCTTTTCTCAAATCCAAAAGAGCTACATCCTAACACATTTATGAATTAATTCCTTTTCGGAAATGCATAAGATTAACATGTATTCTCACTCAAAATATTGTTACTGCGTATATAGGGTTCTTTCGATCTTATGGTTAGACAACTTCAAACTCTTTTCTCTTAGAAAAGTAGAAAATAATTTATTTACAGATCTTCAGAACAACAGAGTCTTCGAAACTCACAAATATTACAAGATATTCCAAAATAACTGTTTAAATCTATCGAACAAGTACAAATATAGGTCGCAGAGACTCTTTATACAATGTCTCAACACTATATCACATTCAAAACAACGTAGATAAAACTCAATACATCAAGCAAACTTGCTTGGACAATCTCTAGTAGCTCACTCAGAGACTGACTGGTAAATAATAATAACAGCTCGCATCGCTTCTCTTCTTATATAGGTTCGGAGCATGCGGCGAAGTTTCTACAAACTTCTAGAAAAAACCGGAAAACCACGGAACAACATTCAATGTATCAGTAGACCTAAGGGGGGGGGGTACCATAAACAGGGAAGGGTTACCATCGCCAACAATCGCCAAGTTTGTCGCCAACTTGGCGATATATCGCCAAATTTGGCGACCAAAATTAGTTGCCAAAAGTGACGCCAACTTGGCGATATCTCTAATATTTCGCAAAGCTGCCATACACATTCACTGAAAATAATAGACAAGTTTGCTTGATAACAGAGACAATGCAACAAAAACTAATATTAGAAAAGGAATGGAGCTTAATAAGATTATTTACATTATTTTACAGTACAAACACTAACTATTTACAAAATTCGTAACACTACCCCCTCCTCAAAGACTGCACGTCCCGGGCAGTGCAATCCTTGCGTTAGAGGAAAACACTTAAAATAAATAAACAAATAAATAAATAAATAAATAAATAATAACAATAATAGTAAAATTTACATAAATAAGAACTAATTACTATTTACATATTTACAAAAAGTGACTTTCATGACCATGGTCTGAAATTCCAGTTTTGAATTTTTAATCACTTTGGCCAAAATAAGGGGCTAGCCGGTTATAATGTACGACCTTGGGTTTGGTGTGTGGCGATTTTTGTATGCGTACGACGACGTCATTCAGCCTGTTGACGACTGTGTAAGGACCGTCCCAGTTTCTTTGTAGTTTTGGCGACAGTCCCTTACGACGCATCGGATTCCACAACCAAACTTTGTCAAATTCGTTGAACTCATGTCCAGTTGCCTCTGTGTCGTACCGTGTCTTCATCTTTTCTGATGCCAGTCCAATTCGGTTCCTCGCTAGACAATGAATCTTCTCAATCCGTGCCTGGAGTTCATCGACATATTCCTCAGGCGATGAAGGAGCATCAGGAGGACGGCCAAACAAAAGATCAGCAGGCAGACGAAGATCACGACCAAAGAGCATTTGAGAAGGGGAGTAACCAGTGGCCTCATGAGTGGCACTCCTGTAGGCAAGCAGGAAAAGAGGCAATTTCTTGTCCCAGTCCTGTTGGTCTCTAGACACCAGGAGAGAGAGGCTATTTAGGATGGTACGATTGAACCGCTCCACCATGCCGTCCGATTGAGGATGTAGAGGTGTAGTTCGAGTTTTGTCCATGCCGAGTAGTCCGCACATTTCCTTAAACACAGCCGAATCAAAGTTTCTTCCTTGATCGGAATGGATTTGAAGAGGAACTCCGTATCTAGAAACCCAGTGTTGAACTAGTATGTCTGCTACGGTTACCGCCTCTTGATTAGGAATGGCACAGGCTTCAGGCCACTTAGTGAAGTAGTCCATGACAACGAGGATGTACTTATTGCCATCAGATGTTCTAGGAAGTGGACGCAGGATGTCTAGAGCAATTCGTTCGAAAGGAGCTCCTACATTATAACGTTGCAATCGCCCACGGGTTCGCCTCTTAGGACCTTTACGTGCTACACAGGTGTCACAAGTTCGACACCACTTCTCCACGTCACTGCGAACATTATTCCAGTAGAAACGCTCTCGAACCTTTTTCAGGGTCTTCATTACACCAAAATGACCTCCTGTGGGACTACCATGCAGTTCTTGAAGGACCATAGAAATTCTCGACTTAGGGAGTAGTAGTTGCCATCTACATGTCTTTCCATCGTCAGACTCCCATTTTCGGTACAAGATGCCGTTCTTCAAATGTAAGGAATCCCAGAGAGCCCAATAACGTTTAGTCGTAGGGTGGTAATGGGCCATGTCTTGCCAGCTGGGCTTCCTGTTGGACTCCTCTTTCAGCTCTAGAATTGGCTTAATTTCACTATCAGCAAGTTGATCTTTACGCAGGCTCTCGTCACTCCACGGATCTTGCGATGATGTAGACCCAGTTGTAACTTGTCTTACTATAGGACTTTTGACATTAAATTTCTTCTCAACCCGGTCGCAGTATCTACAATTCTCTGAGCAGGGTCTTCTTGAGAGAGCATCTGCATTTCCATGTGATGAGCCTTTTCGATGGCGTATCTCCATATCGTACTCTTGAAGCTTTTGTATCCACCTGGCTATCTGGCCTTCAGGGTTCTTAAAATTCAATAGCCAAGTTAGAGAAGCATGATCAGTTCGGATCAGGAATTTTCGACCGTAAAGATAGTGATGAAAATGGTCTATGGCTTTCACTACAGCAAGAAGCTCTTTTCTTGTTACGCAGTAGTTTCGCTCTGCCTTTGATAAGCACTTGCTGAAATAGGCGATAGCACGCTCCTGGCCGTCGATTTCCTGGGACAGTACAGCGCCAATGCTTTCGTTACTTGCATCCGTATCAAGTATAAACTGTTTATCGATTTGAGGATATGACAGAATTGGATTGGATGTTAAGGCCTCCTTAAGCTTTTCGAAAGCAGAGTCACATTCCTGTGTCCACATGAATTTTTGATTGGCTTCTGTTAATTTATGAAGTGGTCTTGCAATCATGGAGAAGCCTTTGACAAATTTTCTGTAATAGGTGCATAATCCTAGAAAGCTCCGAAGCTGGTGAACATCTGCTGGACGACTCCAATTTTTCACGGCCGATATCTTCTCCGGATCAGTCCTAACTCCTTCCGCCGAAATGATGTGTCCAAGGTAGGCGACTTCATTGCGAAACAAACTGCACTTCGAAGGGCTTAACTTCAAATTAGCTTCCTTTAGCTTTTGTAGCAACCGCCTGAGGTTGTTCAGATGTTCATCAAAAGATTTTCCTATGATTATGATATCGTCTAAATAAACAAGACATGCCTCATATGACAGTCTCCAAAGAACCGTTTCCATAAGGCGTTCAAAAGTTGCAGGTGCGTTACGTAGACCAAAAGGCATTACCTTGAACTGCCATAATCCTTGTCCCGTTGTAAAGGCAGTCTTCTCGCGGTCGTCGGGATGGATCTCTACCTGCCAGTAACCACTCTTCAGGTCTAAAGTCGAGAACCAAGTGTTGCCCGCAAGTGTGTCAAGAGTGTCGTCAATCCTTGGCAGAGGGTAACTATCCTTTTTGGTGACGTCATTCAGTCGGCGGTAGTCTACACAAAATCTTGTAGAACCATCCTTCTTTCTTACTAATACAATGGGAGACGCCCATGGACTTGTTGATGGTTCGATAACGTCATTTTCTTCCATATATTTAATTAAATTCTGCACCTCTTCTTGCTTGGCAAAAGGTAATCGTCTAGGGTGCTGTTTAATAGAAGAGTGATCTCCCGTGTCAATTCGGTGTTGTGCCATTTTAGTTCGTCCAAAGTCTTCAGATGTTTGGGAAAATAAACTTTAGAATTCTCTAATTAAACTTTCAGCAGCATCTCTCTGGTTTGGATCTAAGTCCGTATTTTGTAACAAATCCTTGACTAAATTATCTGAAGATTTCTGAGAGTGATTGGAATTTTGACTTATGCACGTCACAGGAGCACATGATGCTATCACCTCTCCTTTCTTGATAGTCCTCGTCTTATCACTGAAGTTAGCAATTCTGACTGGAATGGTCTTTTTCGAGAGGTCTACTACAGAAGAAGCCACCAATACTCCTGCTTGTGTACTATTGTCTACTGGATAATCTATATGGCCAAATCGGTAATTAGTTTCATTTTTAGATTCAGCTGGAACTAAAAATTCTGTTCTTGGATCTAGATTGATGTCTTCTTTGGCTATTACTGTTTGTTTACATTCAATTTCATTATTTAATCCAAAAAGACTTATTTCTTCAAATTTTGAGAGCATTTTGTTATTTTTGAAATCAAGCTTGAAGCCAAACTTCTTCAGAAAATCTAGCCCGATTAAGCAAGGATCTGTTATGTCAGCCACATATGCCGTATGGTAATATTTCGTTCCTCCAAAGTGTATGGTTAAATTGGCCTTTCCATATATGCCAATCTTGTCGCCCGTCACAGTTTGCAGGGTAACGCAGTGTGGAGTCCAGATGAGTTTAGATTTCAATTTTCGAGCCAAATCTTCTCTTATGATTGTTACATTGGCTCCTGTATCAACAATCATACGGCACTGAATTCCGTTAATAAAGCCTATCACATATAATTCATTATCACCGCCACTCATTTTTGATATCTGGAGGATCTTCAGGTGGGGCTTTTCATTCTCTGGCAACCTCCGCCCCGCGAGATGGCCAAAATTTAGTTTCCCTGCTGACTGTTTGAATTTATCTCACGTTCGTGGATTTTGGGGCAATTTCTTCGGAGATGTCCTGTATCACCGCATCCCCAGCACGTGAGATTCTGTCTTCTTGAACATGTTCTTCCGTATTTTAAAGCTTCAATTTCTTGATTTATTTTCCTAATTTCTTTCAAGACGTCGTTCTCAGTGTCTGAACTTTTGTTCACCGTTGCCCCTCGGACTGAATGACGATCTCTTCGGCTGGCTTGTGTAGCTGCTTCCAACTTTAAGGCATATAGTAGTGCAGCCTTTAAATCCTGTACATCTGCCATTCGTACCGCTCTCTGCACTTCTGGATCTTTTATTCCGTCTACAAAATATTGCAGTGAGAGCATTTCCCGTACATTTGTTGGACAGTCAATGAATGCTAAATTTGCAAGCCGTTCAATTTCCGAGGCAAACTCTTGAAGGGTTTCACTCGATTTTTGATGGCGGCTCTTCATTTGTATTCTCGTGTAATCCTTGAAGAATTTTTCGCCGAATCTCATTTCAAGTGCACAACTTAGAGTCTCAAAATTGAGTTGCGTCATATCGGGCAATGTCTGCAGCACGTCGGCGGCTTCTCCTCTTAAAGATGCTGCCAGTTGACAAGCTTTCACCTCGTCATTCCATTTGTTCGCTTCAGCTACAATGGTGAATTGGGTCTTGTAAACTTGCCAGGAACTCTTTCCATCGTATGTCGACAGCTTAATGTGCACGGGAGAAGCAGGCGGATTCCTAAATTCTTCATAATTACCACTAGACGCTGAAAGTTTCTTCTCAAGATATTGTACTTTTTTATTTAGCTTTTCATCTACTTCACCTAGTATTTTCTCTTCAACGTTACTGATTTTCTCTTCAACGTTACTGATTTTCTCTTCAACTTTACAAACTTCATTCTGAATTTTCTCTTCTACTTCCGCCATTTTCCGTTCCATTTTCTGTTCAACATTACTAACCTCATTCTGAATTTTCTCTTCTACTTCCTCTATTTTCTCTTCTACCGAGCCTATTCTTCTCTCTACCGACGAGAACTTTTCTTCTAAAGTTTTCTTCATTTCTTCTTGGCCTTTATTAATCTTTTCAGTCACATCTTCTTGGCATTTGTTCATCTTTTCCGCCAACTCTTCTTGGCCTTTATTCATTTTTTCCGCCAACTCTTCTTGGCCTTTATTCATTTTTTTCGCCAACACTTCTTGGCCTTTCGTCAATTCTGCCTTTATTCCATTAATAGCTTCTAACAGTTCTTTCAGTTGACCATCCATTGTTCTTGTTTTCGCCATAAGACCCCACTCCTGACACCAAATGTTACTGCGTATATAGGGTTCTTTCGATCTTATGGTTAGACAACTTCAAACTCTTTTCTCTTAGAAAAGTAGAAAATAATTTATTTACAGATCTTCAGAACAACAGAGTCTTTGAAACTCACAAATATTACAAGATATTCCAAAATAACTGTTTAAATCTATCGAACAAGTACAAATATAGGTCGCAGAGACTCTTTATACAATGTCTCAACACTATATCACATTCAAAACAACGTAGATAAAACTCAATACATCAAGCAAACTTGCTTGGACAATCTCTAGTAGCTCACTCAATGACTGACTGGTAAATAATAATAACAGCTCGCATCGCTTCTCTTCTTATATAGGTTCGGAGCATGCGGCGAAGTTTCTACAAACTTCTAGAAAAAACCGGAAAACCACGGAACAACATTCAATGTATCAGTAGACCTAAGGGGGGGTACCATAAACAGGGAAGGGTTACCATCGCCATCAATCGCCAAGTTTGTCGCCAACTTGGCGATATATCGCCAAATTTGGCGACCAAAATTAGTTGCCAAAAGTGACGCCAACTTGGCGATATCTCTAATATTTCGCAAAGCTGCCATACACATTCACTGAAAATAATAGACAAGTTTGCTTGATAACAGAGACAATGCAACAAAAACTAATATTAGAAAAGGAATGGAGCTTAATAAGATTATTTACATTATTTTACAGTACAAACACTAACTATTTACAAAATTCGTAACAATATGTAATCGAATGGCGTTAACCATTTTTTCATAAGTGCGATATATGTTTGAGAAAATACTGTTAAAACTACGTTTTGAATCGAATTTCCAGTTACGAGTTCACGAAAAAGAAAAACTTGACGCCGTGACAAGAATAGCTTATATGTCGACAGGTAATTAATTCCTCAAAAATGGAAAACGCTGTCCGATTCCAAATTATGTTCAACTGCGATCTGGCTCGAATAATAATAATAATAATAATAATAATAATAATAATAATAATAATAATAATAATAATAATAATAATACAAGCAAGTCTGATCGCAGCATGGCCTGAGTCTGCAGAAAAAAAATTAAAAATAAGCAAACACCATGTCCAATGCATCATGTCTTTACGGTGGACATGTTAAATTTCTGTACTGATGTTACAAGCAATGACTCTTGACACACATTTATGCTTATTCTAGTGAAAGATATGTTTTTTACCGGCCAAATCCGACTTTGAGCCAAATTAGATTAGCCTAGACCAAACTATTTTATCCTAACGCCAATTGGATAAACTAGTTTTCCTAGGCTTAACTTATTTATCTGAATGCCCTTAGGATAAACTAGTTTTTCCTAGGTAAGATGGTAATCCTTCCTTTTTTCTTTCATACTTAACCATTAAACCCCCAAAATTATTCAGGGAATCGCTTTATCAGAAAGAACCTACATCCAAAATTTGACGCAAATCCATAAATTCTGCGGCAAAACCATTTATCTAAATTATGGGGGGAGGGGATACCTACATTGTCCTTTCCTTTGCACTTAAACAATGAACATCTACAGCTAATCATCTTGTCAGAATGATCCTACATCTAAAATTTTAAATGAAAACTGATAATTCTGCATGAAAAATCCATTTCTCTAAATTAACGATGGGTGATTAGCCTCCCATTCGCCCCATCTTATTTTTATCTAATGAATTCCCAAAACTAATTAGAAAAGTACTTTATCAGAATGAAACTACATCCGAAATTTGAAGCAAATCGGATATTTCTATAAAGAGTTATCGCGTTACGTACATACGTGCATACATACGTACGTACATACGTACAAACATGCGTACATACATAAATATAGAGCCTGCAAGCCCATTATTTCTCTAGCTTTGACGTCTGTGAGCTAAAAACACCTAAAATTGCTTTGGCCTAGGATAAACAAGATCAGCCTAGGACAAACTAGAATGTTGGCGCTGAGGCGGCCATTGGATTCAATAAAATCACGCCAAATTGGATTGGCCAAGGATAAACTAGATCGGCATAGGATGAACTAGTTCAGACCAATAAACAGAAGGCTAAACTAGTTTATCCTATAAGAGTTAGGCCAAACTAGATTGGCCTAGGAAAAACTAGTTTGTCCTGTGGTCCTTAGGATAGACTAGTTTGGCCTTGGAAAAATTAGTTTATCCGATGGGCGTTAGGATAAACCGGTTTGGCCTAGGAAAACTAGTTTATCCGATGGGCGTTAGAATAGACCGGTTTGGACTAGGAAAAACTAGTTCATCCGATGGGCGTTAGGATAGACCGGTTTGGCCGAGGCCAATCTAGTTTGGCCTAAAATCGGGTTTGGCCTGTAACATATATATATATATATATATATATATATATATATATATATATATATATATATATATATATACTACATATATGTATATCTTATACTATAATGCGAGCAAAAATTGTGTGTGTGTGTGTGTAAATTTTATCTCAAAAACGGCTCTAACGATTTTCGCAAAAATTTGGATTTTACCATTTTCGGCCACTAGAAGACCATTGGGCTAGGTCACATGTTCGAGAAAATTCGATTACTGGGTCATTTTGGGTCACAATGGGTCAGGATCAAGCTATTTATATCTAGAGAACGGCTGAATGGATTTTAAGGCAATTTTGTATCCAACCGTTTTTTGGCGCGAGAAAACTATTGGGATGGGTCACATGTTTGAAAAATGTCGATTAGTGGGTCATTTTGGGTCATTATGGGTCAAGCCATTTTTATCTAAAAAACAGCTCTAACGATTTTGACCAAATTTTATATTTTATAGTTTTGGATTACAAGAAGACCATTGGGTTAGGTAACATGTTCGTGAAAATTCGGTTAGAGGGTCATTTTTGGGGCCATTGTGGGTCATGCTATTTTTATCTAGAGATTTTCTCAAGCAATTTCGACTAAAAATTGCATTCTATGGTTTTCGGACACGAGAAAAACATTGAGCTACGTTACATGTTGGAGAAAAAAAATTAATGGGTCATATTGGGTCATTAAGGGTCTGGGTCAAGCTATTTATATTTAAAGAACGGCAGAATCAATTTCATCGAAATTTTGCCTGTAACAGTTTTTTGACATGAGAAAACTAATGGGCTAAATCACATGTTTGAGAGATTTCGACTATGAGGGTCATTTGTGGGTCATTATGGGTCATAATGGGTCATGGTCAAGCTATATCTAAAGAACAGGTGGATCGATTTTAACGAAATTTTGTATGCAACATTTTTTTTTGGCACGATAAAATCATTGGACTATGTTACATGTTCGAAAAATTTCGATTAATGGGTCATTTTGGGTCATTAAGAGTCTGGGTCAAGCTATTTATATTTAAAGAACGGCGTCATGGATTATAACGAAATTTTGTATGTAACAGTTTTTGACATGAGAAAACTAATGGGCTAAATCACATGTTTGAAAGATTTCGACTATGAGGGTCATTTGTGGGTCATAATAAGTCATGGTCAAGCTATATCTAAAGAACAGGTGGATCGATTTTAATGAAATTTTGTATGCAACATTTTTTGGCACGATAAAATCATTGGACTAGGTTACATGTACGAAAAATTTCGATTAATGGGTCATTTTGGATCATAAAGAGTCTGGGTCAAGCTATATATAATCAAAGAACGGCAGGATCAATTTTAACGAAATTCTGTATGTAACAATTTTTAGAAACGAGATAACTAATGGACTAAGTCACATATTTGAAAGCTTTCCATTATAAGGGTCATTTGTGGGTCTTAATAGGTCAAGTTCAAGCTATATCTAAAGAATGGGTGGGTCGATTTTAACGAAATTTTGTATACAACATATTTTTGGCATGAGAAAATCATTGGGGTTGGTCACATGTTCGAGAAATTTCGATTAGTGGGCCACTTTTGGGTCATTCTAATTTCATCTAGACAACGTTTCGCGCAATTTTGACTAAATTTTGTATTTCATCGTTTTCGGGCACAAGAAAATCATTGGGTTATGACAGATTTTTGAGAAAATTCGATCAATGGGTCATTTTGTATCATAAGGGGTCAGGGTCAAACTAACTATATCTAAAAAACGGCTCAATCGATTTTATCTAAATTTTGTATCTAATGTTTTTTGACATGCTAAAACTAATGAGCTAGGCCACACGTTCGAGAGATTTCGCTTATAAGGGTCATTTGTTGGTCCTGATGGGTCATGCTAATTTTATATAGAAAATGGTACTTACCATTTTGACTATACTTTGTATTATATCGTTTTTGAGCAAGAGAAAACCATTTGGCTTGGACACATGCTCGCGAAAATTCGATTAGTGGGTCATTTTGGGTCTTAATGAGCTAGGGTCATTCTAATTATATATAACAACGAATAATCAATTTTGCCTAAATTTTGAAACAAAACGTTTCTTGTCACGAGAAGACTATTGGGCTGAGTCGCATGTTAAACAAAATTATATTAGTGGGTCATTTCGCTCCATTGCTGAATGCTGCCAAGCTAATTTTACCTAAAAAATGGCTTAAACGATTTTGATTCAATTTTATATTCTAGTGTTTTTGATTAACTGAAGACGTTTGAGCTATGTCACATGCTTGATCAAATTTGATTAGTGGCTCATTTTGGTTAATACGGGTCAGGGTCACGAGATTATGGCAAAAGCCAATAACTTGGTGATATTTGACAAAATATTGGCGACATATGGCCAAAAAATCGACTATAAAAATTACGAAAACCAAAACACGTATTTGGAGCCAAATGAAAGATTGCCTCCAAATTTGGCTATATCTGGCAAAAAATATTGTCTTTGAGGATGTAAAGAAATTTTTTATACATTCTTAAGAGGATTCCAGATACATGGTTAAACCAATCTGAGTCGAGCTAAAAAAGTGATTTAGATCGATGTCCTTTCGTTGTAAATTTTAAAATAAAGTAAAATTTAAAAACATGCGCATAAAAATATAGTATTCTTATTGATTGTTTTGCTAAATAATACTATTATAAACATGTTTTACAGTAATAATACAGAGTTAATGGTACAGTGAAAATATTATATCGAGTTGAACACAAAGTTAATTTTGACCGAGCTGAGCTCGGTCTCCCCTGCTAGTATACTACATATATATTCTACATATACACAAAAAATAAATATATCTATTTTTTTTCATGCTGTAGCACTCTTATTTACGAGCAGATATCGTTGAAACTGAGTATGTGCACAGAATGTCCCAAGGTTTTAACTAAAGTGTTTTATTAGTTTCATCCACCATCTTGTTTCGAAGTGCAGGTGTGAACAGGGAAACAGAATAATTTGAAATTTAAAAAATAGGTATAAAAGAGTTTTTTTCATTCTTAATTCTGGGTATTCAGGCTTGCTACAAGTGTCACAGAGCATTTTTTTATTCAATTCTTTTTACAAAGATATCTGTGAGAAAAATTGAAATTTTAAGATGGCTACAATTTTTAAATAATCTGATTTTTTTTACGTTGTTCCACTCAAATTTATGAACCGACTTAGACTTAACTGATGATGTGCACGTGATTTGGACAGGTATAGAGTGAATACATTGTTCGGCATTTACTACTGTCTAGTTACAAAATGCACTGTAAAAAATATCCGTTAAATTTACGGCAAGAACTGCTGACAGCAATGATGCCAGTAGTTTTTTCAATAAAAATTGCAGTAAAATTAGATGTAATAAAATTCTTACATCCAACTTTACTGAATTTTTTACGGGAAAAACTACTAAAGTTTTCTGCCAGCAGTTTTTGCCATAAATTTAACGAATTTATTTTTACAATGTACCATTGATTTAAAATTTCGTTTTTTTTAAGTATACAAATAATTAAAAATTAAAAAAATTCACCTTTAAATTTTCAAAATTTATACAGTGATAATGCTGATTTTTTTAATTTATCTTAAAATATGGCTGCAATATAGAAATTACAAAAAAAAGTTTGACGCCGTAAATTAAATCAATTTGCACGATATCTTACAAATGTTTTAAATTCCCATGAAATTCCAAATTTGACGAATTCTATGAATCTTTTATTATTTATATTTTATATCTCTATTTAATTCCACGTGTTTAAAGAAAATTAGGTGAATTTTCAAAAAAACAAGGGATACGAAAGTTTCCTTTTCCTTCTGACCCTTTGTATAGTTAAATTTTTTATTCATATTAATGTCAGAAACAGACTAAACAAAACATAAAATACCGAAATAATTTTTTGTAATCATATGTTCTTACAAAATATATTTTATTATAAATTCGCATAATTTACGTCGTGTTAATTTTTTTTTATAATATTGATATAGCAGCAGATGAAATTGGTTGCCACTGATTTTGGTTGCCATTTTTGCAGCAAAAATAAAAATAAAAATTCAATACTGATAAATTTATGTGAGTTTAAAAAATTTACTATTTTTTATGTTTTTAGATAAAAGTATTATTTGTTAAGTATCTGTTATCTTATTTCAAATGATAATTACATTGTTAATTACTGCACCACAAGCTGATTAAAAAATACGCATTATTGAAAAAAATATTTTATTGTTGCATTTAAAACATTTTAAATTCCCATAAATAAAACAATTTTATTAAATGTATTAATCTGATTAATGCAAATCACTTTTTTGATTTTACAAAAAATACTTATACACCATAATTGGAATAAAGGAAAGAGTAATATATGTAATTATAAAAAATCAATTATTAGTAAAATAACTTAGAAGTAATAAAATATATGATTAGCCGTTCAGCTTTAACATTATACTAATGTTTCTCTTCGATCAGCGTTTAATTCTTTTTCCTTAATATTGGATAAGGTGTATTTTTTTTGCGAAAGTACTTTTTTTTAATTAATAAAATAAAACAACAGAATGTTTTTTGTACTGGTTGTTAAAGTTTATTTCAAATATCAGACTTCTTTAAAAAATAATTTTAAAGCACATTTTAAGTTTTTTTTTCCTTTTTAAGAGATTGTTTAAATAGTAAATCTCCTTTAAAAAACCTTATTTTGATCCGAAAAGATAAACGATTTAAATGGCGTTTAAATGGAAAATTTGGGTTAGATATCCCATTCAGTTATTTGACCCGGTTACTGTATTTCAGCTATTGGATATGTGATGGAGCTAGTGATATATATATATATATATATAGATATATATTTTTTTAACTTTCACTCGTTTTGAAATAGCGTTGTAGAGGATATTACAGCAATTCATAAAATTAAATTTATACTCGTATTTATAAAAAATAATTATTTTGACTTTTGTTGTATATTCTCATAAGATAGCGATAGTAGCATGGAAAATATAACGTATTTATCGGAGAAATTTTATCAGAACATTAAATGAATATTATTGAAGAAGGTATGGAATGATGTGTTAGTTTACAGATTTCAGTCATATTTGTTCTCACTTCCAGAGCTGTTGAATAGAGAATGCTTTTCGATCAACTGGAGACTCTTGCCATGAGTTTGGATGCAGATGGTCAAAATCACTGTTTAAAGTTTTTGATGAAAATTTCATTTTAACTCGTATTTGTACTACAGGAATATCTTTTATAAAGTACCAGTGACTGAATATCTAGGAAAATATCAAAATTTATTCAGAAACAACTGTATTGACAAATATGAAAAATAAGACTCGCTTTTTCTTTTTAAACATGACGTATTATTGCAGTTTTTATATCCAATATAGCTGTTAAAATTCGTTATCATGAAGAGAGGGAAATCTCGTGATTAAAAGAATGAAAAATCAACATAAATAATTTAAATAGAGCAATTTCAAAACCTTTCTGTTTTCTTAATCAAATGCATCGCTTTTACAGAAAATCATTTTAACGGGCGGAAAAAAAATCTTTTAAAACTCACTACCAGAAATCTCATGGTACAAAAATGAAAAATCAACGTAATAATTTCAATAAAGTGAAATAATATTCAAACCTTTCTGTTTTCTTAATTAAATGCATCGCTAAAGAAGCATAATTTTCACTGGTGGAACAATTTTCTAAAAATATGTTTAAAACTCTTTCCGAATGAATGAAAATTATTGAAATTCATTGAAACAAATCTGTATTAAAAAACATAAGCAGCCCATGAATGAAAATTTGGTTTTCAGATGATAATAACATCATTTTAAAATCCAGAAATCGTCCACTTTTCAGAAAATAAAGTGCAAAAATTTTTAATGAATATTTGATGCAAATTATGTGGTTCAGATCTAATGTTAGTAAATTATGCACGTTTTCACTCAAATATCTTCGAAGTATTACGTCATTTTAAGAGATCAAAACACAAATGTCATTAAAAAAGCAAATTTAATAAAAATCTTATGACAATTTCCAAATATTGTACTTTAAGCATTGTATCTTTCTTACAACTTCAAATATTGTATCTTTCTGTTCCAATCTTTTACTTCCTCTTATAAAAGTGTCTTGTAATTTTATTGCATAGCTTATATAAATACAGAATGTCACAAATTGGAAAATGTACACAAATTTCACCTTTGTATTTTAATAAATTTATAGCCCTTTGCATTATAAAAGTTGTTTCACTTGATTTGATTGTATATTTTAATTTTTATATTTACATTTTTTTAATTAATGCTGTTGTTGCTGTTATTTTTGGAAATATTTTTCTTTCAAAATTGCTTTAAGCTTTTTTTGCTGGAATATCTATTTGGAATCAATTTTTAAATATAAATGTACATCACATTTCAATATTTTAGCTGTTTTTTTAGAAATATTCTTCATTATATATAAGTTTGTATTTCATATTTAATTTTCTATCAGTATAGTGCGACACTTCTTAATTTATTCTGTTCAATTTTACTTAATTTATTTACAGTCTTAATTGACATATTCGGATTCAGTATAGGGTGGATCACTCTTATATATTAAAAAAATAAAGTTATTATAATCAAAAACTACGTATGCGAAAAGATGTTATTTAGTATGGAAATTAAAAGAAACATAATTAAAAGAATGAATTTTAAATTTAAATGCTGCCGCAATCAGGTTAAAATTTCGAAAAAAAAATTAAAAAAACCTAATTTTGGTTACAGGATTTTTGATTTAAAATATTTGTTTTAAATAAAAAAAAACACTTTGCGGAAAAGTTATTGCATTCTATGGATGTCAAGAGAAAAATGATAAACAAAAATAACTTGAAATAAACAATAACAAAAATAATTTTGAAAAAAATAACGGAAAGAGACTTTTGGTTATTTGGTTTTGACTCAAAACAATAGTTTTAATATTGGTCAAAATCTACCTATGCTAAAATGATGTTATACTGTATGGATATTAAGCAAAAAATTATTTTCAAAATTTAAAGATAATTTAAAGCTTAGACAAAATTTAAAGCTTAGCTTTAAAGCTAATTTAAAAGCTAATTTAAAGCTTAGCTTTAAAGAAATTTAAAGCTAAAAGGGAGTTGAACTTTCGGAAGAAAATGAATTTTGCACCTAGTCTCCCGCTTTATACCTCTACCCCTGCATGATTCGGAAGCACTGTGTCTTTTCTGTATTATCAGCATTCATTGAAAGTGGGCCCAAAGCACTGATGACATCATTATCTCACCTGTAATGACGGAATTTACAGACGTAGTCAAAACATTGGACCGCTTTGGCATTTTTTACCAAGCAAGCACTGTCAATGTGTCTGCTGCGTTACACAATGCGGGCATTATCTCACAATGCGATATATCGAACATTGTTGATAGAAATAAAATTCAGCGTCAGAGATCAAAGGCATGAACCTCTCTAACATCTCAAGCAAAATATTATAACAATGATCAGTTTGGTTTATACTTCGATGGCCGTAAACTCAAAACTGTATCAAAAATAACAGAAAAAAAGTCGTAATAGAAGAACACATAAGCTTGGTAAAAGAACATTGTTTCGAGTTGATTTTTCATGAATTTGTAGGTACCGGGAGAGCGCAAACCATTGGAAAACACATCGTATTTTTTTTCTTATGTGTTTACAATAATACAGATAAAACTAAGTTCCTTGCGATCGCTTGCGACTTAATATCTGTTAACTCTGGCTTTAAACGAGATGTTATTCGAAATATGCAGTTTATCTTGAAATGTATACTTCTGTGGTTTGTGTGTCAGTTACAGGTCAATGAACTTTCGCTACGTCATCTTTTCGCACACTTGAATGGAACTACGCCTGGGATTAGAAGTTTCAATGGTGAAATAGGAAAATTGTTGGCTGGATGCGATAAGCTACCTGTGGTTTTATTCATATCAATTAAATATACCCTATGTGAAGTAACTAAAAAGAAAAGACTGATGTACTGATCAATTGTACCAAATGGAAATCTGTGAAACCATCAACTACGGATATTACTGCATAAGTCTATCGGAGAGAAACCTTCGAAATGTTTGCCACTCAAGGTGGTTAACAACCACAAGTAGAATTCTCAGACTCTATGTAGCTTGTGAAAATCGATCTGTGGACCTACTAGTATTAACGACGTTTATCATAAAAGTATATGCGCCGATGTTGTTCCAGATCAAAACAAAATCATTGGTAATCTATAGTGCACAGCATTCACATCAATCAAACGTTCTCTCGCGTTATATGTCGAGTGATCTGAAGGAGATCATAGATCATATTACCAGGGGAAATGGGTTTTTTCAATGGACTTCATGCCATTTTTCGACACCAAACTAGGTTATCGCCCAATGTAATTTAGACGATTTTTTAGAATTTTCTTGATTTAATATAAATAAATTGTTAAATAAGAAAATGAAGAAATTTGTGTAACTATTTAAGTGTTTTCTCATTGCAAAAATATCAAAAAATACTGAAATATATGTTTTACATTAAAAAAATCACTTTCACTTTTTACCGTAAAAAGACTCAAATACGTAAAATTCATCCGCTTTGCGACAGTATTAAATTTTGGATTTTTTTTTTTTTTTTTTTTTTTTTTTTTTACTTACTTTTATCATAATCACCTTATAATAGAGCAATTTTTCCACATAGGTAGGTTTTTGAACCAATAATTCTCAATCAATTATTTATCTAATTCTAAAATTAGGTTTATTTTAAACTTTTACGAAATTTCAACCCCATTGCTAGAGTATTAATTTTTTTCCCCATTATTTGTCTTTAAATATCCATGCAACAGAACATGTTTTCCTCAAAGGTAGGTTTTTAAATTATGAAAAAAAATCGATATACCCTAGTACGCATAAAAAATTCCAGTGTAAAGAATAATGGGAAATATTTCATAATTTTCTTTATTGACATAATAAAGCTAATTACTTTTAATAGTTAAAAACTTGAATAATCTTTTTTAATGGACTAATCCCCATATCGACTAAAGTTTTCCAGAAGACTATGTTAAGCTGTCATTGAAGGAATATTTTATGTTTAGCTGTTCACGTTCTGAAAAGATAACAATCAAGATATTTTATCTATGATTTTTTTGCATGTTATTCTCAAACAAATAAGTTTGTTTACATTGGAACTTTCTTGAAGTTCCCATTAGCAACTATTCTAATAATTCAGAAACACTTTTACTGAATTTTTTTATCATGTATTTAAAATAGCATTAGGTAACTTAGAAAATCTGTAGCGCATCTATCTTTTATATATTAAGGAATATTGTTTAAGTTTTCATCAATAAAAATTATTCTCTATTTCTCTTTTTTATATGTTTTATGTAAATTTCAGTGACACTTTATCTAATGGTTTTAGAAAATTTATTTTAAGATAGTACATATATTTTATAAGAAAAACTTTTAGATTCAAGAAGTTCGACACCTAAGAAATAATACTTTCTACTGTTATTTTCTAAAAATGTCAGCCATTATTTACCAAATATAAAATTAAAATTTCACCACAGTTTCTTGTTAAATAATTCTATCTTACTGTTTTTGGTATACTGCGAAAACGATACATAAAATAAAGATTTGTTTACAATATACAGTGCTTTCCATACACCTAATCATTTATTTAAAAATAATTAGAATTATCAGTCATTTTGCAGTATGTATTTTTATAAATTATAGAATGATTGACGTTTTACGATTTCTCAGTTTATCCGTACTTGAACATAAAACCGGACAAACAAAAGAGTGCTTTTTAAATGCTAAATAACCGTCTTATACAAGCACCAAGTTGCTTCGCGCACAATATTTACTTGTCACTTAGGTTACACGAATGAAAAAGAAATCTTTATCAGTATAATAAAGAATAGTGCATTGTTGATTTAAAATTATGATCAAATTCTGGTTGCAATTATAAAACGTTATCGACAATCTAGTAATAAACAGTTTTCTTCAATTATGCATTCTCGGAAATTTATATTTTGATAAACGTAGTTAAATTTATGCATGTTATCAAACTTCGTACAAAGTATGTAATAAATTAAATTAATAGCATCTAAACATCGAATATTGTATTGTTTTTTCAAGAATGTTATGTAAAACACACTGTAAAATATCAAAACCTGCAAAATGATATGCATTTTGTTTGTTTATTATAAAAAAAAGATCTTATAATATTTTTCGTTATTTCCATTAAGAAGAACATTCACATTCGTGATCAAATCAATTTTCCCACTAGTGTTAAAACTAAAAATTCTTAATTTTATTATTCGTGACCTGTTTTACTCTGATGCAGGCTATATATTCCCTGTGAGGGAGTTTGGTAGTTGCAGATATTTGTTAGGACATTTTAGAAGAACGAAATGATCAGTATAGTAGTCCAGATTCGGATGTACGAAAAAACCCCACAATGATTGCTAAGTTACTCTTTATTTAGACATGTATTACTAGGGGGGCACACATACAGTACTCGGAGAAAATCTCCGAACAGCGATTAGCAACTTCACAAGACGAGAGCAGTGAATCAAGTGGCTTCGTACATAGCAACAAACCGCCACTTTTGGCATGATAGAAAATCGCCAACATACACAAGTTCGCCCATGCACAATGGATAGTATACGCCAAATAACAGTTAAAATGCAGCCAGCAAGATCAGAATTCAATTTGGTTTCCCAGCTGGGATGGGAAAGGAAAGGTTGCCAAACAATAAATGTTACACGTGTTGTTTTGTCTAATAAAGAAGCACACCGAAGGGACATCAGATTTTACTGCGCAGATGTTAAATTCTTTTTAGGGTTTTGTCGAGAAAGGAAAAAGAAGCGTAAGCATAAATTTCAACTGCGAAACAGAGATGATCTCCTTATAAGGTAATGCAGAATTGCTTCAATCGGAAATAGCAGACATCTGGGAATTGTTTTAAACGGTTGATTAATATGTGAGTGTATTTCTCACAGATAAAGTTAAGCAGCTGCCGATTTTCGGTTAGAGAATTAATAAGCAAGAAAATGGAAAAGGAATGAAGGACAACTTAAAACTAATTTTGAATTGAACAGAGACGGGGGGTGTAAAGGAATAATTTAAGAAAAATAACCAATATATAACGAAATAATCGTTATATATATCACCCGGTGCACCACAAAAAAAACTTTTGCTGTCCAATGTGCATAGGCTAGCATACAATATTATAACCTAAAAACATACATAAATGCAAAAGTTTTTTTTTATATGTATCTGTAGAAATTTGACGTCATGATAATGGAGACATTTGTATTCAAAAACAGTCAGCAGTTCTAAAGTTTCTATATTTTTTTACTATTTCTGTATATGGATCCAAGCTAGTACTGTATTTTTATACGTAGAAGTTGAGTCGACTCAGACAGTACAAAAATATTACTGCAGCTTTGATTGTTATCATGACACAAGTAAAAATTTTGAAACATATACACAAAACATGAAACTAATACTAAATGAATGTAAAATAGCAATACACAAAAATAACATAATAACACTATATTTTTCAAAAAAAATTAAAAAAGAGTAATATGATGTATATTAAAATAAAAATGTTTTTGTAAAAACATGATTCATGCCGAAGCATAGGATGACAAAAAAAAAAAAAAGAGGTACTCCAAGCACGCCCATAAAAATATGCGTCACCCTGAATCTTGTGTACAACACAAGTATTATGGCATCGGCTTAGGGCCTAGCCTTAGATGAGGAGGGAATTGTGATGCTCCCCCGAAGGCACTAGCGGTCTTCTGAAGGAGCCCACGTCGAATTACATGAAAAAATTTGAATTGTTGTGAATTGGAATCACAATTCAAAAATTTGAATCAAAACTCCAATTCCAAAACTTTGTTTCTCAACACAATGAAGCTTGAACCCTTAGGGCATTAATTTTGAACTGGAACAAGACTTCAAAGGGAAGAATTCAAAAATAAAAAAACAAAAAATGTATGTCATATAATAACTAATATGGGCAGACAATCCTAGAGTGAAGAGAGACGAAAAATGTGTCACAATCGAGTGGGGGGATGAACAAGTCATATATGAAAACAGTGTTCTATTTAATTACATGAATCATTTGTTTACTTTTCTAAACTACAGTACCTGTTTATCTAACTATAATATGTTTGACTTATAGTACAGGAATTGTTAAGTGGGAGGTTAGCTAGTGGAAAAATATTGAATTAATGAATATTGTCAAAGAAATTTTAAGTGTACTGCAAAAAGAAACAAAATAAAAAGTAACTAAAATTTAAGTGAGTATGAAGACATATCTAAGTGTTAAAGGATAACAATGATACCTAATATTGTTCCTAAGAGATCTTCAGAGCAACAGTGATGGACCAGCCATGATATTGTTAAAGATCAGTCAAAAACAACATACACACAACCATGAGCTCTTTGGTTGGATATGTGGTATCATAAAACATGACATAAAAAATAATAAATAGTGTTTTTACATTAGCTTCTGTTTCTTAGATTGTATGTATGTGGTTGATAAAACGTATTAAAGTTAGTGTTGTTTATATGACTTGATGCATCAAATAAATGTCCATAACGAGGAGGTGCTAGTAAAAGTCTATCAATATGTACCCGAAATGCTGTGTTATCAGGAATATACAACCTTTTAATTGAGAATGACACAGGGGAATGTTTACAAGTGACAATATATGGACCAGTATACTTTGTTTTAAACTTGTCATTTGATTTTAGATATACAATATCTTTTAAGAAAATGGATCTTAATTTAGCTTTCTGACCGTAATATTTATATCTCTTATCTTGAGCAGATTTAATGTTGTTATAAGCTTTGTGATATATCTTACTCAAATCATCAAGTAATTTGTGTACTTCAATATGTTTATCAAGAAAGGGTTGGTTGCACGACTGATCAAAAGTGTCAAAAATTAGAGAAAGTTCGCGTCCAAAATGAAGAAAATTAGGAGAGTACAATGTAGTTGCATGTTTGGAGCCGTTATAAAGTGACTTGTGTATAAATACAGCATTTTCAAATGAATGACCTTCTTGTAAAAGAATATTAACTGAATATTTGATTGACTTATTGATTCGCTCTGCAATCGCATTTGATTGTGGTCTCGAGGCAGAGCTGTGTAATACCTTAATGCCCATTGTATCATTAAAAATGTTATATACCTGAGAAGTGTACTGGGGTCCTAAATCTGATAAGACAACCGAAGGTCTCCCAAAGGTGGTTATGTAAGAGAATAAGCATTTAACAACCTTACTTGCAGATATGTCATTAAGTGGAAAGAGTTCAAAATGTCTCGAAAAATGATCAATGATAGTTAAAACATATTTTCCATTAGTAAACGGTCCAAGGAGATCAGTACTGATAGTGTGACCAGGGTACCTGGGAGTGTATGTGGGCTGCAAAGGTGCGGGTGGAGTTTGGTGATGTTTAGTTTGAAGACATTTGATACATGATGCAACAAAGTTTAAAGTGTCTACATACATACCCTTCCAAAAATATCTACCTGACATGAATTCATAAGTTTTATTAAAGCCAAAATGAGAAAAATGTGAAATTGATAAGACTTTGCTTTTAAGTGAATTTGGAACAATAATGTGATACGAAAAAGTGTCATTAAAAATATTTTCCTTCTTTAACATTAATACTTTCGAATCAGGATGAATGAAGTAGTTAGGAAATTTTTGAGAAGATCCTTTCTTTAAGATTTTTTTATAAACAACAGACAAAGTAGGGTCATTTTGTTGTTCAGTAGCAAATGTTTCATTCGAAATTTCTAATAAAGGGTCAGGATTTGTTTGTGTACCAGAAATAAGGCAGTTAACATGCATATTAGAATCACTCGAGCTGGAATGTGGAGTATCACATTCTACAATAGGTAAGGGTTGAGTATCATGAATCAGTTCAGGATTTGTAGCTAAAGTCTGTTGATTATTTTCAAAGTTACAGCGAGATAAATAGTCAGCGAGTACATTCTTTTTACCTGGAATATGTTGAAATTTGTATGTGTATTCTGAGAGATCCATGAGCCAGCGAGAGATAATATCAGCCGGGTTCGTAGTTTTGTTGTATTTTTCTAGGGGTTTACTATCTGAAAGGATTACAAATTCTCTGTTGTATAAATAATATTTGAAAGCAGTAACTGATTTATGAATCGCCATGAGTTCTAATTTAAGTGCAGGATATTTTTTTTCTGGTGCTTTTAAAGATTTTGAAAAATACGCAACAGGTAATAGTTGTTTATCATGTTCTTGTAGTAAGACGCCAGAAATAGCAATATTTGACGCATCAGTATTTAAATAGAACTTTTTGTTCCAATCAGGTAATCTAACCATGGGTGGATTAAAGAATATCTTCTGTATGGTGTCCATAATTTTTTGATGTTTACTTGTCCACTTAAATTTGGCTTTTGGAGTAGTTAAGTTTATGAGAGGCTGCACAAGTTCAGAAAAGGATGGAACCAGAGATTTGTAGAATGTATTGACACCTATGAGTGCTTTTAATTGTCGTTTAGTTGTAGGTGTTGGAAAAGATGTTATTTTTACAATGTTCGACTGAACAGGAGAAATAGTTTGATTTTCTATGTGAAATCCAAGATAATCTAAACTGGTTTTGTGAAAAGTGCATTTGTTAGGGGACAGCATTAAGTTATATTTTACTAATATTGCAAGAATTTTATCCAACTTATCACACATTTCTTGATATGAATTGGCACCAACAATAAGATCATCTTGGTAGGTATAGACACCTTCTAACTGTAATTCATCAAGTAAGGAGTCCATTAAAGCTTGATAAATTGAGGCGCTAGATTTTAATCCGAATACTAATCTCTTATACCGAAAAGAACCGAACATTGTAGTGAATGTGAGCTGATTTTGAAATTTTGCAGGCAAATCAATCTGATGATATGCCTGATGAAAGTCGAGAGAAGAGAAAAAACGATATTGTGAAAGATTTGAAATAATAGTTTGAATTTTTAGAAGTGGATAGGACGAACCTTGAATTATAGTATTAACCATTCTGAGATCTAATGCGAGTCTATATTTCTGTATACCTGTACCGTCTGGTTTCTTTTTAACAAGGAGCATGGGGCAGGCCCATTCGGAACAATGACGTTCAATGATTTTGGCATCAAGCAACTGTTTGATTTGATTTAAAACATCCTTTTGCACAGCTTGGGGAAGAGGGAAAGGAAGAGTCTTTATTGGGTAATCATTAATGAATTTCAAATCAGGTACAATTTTATCAGTATGACCAAGTGTGTCTAATGATTTGGAAAAGGCAGGATAATAATTAAGTAGCAATTTAGTTAGGTTCTTTGCTTCGTCAGATTTTAAGTGAGAAAGTTTAAAATCATTAGCCGATAACTCCTGCTTTCTTTTTTGTAAGATTTCATTAGACGCCTGAATAAAATTTACAAAGTGCTGTTCTGAGTTATTTTGCTTGTCAGACATTTCAGAAGTATAGTCGCGAATTTCCTCAATCTCATACAATTGACCTATTTTTGTGTGTTTAGGGAGGTGAATGGTCTTTTCAGAAGTGTTTTTAAGTGTTATTGAGAAGAAATGATGTATTTGTGAAGTTTTCTTTGTTTTAGTGGATAATTTGTTCATTTGAATAATGGCATCATTTCCTATTAATTCTTTTGTTTGTGCCAAATATTCAAATAGATAATTTCTGTCATTGTTAATGTTATTGGAAGTGTAAACAGAGCACCATATTTGTTGTTGAGGTTCCAATATAATTTTTCGAGTTAAGAACACCGCTTGATTCATTACAACATCACTCAAAGAATTGCATGATTTTGATTGTTTCTCTCCAGAAGATTCTTTACTGGTTTTTAAAGGAACAGAGAAATTATTGTTGAAATGGAGACACTTGTTAAAAGTATCGATGACAACATTGTATCTAGTTATGAAATCAAAACCTAAAATGCCTTCAAAACTGGAAGACTCGGGTATGTCAACAATATAAAAGTGGTGTGAAAACGCTTTTTGTTTTAGCTTAATGGATGTTCTGATGCAGGCGGAAAATGAGACATCAGAATTGACAGTTTTAATATTGACGTCAGTGGACAGTCTTTTATATTTTAAGACAGGTTTAAGTTGATTAAATAATTTTTGTGAAAGTAAAGATATACTACTACCATAATCAGCAACAAAGTAATATCATGGTTTGCTATAGTGGCTTTAACAAGAGGAAGGGATGGTGACATAGTGTTTACACTACAAATTATCTGAACATTATCACTTTCTGTTTGTGTACTGATGTTATTTGCTATTTTAATGGAGTCAAAAGTTTGGGAACCTACTGAATTAACTAGTCTCGAACTTGAAATTTTAGGTAAAACGGGGTCAAAAAGAAAAGTTGCTGATGTAGAAGTATTAGATTGAGACACAACACCATCAGCATTGATACAAAAATTGTATCTCTGTTTCAGTTTTCCTGAAATTGTGGAGTGAAATTTGTGTAATTGTTTTTTCTTTGAGTATTTGCTCTTTTCCATTTAAAACAAGAGAGCGCGTCGTGATTGTTTCGGCCACATAACTGACAAACAACTGGTTTTTTTTGTGAAAACTTGTGTGGGGAATAACGTCTAGTGTAGCTCCGATTTTTGTAATTTTTTTTTAAACGTGAAACACTTGCGGAATGTTTTGGTCTAGTCTGCAGATTTTTTTGCTCAGTTCCGGTTTTAGTATCAGGAGGGACAAAAGATAATGCATTTATTTTCTCAGAGATTTCTTTTAATTGCGATTCAATGAGATTTTCTGATCTGTGTACCGAAGGTAAGGAATGTAAGATTTTCTCATTCCTTAAAATTTCATGAAGGGTTTGCGCTCTTTCAACTGCTGTTTTATAATCATTAATGCCTTCTTCCTGTAATTTTATTCTAATATTTGAAGGAAGGGCTTCTAGAAATTTCATGAGTTTGATAGTGTTGCGTGCATTTTCGTCGTTGATATCTGCATATACTGTAGCCGCAAGAACATTTAGTCTATGGGCTAAATTTTTTATGGTCTCAGAAGGCATAAGTGCTAAACTGGACAACTCAACCGAGGCAACACATTTACTAGGGGGGGCGAAAAATGCCGCAAATTCTTTTTCCAGCAAATCGAGGTCTGTTATCTTTTGCAGGTCGGGGTTTTGTGCTAGAAATTTTTGTGCAGGCCCAACTAACTTTCCCTTTAAGATTGCAATTGTTGTTTGTGGGTTATACTTATTAATTTCCGCAGAGACTCTAACTTGATCAAAGAAAAATTTAAGTAAATCTGGATCTCCATCATATTGAATGATATTTATCGGAATTTGTTTTGCCGCCATGATTTTACAGTTTTTTTTTGTTTTGATTAAGCCCACAAGTATTGAGAAATTGTTACACAGTCCGGACTTATACCCTAAAGCACATTGAAAACGAGTAAATTTCCTAGCAAGTAAACTACGTAAACTAGCAAAAATAAATAGATTTTAAAATATACCTCACTTTAAAGATATCTTATTTAAACCTCTTATAATAGTAAAGCAAAGGGAGCACATACAAAAGTAACTCATTTAGAAAATAAATTAAATAAAAAGCAAAATAATTACACTTTGAAACATATATCTATATATTCCTTCACTTTTAAAAAAATACTTACTTTATCTTTAGATAATAAAGCAAAGAAAACTCTATAGAAAACCGCAAAAACTGTTAGCAAGCAAGGGAAAAAAAAATCCTTTAACTTCTTTACACAAGGAAAAAAAATTCCTTTTTTTGTAACATAAAACCTTCTGATTTATTTATATTTTTTGGATGAAAAAGAATGTTCTTATTTTAACCTTGTAATTAAAAGTTCAAAACTGGTTAAACACTTATTTAAGTATACTAGAGAATCTAAATACAAATTTAAAAAAAAACGAAGGGGTATGGGACGTTAAATATGAAATAATAGCACATAAATGCAAATAACTGATAAAAACTGCATAACATGTCAGCAAAAATAATAACTAGAAATGACAACAGTTACCGTGCTTTCGCAAATTAAAAATCTTTGCAAAAACACAATAAAAGGATTATATTAATGCTCTATACAGAACATAAATGTTGACCGTTGTGTCCTGAATGTGAAAGCAGAACATGAAATAAACAAAGTAGGTGGGTTGACTTACTGATTTAGTTTTAAAAAATAATTAAATGATTACTAATTTAATAACACAAAAACTTAGGGAAATGGGGCAAGATCTGCTCTCACGTTCAAAATGTAGATTATTTCGAAGTTGATTTTCGTTGTTGTGCACTTTTTCTCTTTTATTTATCACAGAAGACTAGCAGAAATTTTATATTTGTTGGTGTCCGAGATTCATGAAGCAGTTCTTTAGTGTTGTCAAGTGAAAATAAATTCGCACTAATATATCTTTTTTGCTTTATATTAACAACTTAAAGAAACATTTAGTAAATTGAAAAAAAACAAGATACAGGAATGCAGTTTCCTGCTGCGGTTGCGGGATTAACATATCCAAGAATGCGACACAGTAAGAGAAATATAAGCACCGTGTGTGCTTTACAAAAACATAAGAGCAACTGAACTGAGTTCGTTCACAGTAAAATGTTGTCCTTGAAGTAATCAACACAAATGATTTCGCAATCCTGTGCAATCATCCACTTATGAAATGTTTAAATAAACAATGATATTAAATATTTCATTAATGTCACTTTTGAATAATGGATTAATTTATAGTTTATAAATATTATGGTTTTAAAGTAAACAGTTAATGTAATTAATGTCACTTCTGAAATATGAAGTAATTTGATGTTTATCAATATTACTGTTTTTAGAATAAACACTTTAAGTACTTAAACACACTCCCACCCTATCAGGCCTTAGTCCTGATATATAGGAAGGAGCGCTAATTTGTGTACAGGTCGTCTCAAAAACGATCCTCTACACTGTATGGTCACAACACGGACATGTCCGTCTTTTCCTGGGTGCACCTCTGTTACCCGGCCCAATGGCCAAGAGTCTGGTGGCTGAGTATCATCAAGGAGTAGCACAACTTGTCCAGGTTGAAGATTACGTTGCTCGACTCTCCACTTGCTTCTTTTTTGGAGCGAGATCAAATACTCCTTCTTAAATCGCTGTGAGAATCCTCTTTTTAAATTTTGCAGTAGCTCCCAGCGATTTCTAGGGTTGCATGTGATGGATGAGGTCTCCTCCGGTATTGAGAAGATTACATCACCTGTAAGAAAATGTGAGGGTGTGAGAACATTTATGCAGTCACTATCATTGTCATTTAAATGTATGAGAGGTCGCGAATTTAACAAGGCTTCGACTTGGCTAAGTAGGGTGGCGAGCTCTTCGAAAGTCAGGAGTGTCTCTCCTATTACTCTTTTTAGATGATGTTTGGCGGATTTTATCGCAGCCTCCCAAATTCCGCCAAAGTGAGGGGAAGAAGGAGGGATAAAATGCCATTCAATGGATTTTTCAGTTAAATATCGAGACATGATTTCATTTTTAGGAAATGACAACCATGCCCTCTGTATTTGGTCAATTTTTCTTGATGCCCCGACAAAGTTCTTCCCGTTGTCACTATAAAGGTGACGTGGGGTACCTCTTCTTGCACTAAAACGTCGAAGAGCTGCTATAAATGCTTCAGTTGTTAGGTCACTTACAGCTTCTATATGGACCGCTTTCGTAGCAAGACAAATAAATAAGGCAATGTAACCCTTAGTTGTTTTTGCACCCCTACCCTTGCTAAATTTAATGGATATGGGGCCTGCGTAATCAATTCCACTGGCAAAAAAGGGGCGTTCAAGATTTACTCGAGGTTTAGGTAAATTCCCCATTAATGGAGGAGTTGTAATAGCTTTCTTGTATCTGAAACATTTTAAACATCTATTAATGCATTTGTTAATGAGCTTTTTTCCACCAATTATCCAAAAAGATTGTTTTATGATGTGCGATAGTAGAGAAGGTCCAGCATGTAAAGTGGCAATATGCTGTTGTATTATCAATAGTTCACTCATTTTATGTTGTGATGGAAGTATTACCGGATGCTTGTGATTAAATGCTAACTGTGAATTTTGCAGGCGTCCTCCCACCCGTAAGATACCCTTAGCATCAATAAACGGATATAGGGAGTGTAATTTGCTTTTCTTAGCTAGAGGTTTTTGTTCTTTGATGCAATTTAACTCTTCTTTAAAGTAAGAATTTTGAATCCAAAGAACGATCATTTCTTCAGCAGATTTTGTTTCGTTAAATGTAAGTACTGTTGAAGGGATTTGATATTCATTAGCATTTTTGCATTTTTTAATGAATCTTATGCAATATGCCAGAATGCGGATAATTTTTGAAAGTGAAGAGTGCTTTTGAAACAAATTATCTAGTACATCATTTGGAGCATGCGTGTGAAATGAAAAAATGGGATCCGACCTTTGCTCGGATTTGATTTGCTCATCGAATTCATCAACATTTAAGTCATCTTTCGGCCAATTAGATGGGTCTAGAAGTAGCCAGCCTGGCCCTTTCCACCATAGCTCGCATTCTGGCAAACACTTTGGGTCGATACCGCGAGAAGCGATATCTGCGGGATTATCTTTTGAGGGAACGTGTCCCCAGTGCTTAGTAGGTAAAACTTCTGTTATTTGAGAGGTTCTGTTCGCGACAAATGTTTTCCACTTGCGGGGGTGTGCGGATAACCATGAAAGGACTACTTTAGAATCAGTCCATGCAAAAATATCGAACTTGTAATTCTTTAGTGTGTCCATAACTGTGCGGAATAATTTAGATAATAAGTGAGCACCGCAAAGTTCTAATTTAGGGACAGAAATTTGCTTGATTGGTGCAACTTTTGTTTTAGAAACCAAAAGAAAAGCATTGGTTTTTCCATTGCAAGTTTGTCGGCAATAAATTGCGGCAGCATAAGCTAGTGTTGACGCATCGGAGAATCCGTGTAATTCGAAGGCATTCTCGGATGAAAGCGTAACACATCTTGGTATCGAAAATTGATTGATTTCATTGAATGAATTTTGAAATTTGAATAATTCCTCAGTTAGATGTTCTGGAATAATAGTGTCCCAGTCCCCTTTTGTCAACCACAGTTTTTGATAAAATATTTTTAAAGTTACAGTGCATGATGAAATTAGACCCAGTGGGTCAAAGATTCTAGCCGATTCTGCTAAAATTTGCCTCTTTGTAAGAGGTGGAGTGAGATTTAGTGAAACCTTGAAAATAAAAGTATCTGAAGAAGAGTTCCAGCTTAATCCTAGAACTTTAGAGCTTCCGTTATCACTAGGAATTATTTCAAAATTCGATTCGGCATTGGAATCATCTTGAAACTCTCTAAGAAATTCCTTTGAATTTGAATTCCATTTTCTTAAGTGGAAACCATGCGCGTGCAAAACATCGCTAATTTCTTTACAAGTTTCTATTGCCTCGCTAACAGTGTTTGAGCCTGAAAGAAGATCATCCATATAGAAATCTTTCTCCAATGTTTGAGAAATAACAGCGTTTTTTGTATAATCATCAGCAATTTGTTTGAGACATTTAGTGGCTAGATAAGACGCTGGAGCTAGCCCATAAGTAACTGTTTTTAATTTGAAATTTTTTATTTCCTCATTAGAGTTAAACCTCCAAACTATTTTCTGATAATTTTGATCTTCTTCAGAAACTAAAATCTGGCGGTACATCTTTTCTATGTCAGCGCAAAAAACAATTTTCGGAACTCGAAAATTAAGTAAAATTTCAAATATGTCCCTTTGTAATTTAGGACCTACTCCCAAAATTGAATTCAAGGAATTACCTTTTGAAGTATTACATGATGCATCAAACACAACTCTCAACTTGGTAGTAGTACTAGAAGGTTTAATAACCGCATGATGAGGAAGAAAATATTGTTCATTTTCAGAATCGTTAATGTCATTTTGTGTTATTAATTCCATATGGCCTAACTGTATATATTCGCGCATAAAATCCTTGTATTGCTTTTCGAATTCTGGGTTTTCTTTAAATTTCCTTTCCATCGCCAACAAGCGAGAAATTGCGGCAGGTCTAGAATTACCTAATTCTGTCGTAGGTTTAACAAAAGGTAATTTTACCACAAAACGACCCTCGGAATTAATTGAGTAAGTTTTCTGAAAATGTGATTCAACAAATTGTTCTTCTGGAGACAGAATTTGAGCATTATTATTGAATACTTCTTCCATTTCCCAAAACCGTTTTAATTCATTATCAATATTAAGTTCATAAATATGTAAATTATGCATTGAATTAGGAGTTGTGTTAAGATGAGGCATTTTTCCCGATACGAGAAAGCCAAAGATGGAATTTTGCGCAATTAAACTGCTCTGAGCACATGTTATTTGACCAGGAAGCAAAATAGAAAAAAAGTAATCTGATCCTAAAATAACATCAATTTTATTTTGAGTCCCAAAATGTGGATCTGCCAAGTTTACATTTTTTAAGTGTGAATAATGCTCTTCACTTATTTTCTCAGAAGGTAATGGAGCTGTTAATTCGTCTAAAATAAAAGCTTTCACTGACAACTTACTGTCAGCATTATGAATTGATATAAGATCAATCATTACGTAACCCTTTGTTACTGCGATTTTTGAATTAGAAAGACCTTTCACGGGAAATCGGGCATTTTTCCTTTTGAATCCTAACACTTTCATGCATGATTCTGAAACGAACGTAGATTCTGAGCCACTGTCACACATAATTCTTAACGTATGCTTTTGACCCATGCAATCATAAATATATACTGTAGCAGTGGGCAAAAGTGCGAAAGATGTTTGAACAGAATTTATTGAAGGAGAAACTTCTTTTTTATTATCATCAGGAATCGAAAGGTCCTCTGAATCAGATTTGCTTTTCCGACTCTGTTTTTCATTCGGACGTGAAGTTGACATCGCATAATTTTGTAGTTTATTCTCGCATAATAGCGTATGGTGTTTAAGCTGGCAATGATGACAGCTAAATGTAGAATTACATTGATATGTGTAGTGTCTGTCAGATAAACAGTTGCTACATAATTTGTTTTTTCTCACAAATTGTTTTCTATCTCTTACGTTTAATTCCTTGAATTTAATACATTTGTACAATAAGTGATTAGCTTTACAAAATAAACATTTGATAACGTTATTGGCGGGAGCTTTGTGAAAATTAAATTGTTTCTCTTTTTTATGTAACCCTGTATAATCATTATTATACAATTCTAAAGATAAACATCTGTCATTAATGAACTGAATAAATTGATCAAAAGAAGGAAAATCATCCTTCGATGAATATTGAGCCCATTCTTCACGTGTTTTATTATCAACCTTTTGAAGAAGAATATGAATTAACCAAATGTCTCTCTCTGATGCTTTAACATCGATTGATTTGAGAGCACGAATTACCTCGTCAGAGATATCTGATATATTGCGTAAGTTAAGTGCATTAGCATGAATAATGGGAGGTATATCCATAAATGTTTTGATAAGAGCTGCGACAATTTGTTTTCTTTTGTCGTATCTTGACAATAATTTTTCCCATGCTTCTGCATAACTGGTTTCAGAAATGGGAATATGTTTTATAATTGACGATGGCTCTTCACCGAGCAAACCTCTTAAGTATTGAAATTTTTGAATGTTTGTTATACTGGCATTATTATGCACTAACGATAAATATAAGTCTTTAAATGACATCCAGTTTTTGAAATTACCATCAAATTGCTCAATATTCAATCTGGGTAATTTAAAATTATTAGTTGTATTAACTATAGGTAATTGTTCATTAACAACTTGAGAATGTGCATTCATACTATTTATAGAAAATTTTTCAAGTTCTGATTGCAGTTTGGCTTTGGTTTCATAATATTTTGTTTCAAATTCCTCCATTTCCGAGGATTCTTCTGGTAATTGTGCATCATATTTATCAAAATCGAAATAAGCTGTTTCTAATTTTTCTAATTTATTCAATAAATCATTCTTTTGAAAAACTTGATCAGCGTCAATGAAGTTCGTGATACGTGTTAATGCAGATTTAGCTCTGCCACGTAAATTTATTGCTGTCTTTTCTAAATCTTCTTGACTCATTATTAAAATAATGAGGGAACCAAGTTAAAAAACAAAGCCAAACTGATAATAAACCAAAATGTACTTATCTGAAACAGTTGGGCTGAAGGGTGCTCCTTTACGGCGACTTTGAAACGAAGTAATCCATAAAAAGCGATGTGTGCAGGTACATCTGAAACAGCTGGGATGAATGGTACTCCTTTATGGCGACTTTGAGACGGCGTAATTCATCAAAAGCGATGTGCGCAAGTTATCTCGCCGGTGGTGCCTCCATAATGTTGGTGTCCGAGATTCATGAAGCAGTTCTTTAGTGTTGTCAAGTGAAAATAAATTCGCACTAATATATCTTTTTTGCTTTATATTAACAACTTAAAGAAACATTTAGTAAATTGAAAAAAAACAAGATACAGGAATGCAGTTTCCTGCTGCGGTTGCGGGATTAACATATCCAAGAATGCGACACAGTAAGAGAAATATAAGCACCGTGTGTGCTTTACAAAAACATAAGAGCAACTGAACTGAGTTCGTTCACAGTAAAATGTTGTCCTTGAAGTAATCAACACAAATGATTTCGCAATCCTGTGCAATCATCCACTTATGAAATGTTTAAATAAACAATGATATTAAATATTTCATTAATGTCACTTTTGAATAATGGATTAATTTATAGTTTATAAATATTATGGTTTTAAAGTAAACAGTTAATGTAATTAATGTCACTTCTGAAATATGAAGTAATTTGATGTTTATCAATATTACTGTTTTTAGAATAAACACTTTAAGTACTTAAACAATATTGTAAACAGGTAATTGAATATTGACTTATCGAAGGTGGTGACATCTCTTTTAGAGAATTTTTGTAATTCTCTTATTTATTTATTTATTAATTTTGTGCACTGTTAACTGAGACAAACGATGAATTATTTCTGATGGATTTTCACACCTGTATAAAATTTATTTAACTTTGCCACCTACTAGGTGGATATATTTTTCATTTGCACATCATTGGAAGGAAAACTGAGAACCTATCGATTACATGTGCAAATTCTCACTTTCTTTTGCAGAGCGCATTCACTTTGCGATGCATAACAACACTGGAATACTTGTTTCCATAAATTTTCTATGAGGCTATATGAACTTTCTGTAGATTACGTTCACTAAAGACACAAAACACACACTGGTATAGAAGCACAAAATGCGCACATGCAGCCCTCGATGATATCTGCCGGCGATGAACACGTCAATCACACAGACGATGCGAGGAGATGAAAAAGGGGTGGGGCACAGCGCTCAGGTGACAATCAGCCGCAGATTTCTTTTAGCATATGGAATATCGAGGGGAGACCCTCCGAAGCACTTGAGATGGAGAGGACAGGAGAGGAAAGGGGTGCGTCCAGCAAAGGAACCCCAGGACGGGACACCGCTCCACCTTTCGACGTCGACTGCAGGTCAAGATAGGGAGATCAATTCCACATCGGTTGAGACCCAGCAGGCAAGACCAATAGCAATTACAACTCCGGACGCAGAGAAGAAAAAGAAGAACCAAAATGCATCACATCCGCTGGAAGGTCGCAGTTGATTGTACCCCCCTCCATATTTTTTTTTTTTTTTTTTTTTTTTTATGTGGGGAAAAACGAAAAAGTCAAACGGCACCAGAGATTTGTGAGGGAGTTTGGTAGTTGCAGATATTTGTTAGGACATTTTAGAAGAACGAAATGATCAGTATAGTAGTCCAGATTCGGATGTACGAAAAAACCCCACAATGATTGCTAAGTTACTCTTTATTTAGACATGTATTACTAGGGGGGCACACATACAGTACTCGGAGAAAATCTCCGAACAGCGATTAGCAACTTCACAAGACGAGAGCAGTGAATCAAGTGGCTTCGTACATAGCAACAAACCGCCACTTTTGGCATGATAGAAAATCGCCAACATACACAAGTTCGCCCATGCACAATGGATAGTATACGCCAAATAACAGTTAAAATGCAGCCAGCAAGATCAGAATTCAATTTGGTTTCCCAGCTGGGATGGGAAAGGAAAGGTTGCCAAACAATAAATGTTACACGTGTTGTTTTGTCTAATAAAGAAGCACACCGAAGGGACATCAGATTTTACTGCGCAGATGTTAAATTCTTTTTAGGGTTTTGTCGAGAAAGGAAAAAGAAGCGTAAGCATAAATTTCAACTGCGAAACAGAGATGATCTCCTTATAAGGTAATGCAGAATTGCTTCAATCGGAAATAGCAGACATCTGGAAATTGTTTTAAACGGTTGATTAATATGTGAGTGTATTTCTCACAGATAAAGTTAAGCAGCTGCCGATTTTCGGTTAGAGAATTAATAAGCAAGAAAAATGGAAAAGGAATGAAGGACAACTTAAAACTAATTTTGAATTGAACAGAGACGGGGGGTGTAAAGGAATAATTTAAGAAAAATAACCAATATATAACGAAATAATCGTTATATTCCCAGTTGTATAATATGCATTATACACTGCCAAATGGATTAATTATAAGGTAATTTCAATTATATATTTTTGTCATTTATAAATAAAAGGAAAAATACATTGTACATCTACGGCTTAGTTCCTTACGATTATGCTCTTGTGAAGCAAATTCAGTAATTTATATAGCATTTCAGTCGATCAAACAGCAATGCTTTCTTTATTATTATTCCTTCCGTGTAACAGGATTGATTTTCTAAAAGTTTGTGTTACTTGTGTAACTGTGTGGCATTTATTGGTATTTATCTGAAATGATGCCATGTAGTGTTGATGTAAATTATTTTAGTTCGTTAAGGATTTTTGCATCTCTGGAGAAAATAGTGCAGAATTCTTGGGTGCAGTTTTAGTTCTAAAAAAATAAAAAGCATAAAATCCCTCAATGAAGGGAGACTTGGGTTTCCAATAAATTAAGGTTCAGCTATTTAATTCAACACTGCAGTAAAAGGAATATATGTATAATGAAATCATCCAAAAAAACAAAAACCTACGAAACTAATTGTTTATTTCAATGTAGCTAAAAATAAACAAAGAGGTATTAATATAGCATATATAAATTTATAGATGTCAAAGAATGTGTGAACGTTCAATGCATTAGCAAAAACGCCTATGCAAAAAAATAAATAAATAAATAAATAAATAAATAAATAAATAAAAAATAAATAAATAAAAAATAGTCATTAGTACATAAATTTCGAATTTTGAAAGTAATTGAAAATACAACCATTACTTTTCTTTTTTCTTTCTTTTTTTATTATATCACAGGTTTGAAATAATCTTATAAGAAAACTGGTATTTTTCAATGAGTTGAGATCACAATTATAGTATATCAGTGAAATCGTTACACTCGTATTAATACAATCAGTGAAATTGTTTTAATTCCATTTGTACTGTAATCTTTACATCGAAATTTAAATCAAGAATCCGTATTTAATCATACAAATTGTGTCCATTATCTAGATTATACGGAGTTCCTTATTTTATTTTTGGTAATTTGAGAAAGAAAATTTTACGTTAAAGTGTTTGTAGATTACTATGTTTTTTCTTCTCGTTTAATAAATAAGGTTTCTGAAAACTCTTGATTTTCTTTTAATATCTAATCAAGTATCCAAAAGAAAATCGTTAATGTTATTCTATCTAATAATTTTTAAAGGTTTTTGTTTTAATTTTATTGGTTTATTTTGACAGATTAGTCTTCATTGAGAAATAATATACAGATTTTCTAGTTCGAGGTTAATAAGAACATTTTTTACATTATTTTAGGTTAGTTGAAATTCGATAATTTTGTAAATCTCAGTTTCGTGTTAATTGTCTGTTATTAACATGGATATTATCTTATTATTAATTATTATCTTTATTGTATCGAAATATTTTACGAATTTCTTAAAACGTTTTAAATTAGTTCATTTTTTTTATGTTTTAACATATGAAAAAAATGAAAAAATGTTCTTAATAGTTTTATTAATAAAATTAAATTCATTATGGTAAATCAATGGAGATACGACTTAAAGAACATATCGGTGTCTTTAAAAATGGAAAATCAAATTCTGAATTGGTATAGCGTGTCTTTGAAACGATTCACACTACAGCCTTAAAAAAATTCGTTGATTTTGAAAATAAACTGCAGCTTTTAGGTAGATTTCGTATGAAATACTACCTATTGCATTTTCCCTCATGTTGGAATTTCTGAAAAATGTTTGCAGACCTACAGAGATCATGACTCCTAGACCCCAAAACCAGCATCAGTAAAAAAGTTTATATGCATATATATATATCTATCCGTGTATATCACTTTCTTCTGGACACGATAACTTCCATAATTCAGCTCAGATTCAGATCAAGGGGCATAAAATCTCGGTCGAGTTTGTTAATGGTCAAAATTGGACCAAGGGGATGGAAATAGTGAGGGTTTTTGTGATAATCGAAAAAACGTCATAACTTCTTAATTAAAATAGATATCGAATCGGTTTAAAGTTTATATTACTTCTTAAAAATAGGCCAAAAGTTTATACGTGACAGAATTTTGATAAATTTAGAAATGGGCTCACGGGGCGAAAAAAACAGGATTTTTGGGAGAAAAAATTCATAACTTCGTCAATTCTCAAGATATCAAATCCAACTAATTTTTTTATAAATGTTCTTAAAATTATCTAAAACTTTTGTATTTACAAGTTTTTGATAGGACCAACTTTTACCGATAAAAAAAATTAAAAACGAAAAGAAAAAGGGGGGTGAAAAAGAAAAAAATCCATAACTCCGTCAATTTTTAAGCTATCAAAACTAATTAAATTTATTTTACATCTTCTCAATAATATCTACAACTTTTACATTGACAAGTTTTTCATAGGACCAATTCATATAGCAAATATAAATTAAACAAAAATAGAAGTTGTAGAAAAAACCTCAAATCCAAACAGCTTATATTCTGACTCATTTTTAAAATAATTTTTGATTTTAAACGCATCCAAACGGCAGATCCTTTTATTTAGAAGCTGTATAAAGTAACGCATTGGTCAGTTTTTTTGATAAAGACAGAATATATTTCAAAAAACGCTACCAAAAAGGGTATTTTGAGCAGAAATTCCCGAAGTCAACGTGATTGAATATTTGAGGAAGTATTCAAATAAGAAATTGCGTTTTTCTCTGACTCGTTTTTAAATTCATTTTTGCTCTCAAATGCAACCAATTTACAGATCCTCTTATTTAGGAACTATATAATGTGACGCATATGCCAGTTTTTTGATAAAGACAGAATATATTTCAAAAAAGGTTGCCAAAAAGGATATTTTAAACAGAATTTCCCGAAGTCAACGTGATTGAATATTTGAGGAAGTATTCAAATAACAAACTGCTTTTTTCGGACTCGTTTTTAAATCCATTTTCGCTCTCAAACGCATCCAATTTACAGATCCTCTTATTTAGGAACTATATAATGTGACGAATTGGCCAGATTTTGATAAAGATAGAATATATTTTTTAAAATGCTGTCACAGTCGGCATTTCGCACAAAATTTTCCGAAACGATCGTGATTAAAGTATTAAGGATGTATTCAAATAACAAATCGGTTACTTTATGATTCATTTTTAAATTCAATTTTACTCTCAAACGCATTCAATTGGTAGTTTGTTTTTATTTAAGAACTATATAATGTGCTGTTTTGGTCTATTTTTTTAATTTTCAATTATAAATCGTTTTTTGGGACACCCCTAAGGGTTCGGAAAGTCCTTTTTGCATCTGAGATGCTTCTTCATCAAGTAGAGACTGCAAATCCTCATGACTAGACTTCAGTGGAGCGCCGATACGTTCTCGATCGCTAACATAAAAATCACCGACTTTAAAACACCGAAACCAAAATTTGCATATGTTTTTCGATACAATTTCCTCTCCAAGAACTGAACAGATTGATTGCTATGCTTTTGAAGCACTTTTTCCTTGGTGAAATTCGTAACAAATGCAGTGACGAATAAATGACTTATCATATGATATCTTTGACCTTCAAAATTTCAACTTTACTTTCACTTTTCTCCCAACTTTTGCATCTATTTGAAAACGCTGAAATAGTTCTTATCACATGACACAAATGCGGTCTGCTGATTGGTGAGTTATTTCGCGTTAAACGCCAGACAAAATTTGCTTTAAAACTTCTTACTACACCTAATATACATATTTTCTTACTATCACAATATTTTTTTGTGACAAGAGATACCCCGTGGTGAGGGTTGAAAATTTTAAAATGCTTATAACTAGCGATCTAATTTTCGTAGAGCGGCCAAATTTTGTTTGGTAACTTCTTATGAGAAAGTGTTAATTTTTGGTGACAGGAGACTCCCCCATGGTGAGGGTCGAAAATTTAAAATGCTTATTACTCGCTATCTAATTTTCGTAGCGCGGCCTAATTTTGTTTAATTTATTATCAAACTGTGTTAATTTTTGGTGAGAGGAGACCCCCCCCCCCACGGTGAGGGTAGAAAAATTTAAAATGCTTATAACTCGCGATCTAATTTTTGTAGCGCGGCCAGATTTTATTTGGTAATTTATTAGGAGACAGTGTTAATTTTTGGTGACAGGTGACCCCCCCAAATATGAGGGTAGAAAAATTTAAAATGCTTATAACTCGCGATCTAATTTTCGTAGCGCGGCTAAATTCTGTTTGGTAATTTATTATGAGACAGTGTTAATTTTTTGTGACAGGAGACCCCCCCCCCCCCACAGTGAGGGTCGAAAAGATTAAAATGCTTGTAACTCGCGATCTAATTTTCGTAGCGTGGCCAAATTATGTTTCGAAATTTATTATGAGACAGTGTTAATTTTTGGTGACAGGTGACCCCCACCGTGAGGGTCGAAATATTTGAAATGCTTATAACTCGCGATCTAATTTTCGGAGCATGGCCAAATTTTGTTTGGAAATTTATTATGAGACAGTGTTAATTTTTGGTGAGAGGAGACCCCCCCCCCCCCCCAGTGAGAGTGGAAAAATTTAAAAAGCTTATAACTCGCGATCTAATTTTCGTAGCGCGGCCAAATTTTTTTTGGTAATTTATTATGAGACAGTGTTAATTTTTGGTGACAGGAGACCCCTCCCCACACACACACGGTGAGGGTAGAAAAATTTAAAATGCTTATAACTCGCGATCTAATTTTCGTAGCGCGGCCAAATTTTGTTTGGTAATTTATTAGGCTATTGCATAGCTTTTATCGCGGGCTTTGAGCGCGGCGACCGAATCTAGAAATTCCGTAACGAGAAAAAAAACCTAACACTCTGGCTAACATCGTTTCAGTTCGGCAGACTTCGGGACGGTATCCTTCGGTAGACTTCGGCAGACATTGACGCGGTATTTTTCAGATATTTAGAGGATATCAAGTCTCAAACTTATGTTTCTTATTCCAGTTACCATAAGCCTATAGTTTCAATGATAAAATTTCCTGATTAACCTGCATGCTAATAAAAATATTTTAAACGATATTAACTTCTCATTTGTTCAATAAAAGAAAAAAATTGTTTTCTTATCGGTCATAACGCTCAAAAAGTGTAACTTGAATTAATATCAAAGAAAAAAAAACTTGAATTAATATCAAAGACAATAAAAAAATGCATAAATAAAAAAAATATATAAATAACTATAATTGCATAAGTTGATAAAAAATGCTATGCAATAGCTTTACCGCGGCAGTCCCCGAGTGCGACACGTATTTTTTTTTTTTTTCTTTTTTGAAATGACCACTCTTCGAAATCTACCCCGCCTATAGGCCAAGCCAACAGGGATTTTTTTTATTATAGATTATTCATAGAAAATTGGTTCGGTAAGATATACCCTTACACATTCAACGAATCTGGTTTAATTCCGGAGAAATATTTCCTGTTTCTGAAAGAATAACTTTGACATTGATTGTACTGATGCATGTTTGATTATGTTGTTAGCATTTTCGCCGATCCCACCAAAGTTACTATAGAGGAGAAAATAAGAGATTCTGATTGGTTGAGTAATTTAATGCCTTTTGTTTTGGTTTATTTTTGTGATTACACTTATTTAATCAACAGTTTCTTTTGAAAACCTTTTGGAAAATGGATTTTTATAAAAATTCCTTCTGAATTTGCATTTTATTGACAGATAAAAATAGAGTTGTTCTGGAATTTAAAATGAAAGAAATTAAATATTGATGTTTCTGCAAAGGAAGTTAAAGATTTTCTTTCAATTTCATTCTTTCGTGATTAAATCTTAAAAAGAAAAAATGATAAAAATTTTGTTGAAAAATTACATAAAAATTGATATTTAATAAATAAATAGAAAAATGGGACTTAAATGCAAGATAATCCCTCCGTTATATCAACATATATATTTATTATACAGTTTTTTTTTTTATAGCTATTAATATTTAAAATTTATATAGTCATATAAACACAATGATCACATATACCTTTTTACGGCACCAATTATGCAATAGAGATAAATTCAATTGCTCTGTATCAAATATAAAATAAAATTTGTTTAATATCGTTCAAATAAAAAAAGCAATTCGTTTACAAACATTAATCATATTTCTTTTTTACGGCATGAATTACGCCATTGTTACAAATCCAGTTGTGCGTTATAACTTTAATATAATTAAATGAAATTACCGTTACTTATTATTATTATTATTTAAAAATGATATGCACATGTAAGGCCCTAAGTAATTAGAAACCCATATTTTTTTCTTCCCTTTTCCAGTGGTATCTACAGAAATGCATGCTGTTATTGCTGTGTTTTTTAATTGATGACAGTGTGCGACAGTGAAACATTTTTCTGTTTTTGTATAGATTCTTTTTTAATTAAATATCTTTATGTATGTTTTAGTTTTATATTATATTTTTTATTGTAATCAAGTCTATCTAGTGATTCATAGTCAGTTTAATTATTTCATTTATTATGATTTTGATTTAAATGCTCTTTTTAGCAATATCTTACAACATAAAAAGTGACAAACTACATTTTCATCGAATTCGCGTAAGAACACTTTCAATCGTAATGTAATCGAAAATATAGATGAAGTTTGTTTTTCAGCCTTCGAAATCAGAGAATGGATGAATTCTTAAAAGAAAGCCCTTGCAGGTGAAACTTGACAACTATGAACAATATGTAAATGTAAACATCGTACGTTATAAAAACAAAGCACATTGAATAAAATATCACGTGCTGATATTTGAGTATGTCTATGTTTTCAGAAATGAGTATATTCAAATTTCAAACTTGTGTAAGTTTGATTTGGAGTCATTTTGAGCAGAATACTCAATTGTGAGTATTTTTGTTTGGGAAGGTTGAAATATTGTTTGAAAATATTGTTTTTAGAGTGATATGCTAATTGCGTTGCCCTTAATCAAAATCGACACATTTGACACATTTTACGAAAGTCAGAATCGGAGTTTGAAAGTGATATGAAAAAAAAAGAATGAAATAACTGAATCGTGAAGACTGAATAAAATGCGACTACGATTATAATTTTTTAAATGCTTTATTTTTCTTTTTTTATGCTGGCAATATTTGATTAATGAAAGATTATCACGGATAGTTTTTTAATTGAGTAAGATATTAAGGATTAGTTATAAGATTACTCATTATCAAAAATACTAAATACGTGTTTAATAGCTGTTTTTTCTGCAATGTTTTAACAATTTTTATCTGCGTTAGCTAGATTTAAAGGAGCATTTCCTTGTGCTATTTTTCGTAGGCATGTGTTAACGGACAATACAGCCTTATTTTATTTATTTTTTGCATTCCTTTTTCTTTTTAGTCTGTTTTACAAACAACAAGTTAAAATGGAAGTAAGGGAAAGTAAACTGGAGCTGCTTTATTATATATATATACAGGGTGAGTCATAAATATCGAAACAATAGGCTATCTCCTCAAATATTGCCCCTAGAACCATACTTCCAATTGCAAAAATTCATAAAAAAGGTGAAATTTCTGATAAGATAAGTTGCAATTCCATAGGGGGTCTATTTGTAAAAAATACGAAAATTAAATTTTCATACGGCCCCCGTAAGGCAAAATTTCCCAATTAGGAAATTATTCCTTATCCATTTCTAAATTGAAAAAACAAGTTTCATCTCCGTATCTAAAAATCCCACAGAGATATTAAATCCCAAAATCCTCAAAAATTCCTGACTTACACCACTTTCCCTACCTCTAAACTGTGATTTCTTGACCCAATTTTAAAGCTTGTTAGGGAACATTCACAAATTGCAATTTAATAAAAATTGGTTTAAATAGCGCTTTTTCTTTGGACATAAAATAGTAGCGTATAGTTTTTACGCTAAATTGGTATACCAGACGTCTGCCTGGGTCAAAATATCTAGGTCATGTCCTAAACCGACCCATAGGGGAAAAAGTTCGGCATGGCCTGAAAGAAATGTCAACATCATATCCCGAACCGGTCTCGAAAATAGTTTAAATCATAGCCCGGTTCAGTCGCAACTTTCTACATAGTTTTTTTATTCGGCGTGGGAAAAAATGTTTCATATGGAGGAGTTCCGACCAAAAAAATCTTTTATAGCTTTTCTTTTTTTATATTTATACTTTTTATTATCAAAGAAGCACCAAAGGCTGTAATATATTTTTTTATCAATGAATCTCTATTTATATGTAAATGTTTCACTTATATTTTAATATCGTTAATCCATATTTCATGCGTTGGAAACTCTGAAAAATGATATACACTAAAACTTTTTAAGACGGAATCACATAGGAAAGAAAAAATACGTTATAGACAGATGCTTTCCCTAGAAGATGTAATTGGATCTTATTTTATTTTCAGTTACTATAATACTAATTTATTTGTTATGGATCAACATATTTTCCGTTTAAGACAGAATTCCATCATAGACAGATTTTTTTTCACTGGTTTTATTTTATTTAATTTTTTTAGCCTTTGAATAATCTACTAAAAAAATAAAAAGTTTTTTTTTTTTTTTTTTTTTTTTTTTTTTTTTTTTTTTTTTTTTTTTTTAAATAAAATATAGATTTTAAAACCTATATGTTTTTCGTAAAAAATTCGATTGAGCCGAATTTTATTTATTTCATGCACGTATTAGGTCAGTAAGAGACAGTGATTTTAATACGGGTTTTGTCGAGACCAGGTTTGAAAATTTCATCCAGAGTGCACCTAAGTTGAAGGAAGTAGTCCCCTCCTTTATGAAAAGTACGCTAGGTACGGCTTGGGGGGGGGTGGTCTTCAGAAAAAAGTAACATCTCGATCCTGGCCCTACCTGGGCCCAGAATACAGATTTTTCAACATCCTCTGGAGGACGATAAAAAGCCTGAAGTTGTCAGAGGTAAATTTAAAAAGAAAAAAAGACTTACTCTGCATCTTAGAAAAAGATTTTTTTTAATAGCTGATGGAAATTTAAACGATACACTTCGTTTTTATGCATAATGAATTTTTTATTCTCTATTTCTTGTCTTTAAATTATTAAATGTTAAGAATTTTTAAAAGGAAAAAGAACTTGAAACACGTCATTTTTGATAATTTTACATTAGTTTTGTTTCAGCAAATTTGAAAAAATGTTTACTTTTGAAAAAATGTTTGCTTTTAAAAATACGATTTTTTTAAAGTTATATTATTTTTTCAATAAACATTTTTAAAATTTTTAAATTAATATAAAAAAACTTGGAACAAAACTAAAATCAGATTTTCATCTTTAATTAAATGGAAAGAAATTGAAATCCGATAAATAATATTACGATTTATAACTATTTTTGACTGCCCCATTTATACCAGTAATCACCCCACATGAAACTTTTATAAATTATATGAGAAATTTTAGAGTGTGGTTTTTTTTAGCAAATTTTAAGTCTAACCATCGCAAAAAAAGAAAAAAAAATCAAAATTCTAACTCAAGAAATAGATTTTTTACGCGTTTTCTAGAACTGTTAAAGTAACATTGTTTTTATGTAGATTTCGTATGAAATACTACCTATCGCAATCGCACCAGTTTATCTATCTATCAATCTATCTATCTATCTATCTATCTATCTATCTATCTATCTATCTATATATATATATCACTTTTTTATGGACACGATAACTTCTATAATTCTTCCCCAATCTCCACCAAACTGGTACATAAAATCAAAGGGGATAAAATCTTGGCTAAGTTCGTTAATGGGCAAAATCGGACCAAGGGGGTCGGAATAGGGGGCGTTTTTGTGAAAACCGAAAAAACGCCATAACTTCTTAATTAAAGTAGATATCGAATCGGTTTAAAGTTTATATTTCTTCTTAAAAATGGGACAAAAGTTTATGCATGACAGATTTTTGATAAATTTAGAAGTGAGCTCAAGGGGCGAAAAAACAGGGGTTTTGTGAGAAAAAATTCATAACTTCGTCAATTTTTAAGATATCAAGTCTAACTAATTTTTTTGTAAATGTTCTTAAATTTATCTAAAGCTTTTGTATTTACAAGTTTTTGATAACACCAACTTTTACCGATGAAAAAAATTAAAAACGAAAAGAAAAAGGGCGGTAAAAAAGAGAAAAAGCTATCAAATCCGATTAAATTTATTTTATATCTTCTCAAAAATATCTACAACTTTTATATTGACAAGTTTTTCGTAGGGCCAATTCGTATAGCAAAAAGTAATTAAACAAAAATAGGTGTTGGAGAAAAAAAACCTCAAATCCAAACTGCTTATATTCTGACTAATTTTTTAATTCATTTTTGATTTTAAACGCATCCAAATGGTAGATCCTCTTATTTAGAAACTGTATAAAGTGACGCATTGGTCAAGTTTTTGATAAAGGCAGAATATATTTCAAAAAAGGCTACCAAAAAGGGCATTTTGAACAGAATTTCCGAAAGTCATTGGGACTGAAAATTTAAGGAAGTATTCAAATAAGAAATTGCGCTTCTTCCTGACTCGTTTTTAAATCCATTTTTGTTCTCAAATGCATCCAATTTACAGATCTTCTTATTTAGGAACTATATAATGTGATGCATTGGTCCGTTTTTTGATAAAGACGGAATATATTTCAAAAAAAGCTACCAAAAAGGGTATTTTGAACAGAATTTCCCGAAATCATCGTGATTTGAAAATTTAAGGAAGTTTTCACATAGCAAATTGCGTTTTTTATGACTCGTTTTAAAATCCATTTTCGCTCTCAAACGCATCCAATTTACAGTTCCTCTTATTTAGGAACTATATACTGTGACGCATTGGTCAGTTTTTGATAAAGATAGAATATATTTTTAAAAATGCTGTCAAAGTGAGTATTTCGCACAAAATTTTCCGAAGCAATCATGATTAAAGAATTAAGGATGTATTCAAACAACAAATCGGTTATTTTACGACTCATTTTTAAATTCAATTTTTTTCTCAAATGCATTCAACGGACAGTTTTTTGTTATTTAAGATCTATATATTGTATTGTTTGGGTCGATTTTTTAATAAATTCAGAATTTATTTCAAAATATGTTGTCAAAATGCGCATTTGAGCTGAATTTTTCTTAAGATGATTCTGATAAAACCAGTTTTTGCAGAAAAATGAAATTAAAAATTTTTCATAAACGGCCGAATGAAGTTATTAAACTGGGTTTATCTCTAATCATATATATATATATATATATATATATATATATATTTATGTATATATATATGTATATATATATATATATATGTATATATATATTGTTGTTGAAATGAGCACTTTACGAAATCTACCTACGCCTATAGGCCCAGCCGACAGAGATTTTTTGAATTGCGCGCATTTCAATTAGTGTCTAATCCCTTAAAATCTGATGAATTTTTTAAACGGCTATAACTTTGCGAATTTTGGAGATATGAAGATGCAACTTTTTGTGTACTATTCAGGATTGAATAAGGGAAGTTTTCCTAATTGCAATTTTTGTCCTAGGGGGGCCGTATAAAAATTTAATATTTGTAACTTTTCAACTAGACCCCCCCCCCTGGAGTCCCAATTTATCTTATCAAAAATTTCACATTTTTTTATGAATTTTTGCAATTAGAAGTATGGGTTTAAGGGCAATATTTAAGGAGATAGCCTATTGTTTCGACATTTATGACTCACCCTGTATATATATTGTTTTTAAATTTCATTAACATTTTTTTAATTAATTTATTTTTTTAATTTGTACATTAAACATATCTTAAAGCGAAAGTACGAATTAGAAAATTTGAAAAACATTAATTAGTTGTTTCTATATGAAGATAACAAGGACAAGAAGTCAATAGGCCAATTTGATTCATCGAATTCTAGTCATCGTTAAGAGATGCGCACACAGTTAGAGAAACATAGACATTGTGAAACTTTCATTATTAGTATAGATAAAGACAACTGCCTCATATCAGAACATTTAGTTGAGTAATAACTAATATTTATCATTTAATATTTTCATTGCGGCTTTTTATTAATTTTTTAACCTATATTATTATTTTACAAGAGTTCTTTTAAATAGTTTAAAATTTCCATTTTTATTACGAAAATATTTTTTTTTTTTAAATAGACAACCAAAGTCAGTGAAAATTTACAATTTTTATATGTGGATCTGAGCCTGAATTGCTAGTATTTATTTCATCATTTACATTTCTGTAATCACATAATGAATACGATAAATATCATTTTAATTTTAATTTTTAATTTCCAATTTTAGTTATTACAAAGAAACTTTATGACTGTATTTGTTTTAAGATAGTTTATTTTTAAAACTAAGAACGATTTGTTCAAATGTATTAAAAAATCAATCTGTTGTCCAAAATTTCTAGATTTGGAAATCCAACTGTTATAATCTTAAAGCAATGTACTATTTAAAATTCAATTTAAGTTTTGTTGAAGTACTCTTGTAACATTTAAATTAGAAGAGTACTTGTAATTTAAAAGTTATTCGTTTTATGACATTTCATTTTGTGAAATGTCATACGTTTACACGTATTTCATTAGATATATTGGCATTTTCGAACAGAAGGTAGAGAGAGAGAGAAATTAATGAAATTAACATGAGATAAAGTGAAACATATACATATATATATATACAGGGTGTCCCAGAACTTCGTGTACAAACTTTGAGGGGTGGTAGAGAACATCGTTTGGAACCACAATTGCAAAGGAAAGCATGGGCGGAAACGTCTTGTTAACCCTTTCACAGCCAGTGAAAATGTATATGAAACTACAAAATTTTTAATACAAAATGATAATTGACACTAGAATTTGAATATGATTTTTACATTTATCATACATATGAAACGTCTGGCCTTTTTTCTTTGCAAATACATTTTTCCACAATTTTTGATGTCATTCATATTTTTCCACAGTTTAGCAAAGAAACTGTTTTGTCCGTGAAAAGCTCAAAGAAACACAAAGACATAGTTGTGACACAAGGCGGAAAGCAGTGTAGAACGCTTTACAGTGCTCAGCAAAAGTTTAGACACTGTGTTTTTTAACCTTTAAACAAAAAATACGAACACGTAAGTTTTACAAATGGCTATACTTATTTTCAAATATATTTTATATAATATAGAATAAAAATAATGGTTATAATAAAGGATAATATTTAATTTAACTGAAAAAAGTAAAATTTACATATCGCAAAAGTTTAGACACTTTTTTGATTTTTAGCCAATTGTTAATGGAAAATGCAAATTTCCAAATTATGATGTCACATATCTGAAGTATTTAATTATATCTCGATATAGCATCAGTTAGTGAAGATGCCGCGAGCTAAAAATTTTCAATTAGATGAGATAATTGAAGTAGGAAACCTGAAATGGAAAGGGAAGACTGTTGCAGAAATTTCAGCAGCATTGAATCATCCAAAGTGGTCGGTCTATAAAGTATAGTCTAAGGATGACTCCTTCAAAACAAAACATAATCTAGAAGATCTTGTGTGACGAGAAAATGAAATGACAAAAGTATCCAGAAACTGACATTTACACAAGTAATAATTGCTAATCACATTAAAAGTAAGTCAGAAGTTTCTGTTTCGACGGAAATGATTCGTAGATAAATTAAAGAAACAGGTAAATCAATTTACATGAAAATGATAAAACAATCAGCTTTAAAATGTCGCTATAAATTGGCGAGAATTCAATTAACTTGCAAACGTACGTCATATGGACCCAAATGGTACGCTATGATATTCAGTAACGGAAAAAAAAAGTGGAATTTGAATGGCGCAAACAAGTGGGCATACTATTGGAATGACTTAAGTAAAGATCCTGGGGCTTTATTATGTCGACAAAAAGAAGGTGACTTTTAAATAATTTGGTCCTCACTTAGCTTTAATGCTCGTGCATCTGCGGATTTACTCATTGGTTGACAAGCAACACAATACTACTTACATACATTGAAGATTAATTTTTAGTCATTTGGGGAACTTCTGCTGATCTAAAGGATAGATTTTAGCTATGGATTTTAGCATCTATCCATGTTGCATACAAAGGAAGAACTTCGTTTAACTCTGAAAATACTATTGATCTCAATTGGCCGGTGTGTAGTTCTGATCCGGACCCAAACGAAAACTTTTGTGTCATCATATGTCGTAATGTTTATGCAAATGTTTGCTATAATTTTCTTTTAATGAGGTTCGAGCTGCTGTTGAACATGTTTGGTACGAAATAGACCCCCCAAGTGACGCAGCATTTAGTTTTTTTGATGAAAAGTCACATTCTTGCACTAACTGCAAACGATGCGGGTGCAACTCGATTTTAATTTGTAGTTATTTTTCTGTCAATACAAAAATTGTCCATACTTTTGCCACAATGTTATTTTTTTTTTTTTGTCATATTTTATGTAAAAGGTAAAATTCAAAATTTATGGCGTGTGAATAAAGGATAAGTTACAAGTAATATATGTCAGAGGACTTACAAACATTCGGTACATACTTCTTAATATAGAAGCGTAATCTATCATTGTCTAAACTTTTCCCGAGCACTGTATTACACAGAAAATTTACAAAAAATAATTTAATTTTAAATTAAATTTAGAATTTTGTTTCTTTAAAACTAAATATCTTAGTAGCTATTAGGAATTTCTAAAATGTGGAGAAAAAATGAATGACATCAGAAATCGCGGAAAAATGTATTTGCAAAAAAGAAAATATATATATTTCACATACATAATAATTGGAAAAATCATATTAAAATTCTGGTGTCAAGGTTCATTTTGTATTAAAAATTTTGTAGTTTCATATACATTTTCACTGGCTTTGAAAGGGTTAACAAGACGTTTCCGCCCATGCTTTCCTATGTAATTGTGATTCCAAACGATGTTCTCTACCACCCCTCAAAGTTTGTACACGAGGTTCTGGGACACCCTGTATATTTTAAATAGGCAAGAAAGCAAAATATTTTTTTTAATCCAAAAAAGTAATCAGTGTCAATGACAAATGAATTTCTTTATAATCTTCTGATTCCTTCTAAAAAATTAAAAATAGATGATCCCATACATAAAAATAATGAGTATTTTTTTTTTCAAGGTAACTCAAATCACCCATCGTTTTTAATTCTGTATTATCAACTTTATTTTTACATTTTTATTTCTAGTTTTTAAATAAACGAGAAGATATTTCCTTTGGAGAAGAAAGAATACTTTACCGATATAAGTGTATTATTGTTTAATATAACGTGTCATTTTGCATTTGATCCATAAAATAAAGTTAGAGCTTTGATGTTATTGAAATAAAATTTCGACAACAACGTCGATAAACTGCAGAAAAAATCAATATACTTTTTTTTTTTTTTTTTTTTTTTTTTGTAATTTAAAATCTTTCTCTTTGAGATATTTTTTTCCAAATATATTTCGTTATTTCATGTATCTCTTGTATTTCACTAATATCACTTTCTATCAGTAAGTATATGGTTTTAAAATTTGATGGATATTCACAAAAGACAATTTTCTACTAATTTCAATAAATTCCATAAATAAGTAAATATTCCCTTTTCGGTTTGTCCTTTGTTTCCAATTTAATTTGATAAGATGTTATTTAACAATGGTTTTCATGAAACAAAAGTTTATTAAAACGAAGATAAACTGCAATTTAAGGCATAAGATATTTTTTTATTTGTAAAAATTTTAATTATTTCTCTTATTATTATTTTTTAAAATAATTTTAACGCGTTAAACATGCATAATATATATCTTATGATTAATCTTAAATATCATGAAGATTATTTTATAAGTAATTTTTATCCGATTTTCGTGTTGCATTTTATGAAAATACAGTAAAAAAATCGATTCGTTACAGTTTTCCAATTTAATAATTCTAAAACTGACAATTACATATTTGTTCTAAAAATAAATAAAACAATTAAATTGTTTTAATGATAGATGGGACAAAGTATTTCTGTACAAACCTTTTTTCACAGCAAATTGCTTCGAGTTTTAAACTTAATGAACGTACAAGTTTTAAAAACGTTTTTTCGTTTTTTCTCCAAAATTTCAAATAATCTAGAACGTTTAGTCAATGCATATTACATAAACACAAAAACTTTTTTTCTTTTATCGAAACAACCTTTTAAATGATTCAGTTTAAAAGCATTTATGTTGCTTTCAAACAATGCTAGAAAACATGCAATACTGTATCAGCACATATAAAAGAATTTACAAAACAAAATTTCCAATCTAAAAACTCTTGGTTGTTTTTTTAAAAAGAGGAGTAAAATGAATAGAAACATTTTGCAGAAAAATAAGAGCTTATTTAATACTTGCTTCGCAACTAACATTTACTATTTTACAAAATAGAAAGAATACCAAAAATTTATATTTTAACTTGCAATGTCATCTTTGAAAGTGAAATCTTTTTAAAACTTACTCTTGACAAAAATTATTTTTCGAATGATTGAGAACATGTTAAATATTTATGTTTCTGTTTTAAAAACATCACAAAAATTAGGATTAATGTAATAATGAATAAATTCTTTCAGTTTTAAAATTTGTTAAATTTCATTTACTTAATATGAGGAATATTCCAAAGAAAAGTGAAATATTTTTATGATTATCATTTTATATTTATAAGTGTTCATTTTAACTATACATATAAAAAATATACATCAGATAAATTTTGAAATGAGTATAAAGAATAATATTCTCATGAAGAATATATCCGATAGGAATTTTATTGTCATTTTATATTAAATGTATATGCAAAAATTCTATCTATATTAATATTACAAAGAGTAGTGTCTGTTTGCGTGTTTGTAGGGGTAATCTCTTGAATTACCGCAACGTTTTTTAAAATAAAGTCAGAAATATTCTTGTGACAATACTAATTTCAATTTAGGTTATGTTTTACGCTGGTGCCATTAGACGTAAGTGGGTGCATGAGCAAAAAAACTTTCGAAAAATTGAATTTTTTCATACCGAATGCAGGACCTCGAAACATGAAAAGTTTCATGTACTTAATTATAAGATTTTAATGCTACCTAAGAACACTTGAACAAATGTTTTAGTGAGTTCTAAATTACTTTTCTTTGGAAATTCAGAAAGTACCAAGTCTATTTCGAAAGAATGTCTTTCAAATTCAAGGCTACACTGCGTAAAAAAAAGTCAAGTTATTAAACTTTTTGTAGGAAACAGGAATTCCTAGAATTTTTTATGTAATGGTAACGGTAAAAATCCATATACACGATTCTGTTACATAAAATTTTGCTGTTATTTTCTGGAAGTAAATGTACAAAAATTAGTTTTGTAGATTCGCATCTTTTATTGTTCCGTATTGAGATAAAATGTTAGCAATCGTAGAGAATTTGACAACTTTACTCTGTAGGATTGCAGATCTTTTTTACAGTCTAGGATGATAATATGAGAAAAACTCTTTTAGTATAGTCGATACTTTAGTGTGGTTATCATGGGAATGAAGAACATAAAATTATGATTAGGACATAAAATTATTATTCTCATCTCGAAAAACATTTATTTATTTAAAAATAAAAATTATTGAAAAAAATGCGTCAAATTTCTTCACATGTTTAAATAACAGTAAACCCAAAGGATGAAAAATGTTCAAGTCTAGAATCTTACCCATATCTCTGGAACAGCGCTCCAATGCTCTATCTCAAGAACTAATTAACTGAATTAAATGAAAAATATATATATTTAAATAGTCCCTGATATAAATTAATGATTATTAGTTTTTCATGTGAATTGCTCAGATGGAGATGCTATGCGGCATTTTTCATGATTTTTGCAATAGTTCAATCTCCAGAACTAATGAATAGATTTCTGATTCAATTAGTCCTTAACATGAATATTTATTTACTATATATTGGTATATATTGCTTTATAGATGGCGCTGCTATGATGAATTTTTAACGATTTCCACACTAACACTATCTCAAGTATTAATACACGGATTTTCATCAAACTTTACATTTAGTTAGTCCCAAATATGTCTTGATAATGCTTACAGTTGTGCGTAAATATCCTTAAAGAAAGCGTAATTTTTCATGATCTCAAGAACTAACGCTCGGATTTTCATCAAATCTCGGGATCAGTTACATATCGACATAAGTTGTTGCATATTTGAATTTGGTGTAAATCACCTAACCAGTGGCTCTGTTTTGCTGTATTTTTCATGATTTTTTAGTGACAGTCATATCTCAATAACTAATGCATGTAATTTTATACAGGGTTGATACGGGTCAGGAAATTTTTCAGACCATGAAATTCTCCTGTACCAGTATTTTATTATAAAAAAATCTCTCAGTAAATATAGCGAAATTTTATGCTCTTTTACTAGATTTATTTTCTCATAAAAAATATTGATATTTGACCTGGAAATTTCCTTGAAGCGTAGCAACCCTGTTTATATCATTAGAATCCCCATTACTGTCAGAGATTTTCAACGTATATGATATGGAAGAAAGTTTTGGGATCGTCATATCCGACTAGATTTTAATTTTAAATTCATATTAATATACAATAGATAGTTCATAGATTTACATTCATTAAAAATGATACTGTATGCTTCAGAAATGCATTTCCTTATTGGTTAGTGGAAAGAAAAAATTGACAAAAAGCTTTTACATGTATGTTTTGTCGTATTTTTAAATAAAAATTTTATCTAGCTTTTAAAAATATAGAAATGGCTTGAAAAATGTTCGAGAATTGCACAATGCATAACAGTTAAAACCTAATAAAAATTTCAATTAAAAGCAAGTCATATAAATTTCTTCTTCTGCCTGAAGACCATCTTTCATTTAGAAATTTTTATTTTATCTGAAAATAAATAAACTAAGAAGATAGATCAATCCTGAGGACACAATAGTCTGAATTAACAGTTTTAATAGTTTTCGTAGGATTTATGTATTTATAAAGTAATTAAAAATATTTTCAATACAATGTTAAAAGATAACCGAATAATTTGCACAATTTCAATATTTGTTTGAAAACAGAGATGCGTTATATAGTTTTAAAATAAAAATATGGTATAACTTACTTTTATACTATAAGACGTATGAAAGTTACATTTAAATGTAGAACAAATTTCATAAATGTTTTTATGAGATTAAGGAGCTTTTACAATATTTTCATAAAACAAATTAGTTTTATATAAAATGATATACAAAATATATTAAAATATTTTTCCTTATTAAAATTTAATGTTCGCTGTAGACATAATCTTACGTTTTGAAAAAAGAATATTTTTCAAAAAAATTATCTGAATATACCTTATTAAAATATATAGATTTAATAGTAAAATATCATCTTAATAATTTATAGTTCTCATAAAATTTGTGTATTTATCTAGTAATTAAAATATTTACAATGCAATGCTAAAAGAAACCGAATGACGTACAATTTCATCAGATTCTGTCTGTGCCAAAATTAAATGTCAATCTATGCTCATCATGTATATTCTAATGAAAAGAAATTTTGTGCATTAGATTTTGAAGTAGGACTATTGCTGATATCGGGAAGAATTCGACACAAAAACGTCACTTGTTGGGTGAATTACTAAAATATAATCATAAATAATATTTATCATGCTATACTGGAATCTGAAACTTGAAGAAAAATTCTTGTGTTAGTTTTTGAGATAGAGCTATGGCAGGAATCAGGAAAATACCTGTTCTGCGATTGACACAAAAAAATCTCCGTGACTAGTTTGATGAAAATCCATCCATTAACTCTTGAGATAGAGCTATTGCTTAAATCGTAAAAAAATGCAGCATAGGAGCGCCACCTGTCGATTGATTTACACCAAAATATAAACAACATCAATTCATGTAGAAGACTAGCTGAACTTGGAGTTTAGGGAAAATCCGTGCATTATTTCTTAAGATAGAGCTTTTGCGTTAATTGTTAATAAGGCGGCTAAGTAGTGTCATTCGTTACCAAAATATTAACAGCATTTATCCATGTCAAGTAGTAACAGAATATGGCGTGAGGATAAACCTCTGCAGTAGTTCTTGAGGTAAAGCTGTTGAGGTAACCGTGAAAAAGCAGCATAGCAGCACCATCAGTTTGGCGATTTACACCAAAATGTAAACAACATCTATTCAGGTCAAGGACAAACAGAATATGAAGATTGGTGAAAATATATGCAGTAGTTCTTGATATAAAGGCGTCGCAGAAATCGCGAAAAAGGCAGCATAGAAGTGCCACTTGTGGAGCAATTTACGCCAAAAATTAATTAGTATCAATTTATATCAATAATTACCTAAATATAATTTTTTGTTAAATTCCGTGAATTAGGTATTGTGATAGAGCACATAAAAAATTTATATCACACACAGACAGATAGACAGACTCAGAGATAGACATTTTGTAAAAACTTGGTTTTTAGAATCTTTGATCACTAAAATATGTAAATCCGTCAAAAACCAGAATTCGACTGTTTTCTCTAATCCAATACTTTCTTCTTGTAAAAAAAGTGGAAAGCAATAAAAGTATGCCATAACGTTATGTTATACTGTTAATCGTACTCATAAAAACATTTAATTATAGCACAAATTTTTTAATAGTACAATGAATATATAAATAAATGTTTATATTAAATTAAGAATCCGTTAAAATCTTTTCGTAATAGAGATTATTTTATATAAAATGATACAGAAAATGCATTGTTATATTTTTGTTTATTACTATTTCATGTTATGCTGTACCACTTTTGATATATTCTTAAGTTTTATAGAAAAATACTTTTCAAAAAAGTCACCTGATTATATATGACTGGAATATGTAGACTTAATAGCTTATGAAATATCCTCTCAGTTCTTGCGGAAGACGATTTTCTAAAGATTCAGTTTAATATCTTTCGGAAAAATCATATTTGACATAAAACTTTTGTCAACCCAATATCAGTCAAAACTTTCATAGTTTGGAAAAAAGTATTTGAAGCATTGCGACCTGTAATATTAGAGGATTACATGGATAATTTAAAATTTTCCATTGCATCCCTCTTTGCTGAAGAAAAATCCTCGTATATTGCAAATATTTCTAGAAGAATGCTGAATTTAATATTTACTTTTAAATATTTATGTTTGCAGAATTTTGTTTGACTTTCAAAAATATTTAAAAATGGTTGAAACCTCCCCAATACACTGTAACCTACACAAAAACGACAACTATTGAACCAAAAAATTAGCTTCAAGTTAACATAATTTTGTGTTTATATGTTATACGAAGTAAATATCATATAAAATATTTCACAAAAAAGAAATCTTGTAGATCTAAAGAAATAAAAAAAAATGTTCAAATGAAAATATTACGTGGATGACAAAGATCTATCAATTACAATATTCTTGAGAAAGCATTTACTATACTTTAACATAATTGCTGTAATCCTTAATTTTATACTGGTTAATTCTTATAACTTTTATTATACATGTATTAAATGAATTATGGTTATTTTTTTAAATTTTTTATCATGCATATATTAATTTAATTTTTTATACCATAATGTTAATATTGAAATGTATGACGAAGAGTTTCAATAAAGACCGTTTTAAAACTATTATATTCCATAGAACGTTAAGTTTACAAAAAATAGCACATATGAAACTATACAATAAAATTTACTAAGACTATTTAAATATTGTACCGTCGTTGAGAAATAAAAGTAAACAGATCATACAAACTCTACAAAGATAATTATATTTATATAAAAATAGTGGTAGAAAATAATTGGAAATAAAATCTACTTTAAAAGACTTACGTAAATATTTTGTGGCATATATATCTACATATTAAAAAAATGTTTTCTCTAATGAAACCCAAACTTTGGGCGCTATAAATAAACTGCACATCCTTCAATTAGCTAAAATACAAACTTTAATGAAATTCCTGTGATTACTTTCAGGAAAAAATATTTTAAAATGAGCTTATTTTAGGGGCTGTATCCAAATTGAAGTTTTCTCCTCCATATTGATATAATAATGAAAATCTAAAGCATTGCTATGAAAGTATTCTTTATTGTCAATATGATAATTTTATTCACTATTTTTTGGCTGTTGTAATATACGGTAAAATCCTCTTCAATTTCCTCTCAAACTTCTTCATTTTATAGTACTTAAAAGTGTTGAATTATCCTACTATAATGTATAAGGTATTTAAAATTAAAAAGGTGTTGAATGTGATTGGATATGTATAGATATTTTTGTAACTTTTTTTTCAGAATTTGAATTCATTTAACACTTTTTTCTAATTTATTGCCAGAATTGTGAAGAATATCAATTAACTCATACAAAATATAGAATGAAGAATAGAACGAAACAGCAAAATTAAACGTTGTAGAAAAAATAGACAAATTACTTTTCAGTCTTACAAAAAGTCCCAAATCGATTGTGTAAAACATATTTTTAAAATTTAATTTAGAGAACATTCATACGGGTACCGTTATTTTTAAGGTTAAATATAAGTATTTATTTATAGAAAAATAAATCTAGTTTAAACGCGTGAAAGTTCTCCCTATTTAAAAGGAGAATTTTTATAAGAAAACACTGTTACCGAATAATTTCCTCGTCTACAAATTTCAGGACCCATACAAATCTTATTACATCGTTTTTTCTTTTTTTCTTTTTTTTTTTTTTTTTAGGTGTATAGGGATTGTGTCTTTTTACATGTCTTCATATATGTTTATATGTTTATATTCAATTTATTTAGAGTAATAAAGCTTATTCAGTAATTAAAAGATATCAGGGCTGCTTTACATTGGTTATCCTCTTCAAAATAGGGTTAATAAGTGTATGATTAAACTTATCATTTTATCTGAAATTTTGCAATTCACTCATAAATGGCAAAATTTTGTAACGGATGGGTGCCCGTACTGGGTGTTGAATGCAGACATAACTGAGAACACAAGATAAAAAAAGTTTATTTAAAACGGTTAGGGCTCAAGGGCAGTGGAGCAGTTCTGTAATTTTAATAACTGATAACAATACTAAAAGATTAAACCCATACTCACAGCTCCGGCACTAACTCAATCGGGGCACTTCAGATTACTTCTCAGCTATATTTCGGCTAGGCTGCTAGATAAAACTTTATTAGACAGCCCGTGGCTGTATATATATTCTTTATTAACTTTGAAATAGTCAACGTAATTAATATTAACTCTTACCACCGGCCAACTTCTCGAATCGCCTTCCAAAACTCCTTGTCAACTCACTGAAGGCTCGCTAATACTTGATATTGCTCGCTCTAGATCAATCCCACTGCTTGTCGGCACCACCTAGCTAGCTTCTAGTCACTACTAGCTGGTCAACGCCGCTAGATACACCACACACACTCAAACTCCAAGCTTTTAGATGCTGCAAACTGAGATACTACAAATTTACATATTACTTCTAACCGCGACATAACTGTAGAATCCGAGAAAGACACGCACGCTCTAGAAAGTTAAAGTAAAAGAGAGGATAGATGTCGCTTTCACGCTTACACATGTTAAATCATTGACGTCACGATCTCAATAATGCTAGAGTGCCTTTATTACAAAGGTCACTCCCTCACAAGGTGAATGATTTATAGTACCTAGGTGGCCAAAAATCGATTTAAAAAATTTATGCTAGCGTAAATTATTTCTTTTCTTATTATTATACTTGTTATGGCGTTATATCCTGCCATTACCTTCGATAAAAATATATTTCTATAGACCATAGACTAATGCAAATTTGGTGCTTCTTAGTTGAGAATGATTCCGTGAATTTGAATTTAGTTATTTAATCTGTTATTTGAAGCAGAATTTAAAAAAAATGTTCGATTATGAACACTTCCGACAAATATAGATTCTATTTTATCGAATGTGTGTACATAAATTTTGTACATATCAACTGTTATTTCATAAAATCACAAAAACCCAGTTTTTTGTAAAATTTTTTATTTTTAATATACAAAAAGTTCTATGATAAATCACGATTAAGTCCCTTAAACCAGACGTTCTTAAAGCATAATTTGAAAATTACAGTGAAGAAAAAAAAATTCTATATTCCTAATTCAAGACATAATATATGTAAGGTTTATCATTTTTTATTACAATCAATATTTTTTCGTATATTAATTTCATAATTCACAATTCATATCGTATAGTTATAAAAATTACAAATTCGATTTACTTATGTTTGGATTTTAAAGTATTATAGCTATGCAATAATTTAACACATTTAATTTTATATTTTCATGATATAAATTGGAATATTTGATTCAAGCTCTTTTTTGGAGAATCGGGAAAGTTTTGTTGGAAATCACATCACTTCTTATGTTAGATATCTTAGCACATGATGAAAATAACAGCTAAATCATTGCATATGTTTTCAATCGCCACTTTTTTATAATGTAAACTCTAATATCAGATTTTTTGAGTTAAGACTTTCTTAATTTGGTTTTTTTTGTGCATATTTTTAGATAGAATAATATGTATAATAATACTAATCTACTTATTAGCAAATGACTACATCTTTTAAGTTTATGTAATTGATATGAAAATAGGGATACTTGACCCAAATCAACAAAGGAACTAGACCAAAGTTTAGAATTAGCACTACTTAAATATATTTAGCATGTTTTATTTATGAATTAAAAGTATTATAATATTAGATATTATAAGTATATAATATATATATCAAAGTAAATAAAATAAATATTATAAATAAATGACTGCATTCTTGTCAAATAATGTTTGGTAACAGAATAGAAGAAAACTTCATAGAAATGTTCTTGAAATTAATTCTAACGAGCTTATTATTGAGTTTGCAACAAGAATGGATGGTACACGATTTAATTGGCCTAGAATGAATAATGATATGTCATAAGTTAATTCTGACGAAATCGAGGGAATACTTCATCCACCAGAGTTTTCGATACAAATAATAGAATTACAAGTTGTGTTTAATTATGACTTTTCATTTAAAATGTTGATAAATTGTTATTTTCTTATTTTGGAATATATTTAGGCACAGAATAAACTTTCAGACTCTTAATAGTTTGCCCTTTGTACGATAAAAGTTAGAATCGATTAAATTAATGCTAGGTTTACGATGCCTACGTAATAAAAATTATAGGTATTAATTATGTTTACAAATAAAAAAGCACTAAAATTAATGTTAATTTTTTTAAAGAATTTTGTTTATAACTATACATCACACTCTAAATTTATTACTGACTTGGGACAAGTATCCCTAACGGGTAGGTGAAGGACATTGGGATACATGAACGAAATTGAAAGTTTATATTTGACGTTTTACTACATTTATAATTAATACGTTGGAATAAGAATAACAAGTATTGTTTAGTATTTCATTACGAGTATAGATTGCATTTTTACACCCATAAGTAATATTTAAAAAATAATAATAAAAATCCAAAACTAACAATTGGTTCAAGCAACCCCAGTTTTTCCTACTTCATGCATTAAAACGAATATGTTTTTAATAATGAAATGCATACATTTTGCCTAAAAAAGTTTTCAGTCTTGAAAACGTACTCTATACTTATTCTAAATACAGTAAAAGTTTTCTTAAAATAAATGTTTGATTAAAAAATAAAACTAAAATAAATAAATGTCTCAGAGAAACAAAATACTTTCGAAAAACATTTCAAAAATCTGTATAAAAAGAAATAATAAATAGAATTATAATCTGAAATAGAATAATAATAGAATAATAATTTGAATGAATTACTTCCATTTCTAATAACTTGAAATTATTTTTTATTTGTAGAATTAGTTTATATAAATTGAAAATTCAGTATTTGAATGTCACAATTTAAAAAAAATGAATTGCAAACCATATAGTTATACATATGTTTCTTTTGTCTACGAAAAAAAGATTTAAAAGCTCACAAATATCTGCTTTCAATGCTTAAAAAAAACAAAATGAGATAAAAATATTTCTAGTGATTTACAGATTAACAGCATTCCCTCCCTCATTTTATATTGCTTATATGTGAAATGACAACATGAATGTTAAAATTGACAAAATATTATACTAAAATGACTCTAATCAAATTCTGGAAATTGCTTAAAACTATTGATTATGTCCAATATTTCTGCTAAATTTAAAAATACTGAAAAAGTAATGAAACTTTTAACTGTTTTAAATTTATAAAATTACCTATGAAAATCGCTCAAAATCATCGAACTAAGTTAATGCTTTCTTAAAGTGATGAAAATAAAAGAGATCGACCAGTTAATAAATATCTAAAATTTTCGATTTCATCTTCGTTTTTGGCCCAAAATCACAGTTCTCCCAAAAAAAAAAATCGTTAAAACACTCATCGCTGTTGGAAATTCGGCCAAACCGAGAATATCTGCATTGCAAAAATCACATTAATTCTCTCGAAATACTTCAAAATTATTAGAGTTGTTTCGGCTCGAATGAGGCATTTCTTATTTATTGCTTTAAACTTCTTTATTTATAACTATCACTCATAAATGACTCAAGATGTAATTGCAAATTATAAAACAAGCAATAGAAAACAGATTTTACTTGCGCATCTAAATTAGCAGAATTAACAGTAATATTTAATTTTTTTAAACCTCAGAAGTGTTTCGAATACTTTTCGAGAAAGTTCTTGTATAAGAGTGTACCAAATACAAAAATCATTATAAAAGTTAATCAAGGTAGGTATACCTGAAACGTTTCTTATTTAGAGGAAATTCATACAATTAGGAAATTATTCTCTGTCGGTTATAAGTGAATTACATTTTGTTTCCTACGAAAATAAAAAGTTCTAGTTGGAGACACACAGAGCCAACTTTAGTCACACTTATAATCTATATATATACCTATATTATAAAAAAGATAAATTTTGTTTATTTTTAAGGACTAATCTCTGGAACTACCCAACAGATTTAACACGGTTCGCTGTACCAAAATGATGGTGTCTGTTCCGAGTCAAACATAGAATATATGCCACTAACCCAAAGGGGATGCATGAGTTAAAAGCTTTCTAAAGATGCGGTTTTTTGTGATACTGAAGGGCCTAGAAACATGATAGCTGGCATGTTAATTACTTATAAGACATAAATGCCTGCTAAGAACATCTTCTAAAAAATACGAAATTTAAAAGGAGTAAAAATGAACGAAAAGTGGTCTAAAAAGACTGTAAATGGGCATTTTTAAACCGTCTCTGGAAGTAACGATCCGATTTATAAAATAATGATGTCAAAATGGTGGTGTTCACCCCTATTCAAACATAGGCTATATCTTATGTCGGTGTCACTATACCATATGACATGCAGGAGCAAAAAATCTAAAAATGCAACTTGTTTGTTACTGAAGGACTTAATAAACAACAAATTTGTCATGCTAATTATTTATAAATTTTAAATTATCTTTAAAAGCATTCCACAAAAATAGGAAATTTAAAATGGATGACAAGGCGCAAAATGTGTTCTAAAAGAGATCTAAATAGCAATTTTAAAAGAATTTCAGCAAGTAACGAACTTATTTAAAAAACTAATAATATCAAAATGATGGTGACAGTCCTTTCTTCAACATTGTCTGCAAACATAGGCTGTCACTACCCCAAATGGGGTTTAAGAGCAAAACAACGCTCTAAAAATGAGATATTTGTGGTACTGATGGCCTTAGAAACATAAAATTTAGCATGGTAGTTATTTATTGTTGAATGAGATATAATATTTTATTTGATAAATTATGTATTTTTGTTACAATATTCTGAATGAGTTGGAAAGTGTGTCATAATCTATGTTTGACACGTGATTTTCCCTATTTTTATTGCACTTGATTTGGTTATAAATACGATGTTTTTGTGAAAATATCTGTATTATTATAGATCTTAAGACTCTCACCGTCTAACCGAGGAAACATGTTGATCTATATAAAGATATTTACCAGCCTAGAAAGATTTATTTTAATCACTTGTAGCAAGCATTAATTTATTTCATTATTTGTTTAATAAAATTTTCATCATTAGTCTGTCTTTATTCAAACGATTTTTTTCCAAACATTAAGTAAATATTTACTCAGTGTATCACTATAAAAAAATAACAATAAACATTTAGTTTAATGTTTTTCGGAAAATGTTACATTTGAAATAAAACTTTTGTCAAACTAATATCACCGAAAACGTCTATTTATAACTGTTTCATACGGAATAAAGTCAAGCGAAACATGTGGATCCGTAATATGAGAGGATTACATGGATGAATTCAAAAATTCTGACGTATTATGGTTTAAAGTAGAAATATCTTGGTATATGACGAATGCTTTCAGAAGAATAGCTACCATCTTTTCGATATACAGAATTTCTTTTGACTTTCAAAAATAAAAATGAATCTATCATAAATTCACCATTGTTTCTCCTTTACCTTAAGCAAAAACTCTGTATCAAATAAATTTCGCATAGATTTCTAATTTTATGTAGCATTAAGATATTTTTTATATCTCTCACTAAATAGCAGCAAGAACTGAAAAATTTGAGTGCAAATGAATTCATTCTACATTATTTATTGTTTATTTCTACACATATGTAATGCATAAAAAACAATTTTTGAATACAAAAGCTGATTATACTGAAAACTGATTATTACTCTTAATTTTTCGAAGTTCAGAAAATAAGTAAATACGTGATGTTATCAAATACAAATCCGCACACCAATAGTTTTTGTAGCTATACTTTTATTAATCATTAAACATGCATAAAAAAATTCTACAGGCCAATTAAACGGCTAACGATTAAAAAATACACATTAGGTTAATTTTCAATGCATGTACTAAAACAAATAAGGTAAAGATCCTTATTATGTCCCCCAGTTACTTATAAGCCCCTGGAAGTTTTAAGTGAAAACCTACCAAATTTGGATTTTGTATAGGCTAACTAATCACACATATGGAAACATGGCCAAATGTTGTACAAAGAAACTTTAACAATACGAAACATTATTTTTACAAAAGTATCTCAATATGAAAAAATAAATAAAAAAGAATGTCCCAATTTCATCCCCCTGAAAGAAATCCAAAAAGCCTACTATTAACTTGTAAATAAATCAAAACTTATTTCGAAATAAATAATTAACTTAAGGTACTAAAAATGTACCATTAATCCTAATAGTAAATAAAAGCATCAATAATACTATAAAAATTATCCACCCAAGCATGCGGAACATATAAATTGTGCATTGTTTTTGGCTCCTGGGCATGTTTCATGTTACCATGATGAGCACTGAAAGTACTGAACCCATTATTCCCCTTTTACCATGAGAGAAGCGCTTCAAGGAAGCAGGACACTTTGCATCATTATCGTCGTCATCGTTTATATTATCATGGTGAGGAATTTGAACAGAAGAATCACTTTCGTCATCAACAATGTTATGTAGGTCATGTTTCGACTTTTTACACGTGATTTTTTTTTCCTTTCCCCTTGAAAGTGGCAGTTGTCAGAAGTCTTTTTTCAGCTGAGCGTTTTTTCTTTGCCTGGGAATTTTTCACTTGCGTTGGTTTTTATGTTATATTCGTTATTCAGTTATATTCATTATTTTTATGCGGAGATCCAGGGATCAATGTTGCTGAGCATCCTCGGGCAATTGATCTCTCATTAGAATGAATTTATTTACAAAATTTGAAGCAAATTTCAAGATTAAGTCTATTCATATCTACATGTAAAATTGCAGGTACATTATTTATCAGAATTTGACAGAGCTGAAAAGCGTTCCTAATTTCGCCCCCGGTACGAAAATAAGAGCTGAAAGAGGGACAAAATTGAAACAACACTACTTCCCAATATAGCGATGCTTCAGTTCTTATAAAATAAACTGAACATTGTAAAACTCACTATATGGTACTTTTAACTTCTTACTTACGTAGAATACATACAATGAATTGGAAAAAAATACTTACGGTAAAGTGAATATTGTTCTACAATGACGTAGCAAGAGCTTAGATCTGCTAAAAATAGGAAATCCGTCATTAATACTACACAGATTCGTCTTGGCGAATGAAATTTCCACATCTGAATCCTTTTATCTTTCTTTCGTTTTGCTTTTCGTAATCAGTGGCACCAATTTTAGAGAAACGGAGAAATGAATGGGGACGAAATTAGGGAAGGGGACGAAATATGGGCACTTTACTTTTTGTGTACTTGAAAAAAAAAATGTTCTCGAAAAATATTTCATAATGAACTGAGTATAAACTGAACTGACCATTAGGTTTGACAATAAAATGAAAAATAAATAAATAAATAACATAAAGTTTAAATATAATTTAAGCTTTTCCATAATATAAAATCGTTACGAATGTATTTTTGAAAGATAAAGGGAAAATATGTTTAGTTTTCTTTAATCATGTACCCCAAAAAGATTTTTTTTTTTGTCGTACCAAATAATTTTTTTTTAAATATTAAATTTATATTTCAATTTAAATTAATTTTTTAATGTTTTACGAAAACAGAAAATTACCAGTGTTTTATTCAAGTATTTTTTTTTTTTAGTTCTGTTTATTTTTTAAAAAATATTTTTATTTAACTGCAATATTCGTCCATTACTTTCTAGAAATTTTTAATAAGAGTTGCCCCCAAATAAGAAATTCTAGAGATTTTTATGAAGTTTGTTTGGAAATTCACAAAAATGTTTGTAGTAATAAAAAATCTAGTAATCACCCTCACTGGTACCTTTTGTTCACTTTTGAAGCACAAAGCGAGATAACAAACAGAACCACGATACTTAAGGCCAAAACAGACATGACCACTTCGAATTTCAACTGAATTCTTGGAACTCACTTCTTTTCTCCCCATCTGCAGTTTACTAACAATAGAACTGGGGGAGATACAATGGTCATGGAGATAACTATCTTAACCCCACTTAACACCTTGGGGACGAGCGACACGTATACGTGCCGCAAATAGGCTTAAGAATCCGCGTTTATCACCACCAGTAAAATTATACCGTAAATTTTGCCTTATGTAATTGGAGCATTTTCTCGATTGAATAAGTCACAAATTTCTATATTTTAAAATCGGTGACAAAGCATTAAAAATTTCGTAAAATGCTCCCGTCGCGAAGGGGTTAAGGCCCCTGTCTTCGCTCGAGGAAACGCTAGAGAGCTAATGCTATTCCTATGGTGAAGCATTTTTCTAATAACTCTTTCGCATTTTGATATTTTTGAATAATTTTTTTGCATTGGATAGCTGAGATGCATGCCGACAGCGCACCTTTCTTACTTTTTCGATTTTGGTTGCAGATATATTTTTTAAAAAGCACTTTCAGTTTTGATACCGGTTTTGAAAGTGAAACTAACTTTGTAAAAAATATCTGTAACCGAAATCGAAAAAGTAAAAAAGGTGCGCTGTCGGCATTCACCTCACTTATCCAATGCAAAAAAAATTATTCAAAAATGTCAAAATGCGAAAGAGTTATTAGAAAAATGCTTCCCCATAGGAATAGCATTAGCTCGCGAGCGTTTCCTCGAGCAAGGACAGGGGCCTTAAGGGAAAAATTCCTGTCCTTCACTCGGGATTGAAGTTGAACCACAAAAGTCATTAACATCAAACGCCCTGCCCGGAGACAAAAAACGTGCCACCTGTTAAGGGGCCGCTTCACTCGAATGAGAAAACCCGTTAACTAATGCTAATCCTATGGAAGAAATTTATAAAGATATCTCGGTTGCATTTTAATATTTTTAAATGATTCTTTTTGCATTAGATAGCTGAGATTGATCTGAATGCAGGCAGTTTTTTGCTTTTTTGATTTCGTTTATTGATATTTTTTACGAGAATGCTTTCATTTTCAGAACCGGTTGAAAAGCGAAATCACCCTCATAAAAAATATCTGTAAACAAAATCGAAAATTTAAAAAACAGCCTGCATTCAGATCAATCTCAGCTGTCCTGTGCAAAAAGAAATATTTAAAAATATAAAAATGCAACCGTGATATTTTTATAAATTTCTTCCATAGGATTAGCATTAGCGAACGGGTCTTTTCATTTGAGGGAAGCGGCTCCTTAACCGCAAAAAGTCTTTGTGTGTGTTCGCAACATTATATTCAGATCTTACAAGGAAGGTCTCCATACGTGCATACTCCGAAAAATCTGAAAAAATTACACAATGTTCTTATCATGAGGATATATACGTTTATTAAAAAAAATTCGGCGGAATCCCCGAACCCTCTCAGTAAAAAAATATTGAAAATTTTGTTATTTGGCAATTTATCATCGGTTGGCGGTGAAAAGCAATTAAAAAATTATTTTTTTTATGTCAAATGCACTTTAATGGAAGAAAAGTTTCTAATTCAACTTTTTTACATAAATTAAATTTAAATAATTTTATTTTTGTCAGTTTCAGTTTATTTTAAGTATAATTTTGTTATATCGATATATATAGGTATTTATATTCAAATTTAACCGTTAAAATTTGCGATTTAAAACGACATTCAAATTTAAATTAATTAAAATGTTTCAAGTTCAAAGTCCAATTGACCATTATCAATTCAATTTTGTTGCTATGGAAACACCTGACTTTTATTTTTGAATACGCTTGAATCCATGAAATTATTTTTTCTCGATATAAATTTTTCATTTATGAAATTATTTTTTTCCGAAGGTAAATTAAACAACCACAGCAATAAACAATATATATATATGTATAGAATATATTAAATTCTCTCATTGTTTATGGTTAAGTTCATTAAATACCATTTAAAAAATCTATTAAGAAAAAAAAATTCAGTCAGATTAAAATCGTTTGCTTCTGGCTGGGTAATCGCTGCTCGCCAAATCGCGCGCCCTTGGTCTTTTCACGCCAAATATTCTAAAGTATTTTATTTTTTCACATATTTCCTATTGTAATTTCGCCGCTAAATTTGATTGATCCTTTATTACCTACATGAGTAGTTTAATTAGTATTTTTTTTTTCAAAAAAATCTGAGTATGCCCAGTATAGAGACCTTCCTTGTTAGCAGTATAGAGACCTTCCTTGTTAGGACATCAGCATTGCGCCAACAGCTGCACCGTCAATTTTGAGGAACTGATTGCACTCAATTCTGCTTGTATTTCGATATTCTGGCGATGACACTTATTCTGCGGCATTGTAACCTTTAATGGACCATTTTATTTATTTAATCAGAAATTTTACCTTTTAAAAAAGTAATAAAAAATTATATATTTTAAAAAAAGAAGCCTTTTTTTAGGTCACCTCGCCTGACTTTCTTACTAAACCGATTTTGATAAATGTTATATTAAACGAAAGAAATTTATTTATAGATGTGCTTCACTGTTATTTCTAAAAATAATCCAACTTATATATTTACATTTTAATTAAAAACTTCTTTATAAAATTTCTTCATAATGGTGGAAATGAGATTACTTCCATTGTTGAGAAGGAAAGAGAAGAAATGGGAATTACTATAACATTACGGATGCCATTTTCATATAGCAATTAACAATACCTTACTTCGAATTTTTGAAGAGAAAGTGACCGTTATTATTTAAAACATTTATTTCTACTCAGAATTTTGTTATTATTATTATTACTTAATTCCGTTAATGCCAAAATTGAAACGTTAGCAATGAAAAAATGACGTCATAAAGAAAAAAAAAACATGTATTTTTAGTTAAGAGAATTCGAATGTTAACACAAAATATTGTAACTGATAAACGTTGCATCAAACATAGGAATGTCTTTATTACTAGTGTACTAGCACGTTGAAATATGTTTAAAATCTATATTAATAAAAGAAAGTTACGCCATGGGTATGTGTATATCGGTTTGTTTGTTCATAATGGATGGCAAAATCTACAACACGTATAAGGCTCAAAATTTCAGTTGTTTTTGTTAAATACTTTTCCTGGTGCAACTAAGTTTCAGAATTATAAATTTCTAATATTTAGGAGAAGAATTAATTAAAAAACTTTAAATTAAAAAAAATAGAAGTGTATTTATATTTTATAATAAATAGAAAAAGAAAACAAAAGAACAAAAAACATTTATTTTTGCCAAATCCATGAATATTTCTTTGAACACAGGAAGCCATAAAGATTGATTAATGGAATTAAAGCAGTTCAAACACGATATTTATAATTTGTTTTTATAAAAAATGATGTAGCTAAAATTCTACCTGATTTAAAATTAGAAAATTGCTCAGTCAGATGAAAAAAATCTGCTTTCAGATTTTCTAAAAATTATCATACTATCTTTACAGGAAGTTAACAAAAATCCAGGAAAAATCAATACATATTTATTTTATTCCTACAAAAGTTTAATACTTACTTTGGAGATTTTATGCATTTGTCCTATTTTTAAACACTGTTTAATAATATCTGAATTTTGTAAAAAAGATAAAAAAATTTTCGTTTTATAAAAATTTAGAATTATAAATGAATATAAATGCTTTGTTGAAATGCGATTTTGTTAAAATTAAAAACACTTTCGAAACGATTGATTGGGAGTTTTTAGATATTTTATAACACATTATAAAAAAAGGGGTGTCTAAATAAATTTCGAGAAGAGGGAAAAGGAGGTTATATATATATATTTTTTTTTTCTGGAAGGGGGCTTGTTTTGGATGAGTTTGTTTCATGGAATCCTGGTATAAACTGTATTTATTTACCACAAAAAAATTCAAAAGTGCACTTATCACCACTATTTTCGATTTGTAATTTCAGAAAATCATTTAAATTCTCGTATTTGTCCACTGTCTCTTTGACTAATATATTTACGGATAGGCTGTTTAACGGAGTTTCACCCAGAAACAGTTTTGTTACGAATAAAGAGATGGAATAAAAAGGAAATATTCATCTAATCAATCTAAGATGGAATAACTGTTGTAATATTTCATTCATGGAATTCGATGGGTTTCAAAACTTTCTAATTTAAAAGCATATTATATTTTAGCGTTTGTATCTATATTTTTTTTTCTTTCAGAATAGATTTATTCGAAAGGGCAATTTTATTTTCAGTTCTTCTGCGAGCATTTTTCTCTCTAATTGCAAGTATTTCAATAGCACATTTTTCTATTTTACTGTGTTGTACAGAAATGCGTTTCATTTGATTTTTATGGTAATGCAAGTAAAGATTTAAGGCAAGCTTTTATTTCATGATCTTATTGTCTTCAAGAAAAAGCTCTTTGAAAAGTTTCATATCGTTTTCCTATTCTAAAATATGGCCCCATCAGTTAAAAAAAATTTCTGCCAAATACAAATATGAATTATATTGACGAAAAATACCTATTAGAAAAATTAGTAATGAATTTAGCTAAGCAATTATAAATCTATTGTACTTAAAATAAATAAATAAAATTGATTATGCCTAGAAAGGAATACACACATCGACTTTTACTATAATAAAACAGACTAGATTAAATATAGTTTAAAAAAATATTTATAAATTTAAGTATAAACCCAATATTTACAAAATTAAGAAATACAAAAGCAAACAAGAATATTTGAAACAGGAGCTTACACTTCCACGATATAGAATATTGCTCTTACAATGATACTGCAGTGCTCAGCAAAAGTTTAGACACTGGTGTTTTTTAACCTTTAAGTAAAAAATACGAACACGTGAGTTTTAAATGGCTATACTTATTTTCAAATATATTTTAAACAATGTAGAGAAAAAATAATGGTTATAATATAATATTTAATTTAACTGAAAAAAGTAGAATTTGCATATTGCGAAAGTTTAGACACTTTTTTAATTTTTAGCCAACTGTTCATGGAAAAGAGCAAGTTTCAAAGTTATGATGTCACATTTCTGAAGTATTTAATTATACCTCGATATAGCATCAGTTAGTGAAGATGCCGGGAGCTAAAAACATTCAATTAGATGAGGTAATTGAAGTAGGAAAGCTGAAATGGAAATGGATGACTGTTGCAGAAATTTCAGCAGCATTGAATCGTCCAAAGAGGTCTGTCTATTAAGTATAGTCTAAGGATGACTCCTTCAAAACAAAACATAATCTGGAAGACCTTGTGTGACGAGAAAATGAGATGACAAAAGGATCCAGAAACTGACATTTACACAAATAATGATTGCTAATCACATTAAAAGTAAGCCAAGACTTTCTGTGTCGACGGAAATGATTCTTAGATGAATTAAAGAAGCAGGTAAATCAATTTACATGAAAATGATAGAAAAAATAAGCTTTAAAATCTCGTTACAAATTGGCTAGTATGCAATGAACTTTTAAACATACGTCATATGTACCCAAATGATACGCTATGATAGTCAGTAACGAAAAAAGAATGGAATTTGAATGGCCCAAAAGAGTGGCCATACTTTTCTTGACTTGCATAAAGAGCCTGGGACTTTATTAAGTCGATAACAAGAAGGTAACTTTTTAATGATTTGGTCCTCACGTTGCTTTAATGCTAGATCGGTAACTGTGGAGTTATTCATTGGTTGCCAAGCACCACAAGACTACGTATATACGTTGGAGATTAATTTTTAGTCATTTGGGGAACTTTTTGCTGATATAAAGTATGGATTTTAGCATCTATTTATGTTGCATTTCAAGAGAAGAACTTCGTTTAACTCTGAAAATACTAGTGATCTCAACTGGCCGGCGTGTAGTTCTGATCCGGACCTAATCGAAAACCTTTGTAACATAGTATGTCGTAATGTTTATGGAAATTTTTGCTATATTTTTCTTTTAATGAGCTTCGAGCTGCTTTTGATCATGTTTGGTACAAAATAGAACCCCAAGTTACGTAGCATTTAGTTTCTTCGATGAAAAGTCACATTCTTGCACTAACTGCAAACAATGTGGGTGCAACTCGATTTCAATTTGTAGTTATTTTTCCGTAAATATAAAAAGTGTCTATATTTTTGCCACAATGTTAATTTCATTTTTTTCTCATTAAATTTTATGTAAAAGGTAAAATTCAAAATTTATTGTTTGTGAATAAAGGATAAGTCACAAGTAATATATGGCAGATGTGTTATAAACATTTGGTACATAATTCTGAAAATAGAAGCGTGAACGATCATTGTCTAAACTTTTGCTGAGTACTGTATATTGATAAAAATATAATAAGAAATTGCGAAATAATAACATTCATATTATTTTATAAATCTTTCGTTGATGTTTTGCACTAATGTTTAAATGTCTTATTTCTTATAATTCTTATAATTCTCTTATTATTTTATAGTTTCATATTCTACCTTATGTATTTTTTTCACATTATATTATTATTAACTTTGTAAAATGTGAATGGCATGAATTTTTTGCTGTATTTACTCAATGATCTAGATATGTTGCAATTTTTTATTAAAACCCATTAAAGCCGTTTAATAAAAAAAATTGCCACTGGACAATTAATTTTTTTCTTCACTCATAGAGGGTGTCAGAGCTTCCACTTGGATGTTTTATCTTCTCAAAAATGTGACTGTTCAAAATATGTGTCATTTTAATTCTTGTTATATTGCTATCTAACAAAACTAATTGACTCTTTTTAAATTTTCTCTCGAATTTTGTTATGTTCACCCATCATTTAGAAAAAGGTAAAAAAAAAAAAAATCTTTAAATTCCTTCTTTATTTTTTATTTATTTATTTATTTATTTATTGTATTGTTTCGTAACTGATAGAGTCTTTTTCTGATATGTTAACTTATACAGTATCTAAATAACTTTCCTATCTGAACTTTTTTTTTATGTAGTTCGCAAATAATTTTTCCAATGGTTCTTTTTCTAGCAATGACTGCATCTCATTGAAAATGAGATTTATTTATTTTTTTTTTTTTAAGTTTGGAGCTTACATTTCGCTTCGATTTATTATTTTTTAAGATCGTTAATTTTAGGAGTATATATATGAGCATTGTATTAACAGATTTATTTTAACTCATTTTAGTTTTGTTTAATTGTTGCTAAAAAACAGAAAATGTTAGACACAGGCTAATCGTCTTACGTATGATGAAAACATAATATAATAATACGAGTATTAAATTTAAGAAGAACAATTGAAAAATGTCTAAATAATATATTTTTTTGGGGGGGGTCCTGCTTCTTTTAGATAGATTTCGTATGAAATACTACCTATTGCGGTCGCTCCCATGTTGGAATTTCAAAAAAAAATTGCAGATCTACGCCGATCATGACCTCTAGACCCCAAAACTACCATCAGTAAAAAAGCTTATCTATCTATCTATCTATCTATCTATCTATCTATCGGTCTATATCACTTTTTTATGGACACGATAACTTTTAAAATTCTACTCAGATCTTCTTCAAATTTTTACATAAAATCAAGGGGCATAAAATCTCGGTCAAGTTTGTTAATGTGCAAAATCGAACCAAGGGAGTCGAAATAGGAGGCGTTTTTGTGAAAACAGAAAAAACGCCATAACGTCTTAATTAAAAGAGATATAGAATCCGTTTAAAGTTTATATTACTTCTAAAAAATGGGCCAAAAGTTTATGCATGACAGATTTTTGATAAAGTTAAAAATGGGATCAAGGGGCGAAAAAAACAGGGTTTTTGGGAGAAAAAAAATCACAACTTCGTCAATTCTCAAGATATCAAATCCAACTAAATTTTTTATAAATGTTCTTGAAATTATCTAAAACTTTTGTATTTACAACTTTTTGATAGGACTATTTCTTACCGATGAAATAAAATTAAAAACGAAAACAAAAAAGGAGGTGAAAAAAGATAAAAATCCGCAATTTCTTCAATTCTTAAACTATCAAATTTAATTAAATTTATTTTACATCTTCTCAATAATATTTATGACTTTTATACTGAGAAGTTTTTCATAGGACCAATTCTTATAACAAAAATAAATTAAACAAAAGTAGGAGTTAGAGAGAAAACCCAAAATCCAAACTGCTTATATTCTGACTTATTTTTAAATTCATTTTTGATTTTAAACGCATCCAAATGGCAGATCTTCTTATTTAGCAACTGAATAATGTGACGTATTGGCCAGTTTTTTGATAAAGACAGAATATATTTAAAAAAAATCTGGTAAAAAGGATATTTTTAACAGAATTTCCCGAAGTGATTGTGACTGAAATTTGAGGAAGTATTCAAATTACAAATTGCGTTTTTTCGAACTCGTTTTTAAATCCAATTTTGCTCTTAAACACATCCATTTATAGATCCCCTTTTTCAGAAACTATATAATGTGCCGCATTGGGCAGTGTTTTGATAAAGACAGAATATATTTAAAAAAAGGCTGCCAAAAAGGATATTTTGAACAGAATTTCCCAAAGTGATCGTGATTGAATATTTGAGAAAGTATTCAAATAACAAATTGTGGTTTTTCTGACTTATTTTTAAATTCGGTTTTGCTTTCAAATGCAACCAATTGACAGGTTCTTTTATTTTGGAACTGTATAATGTGCCGTTTAAGTCAGTTTTTTGATAAAAGCTCAAAATATTTTTTAAAATGCTGTCAAATTGGGCATTTCGCACGAAATTTCCCGAAGCAGTTGAGGATATATTCAAAAATTAAATCATTTATTTTATGACTCATTTTTAAAATCAATTTTGCTCTGAAACGCATTCACTTGAATGTTTTTTTTTTTTTTTTTTTTTTTTTTTGTTATTTAGGAACTATATAATGTACTGTATTGGTCTATTTTATAACCCGTTCACGACTGGAGCCTTTTACAAATTTTTTAATGTTTTGTCACCGGATTTTAAAAACAGAAAAAATGTGCTTTTTTAAATCGAGAAAATGCTCCGATTAAATTAAGGCAAATTTTACAGCATAATTTTACTGATAGGGATAAACACGGGTTGTTAAGCCTTTTCGTGGCACGTATTCGTGTCGCTCGTCTCCAAGGGGTTAATGAAGTCAGAATATATTTCAAAATATGGTGTCAAAATGGATATTTGAGCCAAATTTTGCTTAAGATGATTCTGATAAAACCAGTTCTTATAGAAAAATGAAAGTAAAAACTTTTCAAAAGTGTCCAAATAAAGTTGTTAAACTGGCTTTATCTGTAATCAAATTATATTTGTTGTTGTTGAAATGAGCACTCTTCCAAATCTACCTCCGCCTATAGGCCAAGCCGACAGGGATTTTTTATTTCTTCCTAGTGCTGAATTTAGGAAGTGGCCCGGAATGGCATCATTTTCCCCGGAGCAATGATATGTTCTTCCGAAAGATTTGAAATTTTGTGTTTTGAATGGTTTAAAAATGAAGCCTCTCCCTCATATCCCCCCCCCCGAATCTCAATAGGATGTGACTCATTGCCTGCAGCATCTTCGATTGCGTGATCGCTAACCTTAAATTCAATCAGCGTAATTTTCTGATGTGAGTATATTTAACCAAGTCAGCATCGCTTCTTGTGGTTAAAGACTAGATGACATAAATATAAACGTGGACCATTTTATTGTCCTCAAATTGCCCTGTTACAAATTCACTATAATCATTCCAGTACTTCATTACATTGACTATCTCTTTTAGAGTGACCTGATAAGAGTGGAGAAATGAAACCGTTATTTAACTACTATCTAGATGTAGATTTGCGTAAAATTTCCGCTTTAAAACAAACAAATACCAGGTTGTTCAATAAGTTTTGTCGGTCGATAAGAGAGATCGTTGCTACTAGTCCAAATTTGTTTTTGTTTTGTTGGTTCACTCTTCTTATCAACGTATGTGAAGGTTCATTTCAATCAGTCAATTCATTCTTTGTTTACAAGCCATTTAGTGTCGCCGTGTCACAGTATTTTCGACAATGGAAAAAATTGAACATCGTGCAGTGATAAAATTCTTATTTTTGGAAGGTTTAGCACCAAAAGAAATTCACGAACGAATGTTAAGAGTGTATAATGAACGTTCACCTTCAATTAGAACAGTAGAAAGATGGGTTGCTGAATTTAAACGAGGTCGTACAAGCCTTGAAGACGATCCACGTGAAGGACGTCCGAAAACCGCATCAACACCAGAAATCGTAGCCAAAGTACAGGATATGGTTTTGGAAGATCGTTGATTGACTGAGAGGGATTTAGTAGAGGCACTACACATCTCATTAGGCAGTGTGAGTCATATTTTAAATAAAATTTTGAGTTTTAAAAAGCTGTGTGCACAATGGGTGCCGCATTCGCTAACAATGGAACAAAAAGACATTCGAATGCGACTTTCTCAACAACATTTGGAGCGTTTTAAAAAGGATAAAGTGGATTTTGTGCGTCGATTCATCACTATGGATGAGACATGGGTCTATCACCATGATCCTGAATGAAAACAAGAGGCTAAAGAGTGGTGTGAACCTGGTTGTTCGGCTTCGAAACGAGTTCGTGTCCAGAAATCGGCCAAGAAGGTTCTGGCATCAGTTTCTTGGGATGCGAAAGGAATTTTATTTGTGGATTACTTGCAAACTGGTAAAACAATTAATTCTGAATATTATTGCAACCTTTTGGACCAGTTGAAGGAAAAAATTCGTGAAAAAAGACCCGGTTTGCAGAAGAAAAAAATCCTTTTTCATCAGGACATCGCACCGTGTCACAAAAGCATTTTTATAAGGGCTAAAATCCATGAATTAAAGTTCGAATTGTTGGAGCATTCGCCGTATTCACCAGATTTGGTCCACAGCGACTTCCATTTGTTTCCAGAATTAAAAAAAATTATGCGTGGCAAGCGTTTTTCGTCAAATGAAGAGGTCATAACGGCTGTTGAAGCGTATTTTGCAGACCTTCCGGAATCTCACATCAGGGATGGGATCCACAGATTGGAGGATCGTTGGAGCAAGTACATTAATGTTCGGGGAGATTATGCTGAATAATAAAGTGTATTTTGAACCATAACATTGTATTTTTCTTATCGAACGACAAAACTTATTGAACAACCTGGTATTATATTTATACTAGTGTAGAAGCCCAACATTGAACGGTGGATAAAAATTGAGTTTTTCACATAAATTTGAAAAAAAAAACTGATAAAAATAATTGACAATATGGAAGTGTTTACACGAATAAAGTTCGTATTTTTTATGCCCAAATTACATACTAAAAGCATTTCACATATTTCAGGGTAAACGAGGATGTGCAGTTAAATAAACTTACAAAACTAAGATTTTTAAATAAATCAAAATTATACAAATATGCAATAAAACTGTGTTATTAAAAGTGTCTGCTGAAGCTATTGAAATTATACTAATAATTAATATTAGTTGTTATTTATTATACTAATAATTATTAATAATAATTATGATTTATTTCTCTTTGAAATTGTAAATTTCTTTCTTTTACCACCTCCCCCCCCCAAAGAAGAAAAAGATTGTAATTTTTCCCTTTTGTTGGAATATATCTTTTTTGTTGTCAAGTTTCGGATGTTCACAGACGATATACCGGTCTCGGAAGAAGCTTCTATTCCAATGACAGTTTTGAAGGGAAAACCGGTTTAGCGCGCTATGAGTCACACTCGGTTTTATTATATAGATATCTATGTTGCACATATATAATTGCGTGTAAGAATTTTTTAAAAATATGAAGATCTTTTTATGGTATAAAAATCAAAGTTACACACAAGTATGTTATTTATATCAATAAATAAAAAAGTAGAACATCAAAATTTTTTTTTAAATCTCTTTGACAAATCATTCCTTTAAATGAATTTTTCTGGCTGACAGAAACCGAATATAATAAAAAATGTAGATGAGCAGATGTTTATTTTATGCCAATAGAATATTATAAGTTAACAATTTAAGACCTGACCTACAAAATTGTCGATTTTAGCCTTAAGTCAACATTCTTCTTTTGTGTATGCGATTTAATTCTGAATCTGCGCCAACCGAGTTGTCTACGTCTTTCCACAACATAAGCAGAAATCAGATATTCTGTAAATATTAAATAAAAAATCAAATATGATCTAACTATTCTGGAGTATTACATTTTTTACTCATAGATATGTATTTGATATCAAAATTTCTTTCTGTATGTACATGTTTAATGCACAATGATGAATGAACTGTTATCCAAAAGATTTTCGAGTCAGTTTTTGGCATTTTACATGAACATTTTTAAAATGCGTTATTTCAATAAAAGACGCAGTTTCTTGGAAATTAATGAAAGAAGATATCAACAATTATTCTCAAAGATTGCAGTGCAAATGCTTGTTTGTTGATATGTCAATCATTTTTTAAATATGTCATAGGAAAATATTTAGTGTTTTTAGTAAAATAATGCTTTGTTATGCATTCTAATTATGTGCTGTTATGTGCTGTTTTTAAATTCTTTAATAATAGCTATAATACCAAAAAAATTAATTTTGTACGTAGATGTTTCCATTGAGTGTACTAATTTTCTCAAACGTAAACAAAACATAGAGAGTTTCAAATAGTACTTTGAGAGATTATCGTTCTCGCTTTTTTGTAGTTGCTTTTAATCTTTCAAAAGTTGAGTTATTTACTTTGTCATTTATAATTTTTTGAAATAAAAAATTTTGCAAGTCAAACATTTCTAACTCAAACAAATCCTTCCTTTTTCTTAGTTTTATTTTTTTCTATTAATATATTTTTTTTATTTTAAACTTCTCTCCTTTTTTGCTGCAGTTTTTCTATATTTTTGCTGCATATTCTTAAAGAATTTACTGACAAGAATTCATAAATGTTTTGTGTAAACATTCTATACTGTATACGAATGTATCTTCTTTTAAATAAAAATCTTTTTCAAAGGATCTTTCGTGTTTGTCCTTCGATGCTATTCATTATATAATCTTTAAACTACTTTTATATTTTTCTTACAAGGCTTTAAAGAACAAAAAGCTATTATTTTATTGTTTTTAAACAATAAATATATAGTATAGGAAAGTAAAAATTTATAGAAGAACAAAATAATCATGCAAAATAATCTTTAGAAAGTATATTCATGAAATAAATAAATAGTATTCTAATCTTTTTACACGAATATTTTAACTTTTTAGTTATTAACTATTTCTGAAACATAGAGATTTCAAATATATTGTATAAGTACTTCTTCTTACGCTCATTGATTCCAAATAGATTATTTAAAAATACTTTTTATCAATGATTTTCCCCGCTTTTGATTAAAACAACTGTTCAGAAATTCGATTTTAATTCAGAAATTCGATTTCTAAAGTTTTGCCTCTGGGTAAATGTCAAAAGTTTCTGGGGATTTTTTTATGGGATCAAATGGTATCTATCTGTTTTTAAAATTTCATTTTTAATTTTGAATTGAATTTTACCTTTGAACCTGTCTTCTGATAGATAATATGAAATATTATATTTCAAATATAAAGGAGTATTTGATCAAATCCTCTATCTTTCAATCTATCTACGATTCCCTGTGGATACAACTTCTTAAGAGATTCCACAAGACACAGGAAAAAAACCAGTATACTATTGATAAATCTATGGAAGGAAATATTTTTGTTTGCATTTTATTATTTAAAAATGACTTTTTTTACATACGATAGTTAGTGTCGTTCTGTAACCTAGTAGTTATAACTTTTTCAGATTTGATACTAGTGTTTCCTTTTATTTATTTCCTTTTAGGTAGCTTTCATTACAGAAAGTAAAAAGCTACCTATTGCAGCCGTCCGGAGGAAAGCACTTCCGGAAAATTTTGGTATATTTTCACCGATCATGACCCCCAGACCCCAAAACCACCCTCCGTTCAAATGTTGACATATATATATATATATATATACATATATATATATATATAACCATATATATATATATATAACCATATATATATATATATATATATATATATATATATATATATATATATATATATATATATATATATATATATATATATCTGATTTTTGTCATGCGATAACTAACGTATTTATGAACAGATTTGAATGAAACTTGGTATGTACATAGTACATACAAATGTCTCGACCGAGTTCGTTGGTCAGCATCATCCGCCATTTTGTTTCAAAATGGCGGCCATTTTAAATTTTTTTAAAAATTTAAAATTTAAAATTAAATGCGAAAAAATTAAAAGTTGAAAAATATTTTCCTTTTACGTGTTAGAACTTAAAACAAAGATTCCAGAACACTTTTTATTTTGTCTACATCTTAAAATATGATTGAGTTATAGAACTTTGAATTTTTCTTATGGCTGACATTTTGAAACGATCTGATTTTTGTCACGTGATAACATGCGTATTTATGAACCGATTTCAATGAAACTTGGTATGTACATAGTACATACAAATGTCTCGACCGAGTTCGTTGGCCAGAATCATCCGCCATTTTGTTTCAAAATGGTGACAATTTTAAATTTTTAAAAAATTTTAAAATTTAAAATTAAATGTAAAAAAATCAAAATTTGAAAAATATTTTTCTTTTACGTGTTAGAACTTAAAACAAAGATTCCAGAACATTTTTCACTTTGTCTATATCTTACAAAATGATTGAGTTATAGCACTTTGAATTTTTCTTATGGCTGACATTTTGAAACGATCTGATTTTTGTCACGTGATAGCACGCGTATTTATGAACCGATTTCAATGAAACTTGGGATGTACATAGTACATACAAATGTCTCGACCTAGTTCGTTGGCCAGCATCATCCGCCATTTTGTTTCAAAATGGTGGCCATTTTAAATTTTTAAAAAAATTTAAAATTTTAAATTAAATGCGAAAAAATTAAAAATTGAAAAATATTTTTCTTTTACGTGTTAGAACTTAAAACAACAATTCCAGAACACTTTTTATTTTGTCTATATCTTAAAAAATGACTGAGTTATAGCACTTTGAATTTTGCTTATGGCTGACATTTTGAAACGGTCTGATCTGAACGATCCACAATGTTGCTTTAAAATGGCATACACTTTATGATATCGTGGAATTTGGTGACTCTCTAAATCGCTTAAAATAAAACCAGGTTGAATAAAAGATGACTAATTTCTAAAAATTTCTATTTATATTCAGTCTTGACAAAAACTAGTTTCAATCTTATAAAATCACTAATTTTATAAGATTATTTCCACTAATTTGAGCTTAGTATTTTTGAACAATGTAACTTACCTTAAAATAAATAATAAAATATATAAGTATATGAAAGCTACCTCTTCCTCCCGGCATTGCCGGAAGGACTTTTATTTGTGAAACCAGTTTCAACAAGAAAGCAAAATTTAAAAATAACTTTTTTATCAAAATTGTTAAGAATGCAACCGAGAATTTTCAAAGAGACTATTCTTTTATGTGACTATTCCTTTTCGAATGTTTTGAATAAAGCAGAATGATTTTATTTTATTTCGAATAACTATATTGTTTTCTATTTTATTGAATTAGATCACTGTGAAAAATGGTTTATGTTTCTTAATCTACGGAAATGTAGAATAATCTCAAATGCCAATGTTTCGTAATCTCTATGGAGTCATTCAGTGTTTCGAAAAGTACTCCTTGATCTTAAGAAATGTCAGAAAAAAATTCTTTTCAAAATTTAAAGTAAAATTTACAAAAGTAAATTTTTAAAAGTTGCCCGTAATTTTGGAAAGTTTCCTGTGGGTTTTGTAGTGTATTAACCTGTTCTCTGCGGCCGAAAAACCTATTTTTGAATTTCTATTATTTCTCAAATAAAGATTTTCAGTTTCTCAACTGAATTTTTGTATGAAATTGTAAGAAAATAATATTTATGTCCATATAAATATTAATAATGTTCGTTTCTCTGCTTAGATATGTTTTCTGAATAACCAAATATTTACCTGAGGATGGTTAAAATCGGAAAAACCTATATTAATATTTGTAAAAATTGATTATAGTGCTGTAAAAGCCACCTAGAAACGTTTCTGAAAATGCAGCTGATAAAAAATTATTTATATAATTTTTTCTTTAAATTTTGTGAAGAGTTTCTGACGTTTTTGAAAGTAACGGAGAGCTTTTTGGAATTGTTGGTGCATTGGAAGAGATTATTATATATTTTTGTTCTTGACTATTATATTTTTATAGGTTAAGATAATTCTGTAATTTTTTACAGGATAGCATATAAATTGTAAATGACGTGCGTAGGGAAATTATCTAAGAAATGGGATGCAATCTATATATTATACATTTGTTAAAGGAAATATATAATGTATAATTTTAAAGGCATTTTACGAGACTGTATCCTTGAAACCATGTCTTCAATTTTGAATAATATTGTAATGTATGTACTATCACAATACTTAACAGTAAAAATTAAATATATTTTTTTTTGTTTAAGGTAACAAAAGCCTATTTTACAAAAGTTAAAAAAAAAACTTTAATTTTTTTTTTTTACTACTTTTGCAAATATGAATATTTTGACTTCATTTTTCCCCATTCATTTAAATATAATACATAAAACTCTGTATGGATTCTTCAATGTATGGATTTTTACATTTATTATGATTTTTTCTGTCTCGTGTGTATCAAAAATGAAAAAAATTGAACAAACTTTGAATTAAAAAATAAAAAAATAACTATTAATTTAAATGTTAAATCCATGCACAAAAAAATTAAATATTGCATACAGAATAAGTAAAAAAAAATCAAACAACAATCTAAATTAGCGATAAATCTTTAGTCAAAAAAGCAAGTTATAAAAATATGAAAAGGGTGAATAATTAGTTTAAAGTTGTTATTTGTATGATTAATTGCGCTGTACATAGTAACAAAATGTAAAGTATCTCCCATTATAATTATTGTTTTGGTAAAAATGAGATGTCAAAATATACACAATAAAAGAAACTTTTAGTCAATATTAAAAAATAAAATCAATATTTTGACCAATTTCAAGATACTGTGTCCCTTTAATATAATATAAACTCATTATATTATGCTGTATTACAGCGAACATAGCTATTTCAGATTTGCATTTTCAGGAGTTGATTTAAAAAAAAGCGAAATATTTTCATTTAAAACATTTTAAAGAAAAATTCCTTTCATTCACATTTTTTTATATTTATTATTGTTTCCCATTAGTTGTTTTTTAAAAATGAGAAATATTTTATCACATTTTATATTTGTTTTCCTAGAAAATATTTTTAATATTATTCAAAATCTTTAGTTCAGAACAAATTTTATCTTCCTGCATGCAGTTCGTTTTCTAAACGAAGAAATGCTGACACAAATGAGAAAAGTTTCTATATATTTTTAAAGATTTTGTTTACTGACAATAGTCTTGTATAATTTTAATGTAATTGAAATTGTTAAAATTTATGTTTTATGCAAATTACCAAAAAAAAAAAAAATAATACTGGGTTTTTGGGGATAAACAGACTTTCTAAGTTCTTTAAAGACTTCCAATACATATGCATATTGGTTTTGTTGTTTTAAATTATAGAAAATCGTCATATAAATATTTTTCAAAAATAATGTAAGTTGGTATAATATTTTACGCATTGTAAAAATATTTAGCTGACAACAAACATAGCTAAACATTTGCAATATATTTATATGAAAGTGTATTAAAAGTTTGCGTTTTTCCCATTTTAAATTATGAAAAATCGCATCATAATTTAATTTAAAAAATTCATTTTCGATTTGGCAACTAATTTAATTTTAACTTACGAAGTAGGATTACTTTAAAGGTCTAAAAAATATATTTAGCTATCAACAATCAAAATTTGAGCATGATTTATAAAAGAAGTCAACAACAAATGAGAAAACTGTATAATGTTAAGATCTTCTTTGCCGAAACACTTCTTGCATAATTTTAATATAATTGAAATCATTTAAAATTTTGTTAGATGTCGGATTACACCAAACCCCTTACAGATGCTAAATGCTTTTGAAAAATTAAATTTATAATTTTTTTTAATTCCTGGTATACGTGTGAAAGTGTATAAAATTTTGTCTTTTTAAGCTGTAGGAGTCTATTCCTTTTCTTAATTTTCAGAAATTAATTTTAAATTTGGTTATAAGTTTAATTTTAATTTACCTAGTTTGAGTATAGCTTCAGAGAAATTACTTAATGCGTGTAAACATGTTATAGTAGATTTGGCAACTGATAATTTTAAAATTTTTTGTTTTGTTTTGTTTTTAAAGGAAAACATTTATCCCAAACATCGAGAGATAAACTTTGAGGTTACTTTATTAATATGAAGCATATTCGGATATAACAGCTTAACTAAAAATAATTCGCCTGTTCTACGTACCAAACATTAGAGTGTATTTAGTAGATACTGAGCAACACACTATTTCCCCTCATATTCACGTTAATTATTATATGTGTTGATGCTCCAAGACCTATCAAACGCGCGTTCCTAATGTATCTTTTTAAATATATCTTTCCACATCTGCTATTAAATTTTCCAAAAATTTTTTTACACTTTCTATAATATATGAGAATAAAAGATTTGCCGTAATGTGATACTTCGGTTGGTCTGGAATCTCTAATAATCCTTAAAATATGGTGCTTGATCTACATGGTGCTAGTTGAATAACTGTTAAATTTCTTTCGACATTGCTTTTATCGTGTCTGTAATATTTCAATCTGCTATTTGTTACGTTCATTGCTATTTCTCATAGTTTCTAATTTCTTATTATTGATTTATTTGCAAAATATGTAAATTATTTCATTCCTTCAATAGGCATTATAGATTCTAATTCAGTAATTATTTTGCTTCCATAAATTTATAATAATTGAAAAGCATTTTGTATTTTTTTATCCTTGAGGTTAATGATTTCAGTAATGTACTTTACATATTTATCTGTTATTTTTAAAGAGGGCCTGTTTTCTAAGTATTATTTTTAGTAATTTCATGTAATTAATAGCGTTTGGGCAACTTTATTTGAATCATTTCCATAATTCTATCATTAGATACTGTTCAATTAAATCAATTATAAAAATATAATCCGATACTTTTCTTCGATCTATTTTCTTACTGGAATGATGAGACGCCTTTTTTTAAACATTACTATTTAATTTAATGAATGGTTAATTTCTCTTTTTAATATAATGTGTTTTTCGTTTTTACAGTATGATGACGAATCGATATAAAAAATTTAAAAAAAATACAGTTAATTTAGGAAATTTATGAATATTAAACTCGAAAATAAGCAATGATTATGTATTTAGCAAATAATTATATTTTTATACTTGAGACATTACATTTTCCCTTTCTCTTACTCCAAAAAACCCCTTTTTTTGTAAAATTACAATATTTTGTTAGTTGCAATTAATAGTTTATTCAATAATTTCGTTTCTGAATTTATTAAAAAAGTAATTTATTTTAAATTAAATATTTTAAAAATAACTTGCTTTACAAATTGTTAATTTTTAGAATACATTTAAATTGAAATTGTCACTAACACGTGGGTATCTAAATGGATCATTTATGTAGCATGTTTCTCAAAATATATATATTTTTTATTTTAATAAAAATTTGTAATAGCTTTTTTAATCAGATTTAGTATTAATGCTGTACAAAAATGTTTGCCTCTTCCATAATTATTTCTACTTTAATTATACGCATAACTGACTGTTAAAAATAAGTTAATTATTAAAATAATATGAATGCAAACCATTGAATTAACACAATCAATAGATTATTCGCATCAGTAGTTTTTACTATTTGTTTAATAAATGAAAATTATTAATCGAGGACTACTCACGAAATTAAGTTAAATGTTACATTTTTCAAATCGTTTCATCAAATGTGTAACGTTTTATTTAACATATAAAGCATATTTCTACATCGCTTTGTAATTTGTTTTTAAATTTTAGTTATTTCAGACTTAAGTTCTACTTTTTCTTAGCAAAATTTACATATGGCACCCAATTTATGCTGTCAATATTTGTAATTCGTATAAAACAAATTTTCTTGTTATTGGATCCTTTAAAATAATAATGCTCCATTATATTATATTAGCTATTGTATATACTACAGGGTGATAGACTGAATCCATTTTGCAGAAATAATTTATTCATGAATTTTCTATAACAAAAGCATTATACAGCATATCAGTACTTTTCAACGTGCTGCCATAAAATTCAAAGCAAGTTTTCCAAAGATTTAGTGTAAATCGAAGTACTTTTTCGAACAATGGCAAGGTGATCATTTCATATGTTTGGCTTATGCATTGCTTTACGACAGTCTTGTACTTAAATTAATAGACTTTGTAAAAATCACCATAAATTTAAAAAAAAGCAGGACGCGTTTCGAGCTAAAACAATACAGATCGTTATCGATTGAAATAGACACCTGTCCGTAAATGCACAAAGCCAAAGATGAACATATTAGTTTTGTACATCTGTTCCTTTATAAACCCCTAGGTAAAAAAAATGGTAGGGAGTAAGTTCGAAGGACCAAGATGGCCAAAGACGTATGTTTTTTCTTTCTAACCATTTGTATGGATAGATGATGTTAAGCTAATCAAGCACAGTCAATTAGAAATGCGATAGTGCACCACCTTTTTTGGAATATTACGGACTCAAGTATATCATCATCATGTAGCTGTGTCTCGCTGCTGTGAAGGTGTTTTCTGCAAACATGAATGGCCCATAGCCATTTAATTAGGCGAACCATGCAGTGCGTTTACCTTGAGTGTGATCGAGTCCCATTTGATATAAGAATTCGTGTGCTCAGAGTCCCAGATATGACAGTTATAGTTGTTCACAATTCCACAGATATGGAATGTCATTTCTTCACTAAAAAGAATGTCATCCATGAATTTATCCTGTTCTTTAGCCTGGTATATATCGTAGCACATGGTTTTCCGGCCAGCGTGATGTATATGTTACAGGTTGTGAAAAACCTGGACATGAAATGCTTTCTTTTTTAAAGGGATGTGTAGATATTTCGTGGTTTTGGAGCCTCTCTTGCCAGTTTCCTACGAAACGTCTCCTTAACCTCCTCGAATGCGTGATCATATTTGAGGCACATGCCGCTGCAAGCGCAATTCGTTGTTCTGTTTTTAGTATATTCTTGAGTATCATTATCCTAAAATATACAGGGTGTCCAATCTCAACTGTGGCCAAGGGCTAATTTCTAAACTGTTAGTTATAGACATATAATTCCAATTACAAAAATGCTTTGAAAAATGTAAAGAATTGTTTTATAAGTGATTTAGGTAAAAAAAAAAATTACTATAGAATTACGAAAATTCAATTTTTATATGGTCGCCCGGTCCTATGAGTGATACTTAGTAAGAAATTTTCCACCACTCTAAAAAACAATACAATAAAGGTATCATTCATATAAACCTAAAATTGACCGAGTTATGAAAGTTTAAATTTCATGACTTAAACCACTTTTCTGTAACTGAAAACGGACGAGTTTCACTAAGCTTTAACGGAACGTACGCTAAGTGCTTAAAGTATTATAAAGCATTATATATTATATATACATTGCTCAAAACAATTAAAGGATATTTGAAGTTTTATATAAAATAAAGATATAAACGAAATTTTTTTCGTTTTTTCGTTTTTTTCGTTTTTGTCACAATTTTTTTCGCCGAAAATAGAAGAAGAGAATCACAAATGGAAATTTTTCTGGTTTTCAAACTGTGGAGTATGCAAATTTTGAGTTCGACGTCAAAAACGTCGCTTCAGCGGCAGCGAATGAAATTTGACTTTCAACTGGATAAAAGAGAATGAAGACAAGGATGATCGGCATTCAGCGATTGCTTTGTTTCGATGAGTGCGATGTCTCAGCGAAGTCATTTGACAGATTCAGAAGCTTGGAGAATTTTTGGTAGGTTAGAAGGGAGCCAAACTCAAGCCGAAGTAGCGCAAGCCATTGGAGTGTCATAAAGTATGATTTCCAGGATCTGGAACCGTTTTTTGGAGAGTGGATGTGCAGGCCGAAGACCAGGGCAAGGTCGTAGATGGACAACAACGCCCAATGAAGATCGGGATTTAGCGTTAACAGCTCGGAAACACCGAAACATGAACGCTACTCTTCTCCAACAACACATTCGCTCGGCTACAGGCACCTTGATTTCAACTCAGACTGTCCGAAACCGGCTCCATGCTGTACGTCTGTATGCTCGCCGACCGATGGTATGTGTTAGATTAACATCAAGGCATCGTCGCGACCGCAGGGAGTGGGCAACCGAGCATGTCAACTGGAGGAGAAATGAATGGAACAATATTCTGTTTTCTGACGAGTCCCGTTTTTTTGTGCATCCGGATAATAGGCGTATTTTCATCTGGAGGGACCGTGACGGTAGGAATAATCCTGCGTTCATGCACGAAAGTGTCAGATTTGGCGGTGGAGGTGTGTTGGTGTATGGTGGCATCTCCATTGATGGGCGCACTGACCTCTACATAATTCTAGATGGAGCTCTGACTGGTCGCCGGGATGAGATCCTCAGACCTATTGTAGTCCCTTACGCTGATGCAATCGGAGATAACTTCATTTTAATGGACGATAACTGTAGGCTACATCGTGCAAACCTGTCGGAGGATTTCCTTTTCGAGGGTGGAATCGTTCGAATGGAGTGGCCAGCGTGTTCTCCAGACATGAATCCAATCGAACACGTTTGGGACGCTCTAAGAAAACGAGTTTCTGGCCACCAACAACCCCCACAAACTCTCCGAGAACTGGAAAGAGCTCTTCCGGAAGAGTGGGGCAGAATACCCCAACTCGTCATTAATAGCCTCATTGAGTCCAATCCTCAAAGGTGTTCAACGCTGCTGGCCGCCCGTGGAAACCATACCCCCTACTGAAAATGATTTTCTTTGAAGAAAACACCTTTTCTTATTATTGTTTTCTCATGTGCACAAATTGTGTTTTTTTCCTTTTGTACACAAATGCGCAATAAAATGCATTTTTTTCTGCCAAACATGTGTAATTTATTCTCATATAACCTTCTATGTCTGTCGACCACGTATCAATCAGCTAAAAAGTTTCCCAGATACAAAATCCACCTAAAACTGCAATTTAAACAGCAATCCTTTAATTGTTTTGAGCAGTGTATTTCCAACGCTGACTAATGGCTAATTCCTAAACCGTATGTCACAGATATATAGTTCCAATTGCGAAAATGTTTTAAATGAGGTAAAGAAATATTTTTAAAGCGTTTTAACTGAGGTTGCAACCACCATATAAGTTTTTCAGTGGCCTTAATTTTAATTAATTAACTTCTAGATTAGTTAAAATAATCGAAGACGTGAGTTTCAAAATTCTCTTAATCGAGAAAATCAGATTTTAGGAAATTGCATAAAACCTTTAAATGCGTCCATGGGTTTTCATTATAAATTTGGATATATTAGTGCAGATTAACTGATAGCGGCAACAAAGGCAAAATCTTGAAATTAACATCCTCAATTGTATTTTTACAGATGTTATATTTTGTAAAGGAATGAACCTGTTTCTTTCGCATGATTTTATTTTTAAAAGGTGTTTTATTTTACTTATGAATTTCTTACGTATGTTTACCTAGTTCAAAATTTGTATTTAAATTTTAACTCACTTCCAAATATCTGATTGAGTTCCAATTTGTAAACATATTTATATCGAATGACAATGCAATATTATTACGATTTTAGGTGAGTATTATTTATTTATTTTATAGGAGTACACCAAATTCTATTAGGTTATGTAATCTAATAGAATTTTAAATACGTATCATTTTGTAACTAATTGAGACTCTTGCTTTTCCTAATTTAATTTAACAAAATTTCTGTTATTTTTTTAATTATATTTTTAGTACAAGTTGTATATTTTGCTTTAATATGTAAACATCAACATAAATTTAAAAATAATATTGTAAAAATCATTTTACTCTCATTGTTTAATGTTAAATTTTACATCTTTTTATTTCCAGTAAATTTGTGACTGAACCCTATTTCAGCAAAAAAGATGCTTCAACTTTAAATAGTTATTACTCGGTCAGTTTTAATCGCAGAGGAGTGTGACTTTTTTGTCTAACTTGTTAGAGTATTGCTAAAAATTTAATAAATATCACTTATAGGACCTGGAAACCGTATAAAAATTTAAATTTCGTAATTTTTTATTAAATTTTTTTTAAAACTAAATTGCTTAAAAACAATTTTTTGCCTTTTTAAAAACATTTTTGCAATTGGAACTATATGTCTATAACTAACAATTTAGAAATTAGCAATTTGCCACCGTTGAGAGTGGACACCCTGTATAATTCATGCATTAATTATTTTTGCAAGTTTGGCTGTTGTTTTGTATTCACCATTCTACATATGTTATTAAGGGTCTTTATATATACGTACACATATATATTTAACATATATTTATATATGTTATGCATATATGTTGTAAAGCGTTCCTTTATATAGTGCGCATGCTGTTTTTTATTTGATATTATTATGATACCTATTTAAAATTTATATTGTAATAACCTTACAATAAAAGAAAAAATAAACGAAAAATTCCTTCCATTTGATTTTCAATGTCTTTTGTAGAATCGTGTACTTTCTATAACATAAAATATTTTAATGTTTTATGAATAAAAATTTTAAAAACAAATGATTTTCTGCATTTTCACGGTTTATCATTCATGGATAACAAGTATTGATTTTCCTATTTCAACAAAATGCCATTCCTCACACCGAACTGTTAATGCACAGATCTGTTACCGTAAGTTGTGGAGTCAAAGTGTTTCGTTATTCAATTAGCGTAATTTTATTAAAATTAATTATTCTTTCCTGCTAATGCCATGACCTGTTTTCAGAAATAACATTAATATATCATTTATGTTCTCTGTTAAAATAAGTTCCTGTTCTTTTTCAGTCGTTACAATACATTTTTGAAAAGTTCCAATATATTATAAAGTGGAAATGTATATATTTTTAGATTTGATGTTATATAGATATAATTCATAGAGTTCTGAGCATATGTGTTTTAGGTTGCCTTGTGTATTTTTTGCTACTGTTATTAATATGAAACAAAATAAATATAGTTATTTATGATGTCAGTTTAGAGGAGAATTCAGTTTTATTTATCTTATGAAAAATCTTTTATGATATTTTTTAATGTTTATAACAAAATTAACCATCAATAATTTTATTTAAATTAATAATAAAAAATATAATAATATAAAACTTAGAATTAAAGTTACTAATTTTAACATTATGAATTGAGTTATTATAATACAATCGTATTTAATTTAGATGGTTAAAAGGAATTTTTCAAAAAATATATGCAGCAAATCATTTTAAGCAATGATTATTTAATTATCGGCCTAACAATATTAATCATTGACGAGATAGTCTAAAGCTGATTGTTTGCAGTTGAACCTGGAATGCACCGTTTATCCTCAAACATATATACATATCTTCTATATATACAGAAAATAGTTTCACCTGAATAACTGATCACACAGCCCAACGCAGCGCTCTTATTATATCTGTTTCATATCAATAGAAAGAAAACTGAATTCCATTATATTTTAAAGTAATTTAAGATTTATGTTGTAATTCTATCTGCGCAGAATGAGAAAGATTAAATTGTTTATATTTTGGATGAAAACTAAAGAAAATTTAAATATTGATCAAGTTTTCTTTAAAACGGAACACTAAAGATGCAAAAATTCGAAGCTTACAATATCAGATACGGGAAAGTTACATTTAATTTTCCTATTTACAAAAGAAAAATCTAGATACCTGATCAGATTTCCTTCGTCAAGTTAAAGTCTCCGTTAGAAATAAGCTCATAAATTTTAGAGTAATGTAAAATTTAAATCAATGCCAATCAAAACAGCTGGTAAAGTTTTTCATTTAAAAAAATCATTATTTTAATGTAATGTTTTAAAAATAAGGCATTTATTATCAGTCGTAAAATCATCATTACAAAGATACAGAAGATGTTTGATGTAAAGAAATAGTATAATAAATCTGTATAGAATAATTGTCTGCTTTTGATAACTATATGCGGCTATAAAACTTGACATACTATACAACTATATAAACCTACATAAACTTTATCCACAAGGTAAGGAATGTAAATAAATAAACAAAAATGGAATTAGAAATGAAGACAATAAGAAACAGAAACTATAAAAAGAATCTTAAATATTTTCTAAAATCAAAATATTAGTTAAAACTTTATATACTAATTATGATAACAATAATATAATAACAATACTTTGTATACCAATATAATATGATATAATGTTTTTATACATTTGAGTTTTATAACATTTTATTATGTAGACATTTTAACATTTATACACATCATAACATTTTAATATATATAAAATATATTGACATGTTTCATTCAAAAGTTTTAATTTAAAAATAAATAAATAAATAAAAAACTGTATCCTATTCGGCACGGAAAAAAATTACAGAAATTTATAAAAGAGCAAAAGATAAACTTACAATTCGATATTTAACTAGAAATTCACTAAATATTTTCTATTTATTAAAGCAAATGTAAAATTAACAATGATAAAAAAAAAACTAAATTCCGTAAAAACGTCAAAAATAATTATTTGAAAAAAAAAAGAGTTATTCGCTTAAAAGTATTTATATATAGGAATTCCCTAGCTATATTAAGTAATATTATTATATTTATTCTTCAGTAGTTTTATTTGTTTGAATAAACTCTTAGAAGTCTCTTATTTTCCTAAATGATCTTAAAATAAACAAAGGATACTTTAAATTGAACTACTTTGTCAAGTGTAAATAAGATAGATTCTTTAATTTCAACTTGTGTTTAAGCTCCGGAATTTTGTTTATTTATTTATTTTTATTTTTTTGTTATTAATATATCTAAGCTAGTGATTCGATGTATGTTGTACTGGAAATCTCTCTCTCTCTCTCTCTCTCTCTCTTTCTGTAAACATTGATTATTGTTTTTATTTAAAAATACCTTTAGGCAGGACACCTGCAATGCTTTTGTCTTCTTCATTTTCCTTTTCCTTTTTATTTTTTTCAAATCGAAACTTCTAACTTTTAAAGCTTTTGGAAAAAGTAAATACAGTGCACCTATAAAGAATAATATATTTAAAAAATAAAAATTTTTCCCATTATCTGACAATACAGTAAAGCATTATTATTATTATTATTATTATTATTATTATTATTATTATTATTATTATTATTATTATTATTATTATTATTATTATTATTTGTTAAAATTTGCAATTGCTATAGTCAATCACAATTTAAAAAAATATTCTAAAAATAAAACACAGTAAACATATTTAATTAGTACAATCAAACTCGCTTAAGACGCTCATAAGTAATACTTGATTTTGCTTTATTCTCAGATTTTTCCAGTTTCTTAAATGTCGCTTATAAAACGAAAGCAAAAATATCAAGTTTTATGCACGAACAGTATTCGCGATCCCACTTTATAAGCTACTAATTTTCAGTTCTGTGCGTTTCGAGATGCGCCAGTAAAAAAATTTAGCAGAGTAGTTGCTGCGTTGCAATCGGTATTTATTTGGAAATGAGATTGTTTTCTCTTAAATGTAACTGATAACAATGGGCACTTCGTTGAATGTTGTATGTTAACGAAAACAGCTGTTGTATCGTTTGGAAGTGTAAAAGGTGATTGGCTGCTCTTTCTTTGTTCACATTCTAATATTAAATTGTTGTGTAGTATGCCTATTATTACATTTAGTGTGTCTGTTGAGATTGGTTTATAACATCTTCATTGTAGTAGAACTGTTCTTCATATTGGTATTAAATATTAAAAATCTGTTCATTTACCGGAACAAATTCCATTCCTATAAATAATAATATTTTCTATAATTATATTGTTACATATTTTAGGAATATTAACATTAATCTCCAAGATTTTTCTCTAAGTTGTGATTCATTGTGGTGGTGTTTTACTAGTTTGAATTTTAATTGTTTGAAGTGCTTATTGACTTTTATTATTTATTTATAGTGACGTTTATACTTTTGTACGTGCTGCATGGTGCAACCTTGTTTCACCAATCCGTTTTGTTGCTTCATGTTCTATCTTGAGTAGCCTGGCGATTATCAGGAGCTCTTATTTCCATGGTGTGGTTCGTTCGTGTAGGTGATGCGCACCCAGTAGATCACTAAATGATTTGGTATCTAGTCTTTGATCTTGAGATCCATCTGAAACTGGCTGTAATCATCAGAAAAAGCATACGGAAATATGCGATGACGCTACAGATCTATAAATAGTTGTCTTTTATTAGCATTCGGAGTAGAAGTCCAAGACAAGCTAATTGGTCAGCACTTCTCCAAACTGTGCGAAACACAGACTGTCGACTAATTAAGAAGGGTACCTTTTTCTCATAAATGATCCCTGACGACCTCAGACTGTTCATGAGATGGTTTCCAATGCAACTGTATATTCCCCCACTCTCTGTTACCTAGGACTCCATGTATATCAGGTAAGACCAGGGACTCATAGTCAGCATTGGCATTGCTATCCGCGCAAAAAGTGAAGATGTCAATCAATACTCTTTTACATTATCTGCTTTCACCTAACCCAAACTGCGTAGGATGGAGAAGATCTTTGAATTTTAGAAAGTTAGCCAGATGAAATACTATTTTTATAACAGTTTGCTGAGCGTAGTTAAAAGAGAAATGGTTCTCTATGGTTTGGATTCAGCAGAGAATTTGTCTAGCTTCAAAACACATGCGACACTGGCGGGAAGAATTTTCCTGTATATATTTTCTGTATGGAGCTGATGGGCTTATGGTATTATTACAGAACTGTCTCCATAAATTAGATTTTAATTTCAACACCGAGTACTTTTACTACACTGAGAGTTTAGCGTATTTCTACTTACCTATCTTATTTATATATTAAAGGATTTTGTTCATTGTCTCTATGTATGTTGAGTGTATCTTGACCTCAATGCTATAATTCGGTTTCATTTGCTTTTAAATTGTGTGGTCCACTATGAAAATGTGGTTGATCTTCTAAATGTTTTGAAATTATAGGTTGAATTCATTGTCTGTTGAGTTAATACTGTCATGTTGGTTGCATCATTGTTTATTTTGCTTCCTTTAATTATTTGTTGTTTAAAATATGTTGAATGAATTTGTAGATGTTTTCCTTCGTTGTTTTGAATTTGTCTGACTGCTAGGTAATATAATTTTCAAAGCAAGATATATGGAAAAATATTATCATTTTAATATAGCTCAACACTTAATTTACTTTTTGTTTTTCAAAATATTTCTTAAAAGGTTTATCTTATGCAGCTGTATTTAAAAAAGTAAATCCCTGAAAAACAATATAAAATAGCTGATTTTAACGAAAGATCATTGGGACCGAATGAATTCATTCATTTTTAGTTTTAGAAAATAACTTATTTGGTGCACATTCCAAAAATTTATTTTACAAAATACAACAAAACATAAAAAGTACACAAATGTTTCTTTGCTTCAAAATAGTAGTATTGATACAGGCTTAATCAAAATTTTCTATAGCCATACAAATGTCATTTAACTTTGTTATAAATTATTTGTTTCGTAAATCTCACATCTATACTGATAAAATAAACGTGATATTTTTTTCTAAAACTGACACAAAAAGAATAATTCAATACTGTGTACCTTTGCATACATTAGGATAATAAGTTAAAAAAGATCACAACACATTTTTATTCGTTTTATTTTAATATTTTTATTCAGGTTTTATTTTCATTGAAAATCACTTTTTCCCTAAAAAACTGAATACCTTTTCTTTTTATAGTTCCCTGAAGTTCAAGCCTGGGACAATAATTTTCCACCGAAATAATTTTTCAATAGAAAGATTTCAAAAATGAAAAGGAAAAGAAAAAATAAATACATAAGAAGAGGTTAAACATGATGCCATATTATAAAGTAAAAAAGAAATGTTTTTTTGTATGCTTGGAGCATGAATACTAGTTGTTTGTTTTCTTGCGAAATGGTGTCATAATTAACAGAGAAAAAATAATAAGAAATAATGCTATAGAGAAAAAATTTCCCTTTTGTGAGTATATCAAGTCATTTTTGTAATAAAATAGACATTTACAAATATTTGTTAATGACTTAACAAGTACGCAGTTAGCAATGAAAATAGATGAAAATGGCGTCATGTTAGAAATAAAAGCTTAATTCTTTTCCCAGATGAAGATTGTTAAGTATGAATAAATGTTATTTAGAGACATGCGGTTCTTGCCAAAATTCTTCTCATGATTATAAGGCCAAAAAAAAATAACAATAATTATATTATTAAAGGACAATTTATCTGGAGGAAAATATTCAAATTTGAAATATATCATTTTTGAAAGTATTTGAATTTTTGAATAATACACGGAACATGAATATCAGTAAGTGCAAGAAATGTGTGAATATGACGACATATTTAAACCAAATTTTAAAACTTTTTTAACCTGCACTGCTTGTTAAACAAAACATTGCTATCAGTCATGCCAATGTGCGTTTTCTCGCAAAATCTAAACCATAAAGGAAAGAAAACAGAAAAAAGAGAAATTATTTAATAAAAAAAAGATTTCTTTCGGAAAGAAGTGAAGTCATTTTAAAATACTTTGACATCATAAATATTCGTAAGTACAGCAAATACTTAACTATCGTAACTGAAATTACGATAAATATATGTCTATTTTACTCATATTCTGTTAATTAATAGAAATATAATTTATTTATATTTTTATAAATATTTGAATTATATATACATACATAGTGTGTTTCACAAAGGACTCCTAACTTTAAAAATCTATAACTCGGAAACGGTCATAAAAACATGAAACCAGTATTGAGTTTATTAATAAAATCGTAAGAATCTCATACAAAAATCAGAAAATAATGTTAAAAATAGCGCTCATAGATGGCGCTGAGAGTGACAGACGCTCTGTTGGGACTGATATTGACGCCACTTAACACTGATGCGAATTAAGGAGTTTTATGCGGAGTGGATCTTATTCGAAAATGCATTTTTACTTTTACGACCCGATTTTGAATTCAATCCATTTAATTTTGATTTTGGTTGCCTCACCATAATAATAGAAAAAATAGTGTTCCCATAGGAATGACTGCTTTAAAATTGCCAACAAAATCAAAATTATATGGATTGAATACAAAATCAGGTCGTAAAAGCAAAAGTACATTTTCGAACAAGACCCACTCCGCATAAACTTCTTAATTCGCATCAATGATAAGTGACGTCAGTATCACCCTCGATAGAGCGCCTATCGCTCTCAGTGCCATCTATGAGCGCTTTTTAAACTAAATTTTCTGATGTATGTATAAGATTCTTTCGATTTGTTTTTTAAAAACACACCACTGGTTTCATGTTTCTATCTATCACCATTTCCAAGCTATAGATTTCTTAAGTTATGGGTCCTTTGTGAAACACCTTATATATATACTACCTTTAGCAATAAAATTCGGTGAATAGTCCTGTAAAATTAATGTGTTTGAAATATTAACAAAAATTACCATACCATCCTTCAAAATAGTCTTCTCCCATAACTATGCACCGCTTCGATCTGCTATACATGTCCTGAGATCTCAGTTTAAGGTTTGGTTTTCAGGCGAGACACCAAAAAGAAATTCATGAGGGGTGGGGCAAACTGAACATCCACCATACTCGCCAGATCTTTAATCCTCCAGATTTCTTACTATTTTCACCATTCAAACTCTCCTTGAAAGAGATTTGATAATATTGCTGACATCCAACGAAACGTGACGAAGCTTTTGAACTCCATCCCAAAAGAAGACTTCTTGCAAATTTCTCAGGACAGGAAGCGGTGCATAGTTATGGGAGAAGACTATTTTCAAGGATGGTATGGTAATTTTTGTTAATATTTCATCTACGTTAATTTTACAGGACTATTCACCGAATTTTATTGTCAAAGGTAGTATATATATATACAGACAGACAGATATATAGATAGATAGATATAGATATAGATATAGATATAGATATATAGATAGATATATTTGATATCAATTCGCTTCATTTTCTTTCTTGTCACCATATATTAAGACAGGTATTGAAATCGCATTTTTTAAATTTCCACATTTTAATGAATCCCTTTTATGTGAAAATTATTGTTTTAATTATTACGTTTTAAATTAAAAAAACTAACTTTAAATTATTTTTGAAAGATTTTTTTTAATATAAAGGAGTGTTTATTTAGGTTTAGGGAATTTTGAAAAATACAGACAAAGAGCTAACTTTTAAAGTTTTTTCCTTGTTTATATTCAATAGAAATGCGCTTTTTTACATAATTCATACTGTGAAACAATGTTTCCCTCTGTACATTAATTTGTAAAAAACATTACCTCTGTTGAAAATGTCATATTTTACATTGTGCGCCAGTTTTCACTTTGAAAACTAGTATTTTATTTTAATCTTCCCAAATTACACAATTTTCGATAATATAATGTTTCAAATACACAAAATTAATGCTTTGTTTCCGGTACAATCATCCAAAATACCAATTTCCCTAAAATTTTATAAATGTGGTTAAAATAAAACTTGCCAGAATTTAATTTTCATTGACACCTAGAGCTAACCTGAGATATTGTCTGCAAGTAAAATTAATAGAATAAACAATGTCACTAATAAAGGATTTTTTTTAAATTAAAGACAGCATGATAATTGAAAACCACAAGAACAAAGCCAACACAAATTCCTGATAATAATCAATCATCCTTTTTCTGATAATTCTTTTAAATTTTAAACTACCTAAATCCATAATTTAAAATATATCTCTAAGGTGACCATATTTTAAGAAATATAAAAAACAATATTATAACCACGTCAAATACATATTTGTTCAATTATTTTTATATAGATATTCAAAGAATTGCTGCATCAAATCTGTATCCTATATATATATATATATATATATATATTTATCTTAAACTAAATCGTAAAAATTAGTAGAAACTTCATGTGGTACTTTTACCCCCAAGTTATCTTAGTTTGTGAATTTTTTTTATTATTCCAATGACTTTAAAGCCAGATAAAAAGAGACCTATTAATTAATAAACTTCTTTCAAGCACTTATTATTTTAATCACTTTAAAGAATATTCTTCATCACTTATACATGCATTAAATGTATAAACAGAATACATGTAAAATGAGCGAAATAAAAATAAGAGAATATTAGAAGAAGAAAGTGAAAATGAGTTTATTCAGCAGTTAAGATTATTGAAAGTATAAAACAGTTCAGTACATGAAAGAAAAAAAATTAAATAATAATGTGGGTAAACATAAGGATGAAAATTATGATCATCTGAACCAATTTCTATCAATAAATTTAATAAAGATACGTTTATAATAGTCGGTAGTGAAACATTTTGTTTAACGTTCGATTTTAATATACTTCAAATTTGCGTGAACTAATACCAGTTTGTATAAAAAATGTGTACTAAACTTTATGCAAAAGAATATATCTTAACTGAAAGTAAAATATTTAGCAAAGTGTATTCTTATTGTATTTTGTAGTTTTAATTATGTTATTCCAAATACATAAAGTTGACGTACTATCAGAATATGCTTTAGATTTTGTTTTATTTAAAATACCATTTTCAAAAACGCACTTTATTTTCTGCTAGCTTAAATTGTGATATCAATCTTCTAGTTTTTTAACTTTCCGTGACATTAAATGTGTTATACTATCTCTATTTTTTTCACTTTTCAGTTTAATCACGGCTTTATTCCGTGCTAAAGGAAATGAAATGATCCAAGATAACATTTTGTGAAAGAGATTGAGGTGATTTCAATTGATGAAGCATGGCAAAGTAGGACAAGAGAAGAGACTTTGAAAGTTAAATATATTTTGTTTAGAAAAAGACGAAAGTTGTTTTCTAAGAACAATTTGGTTAAACTGCTCTTTGGTGTATAAATGTATGCAAAATATCATTTTTCTTAGTGGGGTATTTTATACTATAAAAAATGAAAGCTCTTTTTCGAGATTTATTTTTATTTTTGTAAATTATAATTTGATAATTTAATGTTCTATTGAACGTATTAATAAACTCCTACAATCTAGTAGTAATTTCTATTTGTAAAATAGAATATGAAAAATAAATTATCAATTTTATTTAGTAATTGAAACACAACTACAGATACAAATAATGCCTGTATTCAAATCATGAGGCTATATATATGTATAGAAATTTTATACATTCATATATACAATACTAACTGAAGTGAAAATTCAAATAGAGCCGGGAACGGAAACCGAGAACACAGCATAGATGATTGATGTATTTCCACCAACTTGGTTTATTAGTGAGAAATTACTGACCGAGGTATCGTCCGGGTCCCTAATTTTTCACTTCGTTAGGTTCCTTCTGTTTATTGCATGTATGCGTGCATAATATCTGTGCATACTATTATTGATTAGTTAGTTAAAAGTGATTTTTAGCAACACTTCAAACTAGATTATTTATCTAGAATTATTCTATTTAGAATTTGTTTATAGTATCTTTCATTTGCTTGTTGAAACGTAAATAATGTAAATAAGTAAATAAATTTCTGCATTATTTTAAACCTTTCCTAGTAATATTTTAATGTCTGTTAATTGGCTGAGTTATAGTATTCCTTTGTTAACTGATTTTCCAAATGCTTTGACAGTAACAAAATATCTTATTTTAGTTTTAATGCTTTAATATTTGTGTTGTTTCCTTTCGTTTTTTTTCGGGGGGGGGGGAGGGTGTGACATTAATTAAAAAAGCAAAACTAGCAATGAAGCATTTGCAGTAGACAGGAGGAAATTTTCATTTTAGCCGGATTTTATCAGATGTTGTACCGTATACTTCAATTATTTTTGTTGAGATCTTCATGAAACTTATTATCCCAGTCTAGAATCACCAGGTTCTGATTCTGGAGGTTTAATCTCTATTCTCCGAGAATAAGTGGTTTCTAAGATCTGTGTTCACATCAAGTTAGTAGGCTATGCTTTCTAGTTGGTCAGAATTCCCAAATGAATCTTGAACGAAATACTGATTTTTAACTTGTATTCTAAACAATGTGCATTTTCAGCTGAAATATTTTTCGGCATGGCTAAAAACGATAACAACCCCGTTGCGTTACTTATCTTATAGGTTGGATAATGTTTAGATATTAATAAGCAATTATTTTTCTTGATTATTTACACTATTTACATTATTAGTTACACTATTAGTTACATTATTAGTTACACTATTACATTAGTTACACTTTTTCCAGAACAATGTGACAATTATGACAAAAAGAATTAAAACGTTATTATATCTAACTTTATTAACTTAGAGAGTATTACAATGGTTGCAGACATTGAACTTTAAACTTGAATACATGAGTAATGTTCGGTTGGTTCATTTTGCTGTATTAGTTCTTGAACGCTTGGCCTCTAATCTTGCACAGTATGTAATTCTGCAAGCTTAAATACAATCTCATTGAATGTCTCCTCTTTGGATTACAGCAGAGTAAATACTTTAAAAAAATCTTTTTTTTTCTTTGAGAAAGGAGGGTATTTAATTTTAATATTTAATCGAAAATTGATACATAAAAATCTTTATGTTTAAAGCTGAACGTTTGAACAAAATTAAAATGATGTCATTTTTCCTTTTCTTATATTTATTTTATTAACTATTAGCTTGTAACTTATAACTCAAGTAAAATAACCGATGACATAATTCTGTAGAAAAAATTAACCTCTTACGTCTCGTACCTTATATCGAACGGACAATTATCAGTAAAGTTATTTATATAAAAAATAGCCATATGCATTTTGGGGAATACTTGTTCCGAATTCTTATTTTACATTTTTCTAAACAGCATAATAACACTGAAAAAAATAGACTTTCTATTTCCTTTATATTAAATAGTAAATTATCCTTCCATTTATAGTGTAAGTAACTCATAAGTAACCCAGATTATGTAATAACTCCTAATTTATTTCTCGTTTAGCTGTTAGGCTGTCTCGTTTTGAAACAGAACAATTCCTGGTAATCGAATCGTTTTATTTTGTAAAACATTCGATTTTTTAAAAGGAAGAAAATGATACGTTGAAACGCGAAATTAATAACATGAAAAATTTGACGGAACGATCTTATACTATTTTTGAATAACTTTTGTTTATATGAAATAAAATAAAATAAATAACATAAAAAAATTAGAACGCCATTATAATAAATGCACAGAATAAGAGTGTAATTTTGCTCTACTTACAATTTGTTTCTAAACGCATTTCTAACATCTTAGAAAATGAGCAAACCTATACTTTTTCAAATGCAAAGATTTATGGCACTTCATAAAAATAAAAATTCCTTTATTTTTCTTTATGCATAAAGTTATTATTGAGAATTCTATTTCATTCTGATATGCAGAGTGATATGCGATGCTTTTAAGATGAATCTCAATGAAGGTACGGAATTTAAATCGATTTTCCGATTTTTAAAATAGAATTTGGAAATGTAATTGTGAGAGGAAGCAGGCTTTCATACGAACTTGAAGTTGATAAAGCGTATACTTTTCAAAAGCTAAAATTTATGAAAAGCTTTGAATAAACTGCAAATGCTAATATGAAGAAATCTGTGAAGTCTTCCAGTTCGATTTAATAAAGTGGAACTGTTAAATTTTAAATGAAGATCTGAGTATATACATATCTATATATACATATAAATGTATGTATGCATGAGTTTGTAAAAATTATTTGGCATTTGAAACATTTTTATCAACTAAAAACTCATAATTTTGAATTTATGCCATCAATCCGTTGAACCAAAAAAAAAAAACCTTCAAAACCTTCTGACTTTTATACTGATACTTTTGAAAAATGTGAGAACAACAACCGTATAAAACCGTGTATAAGCCGGGGATATATGGGCATTTTTTGGCTCCAAAGTAGGCGGGATGGGGGGGGGGGGTCGTCTTATACACAAATGAAAAAAAAATCAAAAATTGATATTCTAAAATGAAAAGGAAAAAATGGTAAATATTTTTGAAAAAATTAAAAATACTGACAAATTTCTATATATACTTCAAAGATCCGTTCTTTTACACTGAAAATACTAACCAATCCTCATTCATCATCCGAAATCATTAAAATTGCATTTTTTCATTGATACATCAGTATGAATATCGACAGTGTCTCATCATCATCACAACTACGATCTTCTTAAAAATGGCAACATTGCCAGCTCTACCCATTACATTATAAATGCAATTTTTTTTTGTTTAAAGATCAAGTCATCATTTCTTGGTATAAATTGTGTATTTAGTGTTCAGGATCAAGCATGTCATAACAGCAATAGCGAGACCCAAATAAACAGATTTGCCAGCTTTCCCTGAACAAAATGGGAGGTATCAATAATATCTTAAGCGAATTCTTTTCTATTATCTACGCAAATAAGTGCTAATTTTTTGTTTACTGAATTATTCCTCACATTTTTTTTATAATCGGCTTATATACCGGTTTCAATTTTGGACGATTTTTTATTAATATGTCGTATGTTCGGCTTCTACATGAAAAGATACGGTATTATAATCTAAACGTAATAATTGATTTGCAAATTTAAACATTTTTTTTAGGTACATCTCTTTTTAATGTATTGTAGCAAATATCTACTACTTAGTAGTTTGGGGAAATGTAAATGCCATTTAAAAAAAAATTCTTCTGTTTCAATCTTCGTAAATTGATGAGGTAGATATATATATATACATGCTGTTTGTTCTTATCATCGGCACAGAGCTAATTCCGAGACTGTAATATTTTGTTCATAATTGTTTGAGAAATGTAAAAATTTTATTTTGTAAACTGTATTTTTTAAAGGTGCTAATATGTGTAATATAGAGTTTGATTGTTTCGCACATGTTTAATAACAACTTCAGCAATATTTTCAATAGTTCAGCATCCTTTAAAATACCTTTATTTTGGTTAAATCTGATTTTTATCAGCATACATTTTTACAATGCACATTCAAAAGAACATTTTAAAAAAATAAAAAAAAATCTAAAAATTGTACACTCTGATTTTTAATTAACAGTATTCTAATCTGTCAAAAGAAAAGTTTGATGACTCTATTTTTTAAACCCATAAACACCATCACTGTGGAGTTCAGGAGGAGTAGGACGGAAGTTGGAGTGTTCTCGGAGAATAGGAACTCCCCATAAATTTTTTTACGGAGAAATCTGCATCAATTTAGCGACGGCTGACATTAAATCCAATGAATGGATCAAAGGAACAAGGGAACAATGTAAAGTTTTTGTATGGACTCCTTAGTTCAGGAACAATAAGGATACAAGCAACTTGCAAGAATACACGGTGACCATGAAAGATGTTTATATTTAACTAAAATAAAATCTACATAAATGAGAGAATCAATAGCGAAATTTAAAAGAGATTTAAATTTATAAAAAAAATAATTAACTAAATAAGAATAAGGAAAAAAGGAAAGCTACCAAAAAGGGAAAAAAACACAAGTTTCTTTTATTTCCTGATGTAGCAAAAATTCTAGCATTCTATTATAGAGTAGCACTAACCTCTAAGAAAATGACGCAATTCAGTGACAACACATTTAAATTGAAGATATGAGTATAAAAGTTACACAAGAAACATATTATCTAATCATTAAATATATATTTGTTTATTATAAATAGGTAATTTTTTTTATATATTTTGACTAACTTTATTTGGTCGCTTTTGAAAAAAATTTAATTTAATTTTTTTTTCTAAAAATTTATTTTATTAGAATCATATTATCAAAATTCAGCTCAAATGCCCATTTCCAAAGCATATTTTGAAATATATTCTGAATTTATTAAAAAATCAACCAATACGGCACATTAAGTAGTTCCTAAATGAGAAAAATCTATCAATTGAATGCACTTAGGAGCAAAATTTGATTTAAAAATGAGTCATAAACTAAACAATTTTTTTATTTAAATATGTCCCCAATTCTCAATCACGATCGCTTTGGAAAATTTTGTGCGAAGTGTCCACTTCGAGAGCTTTTATTGAAATGTGTTCAGTCGTTATCGCAAAACTGACCAATAAAGCACATAATACAGTTTCTAAATAAGAGAACCTCAATTGGATTCGTTTGAGAACAAAATTGAATTTAAAAATAAGCAATTTGTTATTTGAATCCATCCTCAATTTATAAGTCACGATAGCTTCGTTAATTTCTGTTCAAAATACCAAATCTGGCAGACTTTTTTGAAATGTACTCTGACTTTATAAAAAAAATTCCAATACGTGACATTATATAGTTCCTAAATGAGAAGACCTGTAAATTGGATGCGTTTGGGATCAAAAATCGATTAAAAAAAGATTAAAAAAAAAAGGAATTTATTATTTGAATACTTCCTCAATTTTTCAGTCACAATCACTTCGGGAAATTTTCTTCAAAATATCCATTCTAGCAGCCCTTTTTAAAATATATTCTACTTTTATAAAAAAAAATGGCCAATACATCACATTGTATAGTTTCTAAATATGAGGTCCTGCCCTTTGGATGCTTTTAAAATAAAAAATTAATTTAGAAATGTGTCAGAATATGAGCAGTTTTGATTTGAACTTTTTTTCTTCAACCTCATATTATTGTTTAATTTGTTTTTGGTATAAGAGTTAGACCTATGAAAAACTTATCAATGTAAAACTTGTAGATATTATTGAGAAGATATAAAATAAATTTAATTGGATTTGATAGATAATCGACGAAGTTATGGATTTCTTTCTTTTTCGACCCCTTTTTATGTTTCCGTTTTTAATTTTTTTTAATCGGTAAGAGTTAGTAATATCAAAAACTTGTAATTACAAAAGTTATAGATAATTTTGAGACATTTATAAAAAAAATTGTTGGATTTGATATTTTGAGAATTGTTGAAGTTATGATCTTTTTCTCCCAAAAGCCGTATTTTTTTCGTCCCTTGAGCTCATTTTTAACGTTATAAAAATCTGTCCTCCATAAACTTTGGCCCATTTTTTAGAAGTAACATAAAATCTAAACTGATTGAATATATATTTTGATTAAGAAATTATGTCGTTTTTTCGGTTTTTAAAACAAATCCTTCTTATTTCCACCTCCTTGGTCCAATTTTGCCCATTAACGAAATTGAACGAGATTTTATACCCCTTGATTTTATGTTATCGTGTCCATAAAAATGTGATATAGACAGATAGATAGATAGATAGATAGATAGAAAAACTTTTTTTACTTATGGTAGTTTTGAGACTAGGGGTTATGATTGGAGTAGATATGCAAAAAATTTTCAGAATTTCCAACGTAAGATTGACTGGTAGTATGTCATACGAAATCTACCCAAAAATTACAGTAATCTTACAAAAATACTATATGTAACCCGTTTTGCAATTACATAAAAAGTTCTAGTCATCCGAGTTTCTTAAAAAATTACTAGTAAACATAGATTTTTTAATATACAGTATAAACATGTGTATGCAACGGTGGTCAAAGATTTCAGGCCAGTAAAATTATTATAGTGAATTTCTAAGCATATCATATGAAGAGGAATATCAAACTGATACTTACGCTTTTTTAAAATTTATAGTTAGGGCATTATTTATGGAATAACAAATAAATACCACGAAATTTCATAGACAAAATTAAATACCAAGAAAAACGCGCATTTTCTCAAAAGTTTTCGGCGACCTTCTCCAATTTGGAAAAAAGTTATATTCTAATAGAAAATAAGAGTTTTCAATAATATTTACAATTCATATTTTATCGCCATAACTTTAGTCATAATATTGGGCGCAGCAATGTGATATCTTTTCAAACGCGGGTGGAGTTAGTCTATGTTCAGTTTTTTACACATCTCTTGAATATTTTGGAAATTTCAACTGAATTTGAATATTTATAGTTCCGGAAACGTTTGCCAAGTTATTTGTAAATAATTCCTATTTGATTCATACAAGGCGTTTGGTGTTGCCATTTTAAAAGCGATTTTTTTTCTATAGAAGTCAGTGCTTCACGAGCTTGCATACATTCTTTGGGTCGTTATCATGTTGAAATAAATAGTTGAGACCACAATTTTTATCTAATACGGCAGCAAATGATGTCGGAAGAATCCGTATACATCGTTTTTATCTCTTTATTACTTGATAATAACTCATGTTTTTACTGATATACTATTAAAATATGAAAGAGAACGACGGACAGATAGACATTTAGTATAAATATGTTTTATGGGATATTTGACCCAGTAAACGTGTGTATGTGTGAAATCTAGAAGTCGAAAATGTTTTTGGTTAAGTTACATTCTTCCATTAATGATTTTTTGCCTTTTCTCGAATCTGTTGGAAACATCGGTGCATGCACATTTAAACATTTAATGTATTTTATTTAATACATATTGAGGAAAAATCACCACAAGAAAGACGTGAAAGAAATTTTCAATTTTATTTATAAAATTAGTAAATCCTTGAAAATATTACAGTCGCCATTGTTTTGAATTTTATTGCATTTAAAAACATTTTTCGAATTCATAAATTTTGAACTTTACTGAAAATATAAACTATCAAAAGTGACATTTAACTAACTAATAAAACTATTTATTTATTTATTTATTATTTATTATTTATTTATTTTTTTACATTTGATTTAATGAACATGATGTAAAAAATATCTTAGTTTAATCTGTTTGAATTAAAGTATCGTTATTCTGAATAATTAGGTGCCTTCTACATTATGACCAGTAAACCAAACTAATTTTTTTTTTAAAGGTTTGATTTACTATTAATTGAACTATCAAATTTGGGGTGTAATTAGTGAATAATTTTAATTTTTAGAAATTATGTTAAATTAAATGTTAAATTGGTTCAATATTTCACATTAATCATGAATTATAAAATCATTTCTGAATATCTAAACAATTACATAATATGTATTTAAAAATATAGAATTTCACAAATCTATTTGAATCATCAATGCATTTATTCTAACCGTTCAGTTTCTTTTCCCTAATAATGTTTGAAAAAAAAGCATTTTAAGAAAAGGACGAAGGAAAAAATTCAATTTTAGTAATAAAACTAGTAAAGTCTTTAAACTATTACATGAACGATTCTTTTGAGGCATATTTCATTTAAAAACAATTTTCAAACTTATAAATTTTGAACTTTGTTGAACATTTTAAAAGATCAAAGGTGACATTTAACTTTATAGTAAATCTAACATTTTTTTTCATTTAGTTTAATGATCATAATTTAGAAGAGGTAATTTTTTTTATTAATCTATGCGAATTAAAATCCATTTTTCATTTTTATTCCTACAATGAGTTCCAAATTTCATGAATTCATTAAATATTACGCAAAAATTTCAAAGAATAGCATTTTTAGTTATCATTTTTCAATATTCTATAGTGTGTTTTATACATTTCTAACGGAGCCTGAAGGAGATGAAATTACTTACAAACTTACACAAAATACCACCATTGCTGTTTTATTAAATTGCTGCAATTAAATCTTCGAATTATGAGTTTAACGATAATTTATAAGTATAATTATGTCTTGATGCTAATTTTATTTTGTTATTCATCATAACTTATGACAACAAAACGTAGAAGATGAGAAAAAATTATAGAAGATTTTTCAAATGCAGCGTAAATTTAAATTTCGCAATATGTGCACACAAATACAAAAACCATATGTACTGGTGTGCAGAACTAAGAACGTGAGAGATTTTTGGTTGGTTGTATAGGGTTTAATGGCATAATCTCTTCAGGGACATACTGCGCCAAAGAGAGATTTTTGGATGTAACGTCTTGCAGATGTATTCCACTGCAAGATATTAAAGATGTGAAAATGTAGGACAAGTCATAAAACTATCTAAACAAAGAATCAAAAGGATAGAACAGCACTTTATTGAAAAGGTCATTTGGAGCACAAATTCAGAGAAAACAGAAACGTCCATCTTACAGATATATGGCAGGAAATATTTAATCTCTCACATGGGATATGGTCATCCCTGAGTGATATGCAAGATTTACAACGTCTGTTCATGCTGAGAACAGGGTTCTCTACGTGTAGTTGAAGCATCGAGTTCTAGTTCAGTTCCGGATTCCGGAGTCCTCGATTTCAGCTTTGGAATCGTTGTTGCCGCATAGTCAAGGGATGCCAAGCGTCTCCAGATAATGGTCCACACATGTTATATGCGACTATGGTCCAAGCACCTTGCAGGCCAATCCATGCATTGAATATCTTCACCCTCCAAAAGCTCTTCGACAGCCGCTGTACAATGTCGTTCATAAAGAGGAAGTCTGGACCCACTCCACCTCTAAACACACGAACGTGAGACAAGAGAATCTTGGCACAATACGAGAACCTGAGACTGAACCTCCTTGGAAAACCTGGTGGTACGTATGACTGCGAAGCATGATACCACTCCAAACAAGAACTCCAGCACCTCCATAACGGTCCCTTTCGATAATATTGGAGGGATGATTACGTGATCTCTCATCTCAACAAATGTGTGTATCTTCAGAATTCTCGAGTTCACTGGTATTGTGCTCGTTTCTTCTGTTCGTGATATTACAAAAAACTGCATTTCCGATCAACTGGCGTTAAAGTTGCACACAGTACTAGTCGTTGCGCATATAGACCACCTCTGTTCACCAAACATGAAATCCGACGTCAAGTAGTGTGCTTCACCTGTCGCACGATTTCTGCTGCTTTCTGCCGCCTTTTCTTTTTATCTGTAGGACAATATAATTGTCCTCCGCTATTGTTGCTTGTGGTTGGCCACTGCTGAATACTCGGACATACTGTTCCCATTATTTGAATTGCACTCCGGGTTTTGAAACGATCCTGTGATCGTTACTGAACTCTTATGCAACACTTATCACACTTCGACATTCTACCGATTTCTCAATGATTCGACCTCATGTAAATTGATCCATTTGAGATCTATCCTGGACAGCCTCTTGGCCATATCCCACAATAGTAGCATAAAAACGAAGTTGATCTCACTTTACACAGATTTCACAAATTTGCTGAACGACCACTGCCTCTCTGCTTTATGCTTAATAGCACCTCCTCTTTTTACGTCATATGCCAATAATGGACATCCCATATAGCACACTTGCCTCCCCAGGATGTCCTGGGGAGGATTCACATCCCAGGAACCTCATCCCCCAGGCATCCCTGAGGATGCATAGAATTGTCACCAGGAGGTCCTCAGGAACCGAAAATGTCCGCTTTACAGCATAATGGCCCACTCCCCAGGACCTCATTCAGGGTCCTCCCCGGGAGGTTCTGGGGAAGATTTGAGGAAGTGATATAGGAGGACTTTCGGAAACTTCAAGGTCACTAATATGTTCAAAAAAAATTAAAGCTATGATTAAATTTAATTTTTTTAAGGAGAAAACGCGAATGTTTTATTTTTTCTATTATTCAGACGGATTTATATATACAGAGATTATTCAGGAACAAATTTCTTACCTTTATTTTTCCGGCTGGATTTGAACCCGAGTACCTTGGTATTCCGGAAGCGCGCTCTGACCGTTATGCTGTCGGGTCAGTAAGGAATAAAGATTTCTAAGGTATAGATGCATTTTTACTCCGCTTTTGAAACTTAAAACTAGGAAATGTCCTCATATTTTGTGCCTTTTGCATACACTCGAAATAAATTTAAATTAATAACTCTAAATAAATTGTCAATAATTATTTGTTATAACATAAATGTCTTCAAATTTAAAATTTTAAATGAAATTGTATTTTTAAATGATAAAAATGTCCTTTTAGCTTTTAATACTTAAAATCCATTAAAATCGTTCAGTAGTTATAAAATTGATTATGAACTATATATTTTGACACACAATAAATGATGGAAAACGTTTATGATGATATCCCCTATAAAATTTAATTTTAGTTAATAAAAATATTATTTCCAGAAATTAAAATAGCAGGAGATTAAAACACATAGTTTCTTTAAAATTGTGAATTTTACAGAAATTTTAATCGATTTTTTTTCCTTTTTCTCTTGGTGGTAGATGGTAGATGGGAGGTGCTGAGTTTATACCCAATCGCACCCGTCGGCCTAATCGTTCGGAGTTTTCCACGGTTTTCTTCGAATCTTAAACTTCCTTGCGTAAATACGGGTAGGTTCCTTTAGAAAGACCCTAACGGAGGGCAACCCTCATCCCTTGATATGTACCTTGATTTTTTTTTTTTTTTTAATGATTGAGAAATAAAATCTAAGTAAATCCTTTCAAAAATGAAACTTTTTTGCTCCCTCTCGATCTTACTTTTTTTTACAGAAATTTTTATCGATATTTTTTCTTTTTACGCTTGGTTAAAGGTACTCTTATTATACGAATTTATGAAAAAAAATATAAATTTGCTTAGTCTTTTCTTAAGCCTTTTCTTTCCTACTTTTTGTTTTTTGAAATATTTCATTTTTGCTGTTTCATTCTGGGCCCCACACATGGTCAAGAGATCCTGCTCTGGAAGCTGGTAGATGGGATGCGCAGAGTTTGTAACCAATTGCTCCTGTCGACCTAATTGTTCGCAGTTTCCCAGGGTTTTCTTCGAATCTTGTATTTCCTTGTGTAAATACGAGTTAGGTTCCTTTAGAAAGACCTTCACTGAGGGCAACCCCCCCCCTTCCCTTGATATGTCCCTCATGTTGATAATTGGCCGTCATAAATACAATCAATCAACAAACTCGTTTTAAAGTGATTAGGTATATTTTGGCGAATATTTATTAACAAATATTTAAACCCCTTGCTTATGAAATTCTTATATACGACAGTACGAGTTACAGATGTTTGGAGATTTACCACTTGTTGCGGGATTAAAAAATACTGTAAAACCACTGTATTATTTTATAGCATAGTAAAATATTAAAATTCTGTATTTTCATCAATAACACACCATTGTCCAAATTTGTATAATTTTGTTATACCAGAATTTGGTGTGAAAATCATTTGTAAAATTCTATCATTACACTGAAACACTGCTTGAGTTACATAAAATAGAAACTATTAATAAAATTTCTATTTGTTACAAAATCATTTTATTTTCTTATTGTTATAAATAAAGTTACTTTTCATTTAAATCTCCATTTAATTGTCTTTGAAAATTGTCTAAAATCTTTATATGCATAAAAAATACAACATGCACCATTTTTCATTTAATTAAAGACGGGAAATATTTTTGTTGATTTCTTTACATGTAATTTTAGAAACTAAGATTTTAGGCAATTTAAAAAGCCTAAAAGAATTGATATTTTTATTTAAAATATAAGATGTTTTCATCAGCGAATTATTGTTTAAAAATCCCAAATTAATCTATGTATATATTTTCTTTTACATTTACTAACAAAATTGTTTGTAAAACGCTTTTTCTTACAAATTCAGAAATAGTCTAAATTCTTGGAATATCACACTTTTCTCTCTCTCTCTCTCATTGAGTTAACCGCAAAACGCATTTTCAGCTGACAACTGACTGGGGGGGGGGCGGGATAATCTTGTTGAAAATTCAATTGTTGGAAGGTTGGGAAGGTGACTGAAGGTTGGGAAGGTCACTTGGGGTATTGCAGAGTTGCTTACATAGAATATTCTCATTGTCACCGAACTTGGTCAAACAGGTATGAAGAAATTCCATTCAATTCAGTTGAAAACTGTGATAAAAAATATTTGTTACTTAGAAAATACAGATAAATATTTATCTGTAATTTCAGAACCAAAAAATTATTTATATATCTGAAGTTTTCAAAATAAAGACTTCATTTTATCTTTCAGAATTTAAATAATAATAATAATAATAATATGTTTGATAATCTATAAAAGATATTAGAAAAATAATTTGTTATTAAGTACAACTTACATTAAAAAAAATATTAATGATAAACAAAACAAAATAGATTAAACCTTCAAAAATGACATTTAAAATGATGCTTCTATTTAGAAAACAATTTCTTATCTTCAATACATATATAAATTACACTGGATAAATAATTGATAATAACCTAAATTAAACTTTAAATTAGCGTGAATTTGTATTTTTTTTAACTGATTTTATAAGAATGTATATTTCTGAACAGAAAATCATTTCAAATAAATCATTTATTGGTATGTATTTGGGGAGGGGGGGAGCGACTCAATATTTATGCATTTTAAATCCAAATATACAATTTTAAATGAATTATCTTTGATTTTGTGTTGTGTGCTGTGATAAATATGTCTAATTTCGTCGGGACATTTTTGCTTATATATATATATATATATATATATATATACAAAAACATTTAACATTTGACATTAAGATGCATCAGGACTCAATTTAGACAATTTTCATAACAAGGTTTTAAAGGATACTCATAAAAAAACTTACATTAAAAATCTTTTTTTCTTCTTTTTTTTGCACAAATATCTTTACCTCTAAATATCAGAAAAAATATATGATATAGAAATGTCTTCTATTTAGAGATTTTAGTGTATTAATTTAGAAACTTCAAGTTAAATTAATTTCTTAATTAATAAAACAAGTAATAATAAAGCAAAACGCAATAGGTTATTTATTAATAATTAATAAAATATTGATAAATGAACAAAATTTGATTTAAAAGATATATAATAGTAATTAGTATATAAAAATAGTAAGTAACTGAAATAATAAATAAAATTTTTTAATTTAACTAAAAAGTTTTAAAGTTACAGCAATAATTAAAAATAATAGCAATTTAATAACAATTATCTAATTTGTTAATAAATAAGGATTCGAATAATTAATAAAATAAAATTAAGTCATTAAAATCGATACTTATTAAATTGCATTTGTTATTTTATTAAAAAATAATTGAGTATTGTATTCCAAAATCATTCATAAGTTGGCGCCAGCACTGTGGCTTCTTGGGCACATCCCCAGGAATGACTAACCGGGTACATCACCAGGAGCGAATTCCCAGGTACTTCCTCAGGAGTAGCGTCCCTGGGAAGTTGCTCCGTGGGACGTTACTAGGAGCTCATTCCTGAGGATATCGTAAAAGATTCTTCCCCAGGACGTCCTGATCTTGTCATTTTAGTTTTAAGAGGAATATGGGATGGCTTGGAGCTCCTGGGGAGGTATTGAGGAGCTTTTGTGCCATATGGGATGTACTACATTATTAAAAAATTTCTCTTGTTTGAATCAAATTTTGGTGCTATATAGCTGTCACCATACGATGGTGAAATCTCGTATCAGCATTTAGAGCTTCCTAATTCAACCTCTCTCCAACTATTGGAACTATGTTTCAAGAGTAGCTCCAAATATTGATGTTATTATTACAGTGGCAGCTATTCAGCACCAACATTTGGTTCAAACTAGGGCAAGATTTAACAGTGTGCTGCGTTTGTTTCATGTCTAACTTCTAATTGGTATTTCATTACCTTCTGTTACTTTTTCTGGCTGTTATGCTTATTTATCTGCTCCGGCATTATTTTTGCACACCAGCGTATATATACAGGGTGTCCATTTTTAGCTGTGTCCAATGGCTAATTCCTTAAACGTTTGTCAAAGACAAATTTCCAATAACAAATATGTCTTAAATGAGGTGAAGTAATATTTTAAAAACAATTTGAGTCAACAAAAAATTTATTTAAAAATTTGCAAAATTTATATTTTTATACAATCTCCCTATTACTTAATGAAATTAATAAGGTTATTTAGTAAGCTGTATTTAATAAATTTTTCAATAACACTGACAAGTGAGACAAAAAAGTCCCATTCATATAACACTAAAGTTGACTGATTTAGAAAACTATTAATATGTATGCCTTATACCATTTTTCTGCATGTGAACACAAATGAGTTCGTTATTGCTTTGAGGATCATATACCAAGAGCTTAAAGTATCTGAAGAACACGCGTATTTCATGTGTATCTGCGCTTTGAAAACAAATCTTATAATTATTATGATTGAGTTAGCTTTTGTTAAGTATCAGATTAGCTAAAATATTGTATTTCAACATAAGTTTTATTTTGTATAGATTCGAGGCTTTTTATTTTCATGATTTACATATCAAAAACTATGTTTTTTATGTCTTTATTTAACTTTAACGATAGAAAGTATTATTTCTAGTTAAAAATTTTTATTCAAACTTTAACTCAAATTAAAATATCTGATCGAGATTAAATATTAGCTGCTTACTTGAATCTGATGGCAATCTAACGTTATTATGATTTTTGCTTGTTACCTTTTTATGCTTATTTTACATGGTAAAACAAAGAATTTCGGATATATTACCTCCAAGAAATTTAAGAAAAAGTTTAAGATTAGATAATACGAGACACCGATGTTTGTGTTTTTAAACTTTTACGTATTTTTTATAGCCGGAACCGAAAACTACTGCGTTAATTTTTAATTTTCATGTCAGGAAGTTATAAAATAACAAAAATCGAATAGTATACAATTGTGGAGATAGCTATGTTTTTTAACTTGTAAAGTTGCATTTATGTAATTTTTATCACTGAATCTTAAATAACTTTTATTTATAACCATCACTATAATTTTCTTTTGCAATTTGTAAATGTCAAAGTTACAATATAACAAAACCTGATATCATAAAACAGGTGTAAAATTTTTTATCTTATTTAATTTTATTTATTTCCATCCAATTTTTAATTTATTTATTGATTTGCCGTCAGCACCACCTATTGTTTGAAATTCGAACTAAAATAAAAAATTACGGTAAAAAAAACTCCTGACATTATACATAACCCTCCTGCAACAATTTTTTAAATTGCTGTCACCGTTTGTAAGTTATTGAACTTTAAAATCCATCAGTCATTTTTGGGACCCCCGGTATTTACAGATTATTGAACATTCACAAACATAAATAGGAAAAATAAAAGGAGGTAAAATATGTTACTTCAAAAAAAAAAAAAAAAAAAAAAAAAAAAAAAAAAAAAATGTGTGAGATATTGGGCGAAAGCTTTTGCAAAGATGAACTCAAAATTGCATTTCTTTTAACTTACGGTACTATGTTTTTAGAGATATATAAGAAACAATAGTGCAAAATATGTTTTCCCCCAACTATTTCCGTTCTACGGAAACTAAAAGTAAGGAAAAAAACTAATAGACATTTTTTTTTAAATCTTGAAAGAAAATTATAGCGATTACCTATGGTCACATAGTTTTGAGAAAAGCATATTTTTACGTTACATACAAATTTCGAGTTGAATTGGTAATGAGAAGGTACTTAGTAAAGGTATTGAGAAGCTATGACATATCATAGCTGAAGATTAAAAGCAATATCGATAATGAATTTAGGAAAAAATTGTCGGTAAATAGCCGACTTTATGTCCCTTATAAACACGGAGGGTTTGAATATAAATATTGACCAGGGCGGCATACTCTGTGTACCATCGTCCTGTATAGCCTAGAAAACAACTTTTACTTATATATTTGTGTAATACAGTTTTCACGGCTGTACACACTGTAAAAAAAAAGTGTCGATCTACTAAAAAAACTTTATTGATCCTTGTAATTACTAAAAAACGTTTAGTAATCTTAGTCGGTTACAAAAAAATCTGTAAGAATTACTAGAAAAAAGTTAGCAACGAATAGAGTTAATAGTTTTATATTTTTAATAGCTCTTACTAAAACTCAGTTGATGTGGCCTTGATAGCATAGTGGTAATAGTAACAGACTCCAGGCTAAAAGGTCCCGGGTTTGAAACTTGCCACCGCCAAATACCCCCCGAATGTATGTAGTGTCTCGTTAATGAAGGGATTATGAAAATCCTGTCTTAGCAGGTAGGAATGTTTGGTGCTGCCATCTGTTGCGGTTTTGCCGAAAATTTTCAGCTTCAGAAGTCTAGATGCAGCTTGAAGGAAGCTCTTGCCCTTCGAGCGCACGTAATGGTTATTAAAAAAAATTTGGAGCTATTACTAAAATTTGCTTGGTGGTCATACTAAAAATTTTTAAGTTAGTTATGCAAAAAATTCTTTTCTTCAGTTTACAAAAGAAATGCTTGTTTCACTTGCAAAAAAAAAAGTTTGTAATGGTTACTAAAAAATTCTGTGGAATACAAATTTACTAAGAAATTTTTAGTAACCTCTTGAATTTTTTTTTACAGTGCAGAGACGGCTTGCCCTGTTGGATCATGTTAAATTTTTAACTTAAGCACTCCCTCATTCCCCTCCCCCCCAAAAAATCGATTCAAAATTGTATTTTTAAAAAATATATTATGTATTTAAAAGGAAATTGACTTATATAGTTTCTGAGTAAGGAACCTGGCAATTGGATGCGTTGGAGGTAAAAAAAAAAAAAAAAAAAAAAAAAAAAAAAAAAAAAATTAGAAATCGTCGAAAAATAAGCGGTTTGGAAATATTATTTACTGAGAACAACATACTTATCCTTTCCGGCACTGTCAATTAAAAAAATGGTACAAATGCCTACTTTGACAGTACTTTAAAAATTATATTTTGTGTTTAACAAAAATCGACCGATACCGCACATTGTATAGTTTCTAAATGAGAGAATCTGCCAGTATGATGCTATTGAGATAAAAAATGAGTCCCAAAATAAGCTGTCTGGAACAATTATTTTCTCGATACGACCATATTTTACCCTTTCCAGAGCTATCACTTCTTGAAATTTAGCTCAAAATACTCTTGTTTGTTCCCATTTTTTTAAATATATTGTGTCTTTATTAAAAAATAGACCGATGCGATACATTATTTATTTGCTAAATAAGAGAACCTGTCATTTAGGTGCATTTGAGATAAGAAACTAACGCAAAAATGAATCGTAAAATAGGCAGTATGAATTTTAAAAAATCCTTAATACAAAAAAAAATTTTAACCGCTATGTCCTACCTAAAACTTGTCAAAATAAAAATAGTATCTACAATAAATTCTATAAATATGTAATAAGATCTATAATAAGATCTATAATAAATTCATGCAGATATGATCTTTTGTGAACTGACGAAGCTATGCATTTTTTCATCTTATCCTCCCCCCTCCTTTTCTTGTTTTCGTTTTATTTTTTCTTTCCCTGTAAAAGTTGATTATACGCAAAATTAATAGATGTAAAAGTTGTATATTATATTAAAAAATTATAATAACTTTAATTGGATTTTATTACCTTAAGAACTGACGAAATAATGAATTTTTTTCTCCATGAAACCCTTTTTTTCACTCCTTCAGCTCGTTTTTAATTTTGAATCAATCACTTTAAGAAAAATCTACCCTGAATTTTGGACCCTTTCATTAGAAGTAGTAATATCTTTAAACTGATTCGATATTTACTATAATTATGAAAAAAAAAATCTGTTTTTGCAAAACTCCCCCTTATCTCCCCTCCCCCTGTTTTGCCCATTAACCAACGTGAGACTTTCTTTTCCTATATTATCTGTATCAAGTTGGAAAAGATCTATGCATAATTATCGAAGTTACCGTGTCTTTCAAAAACGCAATATAGATAGATAGATAGATGGAATTTTTGCTGAGGGGTGGTTTTGACTCGGAGGCTCATGATCGGCGTAGATTTTCGAAATGTTTTCAGAAACCCCAACATAGGGTAGAATATAGTAAGTAGTATTTCTTACAAAAAATACCTAATAAACGCAAAATTGTAAGAAAAAACGAAAGGTCAAAACTTTAAGATGTGATAGTTAACATCAAGATATACAATATTAAATGGGAAACTAAGGGTCCCAAACTTCTTCTGAAGGAGAAATGCGCCATTCAAGTTTAGGGTCAAAAAATTCAAATTAACATAAAAAACGGAAAAAAATGGTCGATTGATTTGCGGTTATCCCTAAAACTATTCTTTATGTCAGTATTTTTATGAAAATAAATTGTAAAGGTAAATTTAAAAAAAAATGTCGATAGAGGGCGCTTTAGACTTTGGAGTAACGAACAACTATTTTTTACAGTTATTTTTCGCATCTCATTAATTTTTTTAGAAGCTTAGACACAAACTTAAATTTTGAGCTCAAAATCTGAATCTTTGAGAATGGTTTAGTAGCGCAAACTGAGCTGCGTTCAAGATGGGGGAGGGGGGTTCAAATTTCAAATGATTATAAAAAACGGAAAAATCAATCGATTCGTTTGCGGTTTTTACTAAAACTATTTTTTATGTCAGTATTTTCTCAAAAAGAAATTTTTAAAATAAATTAAAAAAAAAATTAAAGGCACTTTAAACTTTAAGAGTAACCAACAAAATTTTTTGTATCTAATTAAATGATTGCAAAAGTTTAGACTTAAATTTTGAGTTTAAATTCTAAATTGTTGGGAGGGGTTAAGAAGCGCAAATTGAATTGTGTTCAGGAGTTGAAATTTACCCCCCCCCCCCTCGAATACATTTCAATTTTGCGCTACTTAATTACTCCCAACGATTCAGATTTTAAGCTCAAAATTTAAGTGTAAGCTTTTGCAAGCATTTAATGAGATTAAAAAAAATAAAGGTTAAAAATAGTTGTATATAACTCCAAAGTCTAAGGTGCCCTCTATCGACATTTTTTGAATTTTATCTTTAAATTTTATTTTCAAGAAAACATTGATTTAAAGAATAGTTTTTATACACTACATAACTTTCTCATCGACAATGAGATGGCAGAGAGAGAGAGAAGAATAGTTTTAGCGAAAACCGCAAATGAATCGACCAATTTTTCCGTTTTTTATAATCATTTAAAATTTGAGCCTTTGAACACAGTTCAGTTTGCACTACCTTATTACTCTCAACTATTCGGATTTTGAGCTCAAAATTTGTGTTCAAGTCTAAGCTTCCGAAAACTTTTAATGAGATGCAAAAAATAACGGCTAAAAATAGTTGTTCGTTACTCCAAAGTCTACAGCGCCCTCTATTGGCATACAGCATTACGAAACCCTATGTTGTATAGGTTTTTTGCAAATTCTTATTCGTTTAACGCATATTTCTTTAACGAATTTTCGATTACGCGATTGGGTTCGAGCATAGCACCTCCCGTCTTCCAGTTTTGAGAGAAGAACATCTCAGACACTCGTGGGACAAAATTAGAAGATGGAATTTTGAACGTATTTTGTGGTTTGACATTATTTTAGCATATTTTTTTTCGAAATTTTATTAGCACACTCGTTGAAGGAATAAAAAATGAAATTCTGAATTACTTATAAAAAAACACAATGAATGTTTCCCTTTAGCATAACTTAATTTTATATAACTAAAATTATTCAAAATTATTTTGAAAAAAGTATTCTTCTATAAAAATTTACTGGGAAGATTTGTGTAATGCGAGACACAGTTAAAATTTAATGATTAAAATTTTGCACAATGCATTGTGCACATAACTCATATTTTGCATTTGTTATGTATCTAGATTTGTACATTAAACTGTTGGTAAAATAAGGAGTCTTTATTGTATGATTAAATATGTTATATTTTTGTAACTGATTAGAAAAAAATACTTGTGAAAATGTCTTATAAGTTTTTTTTAAATGTTTCGGGTGTTATTTAGTTTAATACAATTTTTATACAAGAACTTTAGAAAACTAATACACTATTGTTCTTTTGCTAAATAAGACGTAATATATATCAGAAATTAAATAATAATAATAATAATTTCTGTACAAAAATCTGACTTAATAGAATATTATATATTCTGAAAGATTATTTTTTTTATTAAAATAGAATTCGTTTTATTTTCCTATATTTTGGTTTTATTTCACCCCCTCCCCAAAATTGTGATTTTATAATACATTTTTAAGTCTATGAATCTGCAGTTTTAACAATTCCTTACATAAAATTGTATTTAATGTTTATGCATTTTTATTTTACTTTATAAATATTTTCATCTGCTATTAAAATGCATATTTTTTATTTAATAATGCTAGTTCCTTTTGTTATAACTCTTTATAACAAAAACAAAAAATGGCGTTGAATTTTCAAATTTATTTAGTCCTTTTTGCCTATTTGTCTTTTACATAATGGTAAACATTATGGTTAAATATATTTACACAGTTTGTTGTCATATATTTTCATGTGTTTATTTAGAGAAGTCATTATATTCATAATATATTTTTTATTTAAAAAAGCTTTATTTTGATTTATTTTTCCTACAGTTTTCTACTTTTTAAATTTAAGTACTCTTTAGTCTCCAAAAAATTTCTGATTGGATATCCGCATGTTATTTTATTTATTTATACAAATAGAAGTTTCTATAGATAAATAAGAAATTTCGTGGGAAGTAAACAATAAGTATTACAACTGCACCAAACTTTATTTTTAAAATTACGTGTTTTTTTTTTTTAAATTATATTTGTTTACTTTTTTAATAAAAGTAAAAAATCATAAGTAAACATAATTTTATTTGAAAAACAAGAACATTTGAATTGTTCGACTTGTAATTCCTAAAACAATATTAAAAATATTTATTATAGATATTGTAATTTTTATTATCTATACATTGTCAAGAAGTAGAATATTCCATTTTTGTATCAAAATAATTTCATTTAGCCACCAAAATGTCAGGATATATTTAATTGTGAAAACAGAAAATATTGATTTTATGGAAAATACTTTTCAAAAATGCTCGTTTTAATTAAAAAAAAAATAAATAATAAGCTTTATCTTGCAGACATAAGAAAATTTCTTATAGATACATAACAGCATTCACTTATAGTATTCGAGCACTTTTTAGCTGGAATAAAACAATTAGGAAAACTATGAATTTGTAACCTTCGAAGAAGCCTGGTTTAAATATCGGCCACAATACGTCCTTTGTTAAAATAACTTAAAATAAGTCATTAAGTACTTAAGACGCTGCACTACCGACTGAAAAAGACCCGGATGATAATGTAAAGTCTATAGGGGGGATGTTCTTTTCAAATATTTCACTCGATTTTTAATATTTTGACGTGATTTCTTTTGAATGGGATATCTGAGAACGATCCACAACCAGCCTAGTTTTTATTTTTTCGATTTTGATGTCAGATTAAAAAGAAAATACTTTAACTTTCAGAACCGGTTTTAACAGGTTATGAAACTGAAACTATCCTTATATAAAAAGAATATAACCAAAAATCAAAAAAGTAAAAACTAGTAAAAAACATGTCAAAATATTAAAATTAGAGCGAGACATTTGAAAAGGACGCTCCCATAAACTCTATATTATCAGCCGAGTCTTTTTCAATCAGTGGTGTTGGCTCTTAAAATAAACTGCAAGTCAAGCGAGGGAAAAAAATGCGTTCGTACAATAACGAAGTTTTAAGAATATATAGATTTTGGTGTAATAGCATGCAATATTTCGGAACAGTATAGTAGCCGAAATCTCACTTGCGTCTTTGTAAAATACATTTTTTTTTTAAATTCAACAGAATGTAACTTGTAGTAAATGTCAGCAATGTATGTAAAATTCGTAACAGATGAAATAGTTTAATAAAATCAAAACGTTGCCCAAACAATGTTTCCACCTATACCATTATGTAGTGTAATACTTTTGTATGGCCCTATAATTTAATAACAAATATTCTTTGTAATGTTATGTTTTTTTTTAGTAATATTTCTTTTTGTATAAATTATTTTAATATTCCAAATTTAAAAAAGCACTCTTGTTAAGATATTTTTAATACGGTTTTTTATAATGCTTTGTGTATCTCATATTTAAAATTAGTCTTCCTTTTTTTTTCTTAGTAGCGAAAACCCTGGACATTTTTTTTTCTATTTATTTTATGATCGTTCTCGTTCTCACGAGAATAAAGGCATTGTTGTGTATGAAAGTGAAAGTTTCCCATCCCCTTATCTAGCGTAAATAACACCCGTTCGTACGAATGCTTTTACTGTCCTGGAATTATTGTACTATTTGACTAAAGTGGTCCTTTGTTAATTTTTTTCGAAGAAGAGTAGCTTATGGCTTGTTTGTAAAGGGGATATATTCAGCCTTGTTAAAAATTGGCCCACACGCATAGTTTATTGCTTACGTACGTGAATGAATAGTACCCTAAAATTTTATAACCCATGACAAACGTTGACTGTCATTTGAGGCGGAGTAGATATTTTCCCAGACCCTTAAAGTTTTTATGACCGATTTGAGATAATAGGGCAAATTCGCGGATATCGGCGAGCACTGGTTTGCAAGCAGGTGCAAAACTTAGAGACAGCTGGCCCTGCTACTGACCACGTGATCGAGAATAGGGGATGCGAGCGATGACCATATTTGGTCATGAGAGAGGGTGCCTGTGGCTTTGGCCAATGAGATGGACTCTAGGAACAGGAGAGAAAGGGGAAAGCATTAGTCTTCCTAGTTTTTTGGTGCCCCTTTTGATTTGCAGAGGGACGTGCAATGGGTTTTTTGGAAATAAAGGGAGTCTTGGTCAGAGCTTCGTAAGGAAAGGATCTAGTTGAAAAAACGCTTAAGTTTTGTCTCCCCCCCCTCCCCTGTTTTTAATCTGGGAGAGGGGAGGCCATAAGAGACTTCGAGATTGGCAGTCTAAGAGAAAGCACGTCGTGAGTAAGTCAAGAAAAAGTGCTACCGGCCGGAGAAAATCGAGAGCTTGCCGTGAAAGAATGTTTCCTCCGTTCTAACCTTCACCGTAAGCTGTGGAATGATTTGCAGTCTAAGAGAAAGCACGTCGTGAGTAAGTCAAGAAAAAGTGCTACCGGCCGGAGAAAATCGAGAGCTTGCCGTGAAAGAATGTTTCCTCCGTTCTAACCTTCACCGTAAGCTGTGGAATGATTTGCAGTCTAAGAGAAAGCACTCCAAGTGTACGTCAAGAAGAAATGCTACCTGCCGGAAAGAGCCGAGATCTTGCCGCGAAAGAATATCCCCTCCGATCTGGCCTTCACCGTGAGCAATGGAATGATTTGCGATCTAAGACAACACACTCCAAGTGTACGTCAGGAAGAAATGCTACCTGCCGATGAGAACCGAGATCTTGCCGTGAAAGACTGTCTCCACCGATTTAGCCTTCACCGTGAGTAGTGGAATAATTAGCAATCTAAGACAAGACACTCCAAGTGTACGTCAAGAAGAAATGCTACCTGCCGGAGAGAGCCGAGATCTTGCCGCGAAACAATATCCCTTCCGATTTTTGCCTTCACCGTGAGCGGTAGAGTGATTAGCGGTCTAAGACGAAAACTTGAAAGAATTCAGCTGTTGCTTAAACTGAGTATAGACACTGGGAATTCTGTGTAGAAACTGTTGCTCTGTTGCATGGAAGACTTAATTACTATTGTCCATCATATAAGTGAAAAAACACCCAAAATGGGTAAAATTGAAAGAATCAAGCTGCTGGTAAGAGATATATTCTGTATTTATTCTTAAACAATTTTTATTTTAGTGAGTAATCTTGTAGTGATTTTGTATTTCCATATATCTACAACAAAGGTTGTATTAGTGAATTCAGATGTTTTTTTTTGTTTTTCATTTTTATGTTAAATTAAATAAAAGAGAATGTGTATAAAGGATATGCCTTAGTATAGTTTTTTTTTAGTTTTTTTTATATATCCTACCTTGATATTAATTTAATTGAATTCTAACCTCTATAGTATCGAAATAACTATACTAAGTTTTGTAATACCATAAAATTAAAGTAGTTTCTTTGAATGTTTGGAAGTAGAATAATTTTTCAACCATTACCTATTTTCTTATTTGGAATTTTCAAATAACTTTTTAAAAAAAAAAATAAAAAAAATAATTTAATAAATAATTAAGAATCATATTAACACTGATTAATTAATATACTATTGTTTAAACTGAGTAAAGATACTTGACTAGGTAATAGAAATTTTAAAGCAAAAACAGTTAAGAAATTCACTTGATTTTTAAATGAATTAATTTATCTTATAAAAAAAAAAAAAAAAATAGAGAAATTAAATTAAATGTACTAACACTATACGAAATTGGTCAAAAATATCTTTGTTGATTTCTGGGATGTTTATGTTTATTATTTCTAGTTTTTAATCTATTCAAAATTATATCTTTCTTTGCCTTCTTGAAAATAAGAAGGATTTCAGGATCTTTCTTCTCTCTTCTGTAATGTTAAACTAAATCTTGTAATTTTAAATTGTCAGTATGAGTTTAATATCTCAGGAATCAACATTGATAAATGTTGGGTTCTACTGCAGATCAAGGTTTAGTACTTGAGACTGGGTCAGATTGAGAATCTTGCTGTGTTCTTTCTTATTTACTTGTAATCATTAAATTTTAAAGAATCTTAAATGATATTTGTGTTTATCCTTTTTTTCGTTTTAATTTGTCGTTTAGTTTGTTTATCTTAATGATTTCTTAATGTTGACTGGTGTAATCTTAACTTAATTAATTCTTTTTTTTTATATAAGCATCTTGTTTATTTAATTAAACCAACAACAAGATTCATGTAATTGGAAATTTGACCCAGATCTCATTAAATTTTTTGATGAAGCTGAAGAATATCTATTGATCTATATTAACTAATATAGTTTGCTGAGCAGAAGTTGCAATTAATTAATATAATGAGCTGTTGCAGTAATTCAAATAAAAAGAACCCAACACGAAAATGGTGCCGTGTGTGAAAAGCCTGGTTATTGTGAAAAATAAATAATGCCGTGTGTGAAAAGCCTAATTATTGTGTCACAATAAGTATAAAAATAGTACTATGAAGTAGAGCCTATTTATTACAACAATAGCCTGAATTTTGATATATATTTACTGTATTAAGAGTGAAACGAAATGAAAATATATGTGTTTTGTGATTTTATTATGTATTATGTTTGATTATTTTAGTGTATGTTGTGCATAACCAATAGGGGTGTACATAGCTTACTCATTTCAAATGCTCTTTTTTTTTTTAGTTAGGCAATTTTACCGGGTTTTCAAAAAACTATTTATTTTGAAATTTTTTACTGTCATATTTACATTTAACTGAGTGTTTGGGCTTACTGAGAGAATTATATGCCAATATAAGTTATGTATTTATGTATTTTTTATTTATTTTTTTTTTCTCTCTTTCTTGGGCATCTGAGAATTAAGTAGCAGTTAAATTACTTTATTTTCTATTATTTTATTTTTAATTCGGTGTGAAGTTTTGCCAAAAAAAAAAAAAAATGACAGAAAATCAGCATTTCAAGGAGCTCGCTCTTATTCAGAAAAAGAGCGCATTAATCGAAAATGTCAGTCTTATTCCCCCTTTTAGTGGCGAAGGCAACTCGTGCTCATTTTCTGCATTTTTAGAAAAGTATGAGCAGTTGTCCGAGTTCTTTAATTGGTCAGAGGATGAGAAAAAATTTGCCCTACTAAGTAGATTAAGTGGGAATGCTGCTAGGATATATAAATTGCACCGCACTAAGGGAACTGAAGAAATAATTAAAGTACTTAAAGAGAGATATACGCAAGAGCTAGCCCCTGATATTGCTTTGACCCAATTTTTGAATTTTAAACAAAATCCCCATATGCCTGTTCAGGAATTCTATGACAGAGCATATGATTTGTCCCTTAAAGCATTAGTAGTGGAAGGTGTAGAACAGAATGTTGCTGATAAAAGCAGGGAAGCTCTACTGCATTCTATGTTATTAAGTAATTTAGTTCCTGAGATAAGAAGAGGAGTTATAACTAGGTGCCCTAAGACACCTGTTGAAATTTTAGAATTTGCCCTCCTTGAGGAAAAAGCATTAAAAAGTGTTAATCCTTTATATAACATGCAGGTAGAGAATATGAACCCTTTTTTCCCCCAAATTGCCCAGCAAAGTGTTGCGTGTGCTGCTATCCAGCCAAGTCACCCTAATCAGTCAGAGCAGGAGATTAGTAAACTGCGGGAGCAGGTAGAAGCTCTTACTAGTAAATTAGAGAGATTTTTAGAGGGTAACAATCAGCAAAGAGACTTTCACACTACTGAGAGGCCTCAGTATAGAGAATTCATCTGTTACGTGTGTTCCCAAACTGGACACATAGCCAGATTTTGTCCACAAAACCAAAATGCTAATAGAGGGAACTTTCAGAATTTTAGAGGAAGAGGTAGGGGTAGTTATTCTCAGTCCCACCAAAATCGAAGGGGAGGATATGATAATTACAGAGGTAGAGGGAATAGAAATAATGATAATGGTGTAAATATAGAAAGCGAGAATGTTCAAAGCCAAATTAGTGAAGCGAATAATCAAAACAATTCTTTAAACAGGTAAGGGCTGGTGTCGATTTGGTCGAATCGTCTCCATCAAGGCCTCTAGACCTCCCAATTATTTTTAGTATGTTTTCACCCCAGTCTTATCATTTACCTACTGTCTTCATAAATGTAAATAATGTGTTTTTTAATGCGCTGTGTGATACAGGATCTGCTATAAATATTTTAAGTAATACAATACTTAATGATTTAGATTCTTATGAAATTGTGGAGTGCAATACCCCTATTTTAACGGTGACTGGCGAGAGAGTGCTTTTAAACCATAAAATTTCCTTAAATTTTAAATTTAATAATTTATTATGTCAGTCTGAGTTTTTTATTGTCCACGGTAAGTTGGCCGATGAGTTTAGTGTAATTTTGGGGATGCCCTTTTTAAGTAAATATCAGGCTGTAATTAATTGTAAAAATAACAATGTGGTTTTAGATGTCCCTACTGAAACGCAGTGTAAGCAAATAGTAGAGAGCCATATGTCAAATGTTTCACCTGTGAAAAATTCTAGAGAAAAAAATGTTGTAAATAGTATCAGTGTAAATAGTATAGTTTTAGAGAATAATTATGTAAATACTTGTAATGTGCAATCTAAAGGCAGGCAAAGTTCTGATAGTGAACAGAGAAGTAAGTGTAGTAATAAGAGTACTCCTAGGAAAAGTGTAAACAAAAAGAGTAAGGAATGTGTAAAGGAAAAATTTGGAAATCTGGGTAGTGGAAATGAGACGGTTCAGGGTCATATGTATCCCATTATGGAGGAAAGGGTAGACTCAAGCATAACATTTAATGCGAAAGAGTCAGAAAGTGAAATTGCTCAGGTTTTTTGTTTGCAAAGTATACCAGGGAGTAACTCAAGTACTAATGAGTGTGAAATTAATGAGAATAATGTGCCTTTAGACCTTAGCCAGCAATCAGCGAGTCAAATTGTACAGGAAAATTCAATCTATGTTCATGAAAATTTTTACATATCTGAGGATAATGAAAAGGAGTTAGTAAACAGAGCAAATCAGACTAATGAGTTAGGCATTATTGACAATAATAACAGAAATAGTGAAAGTACTTCCTTAGCTATTTTATGCGAGAGAATTTCTGTTCCCCCCCAGTCAAAATTAATAGCTGAAGTAAAATGTAATAGAAATAATTTTATAAAAGATAAAGATGTACTAATATTAGAACCTTTAGCGAAGAATTTAAGCCAAGGGCTTCTTATTTCTCGAGCCATTTGTACTCCAGAACATGGCCTTTTTGTTTCGCTTGCTAATTTTTCGAATAAAACTGTTAAGCTAGGAAAAAATACTTATGTTGCTAAAATTCAGAAATGTGTAGATAAATCTAATATACCCTTAAATAATAATAATATAACTTGTAATGTAAATTTAACCACTCCAATAGCTGACTTTGATCACACTGATCTCACTTGGAGCTCTGATATTGATTTAAGCCATCTAGACCCCCCCTTAAAATCTAAAATGCAAGAATTTTTAGACCAAAATAAAGATGTGTTTGCAGCTTCTGTCTTAGACTTACCAGGCTGTAATACCATACCCCATGTTGTAAATTTAACCTCTGATAAACCTGTAAAATCCAAAGCTTATAGAGTCCCATATAAATTACGCCAGGAAATGGAAGATCAACTTAATATTTTACTGCAAGCTGAAATTATTTCCCCGTCTATGTCTGAATTTGCTTCACCAGTTATTCTTGTAGAAAAAGCAGATGGTTCTTATAGGTTAGCTGTTGATTTTCGTAAACTTAACAAGAATCTTGTCAAAGATGCATATCCTATCCCAAACATTACTGACTCTGTTGATGCGTTAAGTGGAGCTAATTTTTTTTCAACACTAGATTTAACTAGTGGCTTTTTTCAACAGGTCATAAGACCCGAAGACAGGCATAAAACTGCTATTATCACGCATAAAGGTCTTTTTGAGTGGAATAGAAATTGTTTTGGGTTGTCCAATTCAGGCAATAGTTTTCAGAGGCTAATGAATGCCATTTTTGGAGATTTAGGAAATCTAGGAATTTTAGTGTATATAGATGATATTGTCATTGCTTCTTCTGATGTAGAATCCCATTTTGAAAAACTTAAATTAGTATTTGATAGACTAAGACAACATAAACTGAAACTTAAGCCCAATAAATGTAATTTTCTTTCGAATAAAATACAGTATCTTGGCTTTGAAATTAATAGCGGGCAAGTTTCCCCGGTTAATAAAAATATTGAGATAATAGAAAAATTGCAACCACCTACTAATCGAAAAGGTGTCAGGTCTTTTATTGGAACCCTATCATTCTATAGGCGTTTCATACCTGACTTCACAAAAAGGGCAATTAATTTAATCGATTTGACTAAGGAAACTGGACATTTTGCCTGGACAAAAGAAGCCCAAGAGGAATTTGAAGATTTAAAAAAGGCTTTAATATCTAAACCGTGCCTAGTACTGCCTGATTTCACTAAAGAATTTTATCTATATACAGATGCGAGTGGAGAAGCACTGGGTGCTGTTTTGTCACAATTGGATGATGAAAATAAAATTCATCCAGTAGCGTTTGCCAGTAGGCGACTAAAAGGTGCAGAGACTAGATATTCTGCCACTGAGAGAGAACTTCTCGCTCTGGTTTGGGCAACTAGTCATTTTAAGTGTTATCTAGCTAACACTCATTTTAACATTTTTACTGATCATGCACCACTTACTTTTATGTTAAAGATTCATGACCCCACCTCACGTATAGCCAAATGGGTATGTACTCTTTCAGATTTTGATTTTACTATTAAATATATTAAAGGGAAATGCAATAGTGTAGCAGACTTTCTATCTAGATTTGCCAAAATTGATGAATCACCTGAGATTAGTAAGAGTAATTTTTGTATTCAAGTAGAAAAAGAAACTACTTTTGTTCCCCACTCAAATTTAATCGAGAAAATTAGTGAATTACAAAAAGTTGATAAGAAATGTTGTGAAATAGCTAGAAAATTAGACAAAAATATAGATATAGCGCCTAAATACATGAAGTTTTTTTTTAGAGATGATATTCTCGTATGTGAAGATACCAGAGATTCAAGTGTAATAAATAACCCTATTAAGTTAGTAGTTCCTAGGGATATGATTGAGCAAGTGTTCGCTCTAACACACGATTCTCTAGCGGCTTGTCATCAAGGGTTTAAGAAAACGATTGACCGCATTCGGCCGATGTCAAGCATCTAGTAGAATCATGTATTAGTTGCCAGCAGAAGAGAGCATATAAACCAGACCAGCAGGCACCCCTTCAACGGATGCCTACACCTGAATTTCCCATGAACAAAGTCCATCTAGACCTAATTGGCCCATTACCGGTCACGTTTTCTGGTAACACCCATATTGTTACGTATATAGACTCGTTTACTAAATGGCCAGAAGCCTATGCTGTTAGCTCTACCACGTCTGATGTTATCGCAGATACACTTGCCGATTTCATTTCACGTTATGGCGCTCCTGTGTATATTGCGACAGATAATGGAAGAAATTTAGTATCGGAAGCGATTGAGCATGTATATAAAATGTTCGGTATTAAACATATAACTACATCTGCCTTTCACCCAGCCTCGAATGGACAGATTGAACGGCAGAATAAAACTTTAAAAAACGCACTCAGTCACATTGTAAATGAGAACCAGTCAGACTGGGATACTAAGCTAAAATTTGCCCTATTAGCGATGCGTTCAGCTGTGCATTCTTCGACTAAATTAACCCCCGCAGCAGTTTTATATGGCAGAAACTTAAATCTACCATATAATCTATTTTCGCAAGCGCCAAGGTTTAGCTATAACGACGCCCCATCTTTTTGTGAATTATTAATACCTGCACTCCAAAAGGTCTATGCTGAGGTGTATGATAGTTTAGTTAAGGTGTCTGAAAGCCAGGAAAGATACAGAGAAAAAACTGCAGTCGTTAAGGATTTAAAAGTAGGCGATAGAGTGTGGCTATTTAACCCATCTATCACTGCCGGCAATACAAAAAAATTGTCAAAATTAAATAACGGACCATTTACTATAATTGAGAAGCTCAGTGAAGTTAATTTTAAGATAGCATTAATTGCTAATCCGTCTAAAACTCAAATTGTCCATGTAGACCGCCTCACTTTATTTAAAGATAGGCATATTTCAGGTGTAAATGAGCGAAATGGAGACGATATTGTACACCAAAACAAACGCCAACCTCTGATATCAACTACGAATGATTCAAATCATTCTCAATTCGAGTTCACCGCGCGAAGGAAAAGGAATCGATTCATAAATAGATTTCCCCCTCCCATTCCATGTCAAGGAACCAGCCAACCTGCAGTGCAATCTACGAGCAGACGACAAGAGCGTAACGAGGAAACGGTTGGTGGGTTGCTCTCAGAAGCACGGGAAAATACGGTAATAGCGAGCGCTGATAACTGTGAGGGAGTAAGGCAGGTAGGAACGCCGAATGATTCGGGGCGCGTGAGTCGTTCGCGAGATCGTAATGGCGTCTGTTTATCTAGGCGAGACAAATCTTATTCAATTCCGAGAACTGAGTATGCGTTTCGAAAAAGGGAGTCGCGACCGAATTATAAATTTTAGGGCGGTTTAACTTTATTTTTTTTAGATTGTATATAAATACTTGTGATTTTAGTTATTCTAGGAAGGTTTTATGCGCGAGTTAGCTAAAATTTAAGTAATTTTCGAGCCTCGATATCGTTTGTTTTGATTTGGTTCCGCTGTTATCTAATGTGGATTTCCGCCAGTTCCGTATTTTCTCTCGGTGATTTATGGATTATTTCGATAGATTAGGACCGTGTAAGTGCTTCGCCCCCTATATGTGTTCTTTTTTTTATTTTTTAGCGGGTTTTAGCGCTAATTTTGGGGACTTAGAGAGATTTCGGGTCAGGAAATTTTGGAGTAGAGATTTGGTAGCAGTACATGTGATGCTTGCGTATTCCTACTGCCCCTTTTTTGTATATAGTATAGGTACTGTTAGGAATGTAGTTCATCTTTTATTTTTATTTTTTTTTGGCATTTCTTTTATCTTTGTATTTTTTTTTTGGATATTTTTGATATTAGTTCTCTATTTGGGAAGTGGGGATTTAAGATACAGGTAGTGTACACCCCACAGCCCACAGATATATTATCTGGTTTATGTGTATTATATATGTATATATTTTGTTTATATAGTCTGTTTTGTTATTTCATGTGATTTTTTCTAACATTATACCCATTGTTTGTGTAAATTGGGTATTTTAAAAAAAATTAGTGGTACTTGTCAATGAAATTAGCGAACTCTATTGTGAAATTATCAGTTCATTTTAAGTATTATGTGTAGCATTTTATGAATTTTTTTTAGTTACTATTAGTTTATGGAATATTTACCCATTGATAATAACTAAGGCAGATAATTATCAGTCTAGGCTACACAAGGTAACCTATATAATTATAATGCTGTGATATAAAATGCCCATACACTTATGTAATACTGTGTCACCGATGCAAGTCATTGAACTGTTTTTTTTTATTTATATGCACATGTTATGCCACTGAATATAAACAGATATTAGTGTTTTTTTTATGTGTACCCTATATATGTACTGAAAGGTTATTGCTATTTTTATTTTGTTTATGTGTATACAAAATGTTATCGTGCTATTATATGTATATGTTTGTGATACCTACAGCTGGCAAGTAGTATATCTATTGTATTTTTTCAGAAATTGATTGTTTCGGTCCTTTGGCTCTATCCTGCTCACAGGATTCAAAATTTTTAAAAAAAAAAAAAAAAATTTTTAATTTATTTATTCACTGGACAACTCTTCCTTGCATTCTACTTGTGGAAATTTTTTAGGGATATTTTTTTTTTTTTTCTCTTTTTACAGAGGTGTTAGCAGATAGGGATATTCCAGTGTGTTGGTATTCTTGACGGTATAGCAGATGTAGAGTTTTAATTAAGTATGCCAGGTATATAGTATAGATTTTAATAGCATCTTAGGTCCTAGTATATGTTTAACGTCTAGATGTTTTGCCCAAGCTTCAACTTAGCATTTCCGGAGTGCAGAGTTGGAGTGGTAGCTTCGTAGGGTGATAGGTTATCAACTTTTCGGGTCGTCGTATGATCTGTTCTAGGCGATTATCTTTATCCTACTTTTCAACCGGGGTACTGCATTGTTTTTTTTTTATTTAATCTTTTCTTTCATTTTGGATTTAATTTTAAATATTTTTTTAGGACTTTCTTTAACTGACCTTTTGTGGTCATTTAGCTAAAAAAATAAAATTCTTGTTTTTGTTCAAAACTAATAATGTTTATTTTTTTTTCAACGAGGGGGAGCTCTTGTTATGTTTTTTTTTAGTAATATTTCTTTTTGTATAAATTATTTTAATATTCCAAATTTAAAAAAGCACTCTTGTTAAGATATTTTTAATACGGTTTTTTATAATGCTTTGTGTATCTCATATTTAAAATTAGTCTTCCTTTTTTTTTCTTAGTAGCGAAAACCCTGGACATTTTTTTTTTCTATTTATTTTATGATCGTTCTCGTTCTCACGAGAATAAAGGCATTGTTGTGTATGAAAGTGAAAGTTTCCCATCCCCTTATCTAGCGTAAATAACACCCGTTCGTACGAATGCTTTTACTGTCCTGGAATTATTGTACTATTTGACTAAAGTGGTCCTTTGTTAATTTTTTTCGAAGAAGAGTAGCTTATGGCTTGTTTGTAAAGGGGATATATTCAGCCTTGTTAAAAATTGGCCCACACGCATAGTTTATTGCTTACGTACGTGAATGAATAGTACCCTAAAATTTTATAACCCATGACAAACGTTGACTGTCATTTGAGGCGGAGTAGATATTTTCCCAGACCCTTAAAGTTTTTATGACCGATTTGAGATAATAGGGCAAATTCGCGGATATCGGCGAGCACTGGTTTGCAAGCAGGTGCAAAACTTAGAGACAGCTGGCCCTGCTACTGACCACGTGATCGAGAATAGGGGATGCGAGCGATGACCATATTTGGTCATGAGAGAGGGTGCCTGTGGCTTTGGCCAATGAGATGGACTCTAGGAACAGGAGAGAAAGGGGAAAGCATTAGTCTTCCTAGTTTTTTGGTGCCCCTTTTGATTTGCAGAGGGACGTGCAATGGGTTTTTTGGAAATAAAGGGAGTCTTGGTCAGAGCTTCGTAAGGAAAGGATCTAGTTGAAAAAACGCTTAAGTTTTGTCCCCCCCCCTCCCCTGTTTTTAATCTGGGAGAGGGGAGGCCATAAGAGACTTCGAGATTGGCAGTCTAAGAGAAAGCACGTCGTGAGTAAGTCAAGAAAAAGTGCTACCGGCCGGAGAAAATCGAGAGCTTGCCGTGAAAGAATGTTTCCTCCGTTCTAACCTTCACCGTAAGCTGTGGAATGATTTGCAGTCTAAGAGAAAGCACGTCGTGAGTAAGTCAAGAAAAAGTGCTACCGGCCGGAGAAAATCGAGAGCTTGCCGTGAAAGAATGTTTCCTCCGTTCTAACCTTCACCGTAAGCTGTGGAATGATTTGCAGTCTAAGAGAAAGCACTCCAAGTGTACGTCAAGAAGAAATGCTACCTGCCGGAAAGAGCCGAGATCTTGCCGCGAAAGAATATCCCCTCCGATCTGGCCTTCACCGTGAGCAATGGAATGATTTGCGATCTAAGACAACACACTCCAAGTGTACGTCAGGAAGAAATGCTACCTGCCGATGAGAACCGAGATCTTGCCGTGAAAGACTGTCTCCACCGATTTAGCCTTCACCGTGAGTAGTGGAATAATTAGCAATCTAAGACAAGACACTCCAAGTGTACGTCAAGAAGAAATGCTACCTGCCGGAGAGAGCCGAGATCTTGCCGCGAAACAATATCCCTTCCGATTTTTGCCTTCACCGTGAGCGGTAGAGTGATTAGCGGTCTAAGACGAAAACTTGAAAGAATTCAGCTGTTGCTTAAACTGAGTATAGACACTGGGAATTCTGTGTAGAAACTGTTGCTCTGTTGCATGGAAGACTTAATTACTATTGTCCATCATATAAGTGAAAAAACACCCAAAATGGGTAAAATTGAAAGAATCAAGCTGCTGGTAAGAGATATATTCTGTATTTATTCTTAAACAATTTTTATTTTAGTGAGTAATCTTGTAGTGATTTTGTATTTCCATATATCTACAACAAAGGTTGTATTAGTGAATTCAGATGTTTTTTTTTGTTTTTCATTTTTATGTTAAATTAAATAAAAGAGAATGTGTATAAAGGATATGCCTTAGTATAGTTTTTTTTTAGTTTTTTTTATATATCCTACCTTGATATTAATTTAATTGAATTCTAACCTCTATAGTATCGAAATAACTATACTAAGTTTTGTAATACCATAAAATTAAAGTAGTTTCTTTGAATGTTTGGAAGTAGAATAATTTTTCAACCATTACCTATTTTCTTATTTGGAATTTTCAAATAACTTTTTAAAAAAAAAAATAAAAAAAATAATTTAATAAATAATTAAGAATCATATTAACACTGATTAATTAATATACTATTGTTTAAACTGAGTAAAGATACTTGACTAGGTAATAGAAATTTTAAAGCAAAAACAGTTAAGAAATTCACTTGATTTTTAAATGAATTAATTTATCTTATAAAAAAAAAAAAAATAGAGAAATTAAATTAAATGTACTAACACTATACGAAATTGGTCAAAAATATCTTTGTTGATTTCTGGGATGTTTATGTTTATTATTTCTAGTTTTTAATCTATTCAAAATTATATCTTTCTTTGCCTTCTTGAAAATAAGAAGGATTTCAGGATCTTTCTTCTCTCTTCTGTAATGTTAAACTAAATCTTGTAATTTTAAATTGTCAGTATGAGTTTAATATCTCAGGAATCAACATTGATAAATGTTGGGTTCTACTGCAGATCAAGGTTTAGTACTTGAGACTGGGTCAGATTGAGAATCTTGCTGTGTTCTTTCTTATTTACTTGTAATCATTAAATTTTAAAGAATCTTAAATGATATTTGTGTTTATCCTTTTTTTCGTTTTAATTTGTCGTTTAGTTTGTTTATCTTAATGATTTCTTAATGTTGACTGGTGTAATCTTAACTTAATTAATTCTTTTTTTTTATATAAGCATCTTGTTTATTTAATTAAACCAACAACAAGATTCATGTAATTGGAAATTTGACCCAGATCTCATTAAATTTTTTGATGAAGCTGAAGAATATCTATTGATCTATATTAACTAATATAGTTTGTTGAGCAGAAGTTGCAATTAATTAATATAATGAGCTGTTGCAGTAATTCAAATAAAAAGAACCCAACAGTAAACATATTGCACAGAATGTATATTTTAGTACATACTTCATTGATACATATCAATTTTATTATGTTCGAAAGATAATAACATCTTGAAAATGCATTTGAAACTATTTTTTACCATTGGCTGTAATGCAACGAAATAATTTTGATTGTCTCTTTAATTAAATTATTGGTTAGATTTTTATAAAATTTGAAATTACTCGACAAAATTAGGAAACAATTATATATTTTAAATTTCAAACGATTCGCTCTTTCGACTTTTTGCTCTGTTATGGGCGGACAGACGGACAGACGGACAGACGGACAGACGGACAGACGGGCGGACGGACGGACGGACAACTGAATGACGACTGTCGTTGTATTTACATAATTACGAACACACCTAAAAATATTTAAATATTTACCAAGCTCTCTTTTCACCATAAATTAACATTCGAGTGTGTTATTAAGCAACACGGGAAAAAGGAAGGAGTTGTTCCAACAGTAGATTTTCATAGCAGGAATGGCTTTATTACATTAGCGTAATAAAGGTACTGTCTGAATTTTGTTGAACACAAACATGCCTTTAGCCCCATATAAAATAAGACGAAAAAGGATCTGGCTTCTATATCATCTAAATATAAGGTCAATGTACCTAAATGTCATATTCTCTAAATGCGACAATGTCTTTACACTTAATAACTTAATGCGAGAATGGTAAATAAATGCTATATAATGAGAAATCTGAATATCAGGGAAAAAAGCCGAAATATTTCTCTGCATTTAAAACTATTTCTTAAATAAATAAATAAAACCCCCCATTAAAATACACTGTTCAATTTAAAGGGCCACCATTTTTTAAAAATAAGATTAAAAATCCCGAAAAAGGCTCAGGCTTTCCTTTTTAAACTTAAAAAAAAAAAAATTCTATAAACGTGAAAAAATATGACATTTGTTTAGTTTACCTCTATCATAAAAAAAAGAAAAAGAAACCAAATTTAAAATTAGAGTTATGAAATATTCTAAGCAATTTGTTCATTTTGTGTTCTTCGGATAATCATTTGCGATGCAGCGAATGCTCTTTACGAGGATATACTTTTAGGGAATTTTGTTTTGTATAAAATGAGGGAAATTGAAATTTAGAAAACATAAAAAAATCCTTCTAAGATATTTTTTTTCTGCGAAGGGTTCTGAAATACTTTTCCGAATTCTATATTTATATATATATATATATATATATATATATATATATATATTCAGTTATTTTCATAATATTGACTTAAATTTATTATAAAGGAAATGAAGAAAATTAAAAAAAATTCAGTTATAAATAAATTAAGTAAAAATCAACTTTTAATTATAATTTTATTATTATTATTATTATTATTTATTCTCAGTTTAAATTAGTTCGAGTATGACCCTAATCTTATCACGTGTTTAAATAATTATACGAAAATTCAAATTATCTATCTTATATTCACAGCAATAGTATTATTTAAAAAAAAAATAAATGGTCATCCGTTTTTTAAAACAAACTTGAAATACCGAAATTTTAGTCAGATATGCAATATTGTTTGAAAACATTGAAAAACAAAATGCTTAGAATTCATAAAAATATGGTGTCGTTTTATGAATGATATATCTATAATAAACTTAGTTCACAGATTTGCATAATATTAGTATTGTGTTAAGTTATTTGGATCACTCTTTTTCACTCATTTATAATTTGCGCGGAGTATCTTTATATATGAATTTCTCACGCACTTTCTTAAAGAAATTACTTTCTAAATAGAAATTTGTAATTTTTTATAACAAAACATTTTCTTTACATCTTTAAGAAGCTTTTTTGATGTGAGTCACACTTTATAGAACTTTTAAATAAAAAATAGAAATTTCATAGTTTGAAAATTGAGATTCGTAACAAGCTGTATGGATTATCTAGAAATAGAGATCGCTCAGGAATTATCGTAAAGATTTCAACTTTACCAACGTTACAATTAAAATTTTTAATGAAAACCAATTAAACCTATATTGTAATAATTCGTAAGTCCGAATTAATACGTAATTTGGAATACAACTTAATAATCGGCAGAATAATTAAAAAAACTATGTTTTAAAATATCGCGGGAAAAAATGAAAAAAAATAACAATGGATTGAACATGAATTTACAATTCACGAATTTAAATAATCCTTTTTCTATTATTAAAAAAGTTTAAAGAGCATACCTTTTACATATAAATAATTAACAAAACTAATAATAAGGGTAAAAAACGCGAAGATTTACATTCCGCTCTTAAAATAGTAAAAAATTCATATCCATGTTACCAGGTATTTCTGCTCATCTATGTTAACCTATAAAATTAATGGATCTGTTTACTCATAGCCAGGCAATTATGTTCACCATTTACAAAACATAAAGTCGCGTCTCAAGTTTTAGAAGATAATCCAATGTCTCAAAGAACTACCGAAAAAGGCTTAAATATCTTATGTCTTGAATAGCTTATACAATACCCCCATCCTCTCCCTCCCTGAAAAATCATTGTTTATTTCTAAATTTACAACAATATTTTTTGGGCGAACTAAAAATTTAAATCTTATCTGAAGCTAATCTACTTAAACGAATCACATCACAACTTTAGTTCCTTAATGCGTCACCTATGGATTACTCTGAATTTAGACTTCTAAAACAAGTTCTTTATAAATGGACTCTAAAAACAATCATTGGACAAAAAAGTTAACTTGATATTGTAAAAAAGCTATATTATCGTTTGAATTTTACAGTTTCGCAAACAGTAACTCTGGCTGGACTTATTATAAAATAAAATTATCTTTACTTGCATAGGTTTTTAAAAAATCATTACAAAAATGATTGAACAACATCTTTATTAAAAATTATATAGTTTTACCAGGTTTTGAATTTTACACATGCATATCTATCAAATTGAAAATCCATACAAATTGAAAGTTTTACGGTTAAGTGATACATATATTAAAATACATGCGATTTTCTGGAAATAAATAGTCAAGTGCGAATATTACTCGCGCTCAGAGGGTTCTGCACATTAAATATAATAATTATTATCTTTATTATGAAATTATTAATTGTACAAAATTTTTTATCTAGGCTTGAAAAGCCGATTGTACACAGAATACGTTGCCCATATCATTATATATGTCCAAAACGTCAGTGTCTTTAAAGAATAATATCTCGGCTAATTATCGAAAAAAATTTCGAAAATAATTATCAGCATTATTATTATTATTACCTATATATATATTACGCTAACGTATGTAGCACAAAAATTACGATTATTTGTTAATTCTTCAATGGTAATGACCAAATGAAATGCATCTTATTGATTACTGTGAAAAAGTCCTTTGGTCAGATTTAGGCTGTGATAAATTGGATTTATTTATGTTTTGTTCCTTTGCTGCAATTATGAAGCTTCAAAATATTATTCTTTTATTTTTTCTGTTTTTTTACTTAAAAATATTTACAAGTTATGAATTTTAAACTTTTCAGTTTAAAATGAAAGTTTTTTATTATAAATGAAATGAATGAAATTATTATATTATTATATTTTTAATAACTAATGAAATACGAATAAATGTCACGGGTTCAATATTTAGCAATTTATTATCTGCATCAGGCTAGCATAAAAGTACCGAGTTCTTGATTTATCAACACTGATGTCATCTATGCACCACACTGGCGCGTTATTTTTCTGACGCCAATTTATCAAAAACTTCGTTCAAATACCAGTATCAAATACCAGTTACATACATATTTTAAACTAATTTTTATTATTTTAAAAAAGGAAATAATAATAAATGAAAAAATTTAGTTAATAATTATAGAATAAAACTATTTATATTATTTTAAAAAAAGAAAAGAAAAGTAAACAAACAGTTTATTAATAAATAAATAGCAATAGCCAGGATACCATGTGATATTGTGCGCTCATATAATTGCCATTTTATTGCAATCCCACAATGTAGCGCGTATATGATATATGTGTTTGTTTTCCCAGAAGAATATTCTAATTTGTCAAAAAATTGAGCAATTACAATAAATTATGAATAAAAGCAGTATTATTTAATGCTCAGTATACATTAAAGGGGGACCAAACTGGTCGCCATGGGCGGCTAGTTATTATTGATTTTATTGTTATTACTATTATCTCATCTAAGAATGAAACTTGCGAACTTGTCCTAGATTCTGTCTTTGTTATTGTGAAGTTATTAATGGCATACCTCAAGTTTATTTCTTGTTGTATTTTTATTAATAAAGTTTATATTGTGCAACTATTTTAGAACTTTTTTCATGTTATTACGGATTTCTACAGCCAGTGAAGGCAAGTTAATTGTCTCTGGTGTATTATGTTCATGTCCTTACATATCTATAAATATAGAGATATTTAAACAAGTTAAAAAGCAAGAGGGTCATTACATTAAGGAAACTATCAAATTGCAGCATAAAAAAGAACAAAATAATAACAAAATAAATGATAAATTTTATTTTTAATGAATTATTGCTATATATGGAGGATTTTAATAAATAAGATAACTGAAAAAAATATAACATTTGATTAAATTACAGTTTTCGTCGCCGTTGTTTTAAATTGGATTTTTTAAAAAATGGAAATGTAATTCACATTTTAAATTGGAAATGTAAATACTTTCATGTTTTATGCAAATACACAAATACGAAAATGTATTTATACGCATAATAAAATGACGTGAAAATATGTCATGGGACAAAAATATAATTATTTAATACAATTTAACATTATTTTGAAAAAGAATGATTAATTTTGGTAGTGTGATAAGCGTACTGCAAAATTTTTAATTTTGCAATTCCGTTGCACTGTGGTATATACGCAACTAAAAATTTAAATATAATATTCTGATACTAACATTACATTTAATATAAATATTATAAATATTTTCTAGAGCAAGGCTTTGTATTTGACATCTCTAACAGAAAATTTTAGTTTAGGTTTTGCACGACCAAATCTTGAGCGCGCTTAAACTGAGCAGTAATTCTTAGAATAAACTTAAGCCACACCTACTTTTTATTTACCAAATGTGTATTCTACCTTCAAAATATATCTAATCTAACCTTCAAAAAATATCTAATACTCAAAAGAGTTGAAAAAAATGACCTAAACTATATATACGGTGATTAATATATTTTTTAATCTTGCTTGGTTTTTTAATTAATAATATCATTTCTCTTTAATATTCATTTATATGTTTAGAACAATAAGTTCATTATTTTTCTAAAAATTCATTATAAATATTTATATATATATATACATAGATACCGAGTATATATATACCGAGTGTCCCAAAAATGACTGGTGGATTTTAAAATTCAAAAACTTGCAAACGGTGACAGCTATTTAAAAATGTTTTGCAGGAGGGTTATGTACAATGTAAGGAGATTTCTCACCGTAATCTTTTATTTTAGTTCGAATTTCAAGCAATAGGTAGCGCTGATGGCGATTGAAGGCCAATTGATCAGTGCTGAGTGAAGCGTCGACCTGACCTTCAATCGCCGTCAGCGCCACCTATTGTTTGAAATTCGAACTAAAATAAAAAAAAATACAGTAAAAAACTCCTGACATTATACATAACCCTCCTTCATTTTTTTTTAAATAGCTGTCACCGTTTGCAAGTTATTGAATTTTAAAATCTATCAGTCATTTTTGGGACACCCGGTATATATATATATTAATTTATTGGATATCATACTAACGATAACAACGCCTTTTTTACAAAACATGAACATTCATAAAGAGTGGAAGTTGAAAAGGCAACATAGGCACGGAAATCCAATTTCCATTTCGTCCTCCTACGATAGTGCATTTCAAAGGAAAAAATAATTTATCTTTATTTTTCCTCCAATAATCATATGTTTAATTTATTTTCAATCCTGTGAAAAAAACTAATAATAATTTTCTATTTCTAGTGACATATGAAATACCTGCGTTGAATTTGTCAGTTTTTAAACTTTCATGAATTATTCATAAATGCATAAGTTCTTCAAAACTATTTAACTTGTGTGAGATATTTTCCATATAATTTATAAATACTTTTGATGTTATGACCTTATTAATTTTTTTGGAAGAACTTTTTTATTAGAAAAACTATTTTACAAACATCAAAAAAAGTTTTGAAATGGAAAAGAAAAATTCTTTTGATAAAAATATTTACTTATAGACAAAAGAAAAAGAGTATTTCTTTTTATGTTACTACAATATTTTTCTTTGATTTTTTTAATCTTGATGCATTTTGTTAATATATATGCAGTTACATGGAAAAAATATTAAAATGCAGTTGAATTTAAATTCGAACGAGTTTATAAAATAATAATTTTTAATATGTAAGGTGGTCTGGTGTAATAACGCCAGGCGGGGTAGTAACGCCAAGTGCTAATATTATGCATAATTATGAAATAATATGGTAAATGACACCCATGTGCTCTGCGCAGAAGGGTTTTGAGTCATATAAATCGCAAAAAACAGCTCCAAGTTAATTTGTTTCATTTTAGGTCTTATTGTTTTTACAAGCAAGTAAAATTAACGCTTGATCTAAAATTTGCGAGACACATTTTGTGATGTGAAGACTATTTTTTTTATCTGGAAATACTTTGTTAATTACATAAATTTGTAGTACATTTCATGGACTTTCAAAATGTTGTTGACAATTTTAGATATCTTCTCGAGATGATTTGTAATTTAAAATGTACAGCGCAATAACTATAACGGGGTAATAACGCCAATCCTTGTCATTAATACCCCGGTTGATTTCCTACAGTGGCCGAGCTACATCCTAAATACTGATTCAAATAAACACAGTTAAAACTGTGCAATGTTTTTAATAATTTTATTTAGGCGGTCCTTTTTAAGCAAAAAGAAGTTCACGGTCTGATATTCTTTTGCCTCATCCTCCCCCCCCCCCACACACACCACACTTTATTTTTCTTACACTTTCACAAAACGTTGCACATTTTCAATAGCTTAGAATGCAATTTGTCAATTTCTAAGTTTGTAGAGTTTGTATTTTTAGAATTGGGCAATCTACATGCAATTATTCCATCTCTTTTCACAGTTTTGTTTGCATAGCGTTATTACCCATATAGGTGGGTAATAACGCCAAATAGCATTGGTCAAGAAATCCCGCCATTACATTTTATGAATACATATCTGTTAAATTATTTTTTTATAGTCAATGAGTTGCTTTATCAAATCATATATTTGTTTGAAAAATACAATCTAAAACTAAGCCGTGAAAATTGGTAGAACCTTAACGTGGCGTTATTAACCCAGGGTACCTTATAATAGCATGTAAAAAACTATGATGAAGCAAAAACATTAGTTTTTTTTAAACACAAAATTGTAGGCAAACACTTCGTTTAGTTTTCCTTGTATTGCCAAAAATTATAGAAAGTAGAAAAGTATGACTAAAGAGAAGCTACCGCTAGAGATTAGGTCCCAGATTTGCGATTAAATTCTGTGTTGCAACTCGGTATAAAAATTAAAAATAATAATAAGGATAAAAAAGGACACATTTTACCGTGAATGTAGCATTTTCTTACATTTAATAAATGCGTTTATTAGTATATTAAATATTAGTAAACTCTCTGCTCTGTAAAAAAAAAAAAGAATATATACCTATCAATTGTTATCATTGTCTTAGATCCAATTTTGCACTTCTAGCAGAATATAACACCATCAACCCGTTATGTACAATGTAAATTTACATGAAAACTTAAACAATCTTGTAATATAATCAGAACATTTAGAAAAATGAAACTGGAACTGAAAAGATTGTAAGTAAATTACTCAAATTTGCGGATATTATTTTAATGTCTTCTTATTTTAAAATGGTAATATTAAAAAGTAAGGTGTTCTTTAAATTTCTATTTTTTTATTATGTATGTCGTCTACCACAAAATTTCTACTAATTTCTCTACTGTTTGGAAACCTCTTCCCGTTTGTAAACATTAATCTAATGATTTTAGATATAAAACTAGATATAAAATCACAAATAAATGATTACCATTGTGTGCAAGCAATAATATCAGTTGAAATACGATCGATAAGAAGAGCAACATGTTTATCTTGACAAGTTTTTCTTCTTTCTTTCAAAGTTGGTTACTTTATATCAGGTTTTATTTTTACAGGTTTCACAGTCTTTTCTTGTTTAAAGGATTATGAAATGCGATTAATGATTTCCATTAAATTTTCACTTTTATAGTGCAGCATTAATTGAAATGCATAACTGAAATTAATAAATATATGAAAAGTTTAGTTATTAAATCTTACTCAAAAATTCATACGATATAATTTAATTCCCACACTAAGGTACTAGTCCGTTATCAACACTTTTTCTTTGATTGAAAACTGATTTTTTTTATATAAACAAAGAACTCCAGCGTCTGCAGGAAATTGATAAGTCTCGAAATATGAGATTAATGCCCACAAAAAAATTAGAAGACAGTTTCTGGCGAAAATGACTGAAGACTTTAGAGAATTAACTGATGAAAATTGCTTTTGAAATGTCTAGCTATAAATATAAATATATATATATATATTGATAAGGGACAATTTTAATCTTCTTATTTTCTTTTTCATTATATTTCTAGTATATGGGATTTTTTCTGAATTAATTAAATATCATAAAGTCATTCATTGATTTATTTTTGTATGTAACGATTAAGGAAGTATTTCTTATTATAAAGATATTCGTGAATTGTTTTACTTTTTTAATGTTTGTCTTTTTATATGAAGTATTATCGCATTATTAAATTCAATGATGTATTTTGCTAATTTTTTAAAAATCAGTTCGTTTAAGTCTTTATTTGGGAAAGATAATTTTTCATGTAAAATATATTTTTTCAACATATTTATCTAAAAATCAAACGAATAAAAATGGTATTTTACTTCAGGATTACCTTAAGCATGCTGCCCTTTTTTTCTGCCCTATACAATATATCAAGAGCTAACTATTATAGTGCGAATCCACTTTATTATTATTATTATTATTATTATTATTATTATTATTATTATTATTATTATTATTATTATTATTAATTGAGCATTTTGGATTTGAGGCACTTTTTATACGGATATAAAGTATAATTATACATGAAGCCATACATATTGTAAAGTGTGGTCTAGTGCAACATTTCATTCTGGAAATAATTACCACAATTTCAGTATAAATAATCAGATAGGAAAAAAATCATTCAATTCCACTTGGTTTTAAATTAAGCTGAACAGCTTTTTACGGTGAATTTTACATCACTTTTGCGAGCTGTGATCACTGATTTTTTTTAAAAAATTTATTTGCTAATTAAATACACATGATTTATACATAATTACTTACGATTACAAATTAGACAGAGCTACTGAACTTATTTTAGGTTTATTTATAAAGTTAATATTTCATTCATCTGTAAGAAAAAAAAAACAAGTTCAACCAAGTTTTTAAAAGTTTATATCTCAAAAGGGACGCTTCTGATTTTATTGCCTATACTGTAAATAGCATTCTTGATTGACGAGAAATATTTTTATTATTTTTTATTTCTTACAGTATAAATTTTGAAAAAATGCAAAAACCCTACTTTCCATGTGTGTTTAGGCATAATAACGTGAAATATATACACACTCACCTAAAACTGGTAAAATGGATCATGAGGTCCATTGAAACGGAATAATAATTCTTTTAAAACACAACTACGTTCACAATCATTTCCCTCATAGCATGCATGGTCACAATAAACTCACTGTGATTCACCGTGGTCACATCACATCTGTGACCAAAATGCCACCACTCAGTGACGGCACATTGTGACTGAGATGTGACTTTCTTTAAAATCTTTACTCTCTTAAAAAGTCAGCCACAAAATAGCTCAATTTGAGCTGAAATCCACTCATCTCAATCTTCAAAGGCAGCTTCTCAAAAAAGAGTTGAAATAACTCGAGTTTTAACCAATTTAAATGAGGTTGAGCTGTTTAAATAACCAATTTAGATCAAGAAGATTTAATCGTTTGAAAAACAACTCTTTTATGATCGAAAAAACTACAGCTCTTTCATGAGAAGCCAAATCAGCTCTTTCGTTTTAAGAGTGTAGAAAATTACAAAAATTCTTCGAAACATGTTATTTACTTTAAAAAACACTTTTGTCACAACGTAGCTTTTGTCACAGTTTCGTCACGATGTTAATGTCAAAAAAGTCACAAATGACACATTTTTCACAAATGTGTCACACCGTGACTTCACAAAGTGGTCACACTGTGACGACACAAAAGAGCTCTAAAACGGCCATAACGACTTCACATTTTAGTCACTGTGACTTCACATCGACAATCGATGGTCACAAAGTCACAGTGTGACTTCACAACGACGTCGCAGTGACGTCACCAATCCTTTCGGATTTTGTACAACGATGTAGCTATCAATGAGAAATTCAACTAGACATCTAACTAGAGTTTATTGTAATTAGATGACTATTTATTAGTAAATTGTTTTAAAAATGCTATTGATAGTGATATTTGATACATTTCGCAATATTTATAAATTTATCATAAAAACTAGTTTTTCATAGCATTGTATTTCTATGCTGTTGCGATTATGACATTCTGTCAATTCACACAGATAACAATGGAGCTGTTTACAATGTGCTGAAAAGCATAATGAGAAAATATTTTAATCATTTTACTGAAACATGTGGCCTGGGATTGAAACATTTAGAGTTTTAAATATGAAATTATTCATTTCTGTTTATTCCGCAAAATGGAAGGACTCATGAAATTATTTTGCTACTTTAAACAGATGTCTCTTATGTACTCACGGAAAATGATTAATATAATCCTAACATTATATGTCTGCATCAAACGTTTTACAAAAAAATACAACATTCAAATCATTATTATATTCGACATGTAATCGTTGAAATATCTTTTGAATTTTTTTCAATATTATTCTGAATGGCTATTAGATGAAACATCCTCAAGAAATTATGTGATTGTTATTTTGAAACACTAACATAATCTTTTATGAACTTTTGTATATTAATAGATTTTTTTTTCTTTTTTACTTTTTAAATTTTTTTTATAAAAATTACTTTTTATAAATAAGAATCTGTGTTCAGTTGTTAACCCATTAATAACTATTTAAAAAAAATATTTTTTTTCCTATATAAATTGCTCATTTAGATTAATTTAAATACGCTGGTTAATGAGAAAAATTACAAGCTAGTTTTTATTACTTTCTGATAGGTAATTTTTTGCCAATGGGCAGTAGAGTTAAAAAAAATTAATAATAATAAAAATAAATAATAAATAAAATAAAATTAAAATAAATAAATAAATAAATAAAAGTTCCGAAAGGAAAATTTTCTTGACACCGAATTTAATGGCAGGATTTTAAATAAAATAGCAGAATAAGTTTGATCATGCAATCATTATTAGTCCTATTTCAAAGTAGACTAACAAATGCAAAGTAATTTTGTCTTTGTCATCTTTTAATATAGACTATAGATTTAATACAGGGTGTCTATAAAAGAACTCCGGGGTTTTAAAAATTCATATCTCACTAACTATAAAAGATAGCAAAATTTAGTCGATTTCTCTGAAAAGAGTAGTTCAAAAAGTTTTACTCATACGAATTGGGAATGTTTGCATCAACTGTTGGCGACACTGCAGGACGTTGACCTTGAAATGATGTCGACTCCCGCAACAAAATGCTCAATGTGTTAATTGGCTCATAGAAACGAAGTCTGTAGTCACCGTACAAAGAAACTTTCGACGTAACTATGGTGTTAACCCGCCTTCTGACAAAACCATTCGTCAATGGTTCAGTGCATTTAAGGAAACAGGAAGTGTTTTGAAGCAAAAGTCGCCGGGCTGGCCGAGTATGTCTCAAGAGAAAGTGGATAGAATCCGAGCTTCATGCCTTCGAAGCCCTAAGAAATCGTTGACAAAACGTAGCCTGGAGTTGGGGTTACCAAGATCAACAGGGAACGAATACTCAATTGTGTGGCAACCGTCCTCCCAGACATGCTCGCCAGACATGGGAAGAGGTAGAATACCGTTTAGACGTCTGCCGTGCCACTAAAGGGGGTCATATAGAACTTTACTAAGTGTTTAAAAAAAAACTTGAAAATGTAATCTTTTCAGTCATGTATAAAACATGTATGTATGTTTTTTATTTCATTAAAATATTTTGCCTCAAAACCCCGGAGTTCTTTTATAGACACCCTGTATAGAAAATCTTTTAATATAGTTTCATGTTTTTCATATAAATGAGAATATGAAAATATAAAAGAAGCAAACATACATTAAAATCTCTATTAAGGCACATTCTCACCTCAATCTCTTAATGGTATTGAAAAAAAAATGTTTTAAAAATATATTATTAGCTATCGACTTTGGATTAATTATCAAACTAGGAAAAAAAATTATCTGTTTCTTAGTTTTTTTACATTGCTTCCTTGCAGTACTCATATGCATGAATATGCCTGGATATGCATGAATATGCCTGGATATGCATGATACAGCATATACAGCGCGATGGATTTGACGGAGTGGTGCGAAAAATGGCCTGCACGCTTGTCTGACTTCTCTTTCCTAGACTACTTCCTTTGACGCCGTATGAAGTGTTTTGCTTATGCAAGCGCATTCAACTCCAATGAGGACCTGGTTGCTTGGATTGCCTTCCTAGCAGGTGATATGTTCAAGTGGCGCCCGAGGTATACACTAATGCTTTCAACTCCCTCTGCCTGCGAAGTGACGCCTTCATCGTTGCACGTGGGCGCTGTTTCGAGCACTTTTTGTGATTTCGCACGAACATCAGGCGTGTACGATTTTCCACGTGTCAATCTTCAATCATGTTGCGAACAACTTTCGTACATCAAATAGTATTTTTTATTTTGTGCAGAGAAATTGCTTATAGCTGTTATGAACAAATTTATATAATTTTTCCATTCCTCTCTCGTTTATTTTACGTGTAGGGGGTTCTAGTTTCTATCATGAATAACTGAACTGTGTTCAGGGAGGGAGCAGGGGTTCAACTTTCAACTCCTGATTAGAGTACAGTTTAAGCTACTTAACTACTCACGACGATTCGGATTTTGAGCTCAAAATTTAAGTCTAAGCTTTTTAAAGGAGATACAAAAAATAACGATATTAAATAATTGTTCATTACTGCAAAGTTTAAAGTGTCCTCTATTGATATTTTTTTACCTTTTATCTTTAAAATTTATTTTCAATAAAATAGTGACATTAAAGATTGTTTTAGTGAAAATCGCAAATAAATTGGCCATTTTTCAATCTTTTATAATCATTTGAAATTTTGGCCCCTAAAATGTAATGGAGCCCATCTTTTTCGAAAGACGTTTGAGACCCTTACGGTCCTATTTAATATTGTTTGTGTTGATGTGTAATTATTTCAAATTTTTTCCCAAGAGTTTACATTCACCCTGTATATAGTTACACATACTAATTACACATACACATATAGTTACACATACTAATATTTAATCTATTGTCATAGATCCCCCACTAAAAGTATTCTTAAGATTATCTGAAGAAATCTCCACTCACTTTAGATATTTCACTGAAATCTAAAGAAATCTTGCAGATTGAGCTTTACGTTAAAAATAGCTGCAGATTTTTAAAGTTATTCTTACAAATGTTTGCAGAATGGTCCATTTGCTGAAACCTTTTTTAACAGATTTTAGGTCAAATTTCCTACAGATTTTAGGTATATTACGTATGAAATACTACCTATTGCGGTTGCTCCCATGTTAGAATTTCTGAAAAATGTTTGCAGATCTACACCGATCACGACCCCTAAACCCCAAAACTACCATTAGTAAAAAAGTTTATATCTATCTATCAATCTGTCTATCTATCTATCTGTCTATCTATCGGTGTATATCACTTTTTTTTGGACACGATAACTTCCATAATTATGGTCAGATCTTCTTCAAACTTTTACATAAAATCAAGAGGCGTAAAGTCAAGTTCGTTAATGGGCAAAATCGGACCAAGGAGATGGAAGTTAGGAGGGTTTTTGTGAAAACAGAAAAAACGCGATAACTCCTAAATTAAAATAGATATGGAATCAGTTTAAAATTTATATTACTTCTAAAAAATGGGCTAAAAATTTATGCATGACAGATTTTTGATATAGTTAAAATGGGCTCAAGGGGCGAAAAAAACCGAGTTTTTGGAAGAAAAAAATCATAACTTCGTCAATTTATTAGATATCAAATCCAACTAATTTTTTTATAAATGTTCATAAAATTATCTAAAACTTTTGTAGTTACAAGTTTTTGATAGGAACAACTTTTACTGGTGAAAAAAATTAAAAACGAAAAGAAGAAGGGGGGTGGAAAAAGAAAAAGATCCATAACTTAGTCAATTATTAAGCAATCGAATCTAATTAAATTTATTTTAAATCTTCTATAGTATCTACGACTTTTATACTAACAACTTTTTCATAGGACCAATTCTTATAGCAAAAATAAATTAAACAAAAATTTATATTCTGAATCATTTTTAAATTCACTTTTGATTTTAAACGCATCCAAATGGCAGATCCTCCTATTTAGGAACTGTATAATATGATGTATTAGCCAGTTTTTTGATAAACGCAGAATATTTTTCAAAAAAGACTGGCAAAAACGGTATTTTGAACAAAATTTTACAAAGTGATGATGATTGAAAAGTTGAGGAAGTATAACAAATTGCATTTTTTCTGAATCATTTTTAAATCCATTTTTTATCTCAAACGCATCCAATTTACAGGTCCTCTTATATAGGAAGTATATAATGTGACGGATTGGCCAGTTTTTTTTAAATAAAAGCAGAATATATTTTTAAAAGGGCTGCCAAAATGGGTACTTTGCACAAAATTTTCCAAAGCCATCATGATTAAAGTATTAAGGATGTATTCAAATAACAAATCGGTTATTTTATGACTCATTTTTAAATACAATTTTGCTCTCAAACGCATTCTATTGACAGTTTTTTTTATTATTTAGGAACTATATAATGAAAAAATTCGTCGATTTTTTAATAAAGGCTAAATATATTTTTTTAAAAAGCTGTCAAATTCGGCATTTCGCACAAAAGTTCCCAAAGCGATCATGATTTAAGCATTGAAGATGTATTAACCCTTAAACGGTAACGTGTTTTTTGGCACCTTTAAACGATAATCATGGGTCACTCGTGCTTAGCGCTGTAAAAAGTAATTTAAAGTGCTTTAAAAATTCTAAAAAAAATCATGATATTTCATCAACTACCCTTGAACAAGAATCAGTCACAATATTGCTGATTTATTAATTTATTTAAACAGTATGTTTAAATAAACAAATAAAAATGTGAAAAATGCACATTTTCTTTAAAAAATCATAACTTTGGATAGAATTGACATTTTTTGCTGTTTCAAACGGGAAAACTGAAGATAAAGAATGGTACTTTCACAAAAAAAATAGCCGGTATAAATTAAAAAAATGCTTAAGTTTTGAGCATAAAATGACGTATTTTTAATTTATAAATAGGTACAATTTACAATGAAATAGAAATTTTATTAGTTTTTAATCAATTTTATTTATGAAAATGATGTTAATTATCAAACTTTATTTAATTAAACAAAAAATATAGTAATGAAAAATTACAGCAACACTGATATCATCATTTATAAACAATCGAAACAGATTTGATGTCTGTGTTCCTCGCACACAGGTTTGTGACACTTGCTACAGCAAATAAAGGTTTTTTTTTTTTGTCCTTCTTTGTGTCACAAAATGCACATCGCTTTCTTTTTTCCATTGTATTGGACTGTAAATTAAGCTGAACCGTGTTTTCAAGTAAGATTTCCCGGATGTTGAATCTTATTGTTCTCGGTATACATAAAATGCTCATTCTATCTTGCAAATGTGGCTTCACCAAAGCAAGGACCAAACTTTTCAGAAATGCTCTACGATTTAAAACTCACGATCAGCAAGTAGATTCCACAAAATACAGCTGTTGACTCCAGCTTGGTCAACGATTCCAAAAAACAGACGCAATGGCCAAACTGCAATCACACCAAACAATTTCATAAACACGTGTTTGCATATAAAGTAAGGTTCGGAAACCCAAGTGAGTGTAATGTATCGATTTTTTATTAAAAAAAACATCAATTCCTAACCAAACAAATTTGTTCTTACCTTACACTTTTCGTCAACGTAAATGGTAACCCTGGGTCACTCGTGCCTTTTCGAAATTTTGACTGGCTTTTTACGTCGGCTGTGAACGCACTAAAACATCGGCGTTTCGGGAGCTAATAGCCTACTAGTGTACTATTTTTTTTCAGGGTAGTTAAGTCCCGCTCCCCACTCTTTCCTATAAGGTAGCAAGGAAAGAAAATTTGACCGAGGCACTAGTGACCCATAGTTACCGCTTAAGGGTTAAAATAACAAATTGGTTATTTTATGACTGATTTTTAAATTCAATTTCACTTTCAAAAGCATTCCATTGACAGTTATTTGTTATTTAGGAACTGTGTAATATGCCGTATTTGTCAGTTTTTTGATAAATGTTAAATATATATATATTTAAAGCTGTCAAAGTGAGCACTTCGCACAAAATTTCCTAAAGCGATCATAATTTAAAAATTGAGGATGTATTCAAATAACAAGTTGGTTATTTTATGACTCATTTTTAGATTCGATTTTACTCTCAAAACCATTCAATTGACAGTTTTTTTTTTGTTATTTAGGAACTATATAATTTGCATATTGGTCGATTTTTTAATAATAAAGTCAGAATATATTTCAAAATATGTTGTCAAAATGGGCATCTGAGCCGAATTCCGCTTAAGATGATTTTAATAAAAACCAGTTCTTACATAAAAATAAATTAAAAATTTTTCAAAAGCGGCCAAAGAAATTTGTTAAACTGGATTTATCTCTAATCATAGTTTGTTTTTTGTTGTTGAAATGAGCACTCTTCGAAATCTACCTCCGCCTATAGGCCAAGCCGACAGGGATTCTTTTTCAGTTGGGGTCATTTCACATATTTCATTTTACAGGATGATCCAAAAACATTATTATTATTATTCTGTAATCGTTTGTTGGCCCCCTATTTGTCCTTCTGAAAATGTAACCATTTGCTAATATCAAGTTGAACATGTTCGTCATATTTTTGAAGTTCCAGAACAGTCCAACAAATATGTCTTTAAATAATAAACAAAAGGTGTAAATTCGAAAGTGTTCTACCATTAATAGTCATTTAGTTTATCATAAACTGAAGGCTTTGCTATTCTTCGAAATGTTATATATGTGACACATCTATAACATGATTTGACATGTGAACAATATAACTTTGAGGTTTTATTTTTTTTACAAGTATCATAAAATATAGAAAAATTAGAGCATTATAGTATTTAATTTATAATGAATACTATAATAATGTTATTTGACTCCGGTAAAAATAAAACTTAATGAATTTATCCTACATGGTTAAAATGATCACACCCATGTAGTTTGCTGTATTTACTCGCATATATATATATATATATATATATATATATATATATAAAATAACAGATTTCAAATGCATGGTTAAAAAAATTTCTTTTTATTCCTGCTATATATTTTAAGAATTTTGATTTATTAAAAAAATAATTTTTGCAATTTTGGCATTGTTACTTAAATAATGAACATATTAAAGCATTATAATATTCACTCACGTAAGATAAGGTCAGATTAAGTATGCAGAAATTTACTATTTAAATAAATAATATTTGATATGTCTGTTTAAATAAAATTATTTTTTAGTTAAAATAAACTTTGAGTCATTTTATATTAAATAAAAAAAATGGTTTTACTTTAATTCTGCAATAAATGAAATAAAATGAAATATTTTGTTTAATCAATACCGTTATCATTTAAAGCTAAATTAATTAATTAAATTTTTTTTATATATATTTTGGCTCAAACATGTCCATTCAGCTCGAGACAATATGAAGTTTTAATGCATCTTCCAACAAATATTTAAATAGAAATAATATTTTCTACTTAGAACAACGATAATGAATTGTTTCAGACATTTGCATTTAAAACTGTCTGAAAGGAATGAAATAACTTTTATTTCATTAAACGTTAATAATTTAAGCAGATAAAATGTCCTTCTTGATTTCAGAGTAAAGTTTGTTTAAAGTCATTAAATGGTTGAGATTTCTTGCAATTGTTTATTTATGCATTAGTGTGTATTAATATATTTATCTTTTTCAAGTTATTAACACACTATTTAGTTTATTTAATGAATAATCTGTTTATTTTTTACTGATCATACATTTTATAAATAATATTAAATAAATATATTTGAAATGTTGAATAATAATGTGAAATATAAATTAATATTAGAATAAAATGAAAATAATTTAGGCACCAATTTCTTCTCTTGTTAAAATAGAAAGTTTTTTATCGGGTCATAATCGTGAGAAATTAATAAAACAAATTCAGTATTTTCTTTTCTTGTTCTATTACCAGATATTTTGTCTCACCCGTTTAATGAGTTGCTGTTACTTTATTCCACAATAGTAATAAGAATGGTCGGTTTAGACAGAAGAACACGTAACTTAATATTATTTTTATAGGCAAAATAATAGTTTTATATACTTTTTCCATTTTATACCTTGGAATTAAAATTAACATTTTTTTTCATGATTTTTTCCCTCGTACTGATATTATTGGGAGTGCTGTTATAAAAACTGGACATGCGTCATAAATTAAACTTTTAAACACTTTGTATTTTTATTGTTGTTTGAACTCATATTCGCTTTACATTCAAATAAAACTAACATTAAATGATAGCGAGGGATATGCCACACATATCATACATTTTCAAATAGTATAAAATATTTCGAATCAATTTAACCTGACGAACATTCATTAAATCTTTTTTTAACTGCTATGACTACATACATTTTTACATTTTTAATACAAAATTTAATATACAGTACAGCAACTTATTGATTATGTATACCAGAAAGAATATTTTAGCAGTTATGTATTCATAAAATGTAATGACGTTTTTCTTGACCAATGCAATTATCTACCTATGTGTGTAATAACGCCATGCAAACGAATCTGTAAATAAGATGGAATAATGGAATAAAAATTGTCTAGTTCTAAAGAAACAAACTCTACCGCCTTATAAATTGACAAACTTCTCTTGCGTACAGTTAGTTGCAACATACACTGTAAGAAAAAGGTCGATCTACAAAAAAAAAAAAAAAAAAAAAAAAAAAAAAGTTTATTTCAGTGATCTTTGCAATTAATAGCTATTAGTAAAACTCATTGGTGTCGCCGTGATGGCTTAGTGGTCATAGCATTGAATTCCAGGCTAAAAAGTCCCGGGTTTGATGCTCGACACTACCAAAGACGCACCGAGTGTATGCAGTGTAAGTACTCGTGAAATAAAGGGGTTAAAAATCCTGTCGCAGCAGTTACCATGGGTAATGATCTCTGGTCTTTTCCTCATCTTCCGAAGCATATCAAAATTGAGCAGGTGGCAATGTTTGATGCTGCCGTCTATTGAGGCTTTGCCGAAAATTTTCCGCTGAAGTAGATTGTCTTCTTTCCCATATTTGTTTACAAAATAAATGTTTGTTTCACTTGCTAAAATTGCGTTTGGAATAATTACTAAGAATCTGTCAGTAATGGTTACTAAAAAAAATTTTGGAGCTTTTAATAAAATTTGCTAGGTGGCTCATACTAAAAAGTTTTAAGTTAGTTATGCAAAAAATTCTTTTGTTCAGTTTACAAAAGAAATGTTTGTTTCACTTGCAAAAAAAAGTTTGGAATGGTTACTATTTGTACTGTGAGTAATGGTTACTAAATAACTCTGTTGAATACAAATTTACTAAAAAAAAATTTAGTAACCTCATGAATTTCTACAGTGTAGAAATGCAATAAAATTATATATTTTCTTCTGACATGAAAACATTAGCAGCACTTAGAACATATAAATTTATATTTGTCATTTTTGATTTTCAAGAATGAAAAAAAGGTTCTCTTGTGCATAAAAAATGATCCCTCTTCGAATTTTTGCTCCAAGAGTAAAAACAATCAAATGGAATAATAACGCCAGTAGATGGCGTTTTTACCAGGGTATAATTTTTAGTGCAGTATATTTTAAAGTACAAACTACGATTTCTGGAAATAAATTTTTGGAATTTGTGAAATTCAGTTTAAATATTGTTAAAATATGACACTGTATGCCGAAAAACTCGTTCTCTTTTAGAAATCTAAAACAAGAAAAATGTCAAGTTTTTCGAAACACTCCTCCTTCGAAACTTCTGTATAATATTTTTTACAGCTTACCTAATAAACAAACCGTTTACCACATAATTCTATCGATATTTGTATTTGAGAAATTTAAATTTGAAATCAGGGTCTTTTTTGCTGAACATCCTACACTGTAAAAAAAAATCTGTAAAGTTATTAGGCTTTTTCTAAGAAACTGGGATTCCAAGAACTTTTCATGTTACGGTAACATGAAAATTTCCTGTAACCAAATGTGAAACTTGAATTTTTGCTGTTACCGTTACAGGAAAAGTTCTAGGCATCCCAGTTTCCTAGAAAAAATTTAGTAACTTTACAGAATTTTTTTTACAGTGTATATGTACTAATATTGATATTCATGTATATCTCGTTAAATTGTTAGATTTTACATACTTGTAACGATATTTAAAATTATTATTCAAAAAATAAAATAAAATGCTCTTTGGTGCATTTTTGACAATGTCAGATGTAGAATTTTGACGGATTAATTAATAATTAATATTTTAAAGCTAAAAGCGTTATAAGCGTTGTGTTTTCTGACAGAATTGTTCTAAGTTAAGCAATAAATGCAGACCATATACATTCTGTGTGCTTAGAGCTCTGAATACTTATTTCTTCTTCTGTGAAAATAATAACACATTATGCGTCAACAAATACTTCCAATGATACTGCAAATAAGAAACCTAGTATTCATTAATCAGTACCTCGTTGTCACAACTCTAATATGTGTTATATAAAACGTAGGGGATAAGAATTTCCTTATGATTCTACCAAAAGCAGTACAAACGCAAGCCTTTATTGAAACTAAAATCTATATTTTGCCGGGAAAACGATGCTGTACAACTCATATAAAAGGATCGGTACTCAGCGAGATGTCTCTATATGCTTTATGTCCTGTAAGTCAGAATACATCGATGTAGGAAAAAATATATTGGAAATCTTTTGAAATCAAAAAGGTAACAAAAAAATGAAGACACGATTTTTACACATCGTGACAACTTTCTGAGTTTGTTTATTACCTCTTATGGGTATATCCATGTCTGTTTTCAATTATTAATTTAAACTGGTAAAGTCCAAAACGCGATCTTCGAAAAAAAAGGTCGTCTTGTACTTCTTTGCAGCGTTACTTATAAACCTTACAACTAGTTTTTTAATGGTCTTCTATCCACATTATTTAATATAAGAAAAGCAATAATAAAATCTGTGAAACATGTATGCCAAGATTTGATTGAGAACATTATTCCATTACACCTTGGAATGGAATACGTCACCAGAACACAGGTTATTGAAAAAAAAAATACCAGACTTTTAGCAAGAAGGTTAGTTATTCCGGATGATGACAATGATACTGTGATATTCATTGCTGATAGTAAGTGCATCTTTATACTTAAATGAGTGTGAATAGTTCCTTTCAAAAACGATCTTTCTCGTCACACAAAGAAGCATCTTTGATTAAGTCAGTGATGTAAGTCACTAATTCAAATTACATTTTTGATGTCTTCAGATCTTAATTGGTGAATTCAAAGGAAAATAGCTCTAAAATAATTACAGTTTTATTTGGATCTTCAGAAAAAAATAAGGTACAATGAAATGCACCATAAGGTACAATGAAATGCCTAGATTCTTCAATAAGCAGCAACAATTTTTGACAGACATAGCTAATGAGTCGCATCCTGGGACTTCGATTACCCAACATACAAGGGTAAAAACTAAACTATTTGAATAAAAAAATAGCGGACCCTAACACACAGTCATACTGGGAAAAGTAGGTACAAATTTAGTAGGATGCTCTGTGCATGTTACTTCATTATTATGGTTTCTAACCTACCTGCTCCACAGCTTTACCGAAGTTTTACAAAGTTACAAACATGCTTATACACTACAAGGTACTATCGCTGGATGGTACAGCATTGATGAGGGTAGATAAAGTAAGGATATAGGCTAAATTTAGAACACGTTGCCAAAAGTTTCTGTGAGTGTAAGATAATTTTCGGTTCGTCATAATTTCCGATATTTCATGCATTGGAATAGTGGTTGTTATAACCATAATATCATCATATTTTTGGATTAGTCATAATTTTGCATTTAGAGTTATATTTAACATTAGTTATATGGATTAAAACTAATATCAAAAGTGTTTATTTTCATAAATGAATATAATACTTACTTAATCATATAATTTATTTTCCTATAAATTATATAAATTTCATTTAAAACATTTTTTCTATTTATTATGAAGGGACCGGTCTGCGAAAAATGGCTCTTCTCATTCCCCTTTCTTTATCAATATCAGACATAATCTAATAATGTTTTTGAAAAAGATAAAATATCGATTAAACGCTGTTTATTATCTCTATTTTTAAGTTTTGTTGCTTTCCTACTTTTGAAGAAAATTTAAGTGTCAAAATACGGAAAACAATATCTAAATATGTGTACACACATTGCATATGCTTTTATGAAGTTATATATACATTTCAAAGAATTATTTGGGTTAAATAATAGATATACACATTAAGTGAGGATTTGTATCCGCTAGTTAAAAACTTTTTGTTTTCTCTGATTGATGCCTCCTTCGCTATATTATCCAAAACTGTGGCAACTCTTTTTTTTGTTGTTTTTTCTGATTTAGTCTTTTAAGGTCGATGTAAAAGATGAATAGAACCGTTCATGCCTATAAAAGGAGAACTCTCAAAAGTCAGCAATGAATATTGATATTTTTGTAAATTAAATAAATGTATAATAATATTTTTTATAATGTGAATTTTGTTATTTCAAACTGTGCCTGTGTGTTACTTCAAATAATTTTGAATTTATCACTTTAGAACATATTTATGAAAAAATTCTGATTTTGTCGATTCAAGATAGATTATAAACTAAATTCCGATTCTGCACCTAAAAATGTAGTATTCCTCCCCTTTTGTGCTATAATTTTAATTTCAATAATTACAATATCAATTTGAGGAAGACAAAAAAATTATACTTTATTTACTTCTGAAAAAAAAATTACTAGATCCTCATTTTATGGTTTAAGCAATCGATTGCTTCTGAAAATGATGTGAAAGTTTGAAAGTGTTAAAGTTTGCGAAAGTTCTCTTTACATGATAAGAATTTTTCGCTTCTAAAAAAATGACTTTCTTTTACCTTCCATATAAATATATTTCTTATAGTAAATAAAGTAAGGAAAGTTTTAAAAATCTAAGTTCAATGCCATTTTAGTTTAATAAAAATGGTACCTAAAATAATATTTTATCAATATTAAATTTTTATTCCCATGAACTGAGTAATTTGGGAGAAAGTTAGTAGCTTCAAATGTAATTTTTAATTTTAATGTATAACAGTTATCATTTTTACCAGATTTGAATGTAGGGTTTAGTTGCTTCCCTAAATCTAAGTTACATAAAAGAACGTCCGTATGTAATAGTAATACAAAATTCTTTATTTTTAATGTAAGCATTTTAATTGGAAATTTAAATATTTATTATTAGGCTAAAAATGCATCATAGTCAAGTTAAATTATCGCATCCCCTTTCAAATGGTTTGAAAATACATACATCAAAATACTGTTTATTTTTATCTCGTTCGTTTCAAAATTGAACTAAATGTTGTTTATTTTTTTTATTATTTGCATAAGCTCATAGGTGCATAGTCATAAGCATTTTATTTAGAAAATAAAAATGTATACTTTATATCTACTGTAATCCAGGTCCAAAATATACTCATTCTATAATTATACTTAAAGATCCTATATTTATGAGAGGTATGTTATTATAACAAACATCACATGCATATTTGCATTTAAAAACACCTTTAAAGAAAGTATACTGTGTGATGTCACTTGATAATGGTAAATTATAGGTATTGCTATTATGTATTTCAACCTAAAAATGAATGTATGAAATCCTGTTAAAAACTTAGAGCTTTTTAATTTTATAACATCCATGTAATATGTGTGTAAGAATCCAGTATAGTTTTAGCCTTATTTGTTCAGAAATACGCATTGTGCGAACAAATTCTCTTCATGATTCAAATAAATTTTCCTCAGTTATAATTTCTATTAGACAACATTTTAGGAATAATGAACGTATTGAAATTTATGTCAATTGTAAGTAAAACCTCTTATCTTTCTCAGTTCTCTTATTCTAACGATATATTCCAATAACAATATTATTATTTTACACTCATCGCAATTTTGAATCTCAAAACATCGCGCGAAATATTATATTGCACTATCTTCTTCATTTTTTTCTTTCGTCCAATCCATACATTTATTTACCCGCCTGCTTCACACTAAACCGAAAATCAAACTTAACTGACTATTTATGGTTAGTTACGATCACCATGTAAAGAATATACAAATACATTTTATTAATTATATGTTACAACTTAAATACACTTGCTATTGCTGCTTATGGAATTCCGCTTTTCACTAATATATCACTTCTGTTATATTTCATTGATGCTGTTATTATTGATCTGTATTTTCTATACAGTGACATATCATAACAAATAATATGGTCTTGAATATGCGCTTTATTATGTCCATACACTTTATTACGTTGCTTGAAATCATATTATCTTCTTCGTATTATCTGTGGAGCGAGGTTCGTGACAGAATTGGATATTCCTTGATATTTCAGTTTAAAATAAACGTACATATCTATTTAATTGCCAAAATTATCATAATGCCAATGTCATATCAAAAATTAATGGAGCAAATGTCTATGAACATATACTAACGTTGCAAATTTCTTAATTTTTCACTATTAGGCATTTACTGGAATATATAATTTCATTAGAGAAAGTCTGATAAACGGCATTTCTATTCCTATGATTTTCATTGAGACTATTTTATCAAGAAACATGTTGAGATGATATGCATCACGACTTTAGTTTCTGTTCTTTTTGCACTATTCATCCGTACATATGCATGGATAAATAAATTATTTTCGATATTATTTGTATTGATATACGTGCATATATATATACACTATATTGCCATTGATTATGGGACACTTGCGATTTTAGACATTTTACTAAATATCTAGAAAAATACATGAGGAATCATCTCGAAACTCTTAGTGTATAAATATAATAGTATACGTCATACATCTCCTTGAAGATTTTTTACCGAAACGCCATAGGGGACCGTCAACAAATTAAAAAAGAATGAATATCTTTTGAATAGCTCTGTCAAAACTAATGTAGTAAAAGCGCTCAAACTCTAGATTATGTTTGCATGCCTTATTGTAATAAGCCTTGTTCATTTTTATGCAAATAGCATGCATACTCGCAGAGTAATTAAGGTTTTTATAAAAATGATCCCAAATTTTTCCAAGTTTTTTCTTTTTAATTTTCAGAGTTCTTAATATAAAATATTATTTTTTTCAGAAAATATGACAAACAACATTGCACACAGTACCCTGTAATCAGAATTAAAAAATAATGAAAATTGTATGAAAAATGAGTAGGTTTACTATTTTTTTTTTACTGCGCATGCGTCAAAGATATAAAAATTTCATATGCATATTTTGTTAGCTAAATGTATAGAGCAACTTTTGTAAAAGTCTCAAAATTATAGCATAAAAATTCTGAAAGTAATCGTCTATAGAAAAAGGACAAAATAAGTTGTTTCCAAAATGAAGCAAAAAAATGAGGGATTTTATCCAAATGCAGTAGTACATCCCATATTGTGTATTCTATATTGACACTAATCAATGAATATATGGATACAACCCCTCTTGTTTTTGCTTCATTTTGAGAATAAGGGATTTTCGACTTATTCAATTGACGATTATTGTCAGAATTTTCAAGTTATGATTTTGTGCCTTTCACAAAAGTTGCTCTATACATTTAGCTAACATAATATGCAAATGAAATTTTGATATCGTTGACGCATGCGCAGTAAAAAATTATTTAGTAAACCAACTCATTTTTTATACAATTTTCATTATTTTTTTAATTCTGATTACAGGGTACTGTGTGCAATGTTGTTTGTCACATTTTTTGAAAAAAAAATAATATTTTATATTAAGAACTCTGAAAATTATAAGGAAAAAACTTGGAAAAATTTGGGATCATTTTTATAAAACCTTAATTACTCTGCGAGTATGCATGCTATTTGCATAATAATGAACAAGGCTTATTACAATAAGGCATTCAATCACATTCTAGAGATTGAGCGCTTTTGCTACATTAGTTTTGACAGGGTTATTCAAAAGATATTCATTCTTTTTTAATTTGTTGACGGTCCCCTTTGGTGTTTCGGGGAAAAATCTTCACGGAGATGTAGGACTTATACTATTATATTTATACACTAAGAGTTTCGAGATGATTCCTCATGTATTTTTCTAGATATTTTGCAAAATGTCTAAAATCGCAAGTGTCCCATAATCAATGGCAATATAGTGTATATTAGGGTGGATCGAAATTTTTTTTTTCACAGTGTGAAAACCTTCCTATGCGGAAAAGATGTTCTCTTGGATGGAGATTAAGGGAAAAATAATAAAAAAAAATTAATTTTAAATTTTACTACTGCCACAATGACGTTGAATTTCGAAATAAAAATGAAAATGTCCTAATTTTGGCTAGATGATTTTTGATTCAAAATAATAGTTTAAAAAATTATCCAAAACTTACCTATGCGTAAAAGATGTTATATTATATGCTGAGTATGAGAAAAATAACTTAAAAAATTAATTTCAAAATTTAAATATGCCGCAATGTGGCTCAAATTTATGTATTTGAACGTTTTGACGTTTTTTTTTTTTTTTTTTTTTTGTATAATAAAATATGAATTTTAGAATTTTTAACATTTATTGCAATGAGGGGATATTTAATTGATTACAAGATAAAAACTTTAGTTTCTTATTTAACAGCTCCATTAGTATTAAATCAAGAAAAATCGTCAACATTGCAATTGGTGATAATGACGTTCGGTATTGAAAATCGACATGCGATTTTGTAATTCAATTCGATTTTTATAAAACCGTCTCTTATGTATGGTCCATACACAGCAGAAATATTTCCGTGACTCTTTTGATTAGCAGACCGTTTGATTTCACTCGTGCGTTTTTAGAATTCATATACTGACATAAATGAAAATACAAAAAGCTTCTAACATGCTGCGAATAATCTTTCTATTTCACCAGTGAAACATTTGTTCCCAGCCGCGGATACATCCACGCTGGAAAAAGATGACATATTGGAACCTCATTGGTGTGTAACTAACACAAAAACCATTGTAGTGAACGCTTTAAGATCAGTTCCATATTTCGAATAACACGTCCTTTAACATCTATATTAACAGATATTCCGTCACAACCGATCGCAACAAACTTTGTTACATGTATATTATTGTTAACACATGACAAAAAAATGTACGTCGTGTTTTCAAATTGTTTGGTACTCTCCTAGAATTTACATATATGTGGCCGATGTATTCGAAACCAAGTTTTTTTTTCAAGCTCAAGTCTGCTTCTATTATGATTTTTCTTCTGTTGTTTTCTAGTGATGTCCTACTTGTCTCTTGGCGGATGAGGACTTGGTCGGGCCGGGTGGGCTTTTCCTTTCCGGAGTTGGTTTTTCCGGGGCCTGGACCTTTGGCTGTGGCTCCTTTAGATAGTAGGTCTTCCCTGTGGGGTGGGACTTGTTTGGCTTAAGCCAATTGGTAGGCCTCCCCACCCTGCCAGAACTCTGTCTTTACACTCATCAAAGTTTATAGAAAATGGCCATGATCATAATCTTTTACAAAAGACTAATGAGAATGGCTAAAACGATGGAGTGGTCTTTGGTTTGTTTTGTCATGCCGATTTTTTTCTGTCAATAGCATTCTATTCATAGTTTTGTGAGATAATGCCCACTTCTTGAAGTGCACCAGATACGATGGGAGTACTTGCTTGGCCGTAAGTGCCCACACTGTCCAATATTCTGGTTGATGCCAATCTTCGTCACTACAGGTAATCCGACACCTAGCTCGGCAGGATTTTGGCTTTTCAGTGATAGCTGATGATGCAGAAAAGTGAGTTTGCTTGCAATACGTCGGTTTAGTTTACACTCAATCTTTATATTCATATTCAAATCTATTGAACTGAGAAAATAGGCAGTATTGTCGGAAATGGTCAAAAAGACTGTAGTAGCTTTCAATATCTTATTTTGTTTTACAAGAATTAAGAAGAGTGCAATATTTGTCGTGAAACAGTTTAATTTTTCTTAAAATGCTGCTGTGGTAAATTATTGAGATTGAATCTCATTTACAGGTCACTTGTAACTTATTAGCAACTCTTTCTCACTGGCAGGAAATAAATAGATGTTGACCGATTCCTTTCTTCGGTTATTTTTTTAAATACCAATAAATAAATTTTATAACTTTTTGTAATATCGAGCATATTTACTGCCATATCAAAGCCAGACCCAAATAGGGTGTAATTCATCTCTCTCTCTCTCTCTCTCTCTTTATTTATATTTTTTATTTTTTATTTTTTTAACAACGCCATGGTACAGTAATATTCAAGGTACACTAAGCTACACATACACAAGCAGACAAATCCTAACTGAAAAAACTGGAACTGCCAGTTTTTCGAAACTTTAAATCACTTGCAGCAGTATTAAATATCGAAATTAGTTTATTTATTTGTTTATTTTTTATTTAATATGCTTGCAATATAATATTTCTTATACAAAGGCAGGCTTTGATTGATATTAAAATGATTGTTTTGCGTCAAAAATAAATCTAACCAAAATTAGATCTTTTTGCATTTTTTCAATATTTTATCGAATTTTCAACTTTTTTGTGGCAGTATTAAATTTCGAATTTATTACTTATTATTGTTTTTTACTGAACCTTCATACGATATAACATCTTTTCCGCATTGTTGGTTTTTAAAAATTATTAAAATAATTAGTTTTTGACAAAAATAACCTAACCAAAATTCGGTCTTTTTTCAAATTTTTTTGAAAATTCAACCCTTTTGTGGCAGTATTAAATTTTAAAATTATTTTATTTTTTTATTTTTCCCTTAATCACCGTACAATGGAACATCTTTTCCGCATAGGTAGATTTTGATGAATGGTAATTTTTTTTTCGCCATAGACAATCGATCCACCCTAGTGTATATATTTATATATTTAATATATATTTTTTAATAAATCTGTAGGTTTATTGTTATTTCCTTATACTGTTTGTTAACATTAAAATTTTATATTACAATAAGTATTTTTTTAATGATCAAATAGACTGAATTCTTAAAATGCCAGTTCAAATAAAAATTCTGAAAAAAGGGAAATTTTATTTTCTAAAAGATCAGCAGCTGTTATGTAAATTTGAATGATTTCAAAGAGCGAAATTTCAAAAGAGCATTGTATTAAAGAGAATTCAAAAGAATCGCACAGATGTTAAACCGGTATTTCCTGAAGACAAATCTCGAAAGTTTTTGAATATCAATCAGACGAAAAAGATTACCGCTGCATGTAAAAACAAAATAAAAATTACGGGTGAAGGATTGTTTAATACTTTTATGTATTAAACGTTTTCTTTATAGAAGGCATACAGTGTAAAAAAAAATCCTTAAAACTTACGATAAAAACTGCTGGCAGCAGCAATGCCAGTGAATTAGTTAAGAGTTAAAACACATTTATTTTCGGGACTTTATTATAGTAGAACTTAGTTATGAATGAAATTTTACAAATTTTCGTTAAATTATGGAACTTGTTACGCACAGATTTCATATCTTACAGTTTATAACTCAATTGTAACTCAGTTATATAAGTGAGGTTTCCATTTATAAATTAATTAATTAATTAAAATATATTAAAGTGTTTTTTCCTTTATTTAATTCTAATTTTAAAAATGTATTGATAGTTGAAAAATTTTAAATACAAATTAGTAATTTTTTAACCAATATTTAAAAATAGAAGCGCGTTATAAGGCCACAAATGCCTTAATTCAGAAATTTGAGCTTAGGTCCTTAAATATAAAATGCCTGTTTCACTAAATTTTAATATCTCAAGTTTTTTCATTCTTTTTTGTATTTATTGCACAAAATAATTTTTAAGGTTTATTTCCATTATTTAGTTTTTACGATTTTTTTTTTGTTAAACTGTTAAAATGACATTTATGCTATATATATTTTTAAAGAATAAACGCAAATATTATTCTAATATAAAAGCGCTTGATATTTAATACATAAAAAAGAATTAATAGAAAAACGATATTTAATATACAAAAAATATTTAATGCACAATTTTTTTAAAAAATATGTGTTTACAGTTCTTTTAAAATAAAACATCTATTTATTTTGCACAAAAATTTGTAAAAGTAACTCCAGCTACGTGAGTTATATCTCTTTATCTGTAATATTTGTATTTGTATTAAAGAATCATTCAATATGAATTAAAAATATAATATTGTGTTAAAAGAGCATCGTAAGTAAATAACTTTAATTTGCCTTTTAATCCATTTATTTAATCTAAGGTTCATATATGAGAATTTTTTTTTACATGACGAATTTCCAAATGCATTAGAAAAAGGTTCCGTATTTACAGCACAGCTTTTCAGAGTAATTCCATATTTCAGTTCCAAAGATCACTGAATGGTAATGAAAAATTTGTAATGCAAATCTAGATTCTTGAATTATTCATATGTCTTCATGCGCGAAGCTTTAACACTAGTAATTAAATCTTCACAAGTGAAAAGTTAAACTTCTTTAAATATGTGAACTACCTTCATCCTTATTTGAATAATAGCGTTTAAATAATTCATAGGATTGTTACTAATTATGCATTTTTACTGTGCGAATCACATAGAAATACATTAAGATGTCATTTATGTATTTTTACTTTCTTCTATCTTTACAAGAAGAAAGTATTGGATTCATGAAAATTTTCGACTTGAACTTTGATCCTGAACACGTTTTGACTATTTTTAGAAAATGTCTGTCTGTGAGTCTGTCCGTCTGTCTGTCTGTCTGTCTGTCCGTCTGTCTGTCTGTCTGTGTGTCTGTCTGTATGTGACAAAAAATTTGTGGGCGCTCTATCTCAAGAACTAATGCTCGAAATTTAATAAAATTTTATATTCAGTTAGACCTTGATATGAATTAGTGCCTATTGGTTTTTGGTGAAAATTGGCCTGCAGGTGGCGCTGCTATACTATGTTTTTCATGATTTTCAAGATTGCTATATCTCAAGAACTAATGCACAGAATTTCACCAAACTTCAGATTCTGTGATCCCTTGATATACATAGACGCTGATTAAGTTTTGGTGTAAATTGGCCTGCAGGTGGCGCTGCTATGCCACGTTTTTCAAGATTTTCATGATAGCTATATCTCAACAACTATCGCACAGAATTTCACCAAACTTCAGATTCTGCGATACCTTGAGATACATAGCCGCTGATAAGGTTTTGGTGTGAACTGCCTTATAGGTGGCGCTGCTATGCTACATTTTGCACGATTTTTGCGATAGCTAAATCTCAAGAACTAATGCAGAGAACTTTATCAAATTTTAGATTCTGTTACACTAGAATATGTAACGTAATTAGACGCTGATTACATTTTGGTATTAACCTTGCAACAAGTGGTGCAGCTATGCTGCATTTTGCACGAATTTTCCGATAGCTATATCTCAACAACCAACGCACAGAATTTCATCAAACTTCAGATTTCGTTACAAAATGACATATAACATAATTACACGATGATTACGTTTTTTTTATAAATCCTTCAACTGATGGTGGTGATGTGCTATATTTTACATGGTTTTTTTAAAACTAACTATATCTCAAAAACTAATGCACAGAATTTCATCAAACTTCAGATTCTTTTACACCATAACATAATTAGACGCTTTTTTACGTTTTGGCATAAATTTTCCAAGATATGGTGTTGCTGTGCTATGTTTTGCAATTTTTTTGTTATAACTATATCTCAAGAACTAATGGACGAAATTCCATCAAATTTCAGATTCTGTTAGGTCTTGACATAAATAGATGCTAATTAGGTTTTAGTATAAATTACGCAACATGAGGCACTACTAAGCTCATTTTCTCAGAATATTAATTAAATTTTGCATTTTAGGCTTTACGGATACCAGAATCTCATTAGGCTAGGTCAAATGTTCGAGGAAATTCGGTAGGGGGTAACTTTGGGGTCACCACATTTTTTTTTTTTTTTTAATATTAAAATGTACTTATGAGATAGAAGAAAGTTTTGGGATTGACACATCCAACTAGTTTTTTTATAGTTTACTAGTACTTTTCCTCGATGCAATAAAACTGCATAAAGCCAAATATGATTTTTAATATATTTTAGATCTTTGGAGCAGATTAGCACAATCGGATGTCTATTCTAGAAAAAATGGAAAGGAAAATGGTACGATTGATAAAGATATGGAATATAGAAAAGAAGAAAAAGAGAATTTAAAAAAATCTCTAGTTTTCGATTTCTATCGCCAATTAATTAAACCGGTGAATTTCCAATAATGGTAACCTATGCCAAATTAATTTATTATTACGGAAATTTTTAAAACTACATGACTTAAAGTCATAAAAAATTAAGTACTTTTTAATGTAAAGCTGGGATGTTAATTAAATACTACTTTTATTAAAGTATTGAAATATTCATTATTTTATGGATACATTGTATTACGTTTCTGATATTTTCAGAATTTTAGATAAACGAAATAACAGAAAAATCAATTAATTTAATAAGCAACGGCAAATAATTGAACCATAGCTCATAACTTAATATTTTTTTCAATTTAAATATCATAATATAATTTGGATTGAACTTGGGAAAAAATTTCCCGACTGAAGTTTTAAGTAATTATTAAACCGGAGCTCGAATTACAACATACAAAAAAGTATTAATATTTTTTATCTAAGCATTATATTTATAGCATAATTAAGAGTATTTATTTGTTCTGAAAATGCTACTTCAACAGCGTATTCTCAGACGTATACACGATAAATTTGATATTAAGATTATCATGTGTTAAATTACCTGCAAGTGCGGTATTCAGCTGTGTTTCCTAAACTTTTAAAATTAAAGAGATACTTTCTGAAGATTTTTAATGTACTTTTATATATATTAAACTTTTAAATGTACTTTATTTTGTATCTTTATATATTTTATTTTACTAATGTGTTTACCCATGTGACCTGTGTAATTAAATTTGTATTGCTTGTTGATACCTTACATATTATCAAACATATGTACCGTCAAGATTTTGCATTGTGGAAATTACTAATGATACAGATAGTTTTGCGTCACAATGTCACATGTAATCATTGATAAAACTACAAATGTAATAAATGTATCCAAAATGTGTAATTGATTAAAAGAAATAAGAAATAGTTTGAACAAAAACAATTGTTATTTTAATATTCAAATATATAATTTTTTTAGAATACAAAATTCATTAGCATCGGTGGAATCCCAAATTTCAAGTACGTATTTATAAATTGTAATTACTTTTTAATGATACGATAATTGCACAAAAGCTTTTAAAAACATCTTTATTTATTATTCATGCAGTTTATCAGATTCTTCAATCTAAATTTCTACATTTTTTTTCTTTACTTTAAGAAATTTAAAAAAATTCAAATTTTTGTACTTTACACACATTTTATTTCAGTGAAATCTATAAAAACTGTTATTTTGTGTTAATAATTGATAATAAATTCCATTTTAACCATGATAAAGATAGCATAAAAAGTGAAAAAAGGAAATTATGACGAGAAAATATTAGTATCTCCATCATGCTTCTTCGTAATAAATATCTTAATCTGAATCGTTTAGTCCTTTTGGAAGTAACATAAATAAACGTTATACCAGTATCCTCCAAAGTATATTATTGTTACATTCATTACCCCCATAGCATGCATGGTCACAGCGACGTCACTGTGAGTCACTGTGGCCACATCACATCTGTGACCAAAATACCACAACTCAGAGACGTCACATTTTGACTGATATTTGACTTTCTTTAAAAAATTAGAAGATTACAAAAATTTTTTAAAACATTTTATTTACTTCAAAAAGCCTATTTCTGGCAATACAAGTGAAATTGTGACGTCACCGTTATGTCATTGCATGTAACGCACGTCACATACGTTAAAAAAACCTTTCTCACATTGTAAAATTACAATGTGATAAAATCACAGTATAAATTTCAAAAATCTTTAAAAATGAAGAAAAATATTTTTAACAGGGTGTCTTATTGTATTTGGGAGCTTGGTCTTATTTAGTTTGTATTATATTTTATTATAATAGATAAAATCATTTTTATACTTTCAATGACATTGTCATTTTCTGTTAATGTTTAAAACTAGTTTCAGTGAATCTTTAAAAATACATGTTGCTATGTATTGAAACTAATTGAAAGCAAAAATGAAATGCATGCGAAAATATTCGAACTGAAAATTTTAGTTATTGATATTCTTATAAAACTAATGAGCATTTAACTTCCAAAACGATACTAAATAAACAAAATAAAATTTTACCTGCTCTTGAATTAAAAGAAAATCGTCTGCTACTACCAGAATAGGACCTGTGCATTTGTTCTTTTGAATATTGGCAACTGCAGTAAAATAAATTGTAGCTGTGTTATATTGTTATGAAAGTGCACGGTTCCGGTGTTTTACGGAATTAGATAATTTATAAAAGCTATACAGGAATGCGACTTGGAGACATTTTACATGAAATATCGGTCCGAAAATATACAATGTCAGTGGCGTAGTTAATATGAGCATGTCAATGTCATTGTACTGGATTCGGATATTCGAACTTCGAAATCTTCTTACTTATTTAGATTATCACTTAATGGAATTACCGACGATGATGTCAATAAAAAATACGTAACAAATTATTATTTTTTTTCTGCTTTTTTTATAACGATTTTTGTTGATTTCGTATAAAAATATCTTATAAAAAGCAATAAATGTCTTTAATTTTATTTTTATGAAATTCAGTAAACTTAATAAATTCAATAAATTTAACGTTTTTTTGTTCAAATAAATAACAGTACGCCAGTTATTTTAATCATATGGTTAATGTCATTCATTTTAATTGCATTTTAATCACATTAGTTTTCCTTTTTAAAACAACATGGTTAAAATCACATTTTCATAAATTAATATATATGTATGTATATATATATAGAGAGAGAGAGAAAGAGATAGATAGATTTTTTTATTACTTTTCTAAATCCCTCACAGTTTTCAGTGATATGATAACTGTAATTCCCTGACATTTTTTATTTAAAACCATGTATCTAAAATAATAAAAATATTGATCTTGTGATAATTACAATAATTGATTTTAAAAAATTAGCAATACTCTCACATATTTTATTTATTTTTAATATCCTAACTGTTAAATTGTTTTGAAAATAATTATTTTGTTTCATTAGTATGTGTTCATTAAATTCTGGTTTTAAACAGTCATAAAAAAAATCATATGTACTGCGTTTTATGGGGTATCCATTACAGTAATTTATTTGTGTTTTGGTATATTGATATTATTTACAAGAATATTTTATTTAATATTGGGAAGAGATAATCTATTAGAAAACTTAAATATTATTGACAGATTCATATCATATTAAACAAATAGAATCTAATAATTATAACTATTAATAAGGAATTAGTTTAAAAAAAATTCATAAGGATGCCCTTTACCAAAATATCTACTCTATATGACATATGAAACATATATAAGATCTGTACATTATAACTATAAATAGATATAAATATATGAGTTTAATTACGAACTGAAACCTTGATGTAATCATACATGCACAGGTCATTATAATAAGGAATACTTAAAATGTTATACCAGAAATATTTCAATCGTCTTTATTTGTACTCAAGATTGTCAAACTAAATCTGTTTGTTACAATTATTTTGTACAAACTTCACGTAGTTTATCAAATGACAATTCTATATTAATTTTAAGAGAAAGATTTTAATAGCTAAATTAATCAAACGACTTTTAATTTTCAAAAATGAGTGAAAAAGTGTTTAGGTTAGGATTCAAACGACAGACTGTTGATGCATGCTACCAGTGCTCTGCTAAATGAGCTATCCTGGACAAATTTGTCACACACAAGTCACCCGGAGAAATATTATTAAATATTTATATAAATAGAATAGAATGCGTTAATCATACGGATAGTCAGAAAAGTAATTTAAGCATCATTACATCGGATTATACATAATAATGCTAAGTATAGATTCATATTCACTGGGGGAATTGTGTCCGCTAGATTAATCCAGGATAGTTCAATCGACATAGCATTAGCACCTTGAGTGAAAGATCCCTAATTCGAATCCTGACCTGGACGCTTTCAATGAGTAGTAAAAATTTCAACGAAAGATACTTAAAAATAATATTTATAAACATCAACTTTATTGGTCAGAAATATGGGCAAGCTGTAGTCTTTTACATATGTCCTGAAACATTTGGATTTTAAAGTAAAAGCTTTTAAAGAGAATAAAAAAATACTAAACATTTTCAATAGCATATTAAAAAATGAGAGAAATAAAAAAATCGCCTGGCCAAAATAGCAGAAGAAAATAGTTCTTGTGTGTCAGTTATAAATAAAATTGAAGCTGTGGAGTTTTCAGCATTTCGAGGAAAATGTGTATATATTTTTCAAGTAAATATTCTTCAAACATTGAGAACAACACAAGCTGTTAGAGTTGTAAAGCATGTAAGGTAAATTAATTTTTTACTTTAATTCAGAAGAAAGTCTTTATATTGTATGTGACTATTTATATTTACTATGCAATATTTGTTCATAAACTATGAGCATATGACTTTACAACTCAGAACCAATTCTAACAGAAGCATATTATGTATACAGTTATTTTTAATTGCATTATAATTTCAGATGAACCTGTTTCTTTCAAATCGTTTGAGAATCGACAAGCAAAGTTAAATCGTCACAGAATCATCACAGTGATAATTAGAATTTTATTAGAGCTCACTACAACGAACAATAATTGTATACTAGTATATGACCGAAAGTGTCGCTTTGAGATATAAATATCAGGAGGCCAATTCGACCCTTTAGTTTATTTAAAAATTTCTCATTCACACCAAAAATTCCTATACTATTCTTTCCTTTATTTATGACACACATTTCATGATTACACAAAGTAGAAATTCCTTTTTCAAAATTTCCGGTACGAAATTAAAAATAATAATGCAAAACTGGCAAGTCTCTAAAACACAAGAAATACATGAAATTACGTTTTTTCAAATTCAAAAATTTTGATGTTGATTTTTCAAAGCGGATGCTGAAATTTTCAAAGATTTTTTTTTTATGCAATAAGAAATGTGTGTCTCAAATAAAGAAAAGAATAGTATAGAAATTTTCTAGTATGAATGTGAAATTTTGAAATAAACTAACGAGCCAAATTGATCCCCTGTTTTTGTATCTCAACACGTCATTTCCGGGCATATATTCATATACAATAATTGTCTGTTAAAGTGATCTGCGCTATCACTCCACAGTTTGTCCTATGATTTTAGACTCACGCTGTATTTCACAAATTGGTCACAATGTGACTTGAAAACATTGTAAAATTTGTCACAATTTCGTCACAATGCTAATGCCAAAGTAGTCACAAATGGCACATTTTTCACAAATTTGTCACACCGTGGCTTCACAAAATTTTCACAATGTGACTTCTTAAACGAGCTCTAAAACGGCCATAACGACTTCACATTTTAGTCTCTGTGATTTCACATCGACGTCACGTGACGTCACATCGACGGTCACAAAGTCACAGTGTTACTTCAAAATGACGTCGCTGTGACTTCACTATGTCTTACGGGTATTTTTATATTTTGAGTGCATTGTTTCAAGGATACATCAAATGTGGAAATAATAATTCGATTATCATCACATGGCATCAAAAATTGACTGATATAAATAAATGTATGTTTCTTTAAAATTACTTTTTTCATAAAAATGTTTTTATCAGGATGAAATAAAAGATTTAGAACACTTTTTCTTCTATTTAAAATTCGAACAGAAGTACATCATGTTTACAACCAACGTCTACCCTCCCTCCTTCCCCGTCATACATATTCATGAAGAAGGAAAAGGATTTGAATTGAATATCTGAGATACCAAAGGATTTTAATCAACATTAAAGGATGTCATTGAATAAGTGGAATAGTTTTATAAAATAACATTTTAATGCCTAATAAAATTATTAAACTGTTATAGTACTCAATCGTTTAGTTTAGCCTATGCAAGAAAATCTTAGAAAAGAGAACTGTTGTCTGTATTCTTTAAAAATAACTTGTTTAAAACGTAGCGAAATAAAATTTAATGAAGTTATGAAAAATCATTTTGCATATATAACGATTTATAACAGTTGCCGTTATTTCTTGAACTAGCCTGTGCAGAAACAAACATGTATATATAGGAAAAAGTTAAAGTACATTACATTTCTTTAAAAAATGTACTATTGACAACAGCTGGTCTTCTACCTGGACAGCAGCCATATACACTTGTTGTAAATTGTTGTCCAGATCTCTCCTTTTAATTGTAAGATGGTAATCAAATCTTGCAATTTAAAGTAATATATTGGAGTAACCAGCGGAGAAGTATGGGTTCAAAGTATTAATTTTACTGAAAAATTTACTGGAATATTCAAGTTATGAAAAGACTTGGTGTGATTTAAGCACGTATTTTTTAATCATTAGTTCTTTTTTATCTAAAATTCATATCTTTAATGATCTCAAATAGCAATAATTTATTTATATTCTTTTTTTATCAAATATAATTATAAAACTGTAAATCATGAATAATTATTTATTAGAAATTTTTTTTTTTGCTAAAAAAATGTGATTATTGATTAAGTAATAGATTTAATTTCAGTTAATATATATATAAAAGTATTTGTCTTCCACCAGATTTGACAAATGCCCTACTCTATACCGGCCTATTTAAACGATAGTTCTGATTGCATTTGCGGCTGGGATTTTTAACATATTAGCCATATTTGAAACAGATGAAAATACTATTTCGGTGATACCATCGTCAATCAAACTCACGAATCCTGACTGCAACAATTCCTTACACTATATTTTTATGTTCGGAAAAATAAAACCAGAATGGAAAGAGAAATAAAAAAATTAAAAGCAATTAGTGTCACACTACAAGATTTAACTAAAAAACTAGTGTACATAACAAAGTAACTTTTTTAAATAAAGTAACATTTATACATGTGTATTCTGTCTTCTTGCGCTTAAGTAAAAATTCCTATCGCTCTTTATTTAAATTAGCAGGCAAAACTAAAAAAGGGTAAGCGAGTGTTAAATGATGAAGCACAGAATTTTTCAATATTAAATAATTTATTGTAAATGCATACATATACGCAATATCTACTCATACTAAGATAAATACAATAGGTAATTATAAATGAAAAACAAAACAATTACACTTACGACATTTTTTGAAAGACTAAAAGCATATATTTTACTTTAAAGTGGTTAACTTTAACGTCTAAAATAGTCCTAAAGAAATGTAATAAGATTGGTAAAGAATAACTTTTGACACTTTAGCAAACCCTGCATATTTCAAAAGTATCTGAAAACAGTAGTCGGCTCTATCTGTTTAAATCTGGCTGTAAATGAATTATTATTTCATCCTTAGTAAATTTTCAATATTATCTATCTCTTGCCTTTAAAGAATGTCACTTTTTTTCAAAATTCAGAAGTTAATTTTTCTTTATTTTTATCAACAGATTCTTAAATTAGAGTTTCAAGTAATGTATGTTACTTTTTTATGCAAGTTTGTCAAATTTATAGACACCACCTTCAACAGTTTTAGGTAAACTATTAATTATTTAGAACTTCGTTATTATGGTCTTTAAACGCAACTTTTTAAAACATTAATTCGGAAATTTGTTTAAATTTACTTAGTGAGGTACACAAGGATACCCTATGTGCTCTTAACATATAACAAGAAGTCATACATATCCCTAAGTGGCTAAAATTCCGTGGTAAGTGGGATGCCTTCTCTTAAATATTTCGTAATAACAGCTTTTCTAAAAAATCGAATTGCAGTTTGTATTTTAGGTTAAACATTGTACAAAAGTTTAATAAACATTAATATATAATGAAAACTAACCTGAAATCATCTATGAAGCTTAAATACATTAAACAATCTGTTTATTAACGTTGGTTTCACATCAGCTTTAAAATCTCAAAAATAAATGAAAAACAGGTCAAATTCATTCAAAAGTCATCCGGGTGACGAAATGTGGCATAGTCAATGAGAATAAGTGCGAAATAACCTGTATATATTTTTAGTTTGAGAAGAGCAGAACCATCTACCCGAGTGGCTCACGTACTTGAATCTACCGTAACTAATATTTTCCAAATTATAAGAAAATATAAGACATTAAAAATCCAGAAACACATCTTAACAAAAATTTACATCAAAACTACAACTAATGATTTTGTGTATTAAAAATCTCGGAAAAACTTATTTTATTCAGTTTTCTTCAAATGAGAGTCATATACTGTAATCTAATTTTTACGCATTTTGGTGCTGTTTCATATAACTACTTTACGAGAATTTGTGAGACAAATTTGTTTCATTTACAATAATAAGCATTCCTAATGGAGATTTAAACTATTTTCTTAATTCTTAATATTACTAAACTTTTTTAAAGTTAGGTATTTCCATTTCGGAAAATAGTTTAACTAGTAAAAAGGATGAAAGCATAAAATATCATGAAAGGAAAACTATGACTGGAGATCCGCAGATTTTATCGAAGTGAAAATAACTTCAAAGAATTTTTTTTCAAAAGAGTGTCTGACCAAACAGAAATAAAAGAAATTCACAGGTGTTAGAGAAGTCGTGTTTAAAGATTTTATAGAAAGTTTTGAATAGAATCGAAAGGAAAATATTCAGTGGGGAGCGCGATTACAAAATTATGTGATTTATCAGATTAATAATGTTGATTTAAATTTTAAAAATATAGGTTTTGGAAATATTTTGCGCAGCGAGAAATATTTGTAGATATTTTTGTCATTGGTTTATAGTTATAATAAAAAAGTTAATGTTAAAACATCATATTTAGTTGAACGGTTAAAGGAAAATCAAATAAAGCACTAACTAAATACTAACTTCGGTATTCTTAAATGGGTTTTTATACAATGGATTAAAATCCAATATTATAATAATTTTATTAACATGATTTTAGTTATCGTAAATATGGAAGACTCAAATTTAAAAATTACATTACATTTAAAATAATTAAGAAGATGACAAAAATTGTTTAAATAGATATTTACTTTCAGCTATAAGCACAGCCTTTCTTAGAAGAGTTAAAAGTGCTATTAAAGAAATTTAAGATCTTTTTTAATGATTTTTGTCCTCTTTTTAAGAAGTTTAGATAAAGTGTAATTTTTAAGTTTACCCTTTCTAATAGATGAATTTAGTATTCTACTTATTTATTTACTGATCTAGATTCAAAACATTACAACATTTAGAAGACGAACTCGTCTTACATCCCGTATATTTTACATTTGTGCCTAAAACTAATCGTTTGTCTATAGTATAGTGTATAACATAAATTAATAAATTGGAATTCCAGTTGTGTGTAAAAGTATTTTTCGAGTCAGTTTGCCAGCAGTTCTCTATTTTATAATCTCTATCATATCATCGTTCGTATCTTTGTTCCAAGTTACAAATGTTTAATTGAAAACTAGAAGTAATGGTATCTAAGAGTTTATCTTTTTTTAAAAAAAGCTGTAAATAACTGTGTTATTTGATTGAAGTTCAAACATCGCTTGTGTTTCTTTAAATAAACGCTTTATTACTTTATTTAAAAGCTTTATTTGTATTTATTTGTAAGATTTAATCTGTAATATTTGTTTATGAATGAAATTCATAAACATACCATAAACCATTCATAGACTTGTATTTATAGACTATGTTAGCATTCATAATTCATATTTCATGTGCATGTTAACACAATGGTATCGGCAAGTAAAATGCTGATTGACGCTAATATTGTCACTTAGAATAATGTAATTTATTTAATGACAAAAAAAAGCTAGTAAATCAACAAAGTATTATGTGAATTCAAAATGGGGGATGGATACCCGAATTTGTAAGTTAAGCACTCTAGGTATTATAATAAGAAAAATCTGAAATTTGACAACAAGGGTAATGTTTGTAAGTCGAGGTAATGGAAAACCTTCTTTGTGCGCAAGATTGGTGGGTAAAGTTGTAGAGAACAATGAATAAAACTTGTAATTTCTTAGACTACTATCTTTATGTTCATGCTCATTTATGTTGCTGTTCGTGAAATAGATAATTCGTTTACTGCCGTTGCATAATCATATTCATGATAAAAGACAATTAAAATACAAATGATTTTGGATAGCGCGCAATGATTTACAACAAAGAAGTAGGAGATTATTCGTTCTTTAAGAATAAATATTAAAGTTGAATATAATTTTAAATTGATTGATAATATCAACCATTGTGCATTGCATCACTGAAAGTAGACATTCCAAATCTCTTATAAATTGCTTTTGAGATATTATGAAAAACAAAACTATAAAATTAATATTAACAATATTTATTCTGAAAACTGCCAGTAACAGATTAGTTAATTACTAAAATTTCATTATGAGTATATATGTCTTGGTGAAACAAATACTTAATGAAATTTACAATACAAATTTATTTTTTATCTGAAAGAGAGCATTATATAAATATCATTTGAAATGAATCGGAATAAAAAAAATATATTAATTTATTATTAGTTTGTGCAGATGTGTAATTGTTTGTTTACAAATATTTGCGATCATTTTTTTTTAAATTAGCACCAAAAAATATATTAAGTTTATCTATCAGTTCACTTGTTTTTTTTTTCAATGCAGGTCAGTGTAATATGTAATTGGATGATATTTTGTTCATCTTTTTTAATAAACATAATAATCGCAAAAATCCCTAAAACATAACATAGCAGCGCTATTTATTGAGTGATATACACTAAAAGCTAATCGGCAACTCTTTTTTGTTCAGGTCCATAAGCAGTTTAATGAATTTTTTTACATTTATTCTTACAATATAACTATTTTGGAATAAAATAATTAAGCATAGCAGCTTCATTTGTTGGATGATATAAACCCAAAGCTAATTCATTTTTTCGTCTAATTTAACCTTAAATTTTAAGTTTGATAATTTTTATACTCCATGCATTAAATCTGAAAATAGTGGCCACAAAAATTGTGTGCCACAGATACTGACAGATACACATTTTCCAAAAATAGTTAAATCGCATTCAAGACATCACGAAATGCGTAAATTGATCAAAAAACGAAAGCAAAATGGATCACGATTCCAATACTTTTTTGTGTGATAGATGAATGTAAAAATAAATCATTATCAGTCTCTTAACTTTATTTTATCCTTACAAGTATTGTATTCGTGAAAATTTTGGAATTCCGGTTTTTGACGGATTTACTTGTTATAGCAGTCAGAAATTCCAAATAAATATACAAAATGGTTGTCTGTGAGTCCGTCTGTCTTTAAGTGGCATAAATGTTGTGGCGCTCTATCTCAAGAATTAATGAACGGAATTTAATAAAAATTTATATTTGGGTAGTTCTTGGTAGTTCCATATGTTAATGCTGGTTAGTTTTTGGTGTAAAACACTCAACAAGTATTTCTGCTAAAATGCAGTTTTTACGATTTCAGTTGTGAAGAACTAATCCATGAATTCCAATCAAACTTGAGATTTGGTTAGTCCTTGTCATGGATTTTATTCTGTTTACGTTTTGTGTCAATCACACAACAGTTGGTGCTGCTAAGTTATCTTTTTCACGATTATGGAATAACGTTATCTCAAGAATTTATGCGCGCATTTTCGTCAAACTTCAGATTCAGGTAATCCTTATTATGAATTGGTTCTATATACGTATGGTGTCCATTGTCCAATACATACATACCAATCCAATACATACATCATCAAACATCAGATTCAGGTATTTCTTGATAATGTTATTGCTGATTGTGTTTTGGTGTAAATTGCCCAACAGGTGACGCTTACTATCCACAATGGCCCTATTTCATTATTTAATGCATGGAATTTCATACTTTTATAATGCTCATGATGGGCATTGATTGTCATTTAATTTTGGCTCTATGATAGTGTGATATCTTCGAATAGTAGCACTATCTGAATATAGATGGCGCAACGATACCGAGATCTGTTTTGTGAGGCAATGCATGTTGGGCAAATAAGATCGGAGATGTAAGAATGTTTTGTTGTTCGGAATGCTGCGTTAGCGGCAGTTGTATTGTAGTGTAAATAAATAAGATGGAACTATAAAGGTTGTTTCCCTGATGAAATTACAGTACAAGTAATTCGAACCCACACGATATTATAAAGTGGCGACGATGATGGAATTATTTACCCATATTAATTTGAAAAGAAAAATATTGTGAAAAAAAAGTAAGCGCCGAAAAAAAATGGCTGTGGAAAAAGAAATTATTTCACTAGGTCGGCTAGAAGAGTATGACTCAATGGTTCCTTGGACTATTTATGTAAAGAAGATGGATTTTTATTTCTGTGCGAATAATATAAAGAACGAAGAAATGAAAAAGAATATTTTACTTATTTCTGTTGGTACGACAACATTTACGATTTTAAGAGACATTATTGTTCCGAAGACGTTAAAGGAGATAAGATATGAAGATCTTTTTTAAAAAAGCTAAAGAACATTTTTCTCCTTGTAAAAGTGAAATCGTGGAAAGATTCAAATTTCAGAAACGTCTTAGAAAGCCAGGGGAAAGCACAGCTGAGTTTGTAAGAGAACATAAAAGAGTGTCTGAATTCTGTAATTTGGGAAATACATTAAATGACCGCCTGCGTGATCAACTTGTGTTCGGAATACAAGATGAAAAGATACAACAAAAGCTGCTGGATTCTAAGGAATTAAATTTCCAGACTGCGGTGGAGATCGCTGAATCGTTTGATTCTTCTGAAGCCGGTGTGAAATCACTACATATAGGCGAAAGTACAGTTGTCAATCAAGTGTGTGCTAGAGGAGAGAAACCGAAACCAGAAAAGTTCTCTCACCCATTTAAGCCCAAAGAAGAAAAATTCGCGTCTGAGAAACCATGTTTCAGATGTTCGAAACACCACAATCCTAAAATGTGCCCTTTCAAGAATGCACAGTGCCATCTGTGCCATAAATTTGGTCACTTAAGAATATGTTGTAGGAATCGTAAATTTATGATGAAAAATGATAAACAGAACAAAAACAGTAAAATTCAGACTGTTCAAGAGGAATACTGTTTCAATTGTGTGGACAACAACTCCAATAGTGTAACATGGCAAAAAAAATGTAAAAAAAAATAGTGTGAATGTTAAATTTGAAACTGACAGCGGGGCGGCGCATACTATAGTAAGTAAATATTTGGCAGAAAAATTGTTCTCAGGTAAGCTACCTTTAATTAAATCTAAAGTTAAGTTACAAACTTATACTAAACATTTTTTAACTGTATTAGGTGAGTTAAAAGTAGATGTTTTTGTTGATGAATATTGTGTACCTGATTTAAAAATGTTAGTTATTAAAGAGGAAGGTCCGAGTCTAATTGGAAAAACTTGGTTAAAAGCATCAAAAATATTTTGGCCTAATGTAAATATGATTAAAATTATTTCGAAAGATGATTTAATTAGAAATTTTCCAAATGTTTTGCTGACGGGATCGGTACAATAAAAGGTCCTCCCGTTTCAATAAATTTGAAAAAGGATGCAAAACCAGTTTTTCTTAAGTCTCGACCTGTTCCGTTTGCTTTGAGAAGAGCTACTGATTTGGAATTGGAACGATTAACAAAATAGGGTATTTTGAAACCTGTCGATCATTCAGATTGGGCTAGTCCTATAGTAATTGTTCCAAAACCAAATGGTACTGTTAGAATTTGTGGTGATTATAGAGCCACAGTAAATTCAAATACAGAAAATGATAATTATCCTCTTCCTAGGATGGAAGAATTATTCTCTAAATTGTCGGGTGGAAAATTCTTTACTGTTTTTGAATTAAAAGATCTTATTTACAACAACCTGTAGATAATGAAAGTAGTAAAATTTTAACTATTAATACTCATAAAGGATTATTTAATGTTTTAAGATTAGCTTTTGGCGTAAAGTGTGCTTCTGGAATGTTCCAGAGAAAAATAGAGAATATATTAAAAAAATATGAGTATGCTGGTGTATTTTTAGATGATGTAATCATAAGTGCTAGGAATGAATCAGAACATTCTGAAAGAGTTGAAAGTGTACTGAAATGCTTTTCTGAGCATGGTATAAGATTAAATAAGGAAAAATTAAAATTTATGGTTTCGGAAGTTTGCTATTTAGGACATAAAATTTCTCAGGAAGGAATTAGACCTAATCCAGAAAAAGTTAATGCTATTTTGAATGCAGCTATTCCAAATAATGTGTCACAGTTGCGTTCATTTTTAGGCTTAATTTCTTATTATAGAAACTTCCTACCTAATATTTCAGACGTCTTAGACCCTTTACATAGATTATTAGATAATATTATTAGATATAATTATTAGATTCTTATACAAAATGGTTAGAAGTAAAGGTAGTGCCCAGGACCGATAGTAGAAATACTATTAGAGGAATGTGAGTGAGGAATTTGAGGGATTTCTTAAAAATAATGGAATTAAGCATACACCTATTCCACCATATCATCCGTCGTCGAACGGACAGGCGGAAAGATACGTGCAAACTGTGAAAAATTGCCTTAGGAAACTGGATAAAAATGACATAACATTATCAATTGCACGGCTTTTGTTAAAAAATCATTCAACTCCTCATTCGGTGACTGGTAAAACTCCTGCTGAATTAATGTTTGGAAGGAAAATTCGAACAGCCCTACATTTGGTATTACCATCAAAACCTAAAATACAGCAACCCCTGCACAAATTTAAGCTTCATGAATTAGTTTTTGTTAAAAAATTTGGAAAGGGGGAGAAATGGGTAAAAGGAAAAATTATAAAATTATTGGGAAGTAGATGGGTTTTAGTAAATAGATGTGGCGAAATAATGTGTAAGCGTCATGTAAATCATTTGAGACGTAACAGAGAGATAAGTTACGAAAAATCTGAGAGAATTGAAGAAAATGACCACAATAACAAACAAATGTCAGAAAGATTTGAAAATATGGGTTACAGTGGTAAAAATTACAATGTTTATGATAATTATGAAAGGGTTAATAAAAACCGTTTTTCTGAGATTAATGGAAAAATAAAAGACTAACGTGATAATGAGAATATTATGGAACCAAACAAATCTCAGCCTTCACATGATATTGTAACAGGTACTGTTGTGAGTAATAAAAATGATGTTATGACAGATACATCTGTAAAGGACACTGTGACTAAAAATAATGATGAGGACTCGAAGAAAAGTGTTCCAGTTCGAAGAAGCAATAGACCAAGATTGTCTGTAGTTCGTTTGAACTACGAGGAGAGGGGTGTGATATCTTCGAATAGTAGCACTCTCTGAATATAGATGGCGCAACGATACCGTGATCTGTTTTGTGAGGCAATGCATGTTGGCCAAATAAGATCGGAGATGTAAGAATGTTTTGTTGTTCGGAATGCTGCGTTAGCGGCAGTTGTATTATAGTGTCAATAAATAAGATGGAACTATAAAGGTTGTTTCCCTGATGAAATTATAGTACAAGTAATTCGAAACCACACGATATATTAGATAGTGAATTTTAAAGTATTATTATGTATGAAGAAAGTTTTCGGATTGGTAGCTAAGTGTATGCCAAGAAAAGATCATTTCTTATAATAATTTTATATATACAATGACAACGAAGGAAATTTTTATTTAAATGCATTTTTCCTTTTATATAAAGCACGTGTGTTTAATAAGATCTCGCATTTTAGAAAATTGACATATTTGAAATACAAGAAATTTACATGTTTGAAATTAGCGAAAAGTTCTTTATCTGAATGTATAAAAAACAAATTTATTAATTTAATATTTGAAAATATTTACAGGTCATCTATAAATGTCACTACTCGTTCGCGCCCAGCTGTTTGCAATGTAAAACTCCTATTCTCTTTATGAAAGATTTCTAAAAAATTTCTTTCCTTGAACGGAAATAAAATGATATTTTATAAATGAATTTTTAATGGATTTTTTAACTGTTCATAGTAGTTTGAAAATCTTTTTTAGAATTTCTGAAAGGGAAATTTTTCTGTCTAGCTGTCTAATTTTTGAGTTTTTAAGCCCAGTACAATTTAAAATACAGACTTTAATAATAAAAAAAAACAGTACATTTACCACTATGACGGTCCTCTATTTACACCAATCCTTTTCTCTCTCTTTCAGTTTTCGATAAAAAAATCTGCGGTTTGATAAAAATCTATGCTTTTTTTTAATAACGAATACCTTTTTATTCTTCCAATTTAGGGATTTTAAATAATTTCTCAAGTAACTGTTAGAATTTTAAAAATATGAGGTTCGAGTACATTAGGAGAGGTCTTAGGTAATCTTTTTAAAAATATGAGACTCGTATCTGTCGTAGTTTTCGCTATCCAACGCAGACACATACAAAGAGACAAAACAATTTGTTATTTTATCAGGCAAGACACGGTGAGATTAAGTATGCAGAATTTTATTAAATAAATAATATTTATATAAATCTATTTTTATACAATATAATTTTTAATGAAAATAAACAACGAGTCGTTTTATGTTATGTACAAAAAAAGTTTTTACTTCAATTTTTTTTAAGAAATAAAAAAATGTTTTGTTTATTTAATACTATTATCATTTAATGCTAAATTAATTAATTTAATTTATCTTTAGATTTTGGCTTAAGCATGTCCATTCAGTGCCAGACAATAGGACGTTTTAATGGATTTTCTAGCAATTATTTAAAGAGAAATAATATTTTTTACTTAGAACAACAATAATGAATTGTTTCAGACATTTGCATTTAAAACTGTCTGAAAGAAATGAAATAACTTTTATTTTATTAAGCATAAATAATTTAAGCAGAGAAAATCTCCTTCTTGATTTCTGAGTAGAGTTTGCTTAAAGTCATTAAAATGATGATATTTCTTGCAATTGTTTAATTACGCATTAGTCTGCATTAATATATTTATCTTTTTTGAAGTTAATAACACAATATTTAGATTATTTAATGGAGAATATATTTATTTTTGCCTATCATATTTTTATAAATATTATAGATAATAATGATATGCATGTCTTTAATTATATTGTTTAAAAATAGTTTTAAAAATAGTGGAAGTATTTTAATTAATTAATAGGGTAATATTTAATGTCTCCTTTAAGCGACACAATGATTGAGGTTTATAAAAATGACATACGAATAGAAAAAAAATTCAAGAAACTGAAATGTTTTTTTTTTTTTTTTTTTTTTTTTTTTTTTTTTTTTTTTTTTTTTTTTTTAATTAAGTAAAACTGAAAGTATAGCCATATTTTAAATTACAATGTGATACACAACTACAAAATTTAAGAAAATTAGTGCAAAATAATTTTCAAAGTGAATTAGAAATTTAGTTCATGAAGGTAGCCAGTTAAACAATGTAATTAGATAAGTTTTAAAGTAGAAAACATAAAAACGCCAAGGAAATAAGTAAAAAAAAATCTTTTTTTTTGGCTCAGAAGTAAGTCCATAGTTTTAAATTTTAAAGCAATTTTATCCCATTATGCCTTAGTTTTTATTATTTACACATAATCAGTAATTATAAGAGTACTCTAGTTGTTCTGTTTGCAGTAATGTATTGGTGTGTCTTAATATAATAGCTTTCTGTAAAGGAATGACAGAGTTTTCCATGCTTAAATTAAACAAATTCAAAATTTCTCCGAAATCTGATTTTTACATATCCTTTGATGGGTATTGTAGGTAAAGATGATTTGAAGATGCTTGAGGCTGCTCATAAACTATTTATTGTAAATATCTATTATCTCAGCTGTTATAGGATGGATCTACGGACAGTCCTTCTGTGCTTCTTTGAATTTAATTCGACCTTATAATTTTTGGAATATAGTCCTAATAAAAGTTTCAGTATTGTCCGTAATTTATGGTAAGTTTGTATTGAATATGGCAGAGCAAGTACTTATTTGAGTAGATTTTTGTTCCTTGTAAAGGAACTTTTGGTTTATATTCGTCTCTTTTGTCTGGGTTTCCTTTCAGAAATGAAATTATAGTTGAGAAAATCGTGAATTTTTTCCTCTTAATTTTATTGTAGTATTCTGATTAGGTGCAGATACATGATTAAATGCACCGGCTTCAATGTTTATCTTTTATTATTGTTGAGCTAAATTTTGTTTATTATTAAATTTGTAGCAATGGATGTGCTGTAAATTTCTGGGAACGAATGTTCCACTGCATAACAAAATATTAATCATATGTTTAACTCGAATTATATGAAAAGTATGTCAGATTAATTTTAAATACTTTACATTACAATACATTCTCTTTACTGCACAAAATACATTTATCTTTTATATAAATTTCTCATAAATTTCTATAACAATCGACATAAATTTAAATATAGGGCTTAATTTAGTAAAAATCTTTACATTATTAAACGCATTAAGGAATTTATTAATGATGCTATTGCTCGCATTCATTTGATTGTTCAAGCGTTTGGATTGACCATCATTGATCAACGGATCGATGGCATTATTAATTAAATAAGCGAAATCTTTCTGAATGGAAAATTGTCATTATTACCTTAAGGAAATAAATTACTTTACTAAATGAAAACGTTAAGCCAAAAACACATATACAAAATGTTTATTATTTCCGAATACTGTAGCTGAAAGACGCATTCATTTAATTAAAAGTAACAGGTAGTTGGTATCAGTATTTAAATTTAAAAATGCAAATTTATAAATTCATTATAAGCATTGATTTTGAATATAGTACATTTATAAATATTTTTAAATGCTATTACAACATATATGTAGTCATCTTTGAATGTATCTAAGAGTATTATTTATAAAAATAATTTTATATTTTTCAAAAATTGAATGCGTTAAATGATTCGTTAATGTTTCTGGAAATAAAAATTATGAAAAACTTTTTTTTTTTTTGTAGAGACCCGCATATTCCCATCTTTGAATAATTAAACATAACCACAAAGCATGTTTGTCCTTTTTCGTTAATTTTATATCATTCAATATTTTATGAAATGCCATTTTTACTCTATTACATGCCAAATCTAAGTGACAGTAAATATCTGGATGAAGAAATCATAATATTTTGAAAACAAAGAATCAAACATGCAAACGTAATTATCAGACACATATTATGAGAATAATATGTAATAACAAACAATTTACGAGAAAGGAATCTTTTTGATTGAATGTTCTCTTTTCATTTCGCAGAAATAATTTTTCGCATTTACATGTATAATAAAAATGTTATTAAATAAGTAACTATATTTATAAAATAATATATTTGTATATAAAGTTCTTTTATGTCCATTTAGAATATAGGGAGCTCATTTTTATTATAAATGGTGTTTTCCCTATGCTGGCGAACAAGCTGGATTGATAAGGGCTATTTTTTGCCGATCATATGCCCAGAGATGCATGTTGAATTGTATTTAGCATAGGTTATAATGGATGGATTTATGGATTAACAATAAGGTCAATAGTGTTTATTTTCTTAAATGTACATAATACTTACTTAATTATATAATTTATTTTCCCCCAAAATTAAAGAAATTCCATTCAAAATATGTTTTCCCTATTTGTAAAGAGATATATTATGAACAAAAAATGCATGTCTCAACAAGGGACTGATCTTCAAAAAATGGCCCTTCTGATTTACTTTTCTTTATCTATGTAAGACAAAAGATAATAATATTTATGAAAGATGTAAAATTTTGATTAAACGCATTATTACCTCAATTTTTAATTTTTACAGCTTTCCTACTTTTGGAGAAAAATAAATTGACAAAATACAGAAAACAATATCTAAATATATACACATGTACGTATGTTTTTACAATGTTAGGTATGCATTTCAAAAAATAACATTGGGTTAAATAATAGAAATATACATTAATTGACGCATTTTTTTTTGTTATTTAAGAGTTCCTCCTTCGCGATATAATACAAATCTGCGTCAGTCGGTTACTGTAGCAAGTCTTTTTTTTTCTCTGATTTATTCCGTTAAGGTCGATGTAAAAATTCAAATTAATCGTACATTTCGGTAAAAAAAGAAAACTCTCAAAAGAGATTAGTAAAATATTGATAAAATGATAATAAAATATTCAAACTGTAGATGTGTGATACTTCAAGTTATTAAGAATGCAACACTTAAGAACCAACTTATGAAAAGGTTTTTATTTCGACATAAAATAACATTATTTATTTTATTCCGATTCTGAAACTAAAAATATAGTATTTGTCACCTTTTATGCTATAATTTGGAATGATTACAATATCAATTTGAGCAAACCAAAAAGAAATTAGCAAAGTTAGAGTATTACACTTTATCTACTTCTGAATCTCAAAAAAGTTTCTAGATCCTCAAATTATCCATAGGAAACATCATTTCTTTAAATTTTATCTTTCATTTTATGGTTTAAGCAATCGATTGCTTCTGAAAATGATGTGGAAGTTTGAAAGCGTTAAAGTTTGCGAAAGTTCTATTTACGTGATAAGAATTTTTCGCTTCTAAAAAAATAATGATTTTCTTTCTTTTCTCTTCCATATAAATTTATTTCCGTTATAAATAAATTAAGCAGAGTTTCGAAAAATTGAGTTCAATGCAAATTTGTTTTAATAAAAAAGTATTTAAATAATTATTTTATCAGTATTTAATTTTCATGCTTATATACTAAGTAATTTGGGAATTTGTAGCTTCAAATGTAACTTTAAATTTCAGTGCATAAGAGTAATTATCTGTACCAAATCTGTGCGAAGGCTTAAGTTGCTTCTCTAAATCACGGATAAATAGAAATAAAACATTGTGATATATTATTAATACAAAAATTCTTTATTTTTGTTGTACGCATTATAGTTCGGAAAGTTACATATTGAGTATTAGGCTATAAATATATCCTATTCAAGTTAAAAAAAATCGCGCCCCCTTTGTAATGGCCTAAAAATACAGATATCAAAATATACAGTTTAGTGTAATCTCGTTCATTTCAAAATTCAACTAAACGTTGTTTATATGTTTATTTAATATTTGCATAACCTATAAAGTCGTATTTTTGTAGAAAAAAATATTACACTACTTATTATCGCACTAAACTCCAACTACAAAATATTTGAATTTTATAATTTCATTTAAAGATCCTATCTTTATGGGGAGGTACATTTATTTTAACAGCTTGATATGCATGTTTACATTTCAAAATGACTTAAACAAAGGTATATTTTATGATGTTATTTGGTAATGGTAAATTAGCAGAATTGCTGCTAAATTTTTCAGCATCAAGATGTAAATATGAAATTTTGCGAAAAACTTAGAGGTATAGAATTGTGCTTAATTAACTTTCAAGCATGCATGTACAACATATTTGTAAGAATACAGTGTAAAATTTCAACTAAATTTTGCCTGAAAGGAAGTTTTGTAATACGCATTGAACGAACATCTTCATTTTATGATTCAAATAAGAGATTTTCAGTAATAATTTCTGCCAAACAATATTTTAGTTAGAATAACTGCATTGATATGAATGTTAATTATAAACGAAGACTTCGATCGTTCTCGGTTTTTGGATTCTACTGGTAATGATATAGCTAACAACAAGATTATTGTTTGATCCGCACCGTAATTTCGAGTCTAAAAAAATCGCAACAAATATTCTATTCCAATATCTACTTCAATCTCTTCTTTTATCCTATCGATATACTTAATCACCAGCTTGCTTCACATTTAACTGAAAATGAACCTTAGCTGAGTAAATTTGATTAATTACGATCATCATGTCAAGAATATACAAATACATCGGATTCACAATAAGTTACAAGGTAAGTGCATTTGCTGTTGCTGCTTCATGAAATTCCAATGTTCATTAATATATCACTTTCGTTTTAATTCCATTTTTGCTATTATTTTTTATCTATTGTAATTTTTCAATGCACTGACATATCATGGCAAATAATATGATCTTGAATATACTCTGTATATTGCCGATCCACTTTATTACGCTGCTTCAGATTGTATTAGCTTATTCTTCCTATTATCTGTAGTGCGGGGTTTCATGAGCGAATTGAATACCTTAATATTTTAACCCTAAATGAAATATATATTATGAGTTAGACTGCAATATAATCATAATAAGATTTCACAAAAAAGACAAAAAATTGATGTTTGGCAATTTTCTATCGTCATTTTTCTTTCGAACACGTTTATTCCAATAAATGATATTTTATTAATAGAGTAAATACCTATTAATGCATACAACAATAAAATTTTCGTAATATTTCTCTATCAATCTTTTACCAAAATTTATGAATTTCACTAAAGAAAGACATATATCGTGACCTTGGTGTTTGTTATTTTTTGCACGTATTTTAGTCATATTATATATATTGATCCGTACATATATATGCATGAATAATTTTGTTTACAATTTTAAGTATATTGATATGCGTAGATCTATATTTTTAATGTAATATTTATAAATCTATGTGTTTAATATTATTTCCTTATATTGTTTGTTATCATTAAAATTTTAAAACATGATAAGTTTTTCTTTAAATAATAAAATAGACCAAATTCTTAAAATGCCAGTAAAAAGCACAATTTTGGAAATAGGGGAAAAATTATTCCTAGAAGATCAGCAGCTGTTATGTAAATTTGAATGATTTGAAAAAGCGAAATTTCTAAAAGAGCATTGTACTAAAGAGAATTCAAAAGATTCGCACAGATGTTAAACCGGTATTTCCAGAAAACTAATCTCGAAAGTTTTTGAATATCAATGGGACGAAAAAAGTTGAGCTCATGTGAATTTAAAATAAAAAATATGGGTGAAGTACAGTATAATACTTTTACATACGAGACGTTTTATTTAAGAATACATTTAAATGGAAAACACTGAAAATTTAAGAAATTGTAGATTTTGGCAGAAAAAAATGCATTTCTTTAAAATAAACTTCTTGATATCAGAAAGAAGAAAATGTCACATATAAATCAAATAAATAATTCACAACATGTTGTCATGCTATATATCATGATCTTAGACTTTCTTATTTTTTACACTTATATTAATTATATCATATATAGTGTTCAGTAAAAATACACATGCATGGATATATAAAATAATCTATATGAACTATGTTGATATATGCGTAGATATAAGCACTTTAACATAATATTTAGAATTCTACAGCTTTATTGTCATCATTAAAATTCTATATTACAAGTATTTCCTTAATGATAAATTAAATGATAAAATAGATTGAATTCTTAAAATGCCAGTTCAAAGCAAAATTTTCAAAAAAGGGAAATTTTATTTCTAGAAGATAAGCAGCTCTTATGTAAATTGCAGTGATTTCAAAGATCAAATTTTCAAAAGAACATTGTATTAAAGAGTATTCAGAAGAATCGCACAGATGTTAAACAGGTATTTCCAGAAACAAATCTCGAAAGCTTTTGAATATCAATGAGACAAAAAAGATTGTGCTGCATGTGAATATAAAATAAAAAATGTGGGTGAACTACTGTTTAATACTTTTATATATGAAACATTTTATTAAAAAAAGCATATAAATTAAGAACACCGAAAATTCTGGGAAATTGTAGATTTTGAGAGAAAAAAATTGTATTTCTATATAATAAACTTGTTCTTCATATTATCTGTAGTGCGAGGTTTTATGAGCTAATTAAATATACCTTGATATTTCAGCTTGAAATAAATGTACATTGTGTGTTAGATTGCCAAAATTATCATAATATGTTTTTACGAAAAGAAGCAAAAATTGATGTTCGGCAATTTTTAGTTGAACACTTTTTTTTAATGTTATTGCATTTATTAAGCAAATAGCTGTGAACGTATACTTACAGTTAAAATTCCTTTAATTTTTTACTACTAAGCATTTACTGGAATTTATCAATTTCATTAAAGTAATATTCATAAACTGAATTTTTGTTTTTTCTGAGTTTCTTTGAAACTATTTTATTAAGAAACTAGTTGAGGTATATCATGACCTTAGTTGCTGTTATTTTTTTTGCACTTATTTTAATCGTATTATACAATTAAACTTTTAATCATATTATTCCGCACATGCACATATACATGCATGCATAGATAATTTTCTATAATAATTATATTTATGAACGTGTATACATATACAGTCAAACCCCGTTAATACGCGCCCTGCTTAATACGCGAAACCGCTTAATACGCGAATTTTCTTTGGTCCCTTGAAATACTCCTATCTTACGCGTATAAAAACACCCCCTTTAATACGCGAATGGTTAATACGCGAACCCGTTTAATATGCGAAATTTTATCAGCCCCTAGAAAGAAAAACCTATGTTTAATACGCGAATGAGCTTAATTCTAAACATACGAATTTTTAGATGAAGTATTTTCCCAACCATTTTATGCAATAATTATTTAACTTATTTTTTATACAACAATTATTTAAACCCAATTAAATTGAGCATTTTTTCCCTCAAAACCACACGCTGACTAGATTTGGACCCCGATCCCAGGCTAGCACAAGACTGCCCAATCAAAACTCTTCCAATGAAATCTCATAAGCGACACGATGCTAGCGTTGCGCAAAAGTTAAAAACATTATGTCTGCTTTGAGAAACACCTGTTTTCATTTGGTGAATATATAAACCACAGTGTAAAATTTTAATGGAAATTCAAATATTAAAAAAAAAAAAATACAGCAGTTAGAGATTTTTAACTTATGCATTTCTGCCTATCATGAGACGCTACTTAAGTATATGTAAATTAAAAAATAATTGATACAAATCTTTTTGAAATCAGTAAACACCTGAGTATTTTGTTGTGATTTCGCTCGCTTTCTGTACGCATAGACTCGGAAAATCAAATTACTCAAATTAGAATGTATCTCCAATTCAATATATTTCTTGTGATTTTTGTCATTTAAAAATATAAATGTAGACAAAAAAGGAATTAAATTTCTAAAATCATACAAATTTGATGTTCATGTAAGGCTCATTCATCGCGGGCGCGGGCTGCACGAGTCAGCTAGTTTTTATAAAAAGCAAAACTGAAAAGAACTTTTCCCCATAATTAAGAAATTATGTGACCCCCCCCCTCTCCCCTAAACTGGAGCGGTAGAACCAATATATGGAGCATGCGCTACAATCACAGATTAATCACCTGAGTATTTCCAATCGCTGTTTCATCTGTGCTACGTTATTTTTAAAAGAAGAGAATCGCTTGTCTCTCCCAGTATTATCTAGTCTACAATATCTATCTATGATTTTAAAATCTAGTCTAAACTATGGCGGAAGGAGTAAAATATATTAAACGAAAGGCTCTCTCCATCACTGAGAAGTTACAAATTATAAATCAATACGATGCCCAAGTTGTCTCAAATAAGTCTGTGTTTGCCAAAGAAAAAGGCATACCCAGGGCCCGACTTAGACAGAGGGGGGCCCTGGGGCAAATATTATTAGGGGGGCTCCCTTCTATCTTAAAATTTCTCATAAATTATACTGAAGTGACTATAACTGAAATTCATAACTATTGTATGTGTACATAAATTTCCTACCAAGTACTATTCACATCTATATACATAATAGCAGAAGAAAGACAACTTTAAGAAATTTTTCCGATTACAGGAATTTGAGGATAACTGTGAGGTCTTAAGGAGGCATTTTGCATGGAAACAGAGGAGGTAGGAGGAAAAAGATCCTTAAAATAAAAAAAATGGTCACTTTTGACCATTTTTTATTATTTGACACTCCTTTAACGAAAAACTTACATCTGTCCTTGGGGGGCCCGGGGCAATTGTCCCTCATGCCCCTGCCTTAGTCAGGCCCTGGGCATACCTATGTCAACTTTAATACTTTGTTAAAGAATAGGAATTCCATCGTTAATCAAGCTGTGATTGGAGGAACAAAGAAACAAGAAAATGAAAATCGACACGTTTGAGGACATGGAAAAGGCCCTTCACGAGTGGTTTGTTCAAGCGCGCTCTACGGATATCCCAATAAGCGGTTTGTTAATACAAGAAAAAGCTTCTGAAATCGCAGCAAAAGTGAGATTGCTAGATTTCAATGCCTCAAATAGATGGCTAGATCGACTTAAAACTCTGAAAGGCATAAAATTCAAGCAAGTGTGCTGTGAGTCAGCTTCAGTCAACATTGAAGATGTTCACTGTTGGGAAATTAATGTACTTCCGCAGCTTGTAGAAAACTACTCACTTCGAGATATTTACAATGTGGACGAATTTGGGCTTTTTTACAAGCTGACACCCAATAAAACTATGGCCATAAAAGGAGAAACATGTCATGAAGGCAAACTGAGCAAAGAGCGTCTTATTATTCTGCTCGGTGCCAACTCTAATGGATCAGATAAATTAAAGCTGCTGGTCATAGGGAAATCATGCAACCCGCGATGCTTTAAAAATGTCAAGAATTTCCCCTGCCAGTACGAAAGCCAGCGTAGAACATGGATGACGGGCAACATTTTTACAACACGGCTTCGTAATTTTGGTCGGCGTATGAGAAAAGAATCACGCCATGTGTTATTGCTTGTGGACAACTACCCTGCGCATCCAAAATATAACGAAGACCTGAATAATGTCGAAATAGAATTTCTACCTCCAAATTTGACTAATGTCACCCAGCCAATGGAACAAGGAATAATTAACAGCGCCAAAGTAAATTGCAAGATTCATGTCGCAGTATAGGCGAGTGTCACAGCAACAACAATTACAATTGCATTCACCTCTGCATTCACAAAGCGGAAGTCGCGATGATATCATTTACATGGTGCCAACCTCGCAATCTTGTGTTGAAGAAAATTGGTTGGCTGCACAAGAAACTGTTGGGGAAAATTTTGTCGATTTAGACACGTTCATTAATATCGACAAAGATCTAGTTACCTGCGAACTTAGAGGTCTGGATGATATCATCATCGATGTAACTGCGACTGACAAACCGAATGAGGAGGAAGAAGATGATGAATCTACGCTTCCGGGTCCTTCTCCATTCACCAAACTTACACATACAATTTCATAAGACAAAAGACGTCGTCACCACACGAAGAACCCTCAAAAAGTGAACTTTACAACTACCTAAATGAGGATGAAAACATCATGGTGATGGCGCGACCGCATGTTGAACAGGCCAAAATTGACAGCTACTTTTCCAAAAAAGTAATTTTTATGACATAATTGACTTCAGTAAGTTTTTTTTTAAATTGACTTTTTATTATGAACATTATTTATTATCGCTTCTATCTGTTCTGTATAGCTAACAAAGATTTCAATTTTGTTAACATTAGTTTTAATTAATATAGTTCGCAGAAATTTTTGTGTTTGCCTTATTCAATTTTATGTGTCATACATAATAAATCTGAATTTGAAAAGACATAGGATTTTAACTTGAGAAAATAACGATTTTTTGAATTTTCAGCTTTCAAACGTCCTTTTATAATAAGCACATAATGATTAAAATAAATAAAATATAATTTTATGTCTAAAAAACGCTAAAAATTGACAAAAAATGTGTTTTTTCCGCATACATTGTTATTAGATAGATCACTCGAAGAAAATTCACAATCTTTGGTTAATACGCGAACCCGTTTAATACGCGAATTTTGATCAGACCCCTGACTCGCGTATTAACGAGGTTCGACTGTATGTCATGATACGACGATGGTGAACATTCTTCTACTCACTAAAAGTCAACAGTGGAATGAACTGAGCAGTCGTTCCGGCAGTTTGACCAGCGGTGGATGAGTTTATTGGGGTATATCCCCATAAGAAAGTTCAATCAAGCATTCTTTAAATTAATTTTATTAGAACTCATAAATAAGTTAAGTTCTTTCCCGCAATCACCTTGGCACTCTCATCGAATAACTTCCACTTCGCCAACTTCGTGACTAAGTTACGTCATCCCATCTTACAATTTATCGGGAAAAATTATCGGGCGTCCAAGCAGTTGAAAGGCAAGATGCATTCTGAGCTCCTAAAAACCCAAATGAGAAAGCCACATTTGCATGACAAACTAGCCTCATCCTCACTCCGCGTCAATCATTTAAAATCCAACCAGGATTAATCTGAGTCTACGCAATAAAAATGATCACCTCTGATTGGCCTAGGAGGCGTGTACCTCGGGTAAGGATTATATCTTGTCTCGCAAATAGACAAGTCTTTTAACATCCGCGCATTAACACAGATCACTTGATGTTAAATAAAAAATAAAATTAAAATCCCTAAAATATTCTAAAAAGGAAAGATTACGAAATAATTTCCCGCCTTTTTGAGAAACAAGCTATATATTATTAATAAATTAAATAAAAAAAGGACTTTAGCTGTTAAAAGATTAATATATTACAAAACTAAGATTAAAATATGTTCCACAATTTTAGAATTAAAAACGCAAAGAGAGCAAAATGGCGCATTTTTTTTATTTTATTACAAATCCCCCCTCCCAGAAAGACGGGTGGAAATGTAGGTCTGAGACCTGCAAGTTCACAGAAAGGGAGATGATTCAGACTTAGATCACGAAGTTGTTGATATATGTAATAATAATTAGATACTAAATAAAAGAAAAATTAATTAATTTTTTTATAAATATGGAATTCAAATTTAGGCACACTAAGGTGATCCGTGGAATAACTTTAAATTTACATACAATAAAATAGGCATCAATAAAAATACAAGATAAGATCTTGTTTAAAGTATACATCATAAAGTAATTTGAAAATATAAGTAATTACTCGTGGTATATTTTTAAAATAAAAATGAAAAACAATAACGCCGAATCCTCCTTGACAAAAATAAATCCAGACAGGATGAAGAGATTTAGTAGAGATTTCATGAAATCAAATCCAAAAGTTTGGTCCACAATGCTCGTCCAAAAAGTTACATTTGGAATTGAATAGTTCGCTACATCCTTTCAAGAAGGTCTAATTATATCATTATAGACCATCTAATTTTTATCATCTAACATCAGGATATTGATTCAGTTCGTTTTTGTAAGAAAGTCCTAGAACAATTATAATAGTTCCATTTTTGGAACTTTTGTGAAAATATTTTTTATAATCATATTTTTAGATAATAACACATTTTATAATATAGTAATAATAAATTTTAACAATGTAATAAACAAACAATATAATAAAGAAACATAATAAAGAAAAATACTAGTATAAGTAAATATCATAAGTATAAGTAAATCTCATAATGTGTATAAGTAAATCTCTTAATAAGTAATAATAAATATCAAAAAAGACATTCTTTAAATTCTAATTGGTACACTTAATCTCATTTATCTCATCTCAGGTATTTTTGGGATGAAATATAGAGAGAAGTGAAATAGAATAAAGAATACAAACAATTATGTAATAATTTACTTAATCTTGTAATTCGAGTACAGGATTAAGTAGGAATATGTAGAAAAAATTTTAAAATGTAATATGATAAAATAAAATAAAAAAATTGTTCATGTTTGAGAATGCACGTGACCTTTAAACTACTAAGATTCTTAAAAAGAAATATTAATAAATAATAAAAATTAAGATCTATTCATGTCAAATAATTACGCAATAAATATTCTCTCAGTATGATAAAACATTGCAAGATGCAAGAAGGAAAGAGAAAAAGAAACAAAATTAAATTCTAATTGACATGTACTTGGACTGGAATGCAGAAGTAAAGAGAGAGAGAAAAAAAAAATTAAAATAAAGTGATAAACATTTTGTTACTTGACAAATAATTAATTTAATGATTGATAGATTAAATTTAATATTACAAATAGGTTCAGGGGTTATACAGATCTTTTACTTGTGAAATATGCGTCGCATTCGAACGAGAAAACGTTCAGTTGTGAGGTATGCTAGAAAACAAAATTCTTATAAAAGTAATCTGAGAACAACATCTTCCTGTGCATTTAATGAGAAACCTGTTAGTCGTGAGATATGCAACCAAATGATGTGTGAAGATTGCGTAGACTCAGATTAATCCTAGTTGGATTTTTAAATTGATTGACGCGGAGTGAGGAGGGGGTAGTTTGTCGTGCAAATGTGGCTTTCTCATTTGGGTTTTTAGGAGCTCAGAATGCATCTTTCCTTTCATTTGCCTGGACGCCCAATATTTTTTTCCCGATAAATTGTAAGATGGGATGACGTAACTTAGTCACGAAGTTGGTGAAGTGGAAGTTATTCGATGAGAGTGCCAAGGTGATTGCGGGAAAGAAATTAACTTATTTATGAGTTCTAATAAAATTAATTTAAAGACTGCTTGATTAAACTTTCTTATGAAGAAATACCCCAATAAAATCCACTGCTGGTCAAACTTCCGGAGCGACTGTTTAGCTCATTCCACTGTTGACTTTTAGTGAGTAGAAGAATGTTCGCCACCGTTGTATCATGACACTGATTTGTCGGTAGGATCAAAAATGAACCGGCGTACGACTTTTGAGAAAAGGAATTTATCGTGGCTTAACAGATACAAACTGACCCTTTGTCTGAGAATTGCTTCACAGCAATGATTGTGCATGCGCCGTTTCGCCGAGCTTGAAACTAATTGCTGGAACTTCTGCCTTTGATTTTTCCCATTTTAAACAAATATGAGTCGTAAAAGTTATGCCACTGGTGTTGAAATAAATCCAAAAAGAAATTTTGTCTCAAAAAGGTAATCTGAGACCAACATCTTCCTGTGCATGTAATGAGAAATATTTCAACTGTCAAAAGTATCGTCTTATGAAGTTTTGTGTGTAATTATGTTTGGTATCTACATCTACAGATCTTTTACTTGTGAAATATGCGTCGCATTCGAACGAGAAAACGTTCAGTTGTGAGGTATGCTAGAAAAAAAATTCTTATAAAAGGTAATCTGAGAACAACATCTTCCTGTGCATATAATGAGAAGCCTGTTAGCCGTGAGATATGCAATCAAAATTTACCAAAAGACCACCTGCTGAGTAGCTGCAACATCATTTGCTTTTATTTATTTTCTAGATAACAGTGCTGCAAATTTTTGATCAACTTTCGCGAGTTATTATTATTATTTTTTAAATAAAATCTAGGAATGAGATCCAGTTATGCCTAGAGGTGACTGTAAGTTATTATTTATTATTTATCTTATTTGTTTATTGTTTACGAAATTTTAATAATAATTTCTTTTTTATTATTCTTATTACAGATATTTAAAAGAAATAATTTTGTTCTTAATTGAAATTTTCTGCTCAAAGAAATTTTATTTAACTTTAAAGGTGTTCTTAGTACGAAAAATGGAATTCTTTTGTTCTTAAAAAGTTCACTGTTGCTAAATTTATAATCAATACGTAAAAGAAAATATTTTTGTTCTTAAAATTATTTGTTGTGTATTTCCTATGTATTGAAAACTGTGATATTTATTTATTATTTACTTATTTATTTATTATTTATTTATTCCACATGAATTTAAAGCAAGATTTGATTTATTTATTTATTTATTTTAATAGTTATTATCCTATTGAAGTGTAGCATTTAAATATTTTTCGTATGAATTATACCTCTTTTATGTTATTAAGATCAGGATTAGTAAAGGAAGAAAAATGTCAAAAAATAATTTTGATATTGTACCTTTTGACTTTGAGTCAGCTAAGAATATTTTTAAATGGTTTAAACAATTTGATAACGAATGTTCTGGAGAAAATTAGATAATGACTGGAAAAACTTCACCTCTCGAAATTTTTAAAGGTGATGTATTAAAGGTTTTTATTAATGAGTGTTTGGAGTGTGCTACTTATGATGAAATAGTTGAGATTTTAACAGAAAAATTTATTCAGGTTAGAGTCCCAAAATTTTTTGAGTTTACCTCTTTAAAGTTAAATGATCTAAGTGATTTAGATTCTTATTTTAGAAAGAAAGTTGAGATTGGAAGACAACTTCAGCTTGGGGAAAATTTAATTATACAGGGATTAACTGATGGACTTAAGCCTGAATATCAAAATTGTTTTATTGTAAATCCTCCTTCTAATACTCGTGAATGGTTTCGCATTGCTAAACAATTAGCAGCGATTCCAACTCATACCCCTAATAACAACAACAGAAATTTTCAACAAACTAGACCTATGCACAATCCCAATACTCATCCTAGACATTGGGCTCGACCCACTTCAAACAACCCAACCCTGAATCTAACAGATATGAGTCATAAAAGTTATGCCGCTGGTGTTGAAAGATATCCAGAAAGAAATTTTTCTCAAAAAGGTAATCTGAGAACAACATCTTCCCTGTGCATATAATGAGAAGCCTTTCAACTGTGAAAAGGATCATCTTATGAAGTTTTGTGTGTAAATTATACTATATTTGTGTGTATATTATATTTATAAACGTGTATATATATATTAATGTTTTATTTATTATCCATAGTTTTATTGCTATTTCCTTATACCGTTTATTATTATCAAAAATTTATATTAAAATAAAAAATTTTTTAATCATTAAATAGACTGAATTCTTAAAATGCCAGTTCAAAGCAAAATTTTGAAAAAAAAAGAAATTTTCTTTATAGACGATCAGAAGCTGTTATGTAAATTTGAATGTTTTCAAAGAGCGAAATTTAAAAAAGAGCATTGTACAATGTACAAAAGAGAATTCAAGAGAATCGCACAGATGTTAAAACGATATTTTTCAAAGACAAATCTCGAATGTTTTAGAATATCAATGAGACGAAAAAAGTTGCTGCTGCATCTGGAACATATAATAAAAATTATGTGTGAAGTACAGTTTAATACTTTTATATATGAGACGTGTTATTTAAAGATTCCATATAAATCAAGAACACTGAAAGTTTTGGGAAATTGTGAATTTTGACAGAAAAAAAATTGTATTTCTGTATAATAAACTTATTGATGTCAGGAAAAAAAAATATACATAAATCAAATAAATAATTTGCAACATGTTGGCATGCTATTTATTTCTACCTTAGTCTCTGCTATTTTTTGCACTTATTTTAATTATATCATATATTTTCATCGGCACAAATACACATGCATGCACAAATAAATTGGTTTCTGTATTAAGTATATTGATTTATGAGTATACATGTACTTTAATATAATATTTATAATTCTATAGGCTTATTGTTATTTTCGCATATTGATCGTTATCCTTAAAAATATATTATAATATAAATATATATTTATATTACAATAAGTATTTGTAAGTGATAAAATAGACCAAATTTTTAAAATGCCAGATTAAACTAAAATTTTGTGAAAATGGGAAAATTTATTCCTAGAAGATCAACAGCTGTTATGTAAATCTGAATGATATCAAAGAGAAGAATTTCAAAAGAGCATTGTACTAAAGAGAATTCAAAAGAATCACACAGACGTTAAACCGATATTTTCGGAAGAAAAATATCGAAAGTTTTTGAATATCAATGATACGAAAAAGGTTGCTGCTGTGAATATAAAAAAAATTATGCGTGAAGTAATGTTTGATACCTTTATATATGAGACGTTTTATTTAAAGAATGCATATAATTGAAGAACACGGAGAGTTTTCGAAAATTGTACAGTTGGCGTAAAGAATTGTATTTCTGTATAATAAACTTGTTGATGCTAGAAAGAAGAAAATGGCATTGATACACCAAATAAATAATTAACTAATTATAATACTGCTAGAAAAAACACAACGACACTTGTCTGAGGATGGTATGGTTACGTTGCAAAATAAATTATGAAAGACAAACTAAAATATTACTTTAAGCAAGCTTGATGTAAAGTTTATAAAATCATGTTACTACCATGAGTATTATAAGAGTTAATTTTATGTTAAGTTTTAATTTTAAATTTGCAGGTATTCTCCGAAAACAAAAATATAGAAAAATATTTTTCTTTTCTCTTAAAACAATCTTTATTAACTCTGGTATCTCAAGCTTTTTCATTCTGTTTTTGCATCTATTTTGCAAAAGATCATTTGAAATTTATTTCGATTATTCGATTTAGTTTTTACGATTTTTTTACTTTTTCTTAAACTTTTAAAATGATACCTATGTTATAATGTTTTAAAAATAAAGGAAAATAATATTCTTGCATGATAGCACATTATGTTTAATATACAAAATCGAACTTTTGCAAATTGTGTTAAACACGGTGATACAGTTCTTTTGATAAAACAAAAATTACTAAGAATGGAGAAATTAATAATAGTAACTCCTGCTACTTCAGTAAATCTCTCTTTATTTATAATATTTCTTTTTGTGTTAAATGGACATTCAATGTGTTTTTAAGATATAATGTTGCATTAAAAGAGCGTTGTAAATAAATATTACTGCAAATAACTGACAGAATTGTGAATATTCCTAGAATTAAATTCACTTATTAAATCTAAGGTTTATGCATGAAAAAAATTATTGCATACGAAATTCTAAATACATTAGAAAAGTTTCTGTATTTAGAGCAAAGCTTTGCAGTAATTCCATATTTTAGTACCAAAGAACACTGAATGCTAATGAATAACTTTGTAATGCAAATCTGCATTATTGAATTATTCATTCACGAAGTATTCATTCGCGAAGCTTTAACACTAGTAGTTAAATCTTCACAAGTGAAAAGTTAAACTTCTTTAAATATGTGAATTACTTCCCTCATTATTTGAATAATGGGCTTTAAATAATTCGTATGACTATTATTAAATATGCATTGTCACTGGCCGAATCACATAAAAATACATTAAGATGTCATCTATTTTATTTATTTATAGTTTAAAGTACTTTTCCTAGATGTACTAAAACTGTATAAAACCAAAGATGGATTTTAATCTGTTTTAGAAGATTTTCGTAACAGTTTAGCGCAATTCAATGTTTAATCTAGAAAAAATTGGAAAGGAATAATGGCACAGTGAAAAAATGGTATGGCAGGAGAAATGGCACAATGAAAAAATGGCATGGCTGGAGAAATGGCACAGTGAGAAAAATGGCAGGATTGGAGAAATGGAACCGTGAAAAAAAGGCATGGCTGGGGAAATGGCACGATTAGTGAAGAAAAAGAGCATTATTAAACATAAAATAGAGCATTATTAAACATAAAATAGAGCATTGAAGGAAAAAAAGCAGAAATTATACTAAAAGAAAATATTAAAAAACAAATTCGTCGAAACAATATCTCGAAGTTTCTTAAAATGTTGCAAAAATTGTACTTGACTCCAACCCATCAAACATAAAAGACCCTCATGAAAAGTCCAGTTCCTCTAATTGATAAAGGATATTATGGGATATATAGAAATTTTATGTAACGGGAACAACAAAATTTCTTATAATAGCAATTTTCTGTATCATTATAAGGCTGCAGCCTAACTTTTTAAGTGCGTTCTTAACTATATATATACGAACACCTATAACCGTCGTTCAGTCCGTCTGTTTGTCTATATGTAACAGAGCAAAACTACCTAATCGAATCGCTTCAAATTTAAAATGTATGCAGATATCTTCGAATCATTACAAATTTTTTAAAAATCAATGTGTAGTTGAATTATAAAGGTAATCAAAGAATTTCGTCATATTACGGCCAATGGAAATAAGTAGTTTCAAGTGCATTTTAATGATGTTACACACTTTCAAACATAATAAAATTTATATATATATATAAAGTATATACTAAATTATCTTTCAATTCAATCTGTGGTGCAAAGAATATTTAACATTCTTTTACACGGCAACGCAAATGCATTCCATTACACAATGGTATATGGACAAAATTTTTAGGGGGTGCATTTTAATTATACTAGACTATTTTACATTTTGTGAAATTGATATATGTTGCTGAGGTTTACCACAAGTTACTTCCTGTATAATATAAAGCAGATATTATTTACAGATATACACTAAAGTTTTCTGTTACTATAACGTATCGAGGTATTGAATACTATTACAGAAAGAACGGATTATTTTTTTTAAACTTAGAGGACAAAAGCAACTCATTTACTACACTTGACTTGCAATTTCCGTCTTGTTATTATTAGACGTACTTTTGACATTTTCTCTGATACCCACTTGCACGAAGAAGTGGATAAAATTAAGTTCATTGGTTTATTAGTAACGGTTTCCCCACTTAATTTATTAAAAAATGATCTTTAAGCTTAAGCACGCAGAAGCAATTAAAATAGAATCTATTAGTAGAAAAGAAGTTAAATTTATCGCTGTTGATTGCAGTAACTAATTTATACGAAAAATTAAAATACTTCTTAAAAAATATACTATAACGTTTCTTAGCAACAGATAATACCAAATTAATTAAACCTGCGCAAAAGGAAGAGTTGATCCTACTGCTATGGACCAGAACTTGGTAGTTTATATAACCCCATACAGAAATAAAAAAGCAAATGAAATACTAATTTACATTAGTATGACCACAAGAATATTCTTAACAAGAGTCAAAGATCATAAGTAGTATACTAATAAAAATAAACTGTCTACTGTCCTATCAAGACTGTTTCAAACTAATGATGTAGACATCCTTTTTAATACTGAGAGATTCATCATGATACTGATATTAACAGTACGTGCAATTCTAGAATCTTTAGAAATGTTAACGCAGGAAGATCACTCTTAAAACGAAAGAACAGATTTGGCTTCTCATGAAAGAGCTGTAATTAATTCGATTAATTTAAGTTGCGTATTTAAATTATTCATCTTGATCTAAATTGCTTAAAACAGCTTTTTCACTCGACGTTTTTTCAACTCATTACGAAAAGCTGACTTTCAAATGGTGAAATGAGTTTATTTCGGCTCAGGTTGAGTTATTTAATGGCTGAGGTTTTAAGAGAGCTGGTAAATATAGTAATGACGTATTATCATACCAAATTCAGCTTTTCTGATTTAATTTGCTTGGTATTATATGATTATTTGCTCTCCTAAAAGAATTTAGCTTTCTCCACCTTCCCCCACTTCCGTTGGTAATGGTTATGACATCCTTTCTCAAGCGACTAGAGTCGATTTTTATCATTTTAGATTCTAGTATTTTTTTATTGTGGAAAACACTTGTATGTGTTTTATTGAACCTATATAATGATGTGTATTGATAAAGCATTTTTTAAAAGATTTTTTTAATAACTAAAGAAGATATATTTCTCAAACTGAGTATTTAAAAAACTCCTTAAATTTTCTTTTTTTATTTTTTATGCAAATTCCTTTCATTTTTTTGTGTCTTGCATAATCAAAAACTATCAATAGAAATTTTATAAATTCTAATAGAGTCAAATTGTAAAATATTTAAGTCATTTAAATTTTAATTAGTTTAAAATAAATATTTGTTTTTAGAATACTTTACAAGCAACTCCACTCTTTTTATTTATATTCTTACCTAAAACAAAAAGATTAATGAAATTTAAGTGTTAGATGTTGATGAAATTATTAAAAAAATAAATAAAATGTTTCTTTCAAAGAACAATCTTCGAATCGCCCACGTAGTGATTTTGTAAACGTTAGTTTTTTTTTTTTTTTTTTTTTTTTTTTTTTTTTTTTTTTTTTTTTTTAAGTTGTTAATGCAATGTTTTAAAAGTTATTGTATACAAATTTTACATAATGTTTAAAACGCGAATAAGTATTTTATGAAATATTTTAGCTTAAACTTAAATGTGTTTCCTAGAATAACAGTTTCGCAAATTATTGAATATCGGAAGCATTTTATTAAAAATAACGAGTGAATTTTGAAAATTTAAAATAAATCGATGGATTATTCTCAGAAGTTATTTATTTCTGAATATTAAAGAGCTGTTAATATTTCAAAGTCTTTAGTCTTTTGCATATTCTTAGTTTTTATATTATCAAATTATTTATAATTTATATTATTATTACTTATATTATTTTCAAAATTGCCAATAATATTTTTGTAGCTTACTATAGAATAGTATTTTACTTTGTTGTTTATGATGATTTAGCAAAAGTTCATCTAATGTTCGTAAATTTTATTATTGTACATGTTCATTATCAGTCCTCCTGAAACAGATATGCATTGACTACCCATCCCTTAAAAGACCATATGCAATTTGCGCATTTATTCCCATTCCATGTTTCTGCTAAGAATTATGAATTAAAAAAACAAAGATACTTTAAATAAATAAAAAAAAACTATTATTGTAAATGTAATTCAGATATTTTAAATATTAACTTTTCTAAAATAAATGACGATTATGTATTTCTATTTCTTTACCATTATATTATTAAATGGAACAAAAATCATGTATCATTATTAACACACATCTAGCTCAATAATTAGGATAAAAAATAGATAGTAATTAACATTAAATAATTAACTAAATGGTTTTAAAAGTCAATTCGATGCGAATTTACTGCGACTTTGTTGCATTCTAAAAGATTTTTCTTTATATAAGAGAATATCTCAATCAATCAGTTTTTGTTTGTTAACAGAATCTTACTTTTTTTTCAATTAGCTGTCTATTGCTTCTTTTAAAAAATCAGTATCTAGAAAGCATAGTCTATAATATTGTAAATAAATATTACTTCAAAAAAAATGACTTAATTGCCATTAAATCTACTTATTAAATCTAAGGTTTATACATGAAAAATTATTATATGACGAAAATCTAAATCCATTAGAAAAGGTTTTGTATTTAGAGCAAAGCCTTCAGTAATACCATATTTCAGTTCCAAAGAAGTCTGAATAGTACTGAATAATTTCGTAATGCAAATCTACATTCTTGAATTATTCATGTGTGTTCATGCGAGAATCTTTAACACTACTAATAAAATCTTCGCAAGTGAAAAGTTAAATATCTCTGAATATGTGAATTACTTTCATCCTTATTTGAATAATAGCGTTTAAATAATTCTTAGGACTATTATTAAATATGCATTGTTAGTGGGCGAATCACATAAAAATACATTAAGATGTTATTTATTTTATTTTTGTATAGTTTAAAATACTTTTCCTTGATGCACTAAAACTGTATAAAGCTAAAGATGAATTTTAATCTATTTTAGAAGATCTTCGCAACAGTTTAGCACAATCCAATGTTTAATCTAGAAAAAATTGGAAAGGGAAAATGTCATACTGAAAAACTGACATAGCTGGTTAAATGTCATGGTTGGTGAAGAAAAAGAGCATCGTTAAACATAAAATAGAGCATTGAAGAAAAACCAGCATAATTCATACTAAAAGAAAATGATAAAACAAATTCGTCAAATCAATGTTTCAATTTTTCTTAAAATGTTGCAAAAAAAGTACTTTACTCCAGCCATAAAACATAACAGATCCTCTAGAAAAATCCAGTTACTCTAACTGCTGCAGAACATTATGGGATTTATAGAAATTTTATGTAACGGAAAGCACGAAAAATTATGCTAACAGATACACATTTGCAATGTAAATCAAAACATCTGTAAGATTGTTAATATTTTTTTTTAAACTAAAATGATTAGAAGTTGTTTGTAACGACAACCCGGTTTACAGATACAATTTTAGTAACAGTAGTATAACTTTAGAAGATTCTTTTGCAAAGGTAGAGATTTCTTCATCTTTTTTACAAAAAGATTTGTTTCTTTTATCGTAAAATGTACTGATTATATGGCAGTAAACGTACAGAGTTTTGTAACTTTGCATCTATAAAATTACAAGGATTTTTTTCATTAGTTTTTGCTTTTGTTTTTTGTTTTTTACAGCATAAAACATAAAAAGTAACATGAGTATTAAAATCTTTTTAGCAAAACATGTTTCATTATCACTCCGTTAAACGCATGGTATGTTCTATTTCGTAAATGCATTGGTCTACGTTCATACACGAAGAAAGAGTATTGCTAAAACTTTCCAATACGTATATGCTTTTTTATAATTAAAACGATTTAATTCCTTTCTTTTAAGAAGATTTTTCAGTAATAATTGAATTTAAAAAAATTTAATTATGGATCTAGCATTTTTAGGATGAATATTTTTTTCTCTTACAGTCTTACTGTTAACATATTTAGTATACGATTGTAGTTCATGCATTTGAAATGTAGATATTTTCAAATACCAACTCTTAAAAAATATATTTTTTCTAAGATTTTTTATTAAATTTTGAAATACTTAAAAATTTATTTATCTTCTAAACACTAACGCATTTTGTGTACTTTTTTTCACTTTAATATTAAGAAAAAATAAATATTAATTATTGTTGCATGCATTTTAAAGGATTCTTTAAAAAAAGAAATAGAGAAAATAAACTACGGAAAATAAAAGATAAGATTAAAGAATTATAGATTAAAGAATTGACTTAATCTAGTTTAATATTAAAAAAAAGTTTTTTCCTTCCATCAGTTTCAACAAACTCCCCATGTGCATCGGCATATTTAAATGATAGTTTAAATAGTACTTACATAAATATTATTAGGTATAAGTATAATACTACTATTGGGTAAGGTTTCCAATATATTAGCCATATTTCACAGTAACCAAAAATGCTGTTTCGATGATACCCCTTTTGAATAAAACACACACATTTTGACTGCAATCATTCCTTACATTCGTATGTTAGGAAAAGAAAAATCAGTTTGAAATGAGTAATAAAATACTTGAATGTGGCAATTCCAAAACTTATTTCTATATCATACACGTTAATACTTCCAGAGAAATGAAACATAGCAGCATCACTGATTAAGTAATTTACACCAAAATCTGATCAGCAACAACTCATTTCAAGTTCTAACTGAACCTGAAATTTGAGGAAAATCCATGTATTAGTACTTGAGATACAAATATCGCAGAAATCGTATATAAAAATACATAGAAGCGCATCTTGTTGTGATATTTACTCTAAAAACTAAAGAATATCAATTTATATCAATAACTAAATAAATTTGACATTTGATGAAAATCCGAGCATTAGTTCCTCCTTATACTGCTATTGCAATGATCATGGGTTATGCTGCATTATAGCGCCACCTGCTGATCGATTTACTTCAAAAACTAAAGAATACTCATTTATATCAGGGACTAATTGAATCTGAAGTTTGATGAAAATATTTGAATTAGTCACTGAGATAGTGCTATTGAAATAACCATAAAAAATACCACCTAGCAGCACCAGCTGATGTGTTATTTACACCGAAAAGTAATCAGAACCATAATAATTCAAAAAATAAATTAGTATAACGTTTTATGAAAATCTGACCATTATTTCTTGAAATATATCTGTTGCGGAAATCGCAAAAAAACAGCTTAGCGGCCTCACCTGTTGGGCGATGTACACCAAAGAATAATCAATTCTAGTTTATACCAAGGTCTAATTGAATCTAACGTTTTGTGAAATTCCGTGTATTAGGTCTTAAAATACAGCGTCCACAAAATTTATGTCACATATAGACTGATAGAATGACAGACTCACAGACTCACAGAAAGACAATTTGCAAAAACATGTTTTTGGAATCTCTGATCCTCAAAATGAAAATTTGTCGTAAACTGGAGTTCAAAAATTGTCACGAATCCAATATTTTCTTCTAAAAATAAAAGAAATTTAAAAGTTAAGAGCAAATAGCATCGTGCTAAAAAATCTAAATAAAAAGAAAAAAACCATGCTGTAATTTTAAAAAATATCCTATTTTTCCAACTGACCTGATAGGTAAAAATCTTCACCAATCTATATTTAACATAAAAGTAAGTATAATTAAAGTAAGCCGGTGTTACGTGATAAAGTGTAATTTTTTTTTTTAACTAAACATTTTATTGTAAATGTATCCGTGTGCAAGATATATATTCATATTAAGATCAGTATGATAGATAATTACAGAATGAAAATCGAAACAAGTACATGTGTGGAATTTTTTGAAAGGCCTAAAGGCACACATTTTAATAGAACGCTCTTTACTTTAAGGTACGAAACAGTGTTGAAGAAATTTAATAAGGTTGATAAAGATTAATTTTTAACATATTAGCAAAATTTGCGTGTTGAAAAGAAATTGAAAACGGTATATGGCACTGTCTGTATAAGTTGACTGAGGGAGAATCATTATTATTTCATCTTCAGTAATAATTCCAACATCCGGTCAATAAAGGGTATCATTATTTCTATCCTATCTTTCAAATTCAGCAGTATTTTTTTCTTTTGTATCATCAAATTCTAAAATTAGAACTACAAAATAATTTGTGTTTAATTTACTTAGTCACTAGCTTTAACAATTTTTAGGCAAACTATGAATTCCTTTCGGACTTTCATGATTGTGTCAATTAAACTCTGCTTTTTTTAAAACTTAATACGTAAATATATTTAAATTTATTAGGTAGGGTACTGGGAATATCCATTGAACACTTATCACATAACAAGGGGTCTCACGTACCCCTAGTATGCTGAAATTGCGTGGTAAAAGGCGCCCCTCCTCTTAAGTAATTTTCAACAACAACTATTAATAAGCAGTAATGAAAACTGCATGGAAGCCAAAGGGTACAAGTGCCGAATTAAAACAAGAAATAAAAAAATTTGAAATAAAAAGATAAATTTATAAAAAATGAAGAACAATGTTGATATACATAAATGAATGGACAAAATTTTGTTTTAATAAAAGTTCTAAAAAGGAAAAATTATGAAATAAAAAAATGAAAGTACGAAAAATTTAAGATCAATTTTGATACACATGAATGAAACACCAAACTTTTATTCTAACATAAGATTTAAAATTTTATTATAAGTTTTGAAAAAATTGAAATTTTCTAACACTACCTAACAAAAGTAAAAAAGTGAATATATTTTCAGTTTGTCTGTCCGTCTGTCTGTCTGTCTGGACATCCGGCCGACTGTCCGCGCTCTAACTCTTGTAAATATACTCGAATTGCGTTGAATTTTTTGGAAATTATTTACGCTTATCCTAGGACGAACCCTATTTCAAATAAAGTTTATAGCATGATTAATTTATTTACAGACACAGACAAAATTTTTCGTTTCATTACGAACTATGGGGAAAAATCGTTTCAAATGAATTTTAAAATTTTTACACCCTGTCAAATATCTTAAGATTTATATTCATCTAGGAAATTCATTAAAATATGCATTGTGTAAAGTATGTGGTGAAAAGAAAAGCTAATATTCATTTACAGGGCCACACAAAAGAATTCAATTGCATAATGGGACATTGGAAATTGTTTACAACATACTTTAATTATATTAAACATTTTATGTACAATAAAATTGATATAGGTCCATGAGATTTAATATAAGTTATATCGCACATAACATGAAGTTCACAGCATTTACAGGTACACACGAAAGATTTGAAATAGTACAGTCTATGAATACTACTTCTATGAATATATATTCTATAGTCTATGAAAGATTTGAATAGTAAATTCATTACCTGCTATGAATAATACTGTACTTTATCGATATGGTTGATGGATAGATGAAATGCCTTCTTAATTATGATATGCGCTTTTAAGTTTCAATAAATTTATACATATTACATGGTATGTATGAATGCTATATTTGATATACAGGGCTACACAAAAGATCTGGTAAAGGTTACTAAATAGGAGTATAATTTACTTAAAAATTGTTTTTAAATAAGTTATGTATTTTTATGTTGAATTTCAATCAGTTTACTCAAAAATGTTTGTAGAAAAGAAATAAAATGATATACAGGGCAGCACACAGAACTGGATACATGGTCACCTATGGATGATAAATTCTTGAAATATTATTTCAGCTGTCTTAAAAAGGTTTTACTTGGAACTAAATTTTAGTTAAATACTGGTGTATAATACATGTTCTAGGTAAACTCCAGGGATGAACAAAAGTATACAAGTATGTTTCCATCTATTAATACAAAATACTGAAAGAGAAATTTCAACTGTTACGCATTTTCTTCCTAAATTAGTTTTTTTTTTTATTATACAGTATATATATATATAACCGACAGATCAAACACAGGACTGTTCAAAAGTATTAAAATACATACTTTTCTATCGACAGCAACACTTTATTACCTTAAATTGCGATTTTTTTAAAGATTTCTGGAAATCTTGGAAAGTGTTTCAGAATCTATGGTTAATGTTTGATTTTATTCACTTGTTAACAGTTTGCATTTATTTAATGTAATATTTAATGCATTGAAAAGCAAGTTCTAAACAGAAAAAAAAACTGACGAAAGATATTTTGAAAAAAGACATACTCCAGTTCATAAGGTTTGGTACGTCACACGGTGTAAATAATTTTAAACTGTGATTGGTAATAATTGGCATATGATCATGTGTTTCTACCAATCGACGTTTAAAATGATCAAATTGCTGGGGCGTTTTCAGAGTCAGGCCTTGCATGTCGTTGGTCGCGCTTCAGCTATATAGACGTTAATGAATACACCTGAACTTATACCCCTTGGCCTCCACGCGATTCACGGTTTCTAGAAAAAGGTTAACTAACTGACCCCTAAAACTCAGTGCATAATTAAAAAACTACCCATAACTCTTTACCTACAAATAAATAGACTTATTTCCAGATAGCCTGTGCACTTAACTGATTTTTTTTTTTCAATTTTGTCACTTATACTCCTTGGCTTCTGGGCTCCTCATATAATATATACAGGTTTAAAGTATTTAATACGGAATTAAAGAATCATTAGTTAAATTTGAATTTTTAAATTTAAAGATGAAAAATATTAAGAAATAAATTTTAACAAAGCATTGTTTACCTTTTTTATTATTTTCTTTAACATTTTCTTCTGAAAATAAAGGTCACAATTGTGGTGCAGCATTACACTTCATTTTTGACACTTCATCCGAGTATGTTTTTTACATATTTTACATCGAGATTGTTTGTCCGCACTAACAATAAAATGATTTATTCCATCGAAACGCACACCACTATTTATTGGTCTGTAAGGTCCTGTACAAAGATTGGTATTTTCTTCAATTTCTGTTTTCATTAAAGCAATTGTTATTTGTCGTAAGAAAGTATGTTGGGAGATTTCTCCGTTGAGCTCTCTATGAATTATAACCACGCTGCAACTGCATCCATATTTAAAGTGTTTGTAAAAAAAGACCACCACCAGATTTTACCTTTGACACGAGGCCTATAAGTGCTTAAAAATAAATCTAGGAGATCTACACCTCCCATATACTAGCACATATGAAACACTATGTAAACACTATTGCCAATCAATTACCAAACGATTTAAATGCAATATGTTTTTCAAAATAACAAACTAAAACAATTTAAATACAAATGGATTTCACCGTGTTATTGTCTTTCCAAAACCAGGTATTTTAAATTATAATATGCGTTTATTTTTGTGACTTTCTTCCTAGGACTGCAATCATTGCTTTCTGAAAGCGCACACGCAAATAAACGAGAAAAAGAAAAGCTACTACAAAGGGCCAAGGATCCCGTTGTGGTAACAATCCGCAAACACCTCTCTATTGTTACTTTAAATAAAACTATTTCCTTTAGTTTTTGAATATGGTGTTACTTGAAAGTTTGTTTTTAAAATTTGAATGTACTTAAGAAGAATGAATGAGTATTTCTCTTTAACTAGTTTTACTTCGGATAGCCGAAAACCCAAAAATTCTCTATTTTGAAAAATCCAAAATAAATAGAAAAATAAGAAATGTTATTTTGAAAAAAAAATATATTTTAGACTTCATACTATTAACTTTTCTATAGTTATTTTTTTTTCTTAAATAGTTAAAGAATATTTTGAAAAAAATATATAATAGATGTTCCTGCAACGGGAGCATTGGCGTTTAATGGGTTAAATCCAATGGTATCGGCAAATAAAATACAGGTTAATGCCACTACTTTCCCATAAAATAATTTAATTTATTTAATGATAATAAAAAGTTGCTATTAATTCAACAAAGTATATACGTAAATGGAAAGCGGAGGATGGGCACGGACAGTTGACTTTGTAAGCAAAGAGATCTTAAATTTAATCATCGAATGAAAAAAAATGGCAGTAAATGTAATGTTCTGTAAGCCAAGAAGGTGGAAAATTTTCTGAGCACGTGAGATGGTGCTGATTTGTGGGCTGATTTTATATGCATGTTTATTTATGTTGCCTTTAACGAAATCGATAGTTTCTGTACTGCCGCCGCATAACGATATTCATAATAATACACAATCATGTACTTTGCAAAAGATGCAAAAGAAAAAATATATAATAGATGTTCCTGCAACGGGAGCATTGGCGTTTAATGGGTTAAATCCAATGGTATCGGCAAATAAAATACAGGTTAATGCCACTACTTTCCCATAAAATAATTTAATTTATTTAATGATAATAAAAAGTTGCTATTAATTCAACAAAGTATATACGTAAATGGAAAGCGGAGGATGGGCACGGACAGTTGACTTTGTAAGCAAAGAGATCTTAAATTTAATCATCGAATGAAAAAAAAATGGCAGTAAATGTAATGTTCTGTAAGCCAAGAAGGTGGAAAATTTTCTGAGCACGTGAGATGGTGCTGATTTGTGGGCTGATTTTATATGCATGTTTATTTATGTTGCCTTTAACGAAATCGATAGTTTCTGTACTGCCGCCGCATAACGATATTCATAATAATACACAATCATGTACTTTGCAAAAGATGCAAAAGAAAAAAAGCGCACAATAAAGAAGAATGAGATTATCCATTACTTAAAAGAATATATTTAACTATTTAATTTGAATATAGTTTTAAAACTGATTGATAATATTTACCACTGTGTAAAAAAACACTGCATCAGTGACAATAGAATTGCAATGGTCCAATAAATATATACTGAAATATTATGAAATACAAAACTATAAAATTAAGATTAACAACATCCGTCCTTAAAATATCCAATAGCAGATTAAATAAGTATTGAAAGTTTATTATATCTCACTTGGTAATACAAATACTTAACGAAATTTACATTGATAATTTATTTTTTCTCTTAAAGAGAGCAATTTTTAGTTCAAATTGAAATAAAACGTAATAAAAAATATTTTAATTAATTAAATTATTTATGCAGACGCGAAACTGTTTGTTTACAATGATTGACGATTTAAAATTTCGCGATGTGCGCTTTCTATTCTGAAACGTAATTCCACAAAATATTAAAATTGAATCATAAAATACCACTTAAGTTCATGCCGTATTTCGATGGAAATAAGTAATGTAAGAAATTATTTCACGATGCAAAATTTACTAAGATTAAATATTTGTAATTACATCACAGCTACTAAAAGGATAATTCACTTAAAATGAGTTTAATATGTCTATTCTAATTTTAATAATTATTTTGCGTAATTGAATATGATTAACTAAATATAATTTTAAAAATCGTTTCTTGCTTAAATAAAATAACGCTACGGATTACTACATCTATCTAAATATTTATTAATCTATCTATTTATATAGTGATTTCAACTTTGTAGTTTCCTATTACCTGTTTATAAGAAATTGCATTAAACATTGGAATATTATCATCTCATGGTATCACATAATGATTTAACAATTTTCCGTAATATTTATTATTTTATTCGTTATTTTAATTTTTTGTTATATTAATTCTTTTACATGTTAGATTTATTGTCTTACTGCAGTTTTATGTTATTGTCCAACATTTTATATGTATCCAAAAGTTTTTATTAACCATTCCGAAATTGCATTCTAATTATTACTGATTATTTTTTCTTGATTTAGATATCAACAGAAGGTAGTACAAATATATTTTTATAATAAGCTAGCATTAATGTCCTTTGTGTTTTTGCAATACGATACAATTTTTATTATCATTGTATTGTGACATTGTATTTTTATCAGCAATCTATAGGATCATTATGATAATGTTAGGGGAGTTTTGCAAGAATATTGTCTTTATTAGTTCTGGATTCTAGATGTGACTACTATTGACTTTTTTGTATGGAAAAGTTCTATGATTTCATGCCCTGATAATATTTGCACTGTGGGTAAATATTATTATACTTATGGATTTAATATGGAGGTCTGAGCGCTGCCTTTTTATTTTGTATGTGTTGTAAATACTTATATTTATATTAAATATTCAAGATTTTTTTTTATTATTCATTCAATTACAATAATCGAATTTACTTAATATCATAATTATGCATTTATTTTGGTTTTTCTATTTCTTCATGTCTTTATTTTTATTATCCATTTACATATTTATTTATATTTTAAGATGGTTGTTTTTTTTTTCCTTTTATATATTTTTCAGTATGATACATTTAATTATATAAAAGATTAATTAATAAATCGCCCATGTCACATTTTACGTATTATTATTATTTAAATTTACATTTGGTACTTTCGTATGATATTTATATGTTAAAATACTTTTATTTTTCATTTATGTATCTATAGAGAGAGTATGCTTTGAGGCATCATCCAATGCTAGTTATAAACATTTAATGCATGGCCTTTATTGCTTCCATATACTTCAGTATGTATCTTACTATACGGTGCATTCTCATTGGGTTTTTTTACACTATATTCCATGGAAATAGCTCAAATGATCAGGCCCATGTTTATTATTATTATTATTATTATTATTATTATTTTATGCAAAATTGCTCCTAAAGAGGTTCACTTAGTGATGGATTGTGTTTCTTTTTATATACATTTAGAACTTTATTTATGTTTTAATATGGATGTTTTCTCCAATTTTTCGGTTTTATTGTGTGTTGGTGGACCTAAATTCGTATTAATTTGCTTTTTAAATGACAAATACGAAAAAGAAACAACACATTTCATTTGTAGTGCCAAATTATTTAGGACTTGAGAATTCTACTTTAATTCTATAACTTTCTGTAATATTCTTTTTATTTTATTTTTTCTATGTTTCTATGTGGTAATTTCTAAATCTTATAAATATATATGTATGTAAAGACGTAATATTAGTGATTGTCATTTATTCACGCTCATTTATCAGAATTATTCACTTAATCAGTATTTTTCCGTGAAGGTTGAGCTTTTTTTATATGCATTTAAAAGATTCGGTGCGGGTCCAGTTATTTTCCGGGTAAGAGAAAATTTTTATTTAAAAAATCTAAACTAAATCTCGGTTAAACAAGCGAAATTCGCTCTATTTAAGTAGAGATTTTCTATAAGAATATAATGGTATCGAAGAATTTTCTTATCTAAAAATTCTGGGATCCGTATGAATCCTGATTTACTAAGTAGACGAAATTATGTTGCAGAAAAACATAGCAACGAGTAATTGAAGGGAGATGCTCATCAAAGATTAATCTATTTTACATAATGCTACGTGGATATACCGTAAGAAAAAATTACTAAGTTACTTGAAACTCATGTGATATATCACTGGACTACAGTCGATAAAGACTTTATTTTACTGAAAAATTATGTGAGGCCACACTGAGTATATCGATTCTTATGCGGAAGGAAAAAATTCATCTTTTGGATTTTTGTTACAAAGTTTCTAATCGTTAATTTCTAAAATATAATCTTATTAATGTATTAATCTCCGATACATAAGATTTAACGATGAGAGGAAGTGACCATGGTAATCACAGATTTTTTTAAATATATATATATATATGTTGTAAAGTAAAGACATTTTAGTCTCAAATTTAACGAAATTTAGATAGCATACATTAGTCCACCAGAAAAAAGGTGTCTAATATTAAAACAGAATTTAATTATTTACTATGTAATAAAACTTATACGTTGGTCCTAGTTCAATTATTAGGACATTTGCTTATTAATCCTCTGGTTGGATACCGTAACGCATACATTTGATTTACTTTTTTTCGTAAAAAATACTTGTAATTATAATTAAATAATTTCATTGTCAGTTAAAAATTATGTATAAATTATAATACCCTTTTTTGTTAAAACTAAACTAAATCGTTGCATAATGCATAATAAAATTGCTATTGTTTTTAAAAATGACTTTTAAAATTTATTTTGTACATTTGTTTTCGATGTAATGATACTGAAAAATTGTGGAAATTCGTTATTTAAAAAAAAAATGACATTATGTGCTGTCTTAAAAAGGAAAATGATTACTATGATAATATTGGATGACCAAACGTGCTACATTTGTTTCTCTCCTTTTTGTTTTATAAATATACTTGTTATTATAATTTAGTAATATTAGTTAAAAGTTTTATTTTTTTACATTAATTGTAATGTTTTCACGTTAAAATTTTAATTGAACATTTTTGATTTTCAACATTATTAAATATTTATCATTTTTTATAGAGATTTTTTTTTCTAAAATCGTTCGAAAATTGTTACAAAATCCTTTGTGGTGTTCTCTAATTATAATAAAGTAAAATAGTTTCAAGGAAAACAAAAGTATGTGCAGAAGGTTCCTCTTGTAACCGGTTTGTGAAATGGTAATGGAGTAGGGGGTAAAATAACCGTTCTGATATTCTTAAAAAACTGCATTGTAAACGCGGCTTACGGGATATTTATAGGTTTAATTAATCAAGATCAGTCAAACAGAGATTTACGCACAATCTTTCCCTGCTTGTATCTTTTGATCGGTGATATCAGAAAGAAATTTAAGTTAGGCAATTTACATTTATTGTTTAAATCTGGTGTAGTTGTCATTAAATTTATCTTTTATTAAATATTTGTGTAAAAAATATTTTATTATTTGAAGGAAATATTTTTTGTGCCGTATTAGAATACACAACAATAGTTAAAAAGATCATATGAAAATATGGAATAAATGTTTAGTGTAAATATATTTTTTAAAATTGCTTTGAACTATTACTTGGTCATTTTAAATATGTCGTAATTTCTTTTACTTGTTGCTTTTATCGCAGATTAAGAAATTTATTTATTATTTAAAATTTTCTTTCTCTGTTTGATATCTACGTTATGATAGTTTTATTGATAAAAAGGAAGTATATTTATTTCCTCTGACTTAGAATTGCCAACAATAGTTTAAAAGATCGTTTAGAAATGTATTTTAAAATAAGGTACCCTGGGGTAATAACGCCACGTTAAGGTTCTACCAATTTTCACGGCTTAGCTTTAGATTGTATTTTTCAATCAAATATAGGATCTGATACAGCAACTCATTGACTATCTATATAAAATAAAATAATTTAACAGATATGTATTCCTAAAATGTAATGGTGTTTTTTCTTGACCAATGCTATTTGGCGTTAATGCCCACCTATATGGGTAATAACGCCATGCAAACAAAACTATAAAGTAAGATGGAATAATGGCATGTAAATTGCCCAATTCTAAAAATACAAACTCACCAGCTCTAGAAATTGACAAATAGCAATCTAAGCTGTTGAAAATGTACAATTTTTTTGTGACTCTGAAGGAAAAAGAAAGGTGTGGTGGTGGCGGGGGGAGAAGGCAAAAGAATATCAAATTCTAAGCTACGTTTTGCTTAAAAATGACCATTTAAATAGAATTATTAGAAACATTGCACGATTATTTGAATCAGTATTTATATTCCCATGTATGCATTCTATGCGATAGAAAATATTGATTTTTTGTGAAAAGTGAAAGAAAAAGGAGTGAGGGGGAGCTTCAACAGAATATAACACCCTGTGTCTCTCTTTGCTTAAAAAGTCCCGCTTAAATATGATTATAAGAAACATTGCATGGTTTTAACCATTCATAATGTAATATTTTAATAATGTGAAGTTTTATAATAACTAGAGTTATATGTAATAAATATTTTTGTTAAACCTGAACTGCTGTTAGCGTCTCACATACCGCTGAGATTTTCAAGTTTCAGAGTTTAACTTGAAATTTTTAGTTTAACTATAGATACGGGGAAAATTTTGTTTCATTTGGAGTTCTATTACTATCTCTAGTGACTTTTGAATAGCTGAATTTTATTTATAATAGTCCTGTGTGTAAGGTTCAATACAAAAATAATATTCTAAGAGTTAATTTAACATTTTATTCATCTTTAGATTAAGCGATCTGACAAGCCGCTCACAGTAGTTATGCGACAATTTTTCTCACAGCCGTTAAGAGTTAATACTATTATAGTAATCTAGTAAATAGTTTTTAACCCATAACTCCGCACTAATGCGGATTCTGCAAACCTACAGTTAAATTGTCGAACATGCTTTAATAAATTTTTAATAAATTGAATAAAAATTTTTTTATTAAAAAATATTATCCCAAAGAGATCTCTTATTCAATTTTATACATAATTCATATGGTTATATATCATTATCTCTATATTAGCAACAAAATTAACCTTTAACTGCTGTTAGCAATCTGACTGAACTCCGTCCCCCCAAAAAAAGAAAAATAGCGTTTAATTTGTATTTTCCAGTTTAACTATATTTACAACTGAAATTCTCTTTCGTTTGGAGTTCTCGTACTATTGTTAGAAATACTTGAATAGATTAAATTTAATTAGATGTAATTCTGTACAAAAAGTTTAGCGCAGGAACAGTATTCTATGATTTTTAATCATGGATCGCCTTTTAACCTTTAACTAATATTACCGGTCTCATAGACCACTATTTTTCTTTTAATTTATTAGTTTAACTTGTAATTTTCAGTTTAACTACAAACACTACAGAAATTTTGTTTCATTTGGAATTTTAGTACTATCACCAGAGACTTTTAAATAGGGGAATATTAAGTATAATAGTCTTGTATAAAAAGTTTAGTACAAGAACACAATCCTATGAGTTATTCCCGCCTTTTATTCATCTTTCAATTTTGCGGTCTCACAAACCGCTTCACATTAATTACGTTACAATTTCTGTCAACTCGGTTAAAGGTTAAACTTATAAAGTTTTGAAAAAACCGAACGCTGAAACAGCGGACAGTTAAAATTTCGAACTCAAATGAACAATCCAGTGGAAATTTAATAGAAACCTGATTTTGAAGATGTTCGAATTTGAATCTCAAAAACATTTTGATATAGTTTTATTTACAAAAGTTAAAAATTATTTTTACATTAGTAAAAAAAAATAAATAAATAAATAAATAAGAAAAAAAAATAAAGAGATCATTTTTAAGTATTGGGCAGCCCCCCCCCCTTAATCCACCATTTCAACAATGATGATAATGCTGTCCCATATTAATATATTAACCCCCTTCGGATATAGTTCGGCCACTGTTGGGAATCAACCGGGGTAATAACGCCAATCCCTGGCATTATTACCCCGGGATACTTATTGCGCAGTAAATCCTAAACTACACATTATCTCGAGAAGATATTCAAAATCTTCTACAGCAATTTGAAAGTACATGAAATACACTACAAATTTATGTAATAAACAAAGTATTTCCGGATAAAAAATATAGTCTTCACATCAAAAACCTTATCTCGCAAATTTTAGATCAAGCGTTAATTTTAGTTGTTTGTAAAAACAATAAGACCTAAAAATGAAACAAATTAACTAGAAGCAGTTTTTTTGCGATTATATGACTCAAAACCCTTCTGCGCAGAGCACATGGGTGTCATTTGCCTGATTATTTCATAGTTATGCAAAATATAAGCACTTGGCGTTATTATCCCAGGGTACCTTATTAATTATTTGCAACATTATTGTCTCGCTACACTGCTCAAAACAATTAAAGGATATTGCAGTTTTAGGTGGATTTTGTATCTGGAAAACTTTTTAGCGGATTGATACATGATCGTCAGACATAGTAGGTTATATGAGAATAAATTACACATGTTTGACAGAAAAAAAATGCATTTTATTGCGCATTTGTGTACAAAAGGAAAAAAACGCAATTTGTGCATATGAGAAAAAAAGAATATGAAAAGGTGTTTTCTTCAAAGAAAATCATTTTCAGTAGGGGGTATGGTTTGCACGGGCGGCCAGCAACGTTGAACACCATTGAGGCATGGACTCAATTAGGCTATTAATGACGAGTTGGGGTATTCTGCCCCACTCTTTCAGAAGAGCTCTTTCCAGTTCTTCGAGAGTTTGTGGGAGTTGTTGGCGGACAGAAACTCGTCTACCTAGAGCGTCCCAAACGTGCTCGATTGGATTCATGTCTGGAGAACACGCTGACCATTCTATTCGAACGATTCCTTCTTCGAAAAGGAAATCCTCCACCAGGTTTGCACGATGTGGCCTGCAGTTATCGTCCATTAAAATGAAGTTATCTCCGATTGCTGCAGCGTAAGGGACTACAATAGGTCTGAAGATCTCATCCCTATATCGGCGACCAGTCAGAGCTCCATCTCGAATTATGTAGAGGTCAGTGCGCCCGTCAATGGAGATGCCACCATACACCAACACTCCTCCGCCGCCAAATCTGACACTTTCGTGCACGAACGCAGGATTATTCCTACTGCGACGGTCCCTCCAGATGAAAATACGCCTATTATCCGGATGCAGAGAAAAACGGGAATCGTCAGAAAACAGAATATTGCTCCATTCATTTCTCCTCCAGTTGACATGCTCGGTTGCCCACTCCCTGTGGTCGCGACGATGCCTTGATGTTAATCTAACACATACCTTCGGTCGGTGAAGGTGTTGTTGGAGCAGAGTAGCGTTCATGTTTCGGTGTCTCCGAGTTGTTAACGCTAAATACCGATCTTCATTGTTGCCCGTCTACGACCTTGCCCTGGTCTTCGGCCTGCACACCTACTCTCCAAAAAACGGTTCCAGATCCTGGAAATGACACTTTGTGACACTCCAATGGCTTGCGCTACTTCGGCTTGAGTTTGGTTCCCTTCTTACCTACCAACAATTCTCGAAGCTTCTGAATCTGTCAAATGACATCGCTGAGGCATCGTACTCATCAAAACAAAGCAATCACTGAATGCCGATCATCCTTGTCTTCATTCTCTTTTATCCAGTTGAAAATCAAATTTCATTCGCTGCCGCTGAACCGACGTTTTTGACGTCGAACTCAAAATTTACATACTCCACAGTTTAAAAACGAGAAAATTTTGCATTTGTGATTCTCTTCTTCTTTTTTCGGCAAAAAAAATTTCGTTTATATCTTTATTTTATATAAAACTTGAGCAGTGTATTTTAAATATGACGTATTTTTCCCCATTCACTACGGTTAATGCATTTTAATGAACTGATTATTTTAATATTTTCTTTCACTTTTAATATTTAGATGTAGTTATATTTTTCTGACGTAATTTTCAATATTTCTTTCTTTTAACTCGTATTTATTTATTACTCATTGGAAAATTACTTTTTTGTGTGTGATACTTTTGTGTAGATAAATATATATATTTTTTAATTGAAGGAAATGATATTCTTTGATCATTTGACCACAATTTTCAATAATAACATTTTATAATTAAGTAGAAAAAGAGAAAAAAATCATTTAAATTGTTGACAATTTAAACTTAAAATGGAAATAAATTCCCCCAAAATAAATCAAATCAATAAAATAAATGAAATCTGCATAAAATAAATTATAATGCATAAAATAATGTAAAAATATTTAAATTCCTGTGTATAACTTTTGCACCTATAAAGCTTTTATTTAGAAGGGTTTTGACCAATTTTAACATTAAATGTCTCTTAAAATAATCATTAGATTTAAAAACAATCTGAATCAGATTATTTATGAATCATTTTACTATAATACCACGATTTGTCTTACATGCAATAGTTTTCTTAATATTTCCGAAGAAATACCCAAGATCACAAACAATTCATTATCAGTGGCGGTGAGAGCGATAGTTTCTTATTCTTTAGAATAGAGAGATTCATTACTGATTCATTCATTCATTATTCATCATACTACTCTACAGTGTGTGTTCATTGAATATAGATTTGCGTAATGAATTAAGACGAGTGGACCAGCCAATTTACAATGACTATGATATTTTTATGATATTGATTTAGTAACATGGCAAAAATTTTTAATATTATTTAATGTTTTGAAAATCATTTTATAACAATTCTTTTTTGTTATTTACATTTGCAGGATATCGTAAAATACAAAAATGTTCGTGTGTTTCAAAAAATACGCATGTATTCATTTTCGCATACTTATATTTTGACTAAAAATGTATCATTAGCATATGCATTGCGATAATACCGTTATACTATTTAGTAAGTATTCTTACCTACATGGTTTAAATTTTTCCAGTTACAGGAGAAATTATTTGTAGATAGCCATTTTACACTTTTTTTTTTTTGGTTTTTTGACACAAAATATAATTTTTCATCATAGATATCTCCCAAACTTAAATCTCGTAAAGTACCTAAAGTAACCTCACGTTTAGCAGACAGGAAATTCTAATAGTTTTAAGAGATGCTTATAACTGGAACTTTTGTGGAATAGACGGATAAAATTATCAGAGTGAAGAAATATATTTTGAATTTATACATTTCTCAGGATTTATACAGCTTGCAAAATGTATAAAGGTTGTAGGGCTTGTAATTTACCTACTTTACAGCATATCTACTTAAAAAGCTGACTTAAAATAATAACAAAACACATACGAAACACGAAAAAAAGTAAATAAAAACAAAAACAGTGTGAAATATGAAAAGAATGTTGTGTAAAATTTTCACGAATATGTAGAAATAAAAGCCTTTTTTGGCAACAGAAAAAAAAATTATATATCCAGAAATATTCTATGCACAATGAAGTAATTGTAATACATTTTGACTCATTATCTCCGACAAACCAAATAAAGCAATATTTGCACATTAAAAAACACACAAAAATTATTATTAATTAAAAAAATGCTGGATGTAGTTCAGTAAATATATTTTGCAATAATGAATTTAAAGAAATGTATATAAAAAATACAATTTTTATAACGTTGAAAGAGTAATAAGCGTGATTTATCCCAAAATAATATCCTTATTTTAAATACATTTCTACTGTCTCGTCAATATCCGCGCTTTTATCAATATCTTCATATGTTTTGATCACCAAATTAAGATAAATTGGAGAAATTATCGGGAAAGTAATCATTCTCTGCATGAAAGGAAGTAAAAAATTATTTGCCATTGATGTAGTTTATAAGGATGCAGAAATACACTCAGGAACATTGAAAATAGCGACCCAAGAAGAAAGCATCGGATTGAAATGAAATTTAATACACATAATGATACGGATGAGAGATTGACTTGATCTCAAAATAAAGACAATTAAACAAATACAGGGTGTGCAACGACGCAAATACAGGGCAACTTAAATAGCGCGTTGGACCACCTCCAGCTGCAATACATGCCGCCACACGGTCCGGCATAGAGTTGATTAGACACCTGATGTTGTCCTGAGGCAGATGGGTCCATAAATCTTGCACAGCCAACACCAAATCATGCACCGAATGACACGATGGCATCTGACGTTTTAGCTGATCCCACACATGCTCTATAGGGGACAAGTCGGGAGAGCGGGCCGGCCATGGAAGAGTCTGAAATTGACGTAGGAAGTCTTGAGCAACTCTTGCTGTATGCGGACGAGCATTATCTTGTTGGAAAATCGCCCCTGGGAGACCATTTAGGAAAGGTCCTACATGGGGTCGAAGCACCTCATCAACATAACGTTGGCCCGTTAAGTTTCCATGAATCACAATTAGAGTGGACCGGCTATCATAGGCTATGGCCCCCCAAACCATTACACCAGCTGTGCGGGCAGTGTGACGTGGAACAGTGTGGGAGGAATTGTACCGCTCACCAGGGCGCCTCCACACCCGTACACGGTTGTCATCTGTCCCCAAAACAAACCGGGATTCATCACTAAACACAACCTTTTGCCAATCTGTGACATTCCACGTTGATCTGGCTTGGCACCACTGTAGACGCAGTCGCCGATGTTCCGGTGTTAAAGGGAGTGCACGAAAAGGGCGCTTGGATTTTAGACCTGCTTCTGCAAGGTGTCTGGAAATTGTTTGGGGAACAATTGCTACGCCTACGTCTGCTCGAATCGTTGAACGAGTCACTGTGGGGTCCACGAGTGCTTGCCGCACGATCCTTCGATCCTCTCTTCTCGTGGTCTTTCTGGTCGCTCCAGACCCGATTCTCCGCACGTGGGTACCTTCTCGTGTCCACTGCTCCCAACATTTTCTAACGGCACACTCCGAACGATCCACCTGGCCAGCAACACGGCGCGTCGACCAGCCTGCAGTTTTCATTCCGATGATCAGGCCTCTCTCAAACTCGCTTAACTGTGAAAAATGTCTTCTAGCACGTTTACCTGGCATGTTTCGCTTACCAAAGTCTTCCTTCAATCAGTAGGTAATCGTCGCGTTTATGAATCTTCGATTTTGCGCTGGCTTATATAGCACCTTCTTCCTGATTGTAGCGCCATCTTGGCGTGTATGAGCATGCGTATTGGCACAAAAATTGCATCATTTGCATATCACATTACGCTGTACTTATTTGCAAAGTTTCGTAATTGTACATAGCTTTCTTCTTGGGTCGCTATTTTCAATGTTCCTGAGTGTATTTATCTAAATATTTTATAAAAAAAGTTTATCGAAAAATATTTCACAAGGTAATTGCCGTGAATGAAACTTATTCTAGATTTTTTTGTGTTATTTATCTCTGATGAAATTTTAACAAAATTTTATACGATATTTTAATTAAATTTGTGAATATGTGCTAGGATTTCAAAAAAAAAAAATAGAATCGATGAATTTTCTAATGCTTAAAATGTTGAATGTCATATTGACTGACTCTGAAATAGCTCGCGTTAGTCACCGATGATTGACAAAGTAAAATATTACAAAAAAAAAATACGTAGTTTCAAGTAATTAGGAAGGTAATAATCCTGTAATAAAAGAAAGTTAAGTAAAATAAATTTTCAAAAAATGATTAAAATCATGTATTTTTTAAGTTTTGCATCATATTTTTAAAATTTAGTAATTGGTGACTGATGCAAACTAAACGGAAAATTCAGAGTCAGTCAACGGTAATGGGTTTGGCACTCAACCTGTTCAAAATTTTACTTTATCAGTGCAGCTACCATATTTAAAATTGTTTTGTTGACTTCCGTTTCATTATTTTTGTTTTTATTATTAACCATTTGGAAAATAGTTGTTGTTCTCTGTAAAGAATTGGGAAATCTGAAGTATATCTGATCTTTTTGTTGGTTGAATTCCGCAACTTATTTTATTTTGTTCGTCTTCTGATTAGTCCAAGTTTAATATCCAAAAATGTAAAACTTCTGTTATCCTCGGAGAGAATTGGGAAATCCGAAGTATATCTGAAGGTTTTTAATAGTTGAATTCCGCATTTTTTTCGTTTTCTGATTGGTCCATGTTTAATGTCCAAAAATTGTTTACTTCTGTTGCCACAATGACAAAAAAGTAATAAAAACTTAAAAATAATAATAATTTGAAAAGAAATTGTGATAGAGATTTCAGATAAATTTAAATAAGAAGTGAATTTTTCCTCTACGCAACGGTGTAAAAATTCATCATGTGCGATATTTAGAAATTTAAAAATTTGCCATTCGGAAAATTGTAAAGCTGAAATTCCATTTAAAATTTGTTTGTGATGTGTCCAAGAATATTGATGTTTAATCCGTGTCATACGTAATATGAAGCGTTAACTTCATCCAATAAAAATGCACATTTTAAACAGTTAAAGTTGTCTATCTATAAATTACTATTTTCTTTTCTTTTCTTTTTTTTCTATCATTGGTCTAGGAATATTAATGTTTAATGTAGGTCGTACATAATACATGACTCGTTATAATCATCCTAAAACGATGTTTACTATTATTATTAATTTAAAAATGGAATTTGTTTATAAGTCTTTAAAATTTTAGTCTTTTGAAATATCATTTTCCAAATAGTCATTGTAATTTCATAAATTGCATTTATTATTATTATTATTATTATTATTTTATTATTATTATAACACGTAACCAGCTCATGATTTTCCTTCTCCCCTTTGATTTTTTGACAGTTTGGAATAACTTGAACGTTATTTCTTCAAATATTTTTTGACGGGAGCTTTCTTTGTACTTATATTCTTAAATTAGTGTAATTTGTTGTGCTTTTCTTTTCTATTCTTTAGAATTCCCGATTTTAGAGTAAAACTTGCCCTTTCCTGAAGAAAGAAGATTCAGTTCTCTTGAACAACGAAAAAATATAAAATGAATATGAGCCTTTTTAATGATTATACATTGATATATACAAAGCTATTTCTTAGTTTTACTGAAAAAGTGTTTTCGTTTCATTGCTGTTGCATTAATAATGTAGCATGTATTTTTTTTATTTATTATAAGATTATTAATCAATATATTTTTATAATTCTAAATTTTACTGAAAAAGTATTTTCGTTTCATTGCTTTTGCATTGTAATGTAACAGGTATTTTTTCTTTTTATTTTAAGATTATAAATCAGTATATTTTTAAAATATTGTTTTATAATTTTTTCCTTATCAAAGGACACTCTTATCAAAGGAATCTCTTCTTGAACAGTATATTAATATAGTTTTGATAAAAAATACCTTTTTACATGCATATAGTAAGAAAAAAAAATTTCTTATTTGCATCTGAAATGATTAATCTCTTTCTTTAAAAATAGTAATGCATTTTTTCATTGTTTTATTGGTTTGGTAAAAACATTTTTCGAACATCTTCGTCAAGCCAAAATTATTTTATTTCTGACTTTTTTCGATGCACAAAAACTATATTATGTTAACAAATATAGTAATACCTGTTTTCTTTTTATTTTAGTTTTATTATTATGTTTTTCTGTCGGTTCATTTTTCTGTTCATTTCTAAATGTTTGTCATATTTATATATCTTGCTTTTGCGCACATGGCACATAAGATACTAAAATTTCCTGATACATTCCCAATATGTTTAATACAATGTTTAATGCTCATGTAGTCTTTAAAATTTTTGCGCTATAAAGTTTGTTAATTATACCACAGTATGTTTTTGCATAGCTTTCATATTATTATTACAACGAAAATATCTATACCATGTACCTTCTAGGCAAAAATTGCAAGATATGCAACATTATTTACATGAAAACCGTAATTTTTCAAATGTTGCACGTCATAAAGTCGATGCTTCTATTATATCATAAAATTTATACAAAACTAGATTAAATATTTTTGCAACATCCTACTGCGTTTAAACTCATGTTAGTGGCATCTTTCAAGGGTGCCATTTTCTGTGCAGAATTAACAGAGATCGTTCGGGTCCTGGAATTTCCAGATTAGAAAATTTATGTATACTAGTATTTTCTAATAAAAAATCTTTCTTTAAATAAAGCGAAATTTTCACGTTTTAACAAGATTTATTTTCTTATGTAAAAATACTGATATTTCACATGGAAAATGACAGAACTCATATGAACCCTTGTAAATGAAATCCGCATAAAACGATATAGATGCTTTAATGGAGTAAACATGGTATCCTTTGCATTGACTAAATTGTGATTGGACTTTGATAGAAAACTTAATAAGTTATCAATTTTACGCTGCAAAAAACAGTTTTCGATTAATTTAATAATTTTAGTAAATAAACGGTAATTTTGATAATAGAAATGAATAGATTATTGAGGGAAAACATAACATTTAAATATATTGCTTAATATAAAATTACTTAATACAATTACTTGCATAACTATATTTAAATTAAAGTAACCTGCCACTTCTATTTGCGAGAGTTGAATAAATGATCTTTTTTCCTCAGCATTTTTTAATTTGCGACATACTCAATTTTTTTTTCTGACGTAATAGTTTAATTGATACAACAGTCGTATAGCCATTCGAAACTTTTGAATCCAAAATATTTTTGCTGCTGTAATCTTTTATTCCGTTTCACCATTCACATTTACAATTTCCAAATTTCACAATAACTAATGTACTCGAAATCGCTTTTCAAGAAATAATGTAGAAAACCTGTTTTGATTTTCTTTACTTTGATAATTAAGGAATTGTGCGCATTACTTGATAAATAACAGGCATAAAGTGGTGTATTTAACATTACCTGGAAATAAAAAATCATGGGGAAAAAATCTTGGTTAACAAGACAAAAATCTGAGTTGGAGACATTTGAACAACAATAAAAGGAAACAGCAGAATTTCGAGGTTGCATCTTAAAGAAACGGTACTCCTGTTATCTCTTTAAGCTTTGATAGTACTTGACAAAATATTTTGCTGAGATTATTATATGTAGTGACTCACTGGTTGATAAGTTCTTTTTTTTTATAAAAGCAGATTAAAATTCCACAAATTTTATTTATTATACATACTCCTAAATGCTAATATGTAGTACATCTTTATTTATCAACATTATAATATTTTTTAGCTTCCTTGTTATGCCTTGGTATACCTAAAAATTAACCACAAAACAGCCGACATGTATCGCAAAATTATATGAATTGTATGAAAAGATATTGTACTTCGTAAGGTATCTAACTATGTTATAATTATGTAAGATATATATCAAACGTAAAAAAAGTATATGTTACGACCAAAACCCGGAGGTTGACCATTTCACGAACTAGCCGAGATTGTTGAGCAAAACCCAAAATACATGAAATTAATAGCTTTTTTCGGATATTAATCGGATAATTCGCGAAGTGGCTGGGAAGCCTTGGACAATATACGAACAGGGGATTCAAAGCTCAGCGGACGTTCCACATACACACGTGATAGGAACAGAACACTATTTTCCAGTAAATGATTAATACAGCGATCACTATAATAGAGACTTTTCTAAAAACGAGGGGTTTTGCGCTCACATTTTCTCAACATATATCATATTTACTACCTAGAAGTTTACATACGCGATAATATTTGCTAGCCATTATCAACTTGGCGTTTCTGTTCTAAAACCACTATTAATAGAGTGAACAACCATAAAGTTACGTTATTTAGTCGCGTTTAGTGTGAAATATTCCGTTTTATCAATAAAATAACGGAAATAACATGTTTCAAATGTATTATTTTGATAAATTATATCAGTTACAATTTCATGTTTTTAAATGTTTAGTGGTCTAAAACATTCTTTTTGCAAATAAAATTTTTGTAATTTGCTATTATATAAGAAAATAGCATCAATAAAATTATAATATTGATTTTTTTCTATTTTTTATTGTATTAGTATAAGGAATTACTGAATTGACATGAATAAAGACACAATATTTCCTATTACCTTCTTTTCACTGGAACCTAATTAACACAATTTTGCAAAAGATTCTTTAAAAATGTTTAAATATAAAAATAAAATTTAAACGGACTTTTTCTAATATCAAGTCAGGCCCATCTACAAATGAACAATTTTAATTTTATAGCAAGGTCGAAAATTAAACACTGAATAAGTTATGAAACATTTTCGTACTCTAACGGATTGTTGTTAAAAAAATTCTTTTGTGTTCATTTTATGAAAAAGAAATTCAAAGAAACATAAAAAAAAATTAGAATTTCATTTCAAGAACGGGTGTCCACAGCACTTCATTGTGGTGTATCTCGTAATACATTAGAAAAAATAAAATTTTAAAAGTGCATCACAGCTGAAACTTTACATCAAGCAGTAATGGCACATATATAATCTATCAACTGAATTATTTAACTGATTCTGTAAAGAATTGACAAATTCCATTAAGTCAGTAATCTATAAAAGCAGTTGTGGAGCACCTCAGTAATGTATAACCATTATACCATATAGTATGCTAAAATTACTTCAACTGAACGAGTTTATTTGAAAACGGCAATTCAGTAATTCCCGTAATTAAACGGAAATGTACATGACATATTTTGCTTAATCTTGTATATAATCTATAGACTTTATACGCACTTAGTAATGTGCAAAAAGTCTGTTTATTTTTAAAGCGCCTACGACACGTGAAAACGCACTTCCAGCAGTTATTATTCATAGGCAGTACTGTAAACAAAAACAATTTGTGCGTCTTTGTAAATGAACAATTTATTATATACATAAAAGATTTACAGTAAGTACACATAAGAGATATTTATATATTTTACTATGTATAAAGTAGTGCATATCATTAAATTACACTATGACTTTTTATCATAGTCAGCAATTTAACGGAACTCTTTTCTGTGTAAATATAAATATACCGTGAATGCTACACACTTGACTTTAAATACCGAACTTTCCTTCAAAAAATCCCGATAACATCTATCTATTTCATAAAATTTTAATTATATTTTACGGCGTTAGAGCATGAACAAACAGACAGAAGCACAGGCAGAAAGCACAAACAGACACACCAAATCTTTAAAGAATTCCTTGTTAGAAATTGTTAAAAAGAATATAGTGAAAGAAGTTGTTATTTATAAGCGACTATTTATGACCAGTATTAAAATAATTCGATTGTAGAATATTTTAAATAATTTACATTATTTCAAAGAATGAAATTTTATGGATGTTTGAGGATGCTTGAACATGAGATGCATTTTTGTAAATATAATGTGGATAATGGTTACAATGTCACATAAAAGGTTAGCTTAAAATGCTGCCAATTGTGAACGATAAAAAAGTGCATTTTTGCGGTAAGCATTTTTAAATTTAACTAATTTTTGACCATTACACAGTGCATTTAAATTCGGTAAATCACATAAAATATATATTAAATATTTTGTAACCATTTCTAACCATTTCATTTATAAGCAATTCATATGTATATTTAAAATTGGAAAATTTTCAGTATTTTTTTTAACATTTTTATAATTTAAGCATAATTTTCAAATAAACAAATAAATGAATAAATTGCTTACAATTGAAGTATATGTTAAAGATACATTAGTTTTAGATCATTATCAATATTTTTGAGGTCTCTTGAATCAATAATTTTCAACAGTCTGGCGCGATTTGGATGAATTATTTTTTTTTTTTGTCAAAATAAACATAAATAAAATAAAATTTCAATATACGTTATAACAAAAATTATTTTAAATAGAAAAGATATTAAGTTGTCCATATTAAACATTTTATTTATTTATATTTTATATTGATTGAGAAAAAACTAATGTTGCATATTGCTAAATTGCACCTCCATCTGCGAAGTAAGAGATTGAGACGAAGAAAAAAAGAAAAACTCCAAAAGACTCTTCCGTTAAAAGCATTTTTTTTATTCAAGCTATGCATTTTTCAATTTAAATAAATTGCGAACTCGCAAAAAAAGTGACAAATCTCAATAATAGTTAATTTCACAGAAGATTCAAAAAGAAATTTCAGGGCTCTTACTGAGACTTTTTTTTTACCAGCACTATTCTTGACAGAAAAAACTTATTTATATATTTTTTAGAAACTTACCTAGAAAGCCGTTTATTTTTTCATATCCATCAAAGAAACCTACCTCTAATTTGTTTCTGGAAATTTTTTGGGTTTCAAAAAACGACCATTCTCAGCCTTGAAATTTCCATGGTTCTAATGTAACATTAAATTATAGCACTTAGCTCTGCTTGCAATAATATAAAAAAAGTGAATAAAAGCTTTTTACACTTAAGAATGAGACATAGGATGATATTTGATGAGATAGTAGAATTCAATTCAACCCTCTTTTGTTGTCACAAATGGACATGTAGCCGAATAAAGTGTTTTTCCGCATAAATCTACTTATGAAACTTTTGTTTAACATGTCGCATTTATGGAGTCCCTGTTTCTCGATCAAAAAGCAAAATCAATTTTTGCCAAGTGTATCACTTTTCTTGCAAGTTATCCTCATTTCGTATTCTAAGATATATTTGTAGAATACAAAACATTTATATGCAGGTTTACGCATGTAACTGCATGCATTAAAATGTATGGATGGTGGTTTCCGAAAATACGCTTATTGCAGTGTGATACTTTTTTTTCTGAAATAAATTTTAGCTTATTATGAATTTTTTTTCAAATTTCTGTAGGTAATATACAAGAATGTACAAAGTTTATTCGAGTAAAATTCCGGCTTTGGGGGGGGGGGGATTTCTTTATCTTGATTTCCAGCTTTGTTATGAATTTTGTAGCTAAATTTTAGCACACTATTTGGAGTATTCATAAATAAATAATTATATACAGGGATACACAAAAAACTCTTGTACCTTTTCGTGTGGGAGAGTTAATTGCTGAAAACTAGTCTGCAAATATGTTATTGAGTTTTATTTAAAATTTAATCAGCATTAAATTTGCGTTGCAGTATTCTGGAAGCATTTGAAGGTTTATAAACCAGGCTTAATCTATACTTAACATTTGATTTTTCCTATTCATTTTATTTAATAAGTGACACTACATTTCTTTTTGGAACAAATATATCGCTTTTGGCAAAACTTTCTTTACTTTAAAATAGAATATAAGTACAAACATCTAAAAATAAATAGTATATTGTATAAATATAATTTATCATGTAAGACGTCCGTCTGTCTACATTGTTAAAATTTATCACGAGATTTTTCCTAAAGTAAAAGTTTTATAAAACTGTGTCATCAGTCTATGGGGATATTTCGATTGCAAAAGGATTTTTTGAATTCAAGAAAAGTACTCAGAATTCGCAAACGCGAAGACATTGGGAGAAATTGTAAACCAATATTACATTCATTCACTTTTTTCTGTTAAAGTTTATGTACATTATATAATATTGTCCAATGTACATAGAGGTCATTTCATTTTTATTTGAAAAGGAAGATTCGTGTTTAAAATTTTATCTTAATATATGGTTATATAAAATGTCAAGTTTTTTCTTTATGTAGAGTATTTTTAAATAGTGTGTAAGAAAATTTCTGGACACAGTTTAAAATTTAATATAAAATAAAGAAATTATCGTACAGTAGATCTGTTTGAAATAAAAAGCTTTAAAAATGTTTATAAAATTACTGACTTTTTTTCCTTTAAGTAACAGTGAAAGAATTCCATCAGTATTTACATTTACATCTTAAAATGAGACAAATTTCAAAATTAATATTTTATTAGATAGTTGTTTCGTTAAAAACACCTGAATACCCAAAATAATTAGAATGCTAAGCAGAAATACATTAAATAAGGTTTGAATTTTAAAACCTTTCAAGTTTACTGTTTTTTGCTGTAATTGTTTCAACGCATTTATTATCACTTTCATTGATCAAAAATTCTACATAATGTTCTTAACTGACATTTGCTCTAGAAAATCAAGGAGAAAGAAACATTCGAAAAAATATCTATTTAAATTCCCTGTTTACTTTGTTCTTTGAAACTGAAATGTAATTGTAAAATAGCAATATATAAAGTTTAACTGTTTGAAATAAAACAACAGAGTTAGTTGAAATAGAGTTTCAAATATATTTGAATTGATTGTATTTTAAGTGACTATCTGTATTCAAAGTATTTTTTCTTTTCATTTGAAAAGTAACTGAATATTTAAGAATTCTCTTTAATAGTTGTTTTGAATTCTCAAAAAAGGTTTCCAAACAAGCGCTAAGATTGAGTGTTACGTAACGTTTGTCTTAGATAAAACACTATTATTATAAAAACTATTAGAAAGAACATACAGACAATGTCGTCAGCGCTTTTTCATTAAACACCAGTACTAAAAATTCTCGGTACGGACAAACGTTTAAGGGAAGAGTACCCTAAATAATAATATAAATACATAAACTTAACTCAAAATTTTAATAAAATATACAATCGAGATAACAAAAAATATATATAGATTAATTGTAAAAGTATTATATTAATAAACATATAGTGAATAAATATTTCTCTTAATATATTACAAATTGTCATTTTCACATACATCGTCTTTAGTTTATGTAACTTTTACTTTAATTATACCAATTTAAACGCTGATGAATACCTCTTGTAAGCAGGGTTGTTATGTTTAAAACATTTCCTTTAAAACAGCTGCTTAAAACATTACAATTCAAACAATGTTTAAAACATGATTAGTGCTAATAATGTTACAAATAAAAATTTTTGAAATAAAATTGTATTAAAAATTTCTAATTAGCTGTATATACTAAAAGACATTCAAAATTTATTAAAATTATAAATTGGTTATTTAATTTTAATTAAGTGTTTAAAGTGAATTTATTTCCTCTAAAATTGGAAATACATAATTTACTTTTTTCAGGCATGAAAGAATTACATCTTTTTTAAAGCTATTTTGGTCTTTCTCTGGATTGATGCAAAAATGCAAAGAAAATTTGAAGGGATAATTAAAGTGGCAGAGGGGAATTTAGCCATTGGACATTTTGTTTACTCAAATACTTAGAGTTTGTTCTTAAATTGTTTCGCAAAAGAGGCATAAAGTGGAAGGTGAGGTTCAACATATAAGCATCTGAAAGTCAACTAAAATTGTTCTAGATGTTTTTCGAGCATGAAAAAGTTTTTTAGACTTTAAAAACTCAAAGTGAAAGGAAGTTCCTTTTTGGAATAGAATATGTTTTACTAATTACACATCACTTTTGGGTAATTTCTGCAATATCTTTTTTTGAGACGTACTTCTGAAACGAAGATCAATTTAGCAGGGACATTGTTTTCTTTTGAAAAAGAGGGGGAAGAGGAATTTAACAGTTGAACCATTCAGAATATTTGTTTTGGAAAATCAATGACTATGCTTCACATAAGTTGGTCAGATATATTTGGATGTTCATCTTTACCATTGTTAATACTTTCTAAGGAAAAAAAGGGGACCAGATATGCAGTTATATTTAATTTTATTCTATAAATAGCTTTTAAAATGTTGCTTCAATTATAAGAGTTTGGAGCCGTTGTATAGATAGGAAAAAAAATCCACATTTTTTCTCATTTCCCACTTTCATGCCTGTTTTTTTAAAATATCTCAATTATGATTTTTTTATATAATATCAAAGTTCTATAATATATTAATAATCTAATTTTCAAAACCAACAGTATTTCAGTGTGAAATTATTTATAAGGACTATTTAGAAACATGCATTTCGCTATCTCATTTTTTACTATCTGCTATCTTTAATTTTATGACATTTCTGTCTAAAAATCAAGAAGTTTGCTGTGACCTTTTTATAATTGTGTTGCTGCTCAATATTGTGTAACACCATGATTGCATAATACCTTCATTGCACAATCTCGATTATTGCTGCGTTCTTTAAAATGAGTAGAAGTTGAGAACAATTCATGTTCAGTTTAACTAGTAGTAGGATAGCTTTTTTTGTTTTTCTTGTGAAGACTTCCTTTAACTTTTTTTAACTTTGTTTTTTAATGTACTGTACTACCCCAATAATGAAAAATAGTCAACAACTTTTTTTAATACATAATTTGACTCCCTGTTATTTTGTGTTATCAAAATGTATACACAAACTATAACAAAATTAGAGATTAAAAGTTAATAGCATGCATATCCTTTATGGATTTACTTTTTTAAGGTGGTATCCTTTTCATACTCTTGTTCAGGAAACTAGGTAAGAGATCTATTTCTCCTTTTCTCTGAATATATTCAGCAGTTGGTGCACATAGAAAATAATATTGAGTAAAAAATCTGGGTTAAACGCTTTCTTAATATACTATAAATAATTATTTCTTCCATCAATAGATAATGCTACAATGCTATCTAGATATTTGTTTAGTAGATAAAAAAGATTTTTTTTTTGTTTTCTTTTTCTCTTTCTTTATTAAAATTATAATAACTTCAGTTTAAAATATTCATATATATATAAAAAATAAAACATTAATTTTAATTTCTTTTAATACTATTTCCTTTTTAATAATTCATTTATGAAAATAAACTGAAATGAAAAAAACTTATCTACTTTCAGTTCCTTTAAAATTCTAACTGTTTAAATTTGCTTTTTTGTCCTCAGAAATATAAATGTATGTTACCTACCAACCAATCTATCTATTTTGATTTTCAGTTTGAATCTGTTCTCAAAATAATAATAATAATAATAATAATAATAATAATAATAATAATAATAATAATAATTTAATAAAAAATGGACATGTTTAAAAAAATATTTATTGCTTAACTATTTTGTTACGTATTTCATATATTTATTTATTTTGATGCAGTTAACAATCATAAATTTTCCTTTGGAGAATCGGAAAAATGGAAATAACAGCTTTATCGTGGTGTTTAAGCCTTGAAAAACACATCGATAAAAATGCCATGAATATCATAAAACAGTTACATACAGCTGTATGTTTTACTGCTAGATTAGAAAGACATTCTCTACTTTTGGTTTTGTGCAAAGCAAAACCAGACATCGTTTGGGTGTCGACAAGGCTGCGAAACTTGTTACCATTTTTAAAGAACTTAACAATTAAAATGTTTTAGTTTAGAATAAAAATAAAATTGCTAATTAATGTTTGATATTTATTATATAATTTTTTTCTTTTTTACTGCAGTTTGAAAATACCTACATTCTTTATATTTAATAGTTTTTGTTCACTTTAATCACAATTGTGCTGTTGAATGAGAAAAAAAGTTTTAAACATTTAAAACATGTTTCAAACAAAAAAACATGTTTTGTTTTGTTTTAACATGTTTTTTCTCAACCCTGCTTGTAAGTATTCTATCGATTTTATCCATTTCGAAACAGATCATAATATCGTTTAATATATACAAAGTTTCTACTGTGTTAGGGCTTACAAAAGTTTTCGAAAAAAATCTGAAATAGAGTAAAGTGTATGAAGATGTCGTAATGCTTGATGCCTAGTAGTAAGTATCTAGTAGCATTTAGTAGTGGTAGTAATATTTCTCTTAGTTAGGTTGAAAATGTCTCATATTTTCACATAGAGATCTTTAATGTATATAAATTTTATTTAAATTGCACAGATTTAAACGCTGATGAAAACAACTTGTGAGTATTCAATCGATTTTATCCAAACTGAAATATAGTATACAATCGTGTAATATATACAGCGTTACTACTACGTTAATGTTTAAAAGAATCCACGATAAACTCTGAAATAGGGTAAACTGAGTGAAGATGCCCTAGTTTTTAATTTGATTGTTTTACAAATCACCTGTTGTTTTTATATCTTTTAATTGATTTCTTGCTAAAATTTGCACTCTTATGTACGACATAAAAATACGTTTAATTTTACAGATATTGTAGAAATCATCAAATATTTTGTTTTTGTGAACACTTACATTTCTGCATCTTACCCCAAGGTATGGGTAATATGACCAACTAGCTATACTCTAATGAATAGGGAAATTTACACATAGAAACCGGTATATGAATGATACAAAAGCGATTTGTCTGTATGTATAAAGACAAGAGGCGTGTAAATTTTCAAAATATACATTTTGGGGGTAAATTTAAAAAAAGACATTTTATTCTGTAATCTGATGATAACACTAAGTGTGTAAAAATTACCTGATCATTTCTGAAATACGCATATTAATGTGTAAATTGTGTAAGAATGAACAGTTATCTGTGTCATATTCTGTAATTACGTGGATAAATGTGTATTATAAAAAAACACACATTTTTATATTATACGTAATTTACACACTTCTTTGTGTAATATGTAAAATAGCCATATAAAAGGGAGATTCAATAACACTGATAAACAAAGTTTCTGTTTCTAACTAAGTATGTGGTGACTTTTATATTTTAGGCAGTGCTATGAAAGAATATGCCATTAAAAAGTTTCCATCACCCACAAATTTTTAAAAAATTCAAAATCTTGAAAATCTGAATTTTGTAGTATTTATTCAACACATATACCTTATGAAATTTATCATTTTGTATTTTAGTAATGACAAACTTTTAAATAAACACTTATAAAGCTTAAAATTAATATTTAAAACATTGAAAGTATGCACTGTTTATAAAACTTCAGAAAAATATCGAAGAATTTTTGTAAAAAGAAATGATATTAATATGAAATTTCATACTTTGTGTAACGGTAAATGTCTTATCTGTGGCTACTCTCTTACAGGCCATTATTCCGAGTTATATTGACAATTTAAAGCAGACATTAAGCCACTTATATCATTACACTAGCATAAATCATCTTTTCTTGAAAAAATGTCGAATATTTCTTAAATCAATCTCGATAAATAGATATCTTTATATTGTTTTTCAAGAGATTCCAACCTTGCAATCTTTATCCAAATAATTCTGAGTTTTTCTTTGATAAATTTAAGTCTCTCACAAAATCATTTAATTCTTTTTGGATAATTAGGCGTGGTTCTTCATTTATGCCAGGAGAATAGTTCATATCAGATGTAGAGGAAGTTTCAGTTTCATCAATTTCCATTTCTACGGCTGCATCGTCATATATAAAATTCTCTGGAGGTTTTGGTATTTGTAAATCATCATTACTTAATGCTGGTAACATTGCTGAATCTAAGTTCGGATACTTAATTTTATGTTTACTTCTTGCAGAGAATCCTTTAATTTTTGTAATACATTAGTAGCAGTTAGTTATATGATCCTTCGGCATTCGCCACTCATGGGTATAGCAAAGGACTAACACTTTTTTATACATTTCATCCATGCCCGGAGGTTTATTGCACATCGTGTATAACAAGAAGGAGGTGCCCATTTCTTATCTTGTTCACCTACTTTATATCCAAAGTACTTATGATAGGCAGTCTTTATTAACGGTGCGAAAGAGCATCGGTGATTTTTCAAAGTTAACTTCCCCACACATAGCAGAAAGAATCGTGTTCATTGACACATCCTTTAGACATGTTTTACATATTGTAGAGGAAAATATGATAATTATAATCAAAATTTAATTTAAAAATCTTACAGAACAAAAAAATAGTAGTACACTCGCCCCGAAAGTTACAACTGTCATGGATTTGCGTTAAAGTCAAATACTGTGGGGATGGATAGAGCTGTTAATTCATGGTCGCTAAAATAAAATTTATTAGGGGGACATCTGTTTCCACTCTCTTGATGTTTCCTCTATCGTTATAATAAGAAAAAGGAATGTTTGCGTGAATCAAATACATGAAAGATAAAAATGTAATATAATTATAATGCCTATAAGATGCCTACATACTCCAAAACTTATAAATGAAATTTCTCAAAATTGGAGGGTGATAGAAAATTTTCACAAACATATTCTTTTTCAGCAGCTTGAAATCTATAAGAAACACCCAACGTAGATAGAGAAATCGAAAATTCGTTAAAATTTGTTTATCAGTGTAATTATTGTGTCTAGTGTATATAAAATATTTGTACAGCGATGGTTGAAGTGAAATATCGAAGTATTATGTTTTAGATGCCTATATACTCAATTACAGAACAGTAGCTGCTTTATTCACATAGTTTTCGAGAGAGGAATGAAAAAGGTGGGGGTGGATGGTGGGAGGACAGATTTTAAGTTATAGGGCTAGATTTATGACACTTCATGAGATGTACCTACTGTCGTTTGGACTCCGAGTCACAATGATCTAGCCACTTCTCAACCACTGCCACAATTATAGCGTCATAAGGTCCAAACCAGCATTTCGCCCTCATATCACCGATATACCTATTTTTACGTAAAACAGGATCATAAAATATTTACAATAAATAATTTATTTCAGGCATGTTTATGCATATCTCCCTATGCACCATTCTACTGCAAACTGAAAATTGAATAGCTTTAACTGTATTTATAAATGACATAAAATACTATTTCAGCATGGATCTTTTCAAAAGTATTCTGAAATTTTGAGCTTTGTAAATTTTGAGAAATTTAAATGCTTCATGAACTCTGATAAAAAGAATTAACCTAATTAATCGATGAAATATATACCACGAATAACGGTCATAGATGTAACGGAGGCAACATAGAGGTGTATATGTCTTGTAACGTCTACATTTAAAAAAAAGTTTCATATACTCACTACTTCTCAAATAATACTATACCAATGATCTTTCAGGCGTAGCTCATTTTTTACGTTTACAAAATCGGAAAGGTTGAATGTGAAATTATGAAATGTTACTTATCATTATAGTTGCACACATATTCATATTTCCTCCCTCTTCTATTCATCACAAAATAAATAAACACATAACATAGATTTAATTAGATCAAATCTTAAATAGTTGTCTTTCTTTAGTTTCCTATTTTTTTTCTTTTAGTAATGTTTTTGCTAATGCATATTTAATCTTCTAACGAAAATTTTGGGTAAAACTTCATAAAAAATGTTTCCTTGTAGAAATTACATATAAATCATGATTTTATCAAAAAAATTTAATGTCTTTGGCCATTGATCGCAGATCCCAGGATTGGGCACCTATTTCTGTGAAATAGATTTCCTATTCGTAAAATAGTGTCAAGCATGATTAATAAACATTTATGAATCAAAAACTAGATGTTTATTTTATTTCAAATCCTATTTACAGCAAATTTGGAAATTACTATTAAAAAGAGGACATTAACAAATTTTGAGTGAAAAAACTTTATTTTTTACTTACACTCATTTATTTTTTTATTTTCTTTGGAAATATTGTAAATAAACATATTGTCCATTATCCAATATCCATTGCTCAGACCTCCCGTAGACATTCTAAACAATCAACACACTGCATTTTTCCAATAATACCACATACAAATTTTGAAATTGTATAATTCAAACGAAGGAAATCAAACTTTTTAAACAATTAATTATCATGTAACTACTGTGCGTTGTCTATTAAACTTTTTCATCGGAAGACGAATAAAAGATTCCAGTAACTCACATGATACTGTTTTTGTAATAAACTTTTTGCATAATGCTATTTAAATAATTTTGACCTTTTCAAACGTCAACTGCAACGATAGTAATATATCTGAAAACAAAATTAAATTGCTCTGCTATCTGTAGATCAGCTGAAATTGTTGAAACTGTGAAAATGGGTACAAAGTAGCAGTTTTTGAGATGGTAAAAATAATTTAGGTTCTAATTTAAACCTAAAAGGGTCTATCTAATCTAGCATTCTTATATTTGATATACAATTTTAAAAAGTAATTTAGGACACTAATTTTAAATTATCTATTACCGTGAAATAGATTTTAAGTTTGGCAATAAATGAATTCGAAGTAATTTTTAGATTTTGCGGATTGTAAAAATTCAGTAATTTAAATTAAATGGGGGGAGGGGCAGAAAATTGCCAGTATACAGTTACATACAGTGTGTGTAAAAACTATAAAGACAGCAAAATATATTCTATATTGTAAGAAAAGAAAAAAATATTCAATGTATTAAAGTGATTGCAAATATTTCATCATTCCTCTACATCATTCAATTTTGGCACAGTTCGGGATTATTTTTGTACTATTCATCGTCTATTTTAGATCTGAGTTCCTATGTTTAAAAAAATGCCTACTATTTCTATAAACTCTTGTTGCTAGATTACCCCATAAGTTATCGATAGGATTTAAATCAGGATTTCTAAGCGGCCATTGCAAAACTTCAATATTTTCATATAGAACTAAAGTTTCCTCATCCGACTTGTGTAAATAGGCTCATTATCTTGCTATTTTATGCGGGTTTTTTTTCTTGCCAGTACATAAGTTTAGGACAACTAAATTACTTACTTATACATAATTCTGTTTAAAGGACACAAGATTTCGAAAGTGCTCAATATTACACTTTATCGAATATTTTCACTTTTATGCATTAACATTCTTAAAATATTTTGACCATCGTGGAATTGTTAGTTTCAATTTTCGATGAAACTATTTGTTTTGCTATCCATGTCAATTGAACATAATAGGCTCCTCTCTGCCATTTAATTTTTTTTTTGTTCATTTCAATCATATTGACTAACTTAGTCATAATTGTTGATAATAAATAGTAATAGTTCTAAACTAACTATAAATTCGAAATACTAGTTCTAAACTACCTCGGCTTGATGATATATTACGATTTTCCCAGCGGGCAGTATGCTAAAAAAAACTAAAAGTAAAGAAACTGTTTTAACTGTATAAAAATTTATATACATGTATATATATTTACAAGATGCTAAATATTATCACAAATTAGATTCCTGTGGCTAACCTTTTAGTGGGAATTTCTATAAGGGCAACTACCACAGGTTAAAAAAAAGCGTTCTATTATATTCGAAAAACAAACAACGAATGACTGTTGCCAAACAATCAAAACAAAGTTCTAAAAGATGAGCACGAAAATTTTGGCATGTTGGCCATGGTTTCCAAGTTAAGCCGAAAATTATTTCCTTGGCATTTAACATATCAGGTTATACAGAGTAACTACGTTTACACAGAGAAAAACGTTTTTGTTAACAAAGTTCTATTACATACATTCTAAAAGTATAATCGTGAAATAGAAAGTATTTTACACTATATTTATAGTCATGCATATGCCTTGTGAATAAGAATGAAACCTTTCAGTATATATTTTTGCAAATAAAAATTTCCCCACTCGTTCAGTCTTCACTCTCATTTTCCTGTCCTGGAGAATTTCATTTTGTACTATATGAAATGTATAATGAGTACTCACTAGGACAGTTCAAAATAAATTTCGCTTAAAACACTGTATTTAAAGGCAGCATTTGAATTTTAGAATAAAAGAATAAATCCAATTGTTTGAATTATTTATTATATCAATTTATTTAAATTGTTAAGTACATCAACTGATTTTTAATGATGCATAAATTTTTATAATGCCTTATTATTACTTATATTCTGTTTTAAATATTCGCAATTTTATTTCAGAAATGTATTGAAACATACAGAAAGTTTTTTTTTTTATATATAGTGTAATAAACCTGTAATATGATAAGCTTTGATATTATATCTTGCTGTCAGCAATTAAAAATATATTATATCAACAGTAAGAAATAATATAAAATAAAAGTAACAATGTAAATTAGGGATTTTTAAAAGGTTTTTCATCTTAAGTTACTCATTTTGAAAATATTATGTTTTGTGACAGCTTCGCGTGCACAATATGTAAGTTTTTCATTTATTTCATAAAATGAAGAATGCAGACATCAATTATTTATCATCCTCTGTAATTTATTATTTATTACTAATATAAAATTAAATTTGTTGTCAGACAAAATAAGCAAACAATCGTACATTTAAGCCGAAAGGAAGTTAAATAAACACATAATATTTAATTAATTAAATGTTATTTGCTTTCTACTATGAAATCAAACAAGCATTTTTACATTGGAAACTTCATTAATCTACATTTAGTTATCATTTACAAATTATTAGATGTTTGCTTAAACATTCTGATTGTGTGCAGATAATGTCCTATTGCAACTTTCATTTCAATACAATAGTGTGTTCTTAGAAGATTTCGATATTCGCTTATAAGTCTATACTCACAATTAGCTGTATAAAAACATTACGTTTACATTAAGTTATAAAATATAAGTATCCAATTACTTAATAATATGCATAAAAACTGCATATGCATGCATATATTGTGCACAAATCGCAAAGCTGCATATTTTTTTGCTCGTAAGATTTAATTGCATTCTAAGTTTCAAATCGTACTTTTTGAAGGTATCTGCTATAAACTTTACAAAAAATTGTTGTAAAAAATACACAATAAAAATGTTAAAAAGCTCAAAGTTTTACTTAAAGGTGTAAAATATAGTAATAATTATAATATATATATATATATATATATATATATATATATATATATAACCCCTTCGTGTATAACAATTCCGGGGTCAACCTATCCACGAGAAAAAGAAACTCATTCACCAATGAAAACGTTTCATAGTCGTAATAATGGAGCGTTTTCATTGGTCAGATTATCAGTGGGAGCTGTAAATGACGTCACTACATTTTACTTGGCTTTGAAATCTTTTCAGGGTTTCAAAAAGTATATTTAATTAAAACTTTTTATTAAAAGAAAGCGAAGGTGCGTTTTAAATGGAATATTGTTAAAATTTTTATATTCGGGTTGCTTTAATTTTTTTTTCTTTACAGCCGTGAATGACTCTTGAGAATTTCAAATCTATAAAAAACATTGTGAAAAGTTACCTCCGCTTTTAAAGGCAATTTATTTTCTGACCTATGAAACCGTTCCATAGTCGTAATGGAGCGTTCTCATTGGTCAGATTTATAGTGTGAGCTGTAAATGACGTCACTACATTTTACTTCGCTTTGAAATCTTTCTACAATTTCAAAAAGTATATTTAATTAAAACTTTTTATTAAAGGAAAGCGAAGGTGCGTTTTAAATGCAATATTGTTAAAATTTTTATATTCGGGTTGCTTTAATTTTTATTTCTTTACAGCCGTGAATGACTCTTGAGAATTCCAAATCTATAAAAAACATTGTGAAAAGTTACCTCCGATTTTAAAGGCAATCTATTTTCTGGCCAATGAAACCGTTCCATAGTCGTAATGGAGCGTTCTCATTGGTCAGATTCACAGTGGAAGCTGTAAATGACATCACTACATTTTACTTCGCTTTGAAATCTTTTTACGATTTCAAAAATAAAATTTAAATAAAACTTTTTATTTAAGCAAACCGCGGGTGCGTTTTAAATTTCATTATAATCCATTTCATATAAACTTTGCTATAGTTTTAAATGCAAATTTCTGTTGAATTTTTCTTTTGTTAGATTTTTCCCTTACCAAGTTTAATCGCTGTATTTATCAAAACTGTTTCAGTCTCAAGTGGCTATGATTGACCACAGTTGTTGTAATTTTTTTATCATCCTTTAAAAATGCAAACACGTCATTTTGACGGGCTATCTTCTGGTATATATATATATATATATATATAGTTTAACACTTAGAATGCCAACACAAACATGGTGGCTGACGAAATCACATTTTTTTCGGCATGTCATTGATATATGTATGTATGGGATTATTCTTTCTTTTGTACACCACAAGCTACAACTGTGACATTCACGAATTTTGCGGAATATGTACTAACCATGGCAACCGCAAACATATTCATCAAGCAAAAGATGATTTTTGAAGACAAGATACATAAGGCTTCGGTCTTGAATGACGGCGATTTTGCTAAATCACTGCACTACCATTTGCAGTACACCACACCTAGAATAGGTGTGAATGCGAACACAAACATGGCGGTAGATGAAATTGCATTTTTTCGGCGTGTCATTGCTATGCGTATGTATGGGATAGTTCTTCCTTTTGTGCACCACAGGCAACAACTATGACAACTACGTATTTTGCGGCATATGTACCAATCGTGGCGACCGCAAACATGTTCACCAAGCAAAGGATGATTTTTGAAGACAAAAGGACGTAAGGCTTATATTTTGAATGAAGGTAATTTCAGTTAAGCACTGCACTACGATTTGCAGTACACCACCCCTGGAATAGGTGTGAACGCCAATACAAACATGGCAGTTGAGGAAATCACATTTTTTTCGCCGTGTCATTGCTTTGTGTATGTATGAGTTTATTATTTCTTTTGTTTACCACTGGCAACATCTTTGACTAACCACGTATTTTGCGACGTATATACTAATCGTAGCATCTTCAAACATATTCACCAAGCAAAGGATGATTTTTTCAGACTAAAATACTAAAATAATTAATCAAAAAATTCTCAATGTAAAATGTGTGTTATCCAAATAGCTAAATTTAGAAAACTTATGTCAACTTATACTGAATCTCATGAGCGATTTGCACCAAAACGTAATCTGCGCAATGTAATATCATGTATTAACTAATTATAAAGTTTTATAAAATTCATGCACCTATTTTTGAGATATTGGTACTGTAGTAATTGTAAATAATGCACTATAGCTGTGCCACCTTTTGTATTTATATGCACCAAAAAGTAATCACGTCTTGTTTATATCAAGACCTCACAGAATTTAAAGTTTTGTGAAATTTCGTGTATTAGTTCTTGAGATACAGCTATTGAGATAATCACAAATGATGTACCATGGCAGAGCTACCTGTTGAGGTATATATTCGAAAACGTAAATAGTATCCTGTTACATAAAGTACTAAATCTAAAGTTTTATGAAAATCCATGCTTCAGTTCTTGATGTATGGCTATTGAGGTTATTGTGTATAAATAATGCAGCATAGCATCGTCCCTGTTGTGCGAAACACACAAAAACGAATCAGATCTATTTAATATCAAGGTCTAACAGAATCTAAAGTTTTATGAAATTCCGTGTAGTAATTTTTGAGATAAAGTGCCCTCAAAATAGAAAGACAGACTTGTAGTTTCAAATTTTGTAAAAACAATTTTTTCGGGTTCTCTGATCCCTAAATAATATGAATCCGTTGAAAACCGGGTTTTAAAAATTTTCACGAATCCAATACTTTCTACTTGTCAAGATAGAAGAAAGTAAAAAAGAAAAGGATAATATAAAGTACATTGTTAAAGGACATATAATATGTACTGTTCTTCAGTTAAATACATTTTCTTTTTTTTTTCCTTTTCCTTTCAACGTCAAATATCTTCACTACGAATGAAACGTATCGCGAAATAATAATGCATCTAAACCTCATAATTCATTCAACATATTGCACTATGATAATTCTTTTTTTTTTTTTTAAAAGCTATACAAACAAAAAATGTTCTTTACAAATAAACTGAATCTCTTTTAAACTATTTTTTTAAAAAAAGGATTTAAAAAAAATAAATTGTCGACCGAATTAAATTTGATAATGTGGTAAAAATACAGGGTGGTCATAAAAAAACTTTGCCGATATACGGAGCTCTAGCGGCCAGTCCGCTCAACCGATCGAAATGAAATTTCAGATATTGCTATTCAAAGGTATGAGCTCGAGATTCTGTGAACGACAACAAAATGGCGCTCACGGTTACGGTTATAGTTACAGAAACTTGAAAATTTCCAATGAAAACACCCATTTTTTTTTTCATCGCAAAATGCTCAGCGCATGCGAAAACCCTCAAGAGCGTTGTAACCGCACGTGTATCGCAAGAAACGGACATGTTATGCACGCACAAAAAACCGCTCTGAGAATCTCCCCCCCCCCCCATAGAAAAAACTCGATTGGGGCGCAAGGAGGAAATTTGCATATGACGCAGGTCAGTACACTAATCTCTGATTACAATACAGATCGGAGAAACTAAAACTTTTATTTTGATTACACATTTTTCACATGGGTGTCATCACAGGCAATTGCATGGTGATAGCACCCATGTGGAAAATGTGTAATCAAAATAGCGCCATTTTGTTGCCGTCCACAGAATCTCGAGCTCATACCTCTGAATAGCTAAATCCGAAATTTCACCTCGATCGGTTGAGCGGACTGGCCGCTAGAGCTCCATATATCGGCAAAGTTTTTTTATGACCACCCTGTACATACATATATCGAAATCACACCCTCTACATTTTGATAATGAAGTAAAAATAATTTTAAACTTTCACTTATTCGAGTTTTTACTCTTAAATACATGCATTTTTATTTAAGCTATATTTATAAAGCAAATTATTTAAAAGTCATTTTTATGATATAATGTTATTTTTCTCTTATTAATGTGTTTTAAAATTTATTTCAGAAAAGAGTTTGAAATAAAAATGATTGTTTATATTTATTTTTATTACAGATTTTCTTTGTTTTTTTTAAAGGAAATACGATTATGTGTTCTTTGCCCTCATAGCCTGCATGGTCACAGTGACGTCACAATTACTTCACTGTAAGTCACTTTGCTCACATCACATTTGTGACGAAAATGCCACCACTCAGTGACGCACATTGTGACTGAGATGTGACTTCTTTAAATATTTTTAGAAAGTTACAAATGTTCTTCAAAACATGTTATTTACTTTAAAAATATGTTTCTGGCAATATAAATATCGTCGCTTTTGTCACAGTTTCGTCATAATGTTAATGTCAAAGTAGTCACAAATGACACACTTTTCACAAATTGGTCACATTATGACGTCACAAAAAAGCTTTAAAACGGCCATAACGACTTCACATTTTAGTCACTGTGACTTCACATAGACGTCACGTGACGTCACCATGTTTTACGGGTGGTTTTTAATATTTTGTTTCGAGTCAATTAGTTTTTCACTAAAAATTACTAGCATTTTGTTTCATCTGGTGGTGCAGTATTTTATAACCCAATTATGAATTTTATTAGAAATTAAATAGAATTTTATACAATAATTTCTTTCTTATCCCAAGATTAAAAAATTCCATTAAATTATAATACTTGAAAATCGATTTTAAATATAAAACTTCATATTCTAATAAAAATTTATTTTCAAAGATACATAATGCCTAAGATAAGAAAAAAATATATTAAATAGAATGAAAAAAAATTGATTTAATGAAATTTTTATAATGGTATAGTGTAATTAACCATATTTTCTTTTTCATTCTTTCAAGGAATATGCAAAATTTATTAAATTAGTTACAATAATTAAACTTATTCCATTGTGATTTAATAAATAGAAATAAATTAAATTTCAACTTAATAACAGTATGCGCATTTTGTTCTTGCTTAGCACGAAATTGCAAACAATACTTTTTTTGAAAATTATTAAAATAAGAATGATAAACATTTACATTAAATTATTTAAGATTGTTTTTGACATAGTTCCTTTTGTTTGAAGCCTATTTTACTATGCAAATGAAATATGTTTTATTAATACAATCATTTGTAAATTTAAATGTTAATTTTTCTTTAGAGTTTACGAAAAGAAAGAACATTCAGCGTTTGAAATATTCATTGTTTAACATTAAATATACATTCTAGTACAAGTTTATTGGTTGGTATAAGAAATAAGAAAATTAAATTTCAGATATAAAACAGTTTGTAAGAATGATTGAGGACAAAGTGTCATTTTCTGCTCAGATTCATTTATTTTCTTTGCCATGTACGTATATCTTACCAAATAACATAAATTTTAAAAACAATTGTAATTTCATAATTGTTTTCATATGGCATTAAAAAATGTTAATATCTCTACATACTAAGAACACATTTCGTTAAAGGTATCCAATAAAAGAAATTATACACCTGAATCTGAATGAATGACCTAGTGGAAAATCTATTGCCCCAAATCGAGATTTAAAAAAATGAAACTGTACAGCAAGTTACTGTATTGTATTCTTGAAAAGTTTACTAACTTGGATGATTTAAATTGTTATGAATAAAATACCTAAATAGAATATCGAACACTTATTACATAGCCAGTAGTCATTTCTTATATAAATATAACATTAACTCAAGTAATTAATGTGTGTAGATGAGATAATAGATGAACTGTACGTTAATAGGAAACATAATCAAAGAAGAGAATTATACCAAATTTTTCGCTATAACGTTTTTTTGTGATCGTTAAATGATTATAAATAATATTCATTTTGTGATAAATAATACCATAATTTTATCGTCAATATTTACCGCTAAATAACAGTCTTGGTAATTCTACAGTTCAGTCAATGTATTGTTATAGGCAAGCTGAAAAGACTTCTTTTGTAAAAATTCATTTTTTCGTTTTGGGAATAGTCTTACAAATAAATAGTATAGTACACAATGGTACTACATTATATTATTATTCCATATTTAAGTATGTACTACACTGTTAAAAATCTGCTGCATTTTGCTGCAACGCACTCCCCTGCTTGTATAGAAAACGGTTACTTGGCCGTGAAATGGCGATTTCTCATTGGTTGGAATAGAGATATTATATACAAGTGGTGGAGGGCGTTGCAGCAAAATGCAGCAGATTTTTAACAGTGTATTATGCCTGTGTGTGAAATTAAATAAATAATATGAAAGCGTTCAATTTTGACACAGAGGAATGAATAATAATTTCCAAAATATCAACTCATACGTAGTTTTACGGATTAGAAAGCATAATCTAACTTTAAACTTCGAAAAACAATGATCCTGTACCTATACCAAAAAAATTTCAAGATATATAATGATTACTAGATTTTTACTAGATATATAATGATTTTACAACCACAAGAATATATGTCTAAGTACAACTTATAAGAATAATTACAAATCACATTATATGTAAAAATTAAAAATTCCAATCTGAAATACACTTAAGAGACTAAGTATTTTGTACACAAACATCCAGAAGCAAGATTAATGCGGCCATTCTATCGTCAAAATTCATCTAAAATAGCTAATTTTAATGCATATGGTATAATGCCTATTTACATACTTTCAACTGTTATAAGAAAACGGATAAAATTAAATTAAATCGTTAAATTTAATTTTAAATACATAAAATCTGAAATAAAAAAGTATTTAAACAGAAATTTACAACAGAAGACGAACGATTAACAAACAATAAAAATGCATTCTCATGTTTTCTATTTAACTATTTAATTTTTAAATTTTCAATAACATCATGAATAATCATATGTAAAAAATATAAAATATACAAAAAATGAAAGCAAATGTTACATATTATGCCAAATATTATACCATACAAGTCCTACGGATTTAAGTTTACAAAAATTCAGAAAAGTAATTAGGGAAATGGGATAATGTCTTAATTTTGGTTAAACGTTAATGATTGCCTGGTTTTTTTTTTTTTTTTTTTTAAACGCTTTTTGCATTAGTGGAAATAATATACATATAAAACATTACAGAAATGTTACGAAAATAGGAAGAAGTGGTTAGTTTTAGTTTTTAATAATAATATTACCTTTCAAATCTACTAGTAATTAATTTCATAATATCATGATAAATGTCGTCTTGGAGATCTCTTTCCTCCAATGTTCTCTAGTTATATCTGTTAAAATTCCCTTTTAAAGGGGTAAAAAAGGGAACATTTGTAACCAGAATATCTTTTAACATTTATTGATAGATATTTCTGCAGTGACGTTAAATAGAACGTTTGATATGATCAAGGGACCCCATGTCTTGTTTTGAGCATAATCGCATTATAAGCATACTCAAATGAATGTATATTCTGCATTCTGCCTGGTAGTAATAAAAATATTTAGCAAAAAATACTTTGAGTATACTCAAAAATAAATTATATTAATATTTCTGTTTTTTTTTTTTTTTTTTTCGTTTTTTTTTTTTTTTTTTTTTTTTTTTTTTTTTTTTTTTTGGAAGGGGGTTAGTTTTTCTAGAAGCGAAACAATATACAAAGCGATGCTTTGTAAAGAATATCACATATAATTTAACCTGTACTTCATAAAAAAAAAAATCCGAAAGTACAAAACAACTGCGCTTGATGTATACATATACATTACATTTTCACCATCGTTTTTCATGTTTGATTAATGTTTTTTTCTTTTGTAAAATCTTATTTTGAAGACAAATACTAATCATTTAAAAAAAAAAGAAAAAACACTGTGATTAACAAAAAAGAATGACAATTTGTATTTCCTAGCATAATCTTGCATAACAATAAAAAAAGTTATATATTTTTTTATTGTATTACTTAATAAGCGTAAAAGAAAAGATAAGTGAATAAAATCCTTTAGAATAGAATTAATTTTATTTGTCAAACGTGTTCTCAAATAATAAATATATATTTTTTTCATTCCCCAGAATAAATTTTGTTTTACGTCGATGAACTTTTAAATTTCTTTAAAGTCGTCCTTTTCTTCTAAAAGTAAATAATTCTACACTAAAAATAGCTTAGAATACAGGAATCAAAAAGAAGACATTTCTTTAGTTCTTACAAAAAAGTTGAAAGAATGCAAATATGTTAATCTGTGTGTAATAAAATCTACCAAATTTAGGAAAAAAGCAAATAAATTATTTCGATAAAAAAATGGAGTTATTATAAACTGCATTTAATTTTCAGCATCCATAAGAAGATGACGAAAAAAACGAAGGGTTATAAATCATTAAATACCCGGTTATTTTGCCGAGTTTCTTTTATCATGACATCTTATTTTGCTGAGTTTGTGTAATATTCCGTGATGCTGACGTTTTATGAATTCTACAGATGTTGTTTATTAAGTTGTAAATTTGAAATTCTTCAGAAGATGCGAATGACATCATTTTAAAACTACTCGATGGAAGGGTCACCGTAATACTTAACTCTCATGGATATGTATGGAATATATGAAAATAAAATATGTGTAAACTATTTATAAAATGCATCGCAATTCCAAAATAAAACTTAAACGTACATTTAAATATTGTTAATATACATAGTAATGCTCTGTTAATGAACTGCTGATGAACCAGTTTCGACAAATTATTCAAGTAGTGCCGAATTGCGTGAAAGAAACCTCCTTATCTCTCCCAAAATGATAATCATATTAATTAACAGTTTACTGCGTTAGATTAAGTGTCTTATATCTAATTAAAATATATTTTTGAATTGAAATTTGAATGAAATACAGGGTGGTGAAAAGTCGAAGAGTGTGTTTTATTACTATTTACGTTCACTCTTTAAAATACAAAAAAAAAATCGAAAATTTCCACGTGCCTATCATTAGAACGAATATTTCGAGAATCCGAGAAAATAGTTCAGGACAATCGAGGTTACTGATACTAAATAGGTTTCTTCCTATTATTACGTACTAAGTACACATCAAATTCTATGTCTCTATCTCACTTTGTTCGGGAGATAAAGCGTTTACAGACACATAGACAGACAGACAGCTACACAACATTCTTTTTTCTAAAAATACGTTTTTCAGAATCTGCAGTGTCTGAAACGTGTAAATCCATTAAAAAGAATTTTTCGATTATCAAAACGGCTGCAAGACTTACCTTACATATGATGCGTAGGTAATAAATCATATAAAATAAAATTGTGAATTTTAACTTATAAAACTGAAATTTGTGTCTATACAGGGTGATTCATAAAAGATGGGCAGAACTTTAAGGGGTTATAGTACACTTAAAGACAAATAATATTAAATAGGAGACTAAGGGTCCCAGACGTATTCCCAAGGAGATAGGGGGCATTAAAGTTTAGGGTCCGAAATTTCAAATGACTATAAAAAATGGAAAAATTGGTCGATTCGTTTGCGGTTTTTGCAAAAAATTTTCTTTATGCCAGTATTTTCTTGAAATAAAATTTTAAAGTTAAATTTTTAAAAATGCCGATAGGGGGCGCTTTAGACTTTGGAGTAACAAACAACTATTTTTTAACGTTATTTTTTTTATTTCTTTAAATGATTTCGAAAGCTTAGACTTAAACTTAAATTTTGATCTAAAACTCTGAGTCCTAACGAGTAGTTAAGTAGCGTAAACTGAAATTTGAAATTTGAAACCCTTCTCCCCCCCAGAACAAAAATCAGTTATTCCCGATCTTTGTGTCGTAGATTAGGCTCTAACTACTGCCGCGTTTTGCTATTATTATTTTTTATGTCAGTATTTTCTTGAAAATAAATTTTAAAGAAAATTTTCAAAAAATTCCGATAGAGGGCGCTTTAGATTTTGGAGTAACGAACAACTATTTTATACCGTTATTTTTTGTGTCTCATTAAATGCTTTCTAAAGCTTAGACTTAAATTTTCAGCCCAAAATCTGAATCGTTAGACGTGGTTAAGTTTCTGGGGAGAGGGGTTTGAAATTTCTACTCCTGAGCACAGTTCAGTTTACCATGTCCACACATTGTGTGCTGTGATACGAGGTAAAAAGACACAAATTAGGATTATGTTACCAAAGCATATTTATTAACATGTAATTACAATAAATGTTCAAAATTGTGACCACCAGAGGTTATGCACGAAGAACAACGGCGAAGAATGGAACGGCGAACATTCGCGAAAACATCAGGCTTTTCGAGCACTTCCCCTACAGCGGCGGAAAGTCTGGCGACCAGTTCCTCGGGGGATTCAATGGGTGTCTCATACATAAGAGCCTTCAATTGTCCCCAAAAAAAGAAATCGAGGGGTGAAAGATCTGGCGAGCGAGCAGGCCAAGCAACAGGACCACCTCGACCAATCCATCTGTTCGGAAATGTGATGTCCAGATAGTTGCGGACGTCTCGTATGTAATGGGCTGGCGCTCCATCGTGCTGGAACCACATGACCCGCCGGATGCGTGGAGGAACAACGTTTAACAGGTCTGGCAGCACATGTTGCAGAAATGTGAGGTATGTTTTACCGTTGAGGCGTTCAGGAAGAAGGTACGGTCCGATTAGGTGGTCTCCGAGGATTCCTGCCCAAACATTGATGGAAAAGCGTCTCTGATGAGCATGTGGATACGTAGCATGTGGATTGACATCAGCCCATACATGTGCATTGTGTGTGTTAAATGTACCTTCACGTGTGAAGGTACATTCATCGGTGAAAAGCACAGTTCGTCCAAAATGTGGATTTAGCGCGTTCTGCTGCAGAAACCAGCGGGCGAATTCAATACGATTTGGATAATCCCCTGGAGACAGTTTCTGGACTCGTTGCACATGAAACGGGAGCAAATGTTCATCCTTCAGTACCCTCCAAGTCATGGACTGTGAGGTAGCCACCTGCCTAGCCACTGTTCGTGTACTTGTACAGCTCATATTCAAAATATTAGAATAATTGATTAAAAGTAATAAGAAAAAAATATTTGTCATTTATTTATTTTTTATACTAAGTAAATGCAATTAAATTTCTTATAAATTAAATCTGGAATGTTTAGATAAGATTTTAACATTTATAAAATATAAAATACAGCACAATAAATTAGGTATACAGCTTCCTTAAACACACCAGAATATTAGAATAAAATTTAGATTGGTTCAAAATATTAGAATATTTCATTTTACGCAACAATATTACCTTATGAATATGAAGTAAATGGTAGTTAATATTTTGTAGCATCCCTTTAGCTTTCATAACAGCGTACAATCGATCTTGCATACTATATACAAGGTGTTTACAAACATTTCTATCAATATTAGCCCAAATAGACTTTATACGTGCCACTAACTCAGTTTTACTTGAAGGAGGATTTTCTTGAAGTTTTTTCTTCTTTATACACCATAAGTTTTCGATGGGATTAAGATCTGGTGAATTTGGTGGCCAAGGAAGTACCTTAATGTTGCGTTGGCGGAACCAATTCTTAGTTGACACCGAGGTATGCGGGGAAGCTAAATCTTGATGAAAGATGAAATCATCTTCAAATAAATCTTCTGATGATGGAATCATGTAATATTCTAAAATTTCTTGATATATCAGAGAGTTAACCTTTTCGTAGACGATGCATAACTTTCCAGGTCCTTCTGCACTCATACAACCCCAAACCATGACACTAGCAGCAAATTTTACGGAACATTTAAGGCATTCTTTATCAAATGCTTCTTGCTTCATTCTCCAAACTCGAATACCTTGATTACCATATGAAACACAAAACATACTTTCATCACTAAATAATATATTTTTCCAATCTTCATTGCTCCATAAACGTCTTGATTTACACCAATTCAATCTTATATGCTTTTGTCTTGCAGTCATGAGAGGTTTTGTTTTCGGTACACGAGATTCAAATTTAAATTTATGGAGACGTCTTAATGTTGTCGATGTAGAAACTTCAACTCCTTCTTCTTTCCATTTTCGGTGCAAGAATCACACACTTTTAAAACGATTTTTCTTAACTATACGCTTCAGTTTCCTGTCATCTCTAGCAGATGTTTTTGGTTTTCGGCCACCATTTCGGCGATTATTTTGAAATTTTCCAATTTTTGAATATTGTGTTAGTATTTTACTAACGCTCGATTGCGAACAATGTAAATAATTCGCTATAAAACATTGATTTTTACCGTGCCGATACAAATCAACCATACGAAGTTTAGTAGATTCAGGAATATCACTCACACGGCCCATTTTAAGACGAAAAAGACACAAACTGCAAAAAAGAATACTGATTTTAAATAAAATAGTCTGAATTTAATCAATGATGCCACCAGTTAAGAATTGGTAATAATTAAAGGAGAAGTAATGTGAAATATTCTAATATTTTGAACCACTTGAATAAATATTCTAATATTTTGACTTTTCAAAATAATTTTTTTTGCAATTAATCTTTTCAAAAATGATATTAAATTTAAGATAACAAGTAAGTTTAATCATCAATAAGTTCTTAATAAAAATATAGTTTGCATATTTTCATTAAAAGACATTAAATTACCAAACGATATTTTCAATTTCTAAAAAAAAGGTAATTATTCTAATATTTTGAATATGAGCTGTACTTGGCTGCGCCGCTTCTATATCCAGAATGGCTTCTGCAACAACTACTGATTCGTCCTTTCTTGCACGACCTGCATTCGACCGGGAAGCGAGAAATGATCCCGTCTCACACAACTGTCTGTGCAAGCGCTCGAAAGTTTTGCGGTTAGGCAACCGCCTGTTGGGAAATCGCTCTCCGTACATTTGTTGTGCCTCTGCACCATTTCCATCTGCCGCTCCGTAAATTAAATGCATCTCAGCTTTTTCCTTATTCGTGAAGGGCACCATCTTCCGATTCATTACTACAGCGACTTACACTTGACTCACCGTTCAGTGGTTTTTATGCCTGAATCGTGTCGAAATTTTGCATACGTGTTCTTCTTCTTCCCCATTTGACATTTGCATACTTTCTGTCTCCTTCTTCACCCGGTGATTAGCGTCAGGAATGGAGCTTTAACGTTTGCATGAGCGACGTTTCCAACTGTGCCAGTGCCTTTATGAGTGAATTCCGACTATGCAGTCCTTGACGAAAGTTGTATTTTTGCCTCGTATCACAGCACAGAATCGTTGGGCATGGTTAAGTAGTGCAAACTGAACTATGTTCAGAAGTTGAAATTTGAACCCTCTCCCCTCGCTACTGAACCACGCTCAGCGATTCAGATTTTGAGCTGAAAATTTAAGTTTAAGTCTAAGCTTTAGAAAGCATTTAATGAGACACAAAAAATAACGGTATAAAATAGTTGTTCGTTACTCCAAAGTCTAAAGCGCCCTCTATCGGAATTTTTTGAAAATTTTCTTTAAAATTTATTTTCAAGAAAATACTGACTTAAAGAATAATTTTAGCAAAACGCGGCAGTAGTTAGAACCTAATCTACGACACAAAGATCGGGAATAACTGATTTTTGTTCTGGGGGGAGAAGGGTTTCAAATTTCAAATTTCAGTTTACGCTACTTAACTACTCGTTAGGACTCAGATTTTTAGATCAAAATTTAAGTTTAAGTCTAAGCTTTCGAAATCATTTAAAGAAATACAAAAAATAACGTTAAAAAATAGTTGTTTGTTACTCCAAAGTCTAAAGCGCCCCTATCGGCATTTTTTGACATTGAACTTTAAAATTTTATTTCAAGAAAATACTGGCATAAAGAAAATTTTTTGAAAAAACCGCAAACGAATCGACCAATTTTTCCATTTTTTATAATCATTTGAAATTTCGGACCCTAAACTTTAATGCCCCCTATCTCCTTGGGAATACGTCTGGGACCCTTAGTCTCCTATTTAATATTATTTGTCTTTAAGTGTACTATTACCCCTTAAAGTTCTGCCCATCTTTTATAAATCACCCTGCATAATTTGTATCATAATATCTATATGGTAATACAAGATTATGAAAGATTTTTCATCGAGGATGGCAGAAATCCTGTAGAAGTAGAATTTCAGTATTCTAATAATCAGTAGTTTTAAATGCACGCAGCAGAAAACGTGTTTACGTTACGGCTATGTATGTTGTATAGACTATTGACTTTATTTACTTGTAAAGCGTCCAACAAATAATGTATTTCATCATCGGACGGACTTGATTATCCAAATATCTATCTTGACGATTGTTGATTTATTGAACTCACTTGCTATCACGTTGTTGTTTTACAGCAGTTTTTAAAATGAACATAAGCCTTTTTGTAAAATAAAAGTATCCCTAACGAAAGAAAAAACTTGTTTTTTCAAAGAAATTTTAATTTAATGCGTTTTCATTTTGATATTTTCTTTTGCCCATTGGTATCAGCAACGAAATGCATTTTAATAGTATTTTAATATTTTTTTTATATTAAAGAATAATTTTAATTTCATAAATTCAAATGATTTATAATAGTTCTGAAACTCATTAGTTATTGCAAAAAAGCTTACGCTCGAGTAAAGATTCCTTTTAATATTAAACTTTACACAAAAAATATTTGTGTAATATACACATTTATATTTTCGTAATGCACTAAATACTTTTTGTATACAGAAAATGTATCCAATATTTCCTAAGTGGATAATTAATTCTGCATAATTTTTTCATTAAAAGTAATGATGCATATTTTTTTTCTTCCATTTATGATAAATAATTGCTGTTCAGATTTCTTTCGATATCTTTGGTGTTTTCTTTACGTAATTTTGAAAATATGTAAGTTCTACATTATTTTTACTTTCTTCTACCTTCAATAGAAGAAAGTATTGTAATCGAAAATATTTTCGACGGATTTGCACGTTTAAGGGGACAGAGATTTCAAAAAACATGTTTTTGCAGAATGTTTGTCTGTGTGTGTCTGTCCGTATGTCGCCATTCTACCATTAAAAAGTGTATGAAGATATGCAGAGAATTGTAATGTGAATGTTTTGGCTCTGGCAAGCAGGTTCTTTTTCAATTTTGAAATATTACGCCTGAAGGGGGCGCTGCAATAACAATTTTTGTGCATTTTCAACGTTGTTCCGACTAATAGTGTATGAAGTTATGTATCGAATTGAATCAAATTATTTGTGTAAGTGTATGGCTAGTTTGTCCTCCATGAATTTCAAAAAAATAAGCTGTAAGTGGGCGCTGCAATAGCGATTTTTGAGATATTTTAATTATTTTACCACGGAAAACTGTATGAACTTATGTATTGAACTGAATGAAAATTTTTGTATAATGTTTGATTATGGTCAGCAGATCCTCCTTACATTTGAAAAAAATCTACTGGAAGGAGGTTTTTTAATCACGATGTATGTGCCATTTTTATTATTTTACCATTAAAAAGTGCTTGAAGTTATGCATTGAACCGAATTAAATTTTTTGTGTATGACTTTATTGGAGTATAGCGAATAGATTCTTCCTGAATTTGAAAAACATCTGACTATCGTTCTACTATTCAGCGGCTCTTTCAGATTCGGAAACTCGTTTTTACTCCGATTAATTGATAGAAGCAGAAATTTAATGTGCACATCATAGTTGGTATAGTACTGAATTAATAAGATTAACGTATTATCATGTGTAACTAAATTTTGAAACATTAAAATGTATGCATGAGTTGCAAGGAAGTTTTTTGACACGTCCAACTAGTTTTTTTCATAACTCTATTTCCTTTTCTTCAAATATCTTACATTTAGAATGGTTTACATTATTTTACACCGAGCTTGAGGATATGAATGGCACTTCGAAACATATTAGGAAAAAAATAACATGAAATGCATTTAAAATTTTCATAATGATATCTGTAAGTATCTTAACAATTGAAGACAGATTTTACATAATTACCGAAGAAAATATGATTTAAAAATTTTTCATATGTTTTTAAATTCGAAATTTATAGGTCAAAACGGACGTACTTGTAGACTATTAAACTTAATTACAAATATTTTATTATACGTAAAATATACTCAGAACACTAATTATATGGACAGTCACTTTAAAAAAAATTAGTTGAAAGCTTTAATCTTTATTCATAAGTAAGGTGCCTGTGCCTAATATGGACACCCTAAGGAAAATCTATTTTTTTCATCCCCATGTACACGTAATAGCACTCCAAAAATATACGACCATGATCCCTGGACTGTTAACTATCATTATTAAAATTAGCGTCCTTGTATAACTATTCCGGTTTAATTTAAATTATAAAAACAAAAAATGTCCATATAGGGAATCACTAGTCCCTATTATGGACAGCTGGCTCCTTATTGATCTACTACAAAAGGTGTATAGAAGAACCACTTTTCTATGAAATTTTGGAGGAAATGGGGATAAAAATGTATCTTAAGGTATTACAGGAGAGGATAGGGCACAGTAAATATCTTCAGAACATGCACTTAGGAACGTCATTAGGGCGGTCATTTTCAGTTGTGGCTCTTCGAAGACCGATGCAAAGCATCTCAGTTACTACAAAATATTATGAAATAGTAGTTGGTTTTGCTTAGCTTCTTATTTTTGTAAATCTGAAGATTCACCTGCTGTACTTCCAATATGGACATAAGGTGTCCATATTGGGAATTGGGAGTAATTTTATTAAATCTTGTAATAAATAAATAACGAAAAAATTTTAAAGCAATATATGCAAGAGCAATTGAAAATATGTTTTAAAAGCTTTCTAAAACACTCCATTTTTCAATAGATAAAGTAATTTTACAATGTCTAATAAGAATTCAAACTTACCTGTATTTACGATCAGCACACCACGAAACAACAAGTTTCCTTCTAAATGGCGAACAGCTCCCTTTTTTGTACTTTCCTGGCTTAATTATCTCTTCAACTGCTTTTCTTCACGGACATGTAGCGCCGATTCTCTATCAAAATTGTTACTTTTAAAAATATTAGGGATGTCCATATTGAGAGCACTGTCCATATAGGGTACAAGTACCTTATATGAAAACATATATGAAGGATGGACAAAAATTCATGTCTAAATGTTACGTTTGGGTATAGGTGGTCATGAGAAGAGCCAGGATTGTGAACTGTGACCTGTGACTCACCATGAACTGTGGTTAGGAAACGTTATCAAAAGTGTGCATTTGTATCACGAACGTGACGCAAAGAAAATATAAAAAATAAGAAATTATTTAAAAAAGATTATTTAAGATTATTTAAAAAAAAAGAATTACAAAATATAAATAAAAAATGTTACAACTCATAATACATTCTTAAAAAGTAGCCTTAATTTATTCTTCGCATTGGCAATCATGAATAAGTTTAAATTCAGAAGGAGACTCCTGGACACGTGCCACAGCTTCAGCAATCCGTGCATGAGACCCATGGAGTATGGGGCAGATGTCTAGGAAACAAGAGATTTGAGGTATCGCTAAAAGTGAAAATATAGGGGTTTTAAATGAAGGGATCGCGATTGCCAATGTGCAAGTACAATTGTAGTGCCTTTGCAGTTTCGTGTGCAGCGCCGATGTGAAGCATGCATCACGGATAATGGGGACACTTTGAGCCCTTGTTATGAGCTGCAACATTTTTAGGTAGCTTTCATTACAAAAAGTAAAAAGCTACCTATTGCAGCCGTCCGGAGGAAAGCACTTCCGGAAAATTTTGGTATATTTTCACCGATCATGACCCCCAGACCCCAAAACCACCCTCCGTTCAAATGTTGACATATATATATATATATATATATATAACCATATATATATATATATATATATAACCATATATATATATATATATATATATATCTGATTTTTGTCATGCGATAACTAACGTATTTATGAACCGATTTGGATGAAACTTGGTATGTACATAGTACATACAAATGTCTCGACCGAGTTCGTTGGTCAGCATCATCCGCCATTTTGTTTCAAAATGGCGGCCATTTTAAATTTTTTAAAAATTTTAAAATTTAAAATTAAATGCGAAAAAATTAAAAGTTGAAAAATATTTTTCTTTTACGTGTTAGAACTTAAAACAAAGATTCCAGAACACTTTTTATTTTGTCTATATCTTAAAAAATGATTGAGTTATAGCACTTTGAATTTTTCTTATGGCTGACATTTTGAAACGATCTGATTTTTGTCACGTAATAACACGCGTATTTATGAACCGATTTCAATGAAACTTGGTATGTGCATAGTACATACAAATGTCTCGACCGAGTTCGTTGGCCAGCACCATCCACCATTTTGTTTCAAAATGGCGGCCATTTTAAATTTTTTTAAAAATTAAAAATTTAAAATTAAATGCGAAAAAATTAAAAGTTGAAAAATATTTTTCTTTTACGTGTTAGAACTTAAAACAAAGATTCCAGAACACTTTTTATTTTGCCTATATCTTAAAAAATGATTGAGTTATAGCACTTTGAATTTTTCTTATGGCTGACATTTTGAAACGATCTGATTTTTGTCACGTAATAACACGCGTATTTATGAACAGATTTCAATGAAACTTGGTATGCACATAGTACATACAAATATCTCGAGCGAGTTCGTTGGCCAGCATCATCCGCCATTTTGTGTCAAAATGGTGGCCATTTTAAATTTTTTAAAAAATTTAAAATTTAAAAAGAAATGCGAAAAATCAAAATTTGAAAAATATTTTTCTTTTACGTGTTAGAACTTAAAACAACAATTCCAGAACACTTTTTATTTTATCTATATCTTACAAAATGATTGAGTTGTAGCACTTTGAATTTTTCTTATCGCTGACATTTTGAAACGATCTGATTTTTGTCACGTGATAACACGCGTATTTATAAACCGATTTCAATGAAACTTGGTATGTACATAGTACATCCAAATGTCTCGACCGAGTTCGTTGGCCAGCATCATCCACCATTTTGTTTCAAAATGGTGGCCATTTTAATATTTTTTAAAAATTTAAAATTTAAAATTAAATGCGAAAAAATTAAAAGTTTAAAAATATTTTTCTTTTACGTGTTAAAACTTAAAACAACGATTCCAGAACACTTTTTATTTTGTCTATATCTTAAAAAATGATTGAGTTATAGCACTTTCAATTTTGCTTATGGCTGACATTTTGAAACGGTCTGATCTGAACAATCCACCATGTTGCTTTAAAATGGCATACACTTCATGATATCGTGGAATTTGGTGACTCTTTAAATCGCTTAAAATAAAACCAGGTTGAATAAAAGATGACTAATTTCTAAAAATTCCTATTAATATTCAGTCTTGACAAAAACTAGTATTCAATCTTATAAAATCACTAATTTTATAAGATTATTTCCACTAATTTGAGCTTAGTATTTTTGAACAATGTAACTTACTTTAAAATAAATAAATAAATATACAAGTATATGAAAGCTACCTCTTCCTCCCGGCATTGCCGGAAGGACTTTTTATTTCTTTTTTTATTCTTTGATTAAGTTTTTTTTTTTTTTTAAATAAAGGCATATTTTACGAAACTTGTTATCTTTTTCCTGGAATGATCACGATGGAATTGCACTGACGCATTCGTGTTTCTGACCGCAAGTTGAAATTTAGCAAGGGTTTCCCAGACACATGCCGCAGCTGCAGAGATCCGTGCCATGAAGTCCATGACCAATGCAGTGGAAATCTTGTACACTAGAATTTTATGATATGGCCCAAAGTAGAAATCCAGGAGTTTAGGTAAAAGATAAAGGTGGTCAACATACAAGGCCAATTGTTGCTTCTTCGTGAATCTTTGATTCGCCAATGTGAAGCACGGTTAATGGGGCACATTTTGAGTGCTTGTATGATTTGCAACATTTTTATTTCTTTATTAAAAAAAACTTTTTTATAAAAGCTATTTTTATAAATGACAACATAAATTTACACTTTAAAATTGGTCATTTTTTAAATAATTGTCTGTCGAGTGGCTGCCGGTAAATATTCACATTCAAAGCCCAATAAGTTGTGTAATTTGAAAAATATGTTTTTTTTTTATTTTGAAACATATTATTTATTGTATATCATATTCCACGAAATATGATGCAGCACTGAATATTGGGAAAGTGACCAAATTTGAGCATTGTATATTTCCTATAATTAACAGAAGATTTAAGGTCTTTATAGAAATTACCAGTATTTCAGATTAATTTTCTCAAAACATCCATACGTCTGACATATAGACATAAAAAGTGTTTGAAATGAGCGGTACATTTTAGGACGCAAAATTAGTCTAATATAGTACCTGTACCCTATATGGACACCTTAAGGAAAATGTATTTTTTTCACCCCCATGTACAAGTCAGAGGACTCTAAAAATGTGTGTCCACTATCCTTGGACTATTGACTATCATTATTAAAATTAGCGACCTTGTAAATATTCTGGTTTAATTTAAAACAAAAAAAAAAACTGATAAAAACAAAAAATGTTTACAAGTGTCCATATAAGGAATTACCTGTCCCTTATATGGACAGGTAACCCTTTCTACACAGTGTGTATGGAAGAGCCACTTTTCCAATGGATTTTAGAGAAGAGGGAATTAAAAAAAATGTATCTTAAAGTATTCGGAGGAGGAGGGGGACAGTAAATATCTTTAGAACATGCATTTTCGAAAGGGGAGGATCATTTTCGGCTTTTACCCTTCGAAGACCCATGCAAAGCCCCTTAGTTACTAATATTATGAAATAATATTGTTGGTTTTACTTAGCTTTATAGCATCTGTCTGCGAATTTATATCTGTTATTACCCAGTCCTCACAGCATGGGAAAATAGAAACTTTTTCACTATGTTCAGTAAGTCCCACATAATCCTCATGAACATATATGCCACATGTGATGCATGGGCGCATGTTTGAAAAAGCATCAATACTGCAAAAGAAGCAGTACCAGATCTTTTTTGTTGAGGAAGTCATACCATTGTGCCTATGATTTCGCCAACAGATATCCTACTGGCGGGAGGGAGGGGGGGGGCTTCTTTTTATTTTTCTGCAGGGGTTTTTTGGAGGAAGGTTTTGAGGGGATTGTTCAAATGGCATCTTGTTGAACAAAGATTTTACCACTTTGATGCCTTTTCAATTTATTGCTTGGCAACGCTGAATTTTCTTCTTTCTTACAGTTGTAGTCGATGGGGACATAAGCTGTCCATATTGGGAACCGGGCGTAGTTTTACTAAATCTAGTAACAAATGAATAAGGAAAATATTTTTAAGCAAAATATGCAATAGCAATCGAAAATATGTTTTATTAGCTTTCTAAAATACTCCACTTTTCAACATTTAATGTAATTTTACCATATCTAATAAGAATTTAAGCTTACAAGTAATTAAGATCAGCACATCTCGAAACAACAGGTTTCCTCGTAAATAGCGAATAGCGCGCTTTTTTACACTTTCCAGCCTTAATTATCTTTTCCTTTGCTTTTCTTCGCGAAAATGTTGAGCCATCTCTCGATTAAAATTATTACCTTTAAAAATATTAGGGGTGTCCATATTGAGGGCCCTGTCCATATAGGGTACAAATACCTTATATTTTAACCCTTTTCAGAGCCTCAATTAACCTATTAATTAAGATGCATATATTTTCTGAAATGTTACTTTTTTTTAGCAATATTTCATCATTAATTAATAAATATGCACTGTGGTAATTATGATCGATAACCTTGAATTATCTTTTATGAATATAAAAACAATTGCTTATGAACAATCTAAAAATTAATTTTATATGGAAAATAAACGGTCAAGTGCGAGTATTACTCACACTCAAAGGCTTCAGTTTAAAGAATATGTGAATTATTAAATGTATTAATTTAAAAAATCGTAAAAAAAAAAAAAAAAAAAAAAAAAAAAAAAAAAACTAGACAACATAGGGTTATGTATAGATTTAGATACTAGAAAAGTATGAATAGATGTATCACAGGAAGTTCAAAGAAATATGAAGATTAAAAAAATTAATACATTGCTATTCGGTATGCTTTTTGTTTAACCTTATCCTAATTTGTTTAAGATGAACTTAATTAAGTACTGACAACGAATGCAATGTATATTTATTTTTCATTTGGCATTTCATAAAACTAAATTCAGCGTAGTGATAATCTTCTCATTTTGCAGAGTAACGAAAACAAAAAAAATGTTCAGATTTTAATCTTATCATTGTGCTAAACGTGCTTTGGAAGAAGGTCGGAAAGTTGCAACCCCGCGTTAGTCCATGCAATGACCGCGTTTTTCATGAAATGTTTTTTATTAACTTTTAAAGACTTTGAAGGCAAATTGAGAGACCTCCTGAATGCGAACTAGTCGAAAGTTCCATAATATTTATGTAATTAATTGTAATTAAATTAATCTTTTAAAAAATTCGACGTTTAATAGGTAGATTTCATAAGAAATACTTCCTACTATATTCTCTGATACGTTGAAATTTCTCAAAACACTCTGTAGATTTACAGCGATAAAGATCCTTAGAAGCAAAAGCACCGAAAAACTTTATCTATCTAACTATCTATATCACTTTTTATGGTCATGATAACTTCCATAATTCTACACAGAACTTTTCCAAACTGATACGTATGATCAAAGAGCAGAAAATCGCGGTTGAAATTGTAAATGTGTAAAATCGAGATAGAACAAAGACAGAAGGGATAAAGATGGGTTTAGTTAAAAAAAAATAATTTCTTTATTATATTACATATCGAAGCTGTTTAAAATCATTATTACTTTTTAAAAAGAGCCAAAAATTTATGCATAACAGATTTTTGATAAAATTTAAACTGGTCTCAAGAGGCGAAAAAAATTGAGTTTCAAGTAGAAAAATTCACAACCTCGTCAATTTTCAAGGCATCAAATGCAATTAAATTTATTGTAAATTTGCTTAAAATTATATACAAATTTTATATAGAATAGTTTTTCATAAGATCAACTATTAACAAAAAATTATTAAAAGCGAAAATGAAAAAAAAAGGAGGAGAGGAGGGGGGGGGGTGAAGAAGAAAAAACTTTATTGGCTTCGTCAAATAACAAGATATCAAATCCGCATGAATTCGATTTTAATTGAATCCGAACTTCTCAATTTTATCTACAACTTTTATATTCACAAGTTCTGAATAGGTTGAATTCTTACCACAAAACAAATTTCAAAATAAACGATTGAAGAAAAAAATTGTATAAAGGTTGTCTTTACATCCAAAGTGCCTATTTTCCAACTTATTAGGGTTTCATTCATCCAAAGAAACTCTATTAGTCTCTGTCTTCTGCTTGTTTGTCCATTAAACAGTCAATATACAAAAACGGTATAAGTCAGATAGTTCCATTTTTTTGTATATTTAACTGAATACCACCTGTCACACGACAAACTATAACATTTTGAAAAGGTCTATTATTTTAATTAAATCATTTTTTTCTGTCTCATCCATACATATTTGTGATTTAAATTTTATAAGAAAACCTTAATTTACACGTTTTTCGGGCAGGCATCATAGCTTGGAGGTAAAGCAACTTTCTATTAAAGGGAAGATTTTCAGCTTAAGCACTGTTGCTAGAAGTATTTTTTTTTTTCATATTAAGATGGATTAAATAAAAAGGAATTTCACATTTTTGCAATTTTGGTTTTATATTATTAAGGTTTTCTTCATCTGATATTTATAACATTTTTTGAAATTCAATTTTCTTTCCATTTAAAAAAAATATTGTGATTTACTTAAAATTTTGCATTTTAAATTTCGTTTAAACATTTTCTTTTCGTTTTTAGAAATTAAAAATTTTATTTATATTTTCACGTTTAAAAAATTTTTCAGATTTTCAAAAAGTTTTAAATTTTGGATTTTATTTAACTAATACAATTTGACAAAATTTAATTTGTTAAAAATAAGTAACTTTCTTTTATAATCATTTTTATGTAAATTTTTTTGTGTTAGGATCTGTGTAAGAAGTTAATAATTAAAAAATAATAGTTTGGATTTATGAATTAAAGGATAAGTTGTTTTAAAAGAAATGTTAAACAAAACTCTTTATGCGATATGCCATTTTATTCAGCCAATTGTTTTTTAATTCATTTTTGTTTTCAAACGTATCTAATTGGCAGATTTCTCTTATTTAGAAATATATAATGTGTTGTATAGGTCAATTTTTCAATAAAAACAGAATATATATGCAAAAAACGGTGTCAAATAGGCTTTTTGAACTGAATTTTCTAAAATGATAGTACTGGAAATAAAAAATATGGTTGTACTGAGAAAATAATTCTTTAGAACCACTTATTTTACATTTAATTTTTTTTAATCTTAAATACATCCAGTCTGAGGGTTCTCTCATTCAGAAAATATTTAATGTCACATATCGGTCGACTTTAGTGAAGCACAGAATTTGTTATTAAAAGTGGTGTCATTCGTCATTTTGAACCGAATTTCTGTAGTGAAAGTTCTGGAATAAAAAAAATATTGTCGTACTGAGAAAATAATTGTTTTAAACTGCTGATTTAGTAAATCATTTTTAACCCAAACGTATCCAATTGGCAGGTTCTCTTATTCAGCAGCTATATATTGCGTTGTAAAAGTCGATTTTTTGATATACACAGATTATATTACAAATATACAAAAACTGCCAAAATGAGCATTTTGTATTGATTTTTTTTGAGGGGAGGGCAGAATGATTAACTTAGAAATCTTTATCGGCCTATAAGCCCAGACGGAATATGCTTTTTAATTTGATACAGTTACTGGCACAGACTACACCACCCTTGTCATTATTTATATCCAAACCTTCCGTGTATGTAAGTGTACATAACTCGGATAATTATTGACGATTTTTTTTTTCTAAAATCATTTTCATTATTTATTTTATCCTTCTGTTACGATAGTTATCTCCAGCGCTTCTCAACATTTTTGCTGAATGCTGCAAATTTAAATTTCTTTGTAATAGAAAATTGCGCTTTTCACAGAAAACTATGTAGCCTAGTGTAATTGATGTAGTTTTCTTGCTAGATTTAAGTAACGTTTACTACCTCTATTTTTAAAACTTTTAGTTTCAATAAATTCTCTTTCTTCTCGTAACCGAAATAGAGGGAAGGGGCATATTTTTGCACTATATTTTTTATATCTATGGAAATATAATATCTATGTTAAAAAAAAATTAATTTTTGAGTTCAGCTATAAAGATTTCACACGATACCCCACAAGATATACAAAGAAAAGATTTTTTTCAAGTAAAGTAATTTTACCGCCTACACTTTTCCTAATTATATTTCTGAATGTTTAATAATCTGTAAATATGTGGGTAAAAAATATTCATCATTTCCCCAATTTGAAATTTCTATGTTCTATAGTTTATGAGGAAAATTGCTATGACAGAGAGACAAACATAGGTGTTATATTATAATGGTTCCTTTTTTTACTTTGTAAATACGGAACCCTAAAAAATCAAAAAAGCGATACCGAAATTCAATGTGTGATATAGTTTATTTCAATGACCGACCAGAGGTCAACTCAGGAAAAGAAAAAAAAACATGGTTTTTTCTTATATGCCTGAATTTTGACTTACTGTGTAATCAATAACACAAACGCTCTACGTAACAAATCTCTTTATTTAGAAGTGGCCGTATTCGAATGAGGCAGTTCCAATCATTTTAAAAGCATTTCTAGAGAAACGAAAATAGTATATAATAAATGATGTAAGATCTGTCTCAAAAGTTTAAGCACAAGTATAAAATGTCGATTTTCAAAGAATTGTAAAAAATTAGAACGAATGACATTTTTTATTTGCAGATTACGCAACATTATTTAAATAAATGATAACAAAAATAGAAAAAATAAGTTACATAATTGTAAAAAATATAATTAAAAAAAATGCTAAAAAAAACTGTCTCAAAAGTTTATGTACAATGTCAAAAACAACCAGATTTAAAATTTTTACAGAACTTTTTCTTAAAAATTATTTTTCAGTGACTTCAGTTCAAGTAAATTTATGCCCATCGAAATTATTAGTTTTTGTAAGGTTTCTGGTGGCAAAGAGTACTATGTTTTCTCAATGGTCTTTTCGAGTTATTCAACAGAGTCATACTGCTTTCCATTGCTGTAAACCTGGCGGATTAAAATAACCCAGACATTCTCAATCAAGTTTAAGTCTAAGCTGACCAGTCAAGAACTTTAACAGTTTTCTCACAAAGCCAAAGTTTTGTAGACTGTGATACGTGGATTGAGGCATTGTCTTATTCAAAAGTCCATTCAGGACCCCCAAAATGTCACCAAATGGAAACAAATGTTGGTTAAACATCTCTTGATATTTTTTGTATCTTGTCTTCCTTTTTAAAAAACCAGAGAGGCCTGGTCATTGAATACAAACGCCCGAAAAACCATGACAGACTTGCAGGTTTGCTGTCTGCTAAAAAATGTCATTGGTTCCTTACGTGAATCATGCCGATACGCGATCTAAACATCAATGTCATCTAAATTTCACTTTTTCTCATAGCTGAATAAAATAGTGATCCATTTGTCCCCGTAGGACATGTGTTTTTTACCCAGTTCATTCTTGCCAGTTTGTGATGTAATTTGAGAGACGGTTTTCAAGCCATTTTTTTAGTATGATATAATCACACTCTTAAATACATCTATGTGCAGTGTCTTCGTACGCCTGCACTCTGAGATTATTTTTAATTTGCCGTATGGGACATATTTTTGTCTTGATACCAATTTCCGTACTATCCAATCAGCCTGAACAGTCGTCATACGTGGTCGGCCACATCATGGTTTACACTTAAAATTTCTACAGAGCACTTGATATATACCTCATTTTTATCGAATTAAAACTTTTGCAACTTCAGAAACTGTTTTATTTTGCGTTTTCAATTTAAAATCTTTCAAAATCTCACATTTTATGAATTTTTTACCCTTTGGCATTTTTAAAAAGAGAGGAAATAATTTCTCTAACTTTTATACTTTATGCAAGTGCAATACCGCCTAATTACACACGGCCAATCCCGTGTTTCTAGAAAAATTTGCATAAAGTACTTAAACTTTGGAGAAAGTATTTCTTCAAGAAAAAGAAAAATTAAATAAAAAAATATGATTTTTAATTTTAACCATCCAAAATGACTTATTCATTTTATTTTGTTTAAATGTCGAGTATTTATTATAAATTAGCATAAAACATTTTCTTCTTCATTTCTTTTAAACCAGATTTGCAGAGTGCTTAAACTTTTGAGACAGACTATAGATTCCCAACTGGGCGAAAAACATCTGGATAGGGATTCGAACCACAGATCTCTTGGCTGAAGTCAACAATGCTCTTCAATCTTTGTTATCCCGAACAAATCTGGTGGTCTAATTAACACAGCTAAACCTATTGATTATAGCATAGAGTTTGATATCTGAATCGGCTCAGCAGAATACATCACAGTAATGGAGCGCCAGAAAACAATGTATACGTAATAATTTTAATGCATTTATTCTAATTTGTAAATGAATCATGTGAATTCTAAGTTTCCAGCTGGCCGATAATTCTCCTGTCCAGGATTAAAACTGGAAACCTCATGACTGAAGCCGTCAATGCTCTACCACCAGAACTATCCCAGACTAATCTAATGGACATAATTCATCCAGTTAAATTTATTGATTATAGCATCAGTTCTAATATTAAAATCAGCTCAACTTCATATATCGCAAGTACTCAACTCTAGAAAACGCTGGATACATAATTATACAAGATTAATTTAAACAGAATTTTTCTATTTGGTAAATTCCAATTATTCAAACTAGTCTAACTACTCCGGCTGTTATTCGCCCAGATGCAAATTCACATCTTGTATTAATTTGCGATTTTAAACAATTGTGTTTAAATGAATTTAGTTTAATTACGAATACAGTGCTTTTTTTTAATTTCATTACCTTCTATTTATTCTACTTTGATGATTCAGATATCAGATCAGATGCTATAATCAAGCAGTTTAACTGGATGAATGAGATTTGCCGGTTTCATTTGGAATATCTCAGATTGTAGAGCATTGGGAATTTCAATCAAAAGATCCATGTTCAAATCCTAGTACGGACATTTTCGCCCACATTAAAATTTATAATTCAAATGATTTATTATTTTGAAATTAATCTAGTGTATATAACCTATTCTACCAATCTTGTAATTTATTTTACCTACTGTTTTAATATAATATGTTGTAAGTATTAATTTTCTTCGGTTAATATTTCCATTTTATATATAGTGATGTAGTATATAATTGACCACTCGCACTGGGCGGAGTTCGCTATGTTTCACACAAGCGTTATGATATTTGATTGGCTTTTGGTGAACGTTTGTGGCATAAATGGAGAAGGTGATAAGCTATAATCCACCTTGACGTTTTTTGACGTCAGAAATGCTTGTGGTCCATTATGGTCAGTTGCTTCACGACGAGAATTTTTTTTTTTTTTTTTTTTTTTTTTTGCTTAATTTTTAATTTTTTTTCACCGAATTGTTAAAGCAGAGAATTCTATGCAATTGAATCGCGTAAATTCTCTGATTAAAAAGGAAAATTTTACAATAAAAAATAATTGATGATTATAATACAGAAATGTGAGCACCTTAAATGGCGCGTATACTGCTCGCAAATCTCCAAGGGTTTAATGTTTTTATTTTCGTAAAATATGCTTAGATGTTTCATTTTTTATCATTTCTTCGTTGTGTGATTACCAGTAATCATTAGAGTCGCAATGATTAGAACTATGGAATAATTCAGTTTTTTTAAGGAATAAACTGGGTTTTTGAAAATAAACTGTATTTTTAATATAAACCGGATCTATTGGAAATAAACACGGTAATAAAGTTACTTTTTGCAACTTTAGTAATTATACGGTTTTTTTTTTTTTTTTTTTTTTTTTTTTTTTTTTTTTTTTTTTTTTTTTTTGAAGACGTCAATTTTTTTTCTCATAGATTTTTTTGCATGAAAGTTTAAATAAACGTAGTTACAGCAAGAGATTCAGATGTTCTAAATGTCTTAAATCCAAAAGACATTAAGCAGCTAATATTATTCATTTTAATTCACATAAGAAATTTGATAACAGCATGCTATATTCCTATATACTGGCACAAATTCCTGAATTTTCGTAATTGAATTTTTGAGTATTTAAACAGTTTATTCTCTTAATTTCAAGACAGTTAAATTATTATTATTTAGCATTTGTATTAGGTTTGTTTCTACTTTTCATTTGCTTAGAGACATTCCTCTATTAAATAGAAAGAGTTGTGAGTCTGAAAATGTCATTTATAGCTATGTCGATATATAAATTAATTTTTGAGACGCATTACCACTAGAGACTATTCCTCTAGTTGACTATTTTTTTAAATATTTTTATGTGATTACAGATGAACTAGTCATGATTCATACGTACCCGTCAGTTAAATTTTCACTCTTCTCTTTAAGATTGATATAGTAATCGAATTATTTTAAAATGGAAATAGTTAACTGTGTTTTTATTTTTAGATTTATTAATAAATATCTTAGATATTCTTAGATTTATTATTGATATAGCAATCGAATTATTTTAAAATCGAAAGAGTAAACTGTGTTTTTTTATTTTTAGTTTTATTATTTGAGGGCTGTTTTACATGAAATATTGTCCGAGTATTTAAGTATGACCTATAAACTTTTACAATTTTTATAAACCAATTTGGAATTTTCTTGCTTTGTTGAAATTGAATTATCTTGTTTATTTTAAGCCAGCTTCTTTATATATAAAGATAAACATGCATATCTAATATTTAATATGACCCATTCTGTTGGAGAAATAGCTTTAATATATGTTATTTTTGTTTTTACACCATTTAAATATTTTCCCTTGTAAAAATAAACGAAGAATAGCTTTAAAATCTTATTTTCGCTTTCGCTGTGCTTGTGTTGAAGCTTATATTTATTTCGAAAACAACATTCCCTTAACCTCTATTATTTAAAAATCTCATATACCATAAAAATATTTTTATTGAGATATTGGACTGAAAAGAAAACAATCATTTGAATTTTAACAAGTTATGTAATGCCATTTATATTCATGGGAAGCCTTGAAGTAACTTATTTTCATTTTTATTAGGTGATAAAGGATTTCGCAAAGCTCGGATATTTGAGTCCTCCTTTTAGATTGAATAAATATTTACCCACGTTTAAAATGAAATTTTTTGTTATTTATAAATTTGAAAACAAATATATATATTGCTGTAAATTTGAAGAATAAGATTTTTAATATTAATTATAATTTTCTAAAGGATCAATAAACATTTTTTTAATAAAATTTATTAATTTACAAAATATTTTTAACATTAAAATTTTATTTTTATGCATATTTCAATATAAATGACAAATGTGAACTTTCAATGGTGGCTAATAACTAACTCCTAAACCATCAGTCACAGACATACAGTTCCAGTTACAAAAATGTTTTAAATGAGATAAAGATATATTTTTACAGTGATATGAGTCAATGAAAACATATCTTAAAAAGTTACGAAATTAAAATTTTTATACGGTCCCCCGGTTCTATAAGTTACATTTAGTAAAATTTTCCTGTTACAGTGGCAAGTCAAACGGAAAAAAACCCGGCATTCTAAGATTAATTGACCTATTAATAGCTCTTTAAAGTTGGAGCACAGTTTTTATTGCTAATTAGGGGTAATTAACAAATTTAGTATAAATATAATTTCGTAAGATAAGTAAAAAAAAAAAAAACGGTTCAGAGTAAAATTAACATTGCAATGCAAATTTAAAATCTCTCTTCAATTTGACATATGAATACAAATTATTCAATTTGTAATAAACATACATAGAAAAAAACTGAATTTTGTTAAATAAAGTGATAAAAATTAACTGCTTATAAAATAACACATATTTTAAAAAGTTATTAGATAACTTTAGTCTGCAAAAATTGGGTTTGGTCGTGTTTTTTTAGCTTTTGATAATTGAATCTTATGTATTATGTTCAACTGAAATTGTAGTTGACTTTCATTTTTTACTACCACTTGATGAGTATTTGGAAATCATAACGTTAAAAAAGAAAAGAAAATAGCAAAAATTTGACATTATAAAATTAGTATGTTTTTTTAAAATAGGATATGTACAGGATTATTATAATTAAAGTTCGCCTATTCAGAAGGCTTTAAAGCCGGTTCTATGGCTCCAAACGAAACAAAATTTCACTAGTACGTAGTTGAAGAGGTGCACTTTGCGAAAATCGAAAAAAAAGTAAAATTCTTTGTCAATAGGTAACGCTGAGCCAATATTTAAGGCAATGTTCGCAGATTCAATATATCAATTTCAGTCAATCCAGACGAAGCACACAAATTTAAAGTTTCAATAAACTTCAACGAACTGCGAATTGTTATAATTAAAGTTCACCTAACCAGACAGCTCTAGAGCCTGACCTATGATTTCAAACGATACAGAAAAATGACTCTCATTTCATGTGATGTAATCTGCATCAACAAAAATAAAAAATGTCACATCGGTAGCTACAATTGGTGACCCGGATGTGATGGTTTAGCATGGTTTCATATAGTATTTAAGTCGAGTATATAGTCTTCAATTTTAGTAACCATTAATATTTATAATCTCATAGATTTCAGATAATTTTCTTTTATATGAGATTATTTAAACTTACTACAAGACGTTACTCTGAGTAATAACAATTTTATGATATAATTTATAAATGTTACTTTTTGTTTTTTCTTTTTCTTCCCCCAATGGTGGATAAAGTTGCATGTTTAGTTGTTGCATTTAAATTAATAACAATTCTATACTAGTTTAAAATTAATGTCTCACTGAAAACTGAAATAGATTTTTGTGGATATATACGATTATTATTATTATTTTCATTAAATTATTTCCATTATTATTTTGAAATGTAATTAATTATTCTCTACCATGATTTCTGTTACCGTAACTTAGTTACTGGTAGGGAAGTAATGTCGAGCCATTATATGCCGACAGTTGGCGATACTGGTCCAGCAAAAATAACTGGAATCGTAAGCTGTGTCGCATCGCAAATAGTAAGTTTTAAAATGATATTCATCTTTTCAAATTAAAATGTTTTATAATAATTCTTTGCTAACATAATAATTAAAAATAATGTTTCTTTACTTTAAAATGCATTTCTAATATTTAAAATAGTTTTTGTAAAATAGTTTGTATTTTTATATTTCATTTATTAAATTGTGTATTATTGTGCATCTTTTTGACTGTAACTGTACCTTCTACCAGTTAACATTTTTGACCTAATAAAGTTTGCGTGCTTGTTTTCTCTCGCTCGAGCACATGTTCTAAAAACTTAATTTTATCGTTATTTTTATTTAAAAAGTATGTAATGTGAATTTGTCTTGGTAAAAAAGATTACCGCTGTCGACGATCGAATAATATTGGTTTTAAAGATGAGTTATAAAAGTTATTACTCTTGTCAGCTACACGTACTAAAATCGGTAGCTACAAATCCTCCATCATTTTCAATAAAGCATTTCATTCTCAGAATTGTGCTTTCTACAGCATTGCGTAAACTGTCCTGTGAGATTGAGTGAATTTGAAGTCTAATACTGCCTTTCAGATCAGGGATTGTCTGACATCTGCCTTTAGACACAGAATCTTTCAAAAATCCCCACAGCCCAAAATCGCATGGTGTTAGATCAGACGATCGTGGTAGCCAGACTGCTTGAAAATAACGTCTTATGATAGGGTCTTCTGTAAAAGGGCTTGTTAAGAAAGTCCGAACTGCTCTATTAATGTGCGGTGATGCACTGTCTTGCATAAACTCGATATTTTGAAGGCAGCCTCGCTGTTGAAGCTTGGGAATCAGAAAATTTGACAAGATATACTCCCATTTACGGAACAAGTAATGGATCCTGTGTATGGGTTACTTCCTCAAAAAAACGTGGCTCTATCATATATTTAGCAGTAAAACTACACAACACCGTCACTTTAGCTGCATGCAATGAAACTTCTTGGACAACATTAGGATTCTCTTTCGCCTAAATTCAACAGTTGTGTCTGTTCACTTGTCCGTTTAAATAAAAATGCACTTCAATACTCCATTGAGTATTCCAGGGCCGAGAATTGCACACATTCATTCATGCAAGAAACTGTAGTGAAAATGATAGCCGACTTTCGGTATCACCCTCTCTTAGTTGTTGCACCCTCTGAATCTTTTATGGATAGTAGCACAAAATACGACGAATCATTTTTATCACTGTGGAAATCGGCATATCGACTTCATTCGCAATAGCTGGCACACTTGCATTACCAAATGATGACTGGCTTGCTAAATCCATGGCGGTAGTAGCAATATCTTCAATGCTAGAAATGTCTACCTATTTTCGTTGCATAAATATGAGTTAAATTCCTTTAAAAAGATTTACCCTTAGGTCCTATATCTCTCATGTCGATAATTGACCATCCTAAACACAAAGAAAAAAATGAGTAAAATATTGAATTAAATAAAATTTAATTTAATAAGAAATTTTACATCTTTTTACACCATTAAATTTTCGTTATATTTTACATTTACGATTTGCGAAAAAGTTTATGTGATGATTTAAAATGAAGATAATTTTGAGATTTCGGTGCTCACAAGTATACAAAAATACAATATCAAAAGTTGGAGAACATAGATATCTCGCCTATTTTATAGCACCCTATATTTGTTATTTCTTAATTACGGCAATTTTTGATTTAAGGAGAATCCTGACCTGATATCATGGTTAATAATTAAGGTTAATTTTGGTTTCACAGATAAAAAAATACATAAAAGTTAAAAACCACAAACATGTCGTTTTATATTATCTAATCTAAAATTTTTCCTTTCTTCCCGATAATCTATCCGGATTTATTTTTGGTATCCTGTAAAATAAGTATAAATGGTAACCACCGAAAACCATAATGTAATTAGAATGTCATCGAAATTACGTCGGAATGTAAAATTTAATCTCGATTGGCTGAAAAAACATACAGGGGGATCACTGAAATTAAAAATAGAAGTTTAAAAAATACCATAATATTTGTTAGAAGTAATCGTGAAGAAAATGTATCTAAACCTTAAAAAATGAAACAAGTGTTAAAAACTATTATTTTGGACAATGTGAAACTTAATAAAAGTTATGTCATGTGTATCTGCGCTTTAAAAAATGTACATATATTATGACTGAAGTAAGTTTTTCGAATACCGAAAGAACTTGGTATATGATTTCTCAAATTATGGCCGAAATGATTGGTTTTCAAATCAAGAAAGGGGTAAAATTTTATAAATTTGTCAATTTTTAGTGTATTATGAACGGAACTATTTTTGTCTTACTTGTTAGTGTAATAGGAAAAATGTACTAATTATAACTTATAGGAACGGAAATCATATAAAAATTTAAATTTCGGGTTAAAAAGAATAGGTTTTATTGACCCAAATCGCTTTTAAAATATTTCTTTGTACAGTAAATTCATATTTATGCCTGAAAAGTTTTAATGGTTTTTTTATTTCTTTCTGTTTTTTCGAATGCTTTGATGGCTCATATCTAGTCGGTTTGACAATTTGAAATAAAAAAATTCCGAAACATTTGGATTATTATTATTTTTCTATTTTGCCATATAATCGATAGAAGATTAATTTCTTTTGAAAAAAATATTGCATCAAGTTCAACCGGGGAAACTTTTCCACATTTTACACATATGTTTCTTTCTAAAATGAAAACTCTGAGAGTATGAGTAAACAAAGTTATAATCTTGAAATTCCAGCATTGGAGAGAGAAACGGGATACAATCACTATACATTCATTTCCATTTGAAGATTTTTAGTTAAATTTAGTTACATTTTGAATATGTTAACACTTATGTACAAAGTTTTAAAAATTTGACAGATTTATTAACAAAATAAATTGAAATAAGCACTGTAAAAAATTTATGTAACGTTACACCATAAAATGGGTGGCAGTTTTGCTGCCTCCAATTTTATGTAGTGATTTTTTTTCACCTATATAATGGTGTAATGAAAACATATATTACTAGTGTAACATTACAGTGTTACACCGGTTATATCGGTTAAAATACTCCTTAAAATTGGAGGAAGCAAGGTTACTCCATAAAATTGGAGTTGACCTTGAGTCGAGACCTTTATTGAAATTGGGAAAACTGCCACCCATTTTATGGTGTAACGTTACTCAAATGCTTTACAGTGAGGTGATTAGAAAAAAAATACATACTTCTTATTTTGAACTTATAAGTATTTTAACTATTATATGATTATAACTGTACAATTGTAATTAATATATGTTTAATACACTATATGGCCAAAGATGACAGACCACTTACGGTTTTAGACATTTTATTAACTATCTAGAAAAATACATGAGGAAAATACCTGAAACTCAAAATGTGTAAACATAATAGTACATGTCACTTATTTCTGTGAAGATTGTATTACGAAATTCTATAGGGGATCGTCAACAAATTTAAAAAAAACGAATATATTTTAGATAAGTCAAAACTAATGTAGCAAAAGCACTCAAACTGTAGTTGATGATTAAGTGGCATATTGTAGTATACTGTGGTTATTTTATGTGGATAACATGTATACTTGTTAAGAAATTAAAGTTTTTATAAAAACAGTCCCAAATTTTGCCAAGTTTTTTTCGTATAATTTAAAGTGATCTTAATATAAAATAATGTTCTTTTAGGTAGATTTCATATGAAATACTACCTATTGCATTCGCACCAGTTTATATATATATATATATCTATTAGGTAGATTTCGTATGAAATACTACCTATTGCATTCGCACCAGTTTATATCTCTCTATCTATCTATCTATCTATCTATATATATATCTCACTTTTTTATGGACACGATAACTTCTGTAATTCTTCACCAATCTCCACCAAACTTTTACATAAAATCAAAGGGGATAAAATCCCGGCTATGTTCGTTAATGGGCAAAATCGGACAAAGGGGGTCGAAATAGGGGACGTTTTTGTGAAAACAGAAAAAAGCCCATAACTTCTTAATGAAAATAGATATCGAATCAGTTTAAAGTTTATATCATTTCTAAATAATGGGCCAAAAATTTATGCATGACAGATTTTTGATAAAGTTAAAAATGGGCTCAAGGGGCGAAAAAATAGGGTTTTTGGGAGAAAAAAAATCATAACTTTGACAATTCTCAAGATATCAAATCCGTCTAAATTTTTTATAAATATTCTCAAAATTATTTAAAACTTTTGTATTTGCAAGTTTTTGATATTACTAACTCTTACCGGTAAAACGAATTAAAAACGAAAATAAAAAGGGCTTTCGAAAAAGAAAAAAATCCATAACTTTGTCAATTCTTAAACTATCAAATCCAATTAAATTTATTTTACATCTTCTCAATAATATCTACAACTTTTATATTGACAAGTTTTTCATAGGATCAATTCTTATAGCAAAAATAAATTAAAAGAAAATTGGAGTTGGAGAAAAAAAAACATCTAGTTCAAACTGCTTACATTCTGAATCGTTTTATAAATTCATTTTTTATTTTAAACACATCCAAATGGCAGATCCTCTTATTTAGGAACTATATAATATGAAACATTGGCCAGATTTTTGATAGAGACAGAATACATTTCAAAAAACGCTGCCAAAAAGAGTATTTTGAACAGAATTTCCCGAAGCGACAGTGATAGGAAATTTGAAGAAGTATTCAGATAACAAATTGCGTTTTTCCTGACTCATTTTTAAATCCATTTTACTCTCAAACGCATCCAGTTTACAAGTGCTCTTATTTAGGAACTGTATAATAAGACGCATTGGTCAATTTTTTTGATAAAGACAGAATATATTTCAAAAAAGGTTGCCAAAAAGGGTATTTTGAACAGAATTTCCCGAAGTGACTGTGAGGAAATTTGAGGAAGCATTCAAATTACAAATTGCGTTTCTTCTGACTCATTTTTAAAATCAGTTTTGCTCTTAAACGCATCCAATTGACAGGTTCTCTTATATAGGAGCTGTGTAATATCCCGCATTGTTCAGTTTTTTGATAAAGGCTGAATATAGTTTTAAAAATGCTGTCAAAGAGTGCACTTGCGCAAAAATTCCCGAAGCTATCATGATTAAGAATTGAGGTTGTATTCAAAATTGGTTATTTTATAACTCATTTTTAAATTCAATTTTGCTCTCAAACACATTCAATTGACAGTCTTTTGTTATTTAGGAACTATATAATGTACCCTATTAGTCTATTTTTTTAATAAAGTCAGAATTATTTCAAAATATGTTGTCAAAATGGGCATTTGATCCGGATTTAACTTAAGATGATTCTGATAAAACCAGTCCTTACAGAAAAAGGAAATTAAAAATTTTTCAAAAGAGGAGAAATAAAGTTGTTAAACTGGGTTCATCTGTAATCAAATTTATTTTTTGTTGTTGAAATGAGCACTCTTCGAAATCTACCTTCGCCTATAGGCCAAGCCGACAGGGATTTTTTTGGAAAATATGACAAACAAAATTGTACACAATACCCTGTCATCGGAATTAAAAAATAATAAAAATTGTATGAAAAATGAGAAAGTTTGGTAAATAATTTTTCTTTTCGCATGCGTCAACAATATCAAAATTTCATTTGCATATTATGTTAACTAAATGAATAGAGCAGTTTTAAAAAAGTGTGTAAAAGATTCAAAAACATAACTTGAAAATTTTAAAAGTGATCGTCTATAGCATCAACTACAAAATCGGTATTCTCAAAATGAAGCAAAAAATCAGGGGTTTTATCCAAATATAGTATTACGTGTCACATTGTGTATTCTATACTGCCATTAATCAATGGATATATGGATACAGCCCCTCATATTTTCGCCTCACTTTGAGAATGACGGATTTTGATCTGATTCTATAGACGGAATTATAGGAATTATATTATTGGCGGATCTATAGACTATTTCAGAATTCTCAAGCCCTGTTTCTGAAATATTTACAGAAGTTGCTCTATATATTTAGCTAACATAATATGCAAATAAATTTTGATATCTTTGACGCATGCGCAATGAAAAATTATTTACCAAACCTGCTCATGTTTCATACAATTTATATTATTTTTTAATTCTGATGACAGGGTATTTATGTACAATGTTCTTTTTAATATTTTCAGATAGGAACATTATTTTATATTAAGAACTTTGTAAATTATAAGCAAAAAACTCGCAATATTTTGGGACTTTTTTTATAAAAACCTTAATTTTTCTACGAGTATACATGCAATCCACATGAAAATGAACGCAGTAAATTACAATAAGCCTCTTAATTATAATCTGGAGTTATAGCGCTTTTACTATATTAGTTTTGACAAGGTTATCCAAAAGTTATTCGTTCTTTTTCAATTTGTTGACGGTTCCTATAGATTTTCGGGAAAAAAATCTTCAAGGAAATGTATGGCCTGTACTATTGTATTTGTATTTTCACGCTTAGAGTATCAGGATAATTCCTCACGTATATTTCTAGATATATAACTAGATGTCTAAAATCGGAAGTGGCTGATCATCTTTGGCCATATATTGCATAATAATAGCATATATGGAACATTGTATACTTGTAAAAAGCATAATAGTAGTGTTTTGCTCCCGTAAATATAATTTTAATACTTGTGAAGGCTCTGTTTGACGGAGGAGATCAATAGGAGAATTATTGTTACCTTGACTACTCATTTTGTGTATCCACGTGGCTTAAAATATCCTGGAGTATTGGGTCTTACTGGAATGCTCTATTTCGAAATCATCTCCGCCTATTAAGAAGCTCAGATGATCACAATGACCATCGCAATTCAAACAAAGACTCCAAGTAAAAACTATTTTATCCCATGCTCGTGAGGATAAACTAGTTTGATCTAGGTAAAACTTATGCATCGTATATGCATGAAGATAATTTAGTAAGGCCTAGGAAAATCTAGTTTGTACTATGCTCGTTAGGATAAACTACCTTCGACTAGAACAGTCTAGTTTGGCCTGAAATTGTGTTTGGCCGGTAATGTCAGTGGCGTGCGAAGAGAAATCTGCACACGGGGCAAAGTTTCGATTTGGCGTCCCTCAGACACTTTTTTCTTGTAACAAGTCAAAAATAACATTGCAAGTATAAATTAGATGACTTCTAAATTCCCACGCTCTCGACGATAACTCCCCCCCCTACTCTCACCTCACCTCCTTTTGTACGGCGCTTGGTAATGTACACAGTTTTACCACGGGATTCACTAATTCAATTTTAAACTTTTTTTTCGCTTTTAGAAATTAAAAGTTAATTCGTTCTATTATTAAAAGCATGCTTTAGTTAAACCTACATTGGTCCTTTTTTTTCTTCTGGTTCACATTCTATATTAAAATAAAACTTTATTTTAAATTAAAAAAAAATATATTTTTTTTTATTTTCTAAGCATCTTGAAAATGACAAACAATAAACGTACGCATAGCATATAAACAATAAAAATAATATTATCACTGACATAGTTTTTTATTTTCTTCAAACTTTTACTGCCACAAGTGCTTAATCTAGGTTTCCAATCACCAAAATGCTGTTAAATTGAATAGAAGTAGGGTAACATCCCCAGTAATTGGCATGCACCAATGATTGGCACATCCTAAAAACATGTCTTAAAATAAGATTTATATCTAGTCTTTTAAAAATGTAAGACCATATACCAGTTATATACTCATTTACTTTAAAGATTCTAACTTTGATTTATGCTATTAGATGACAATAATGTCTAGGAGAGAGAAACAATTATGGTTTGCTCAAATTAGCTATTTTTGTTGCAAATGCTTTTTTTCTGGCTTAAGAAGGGCTTGCTTTTCAATTCATTATTATCGGATTTATAATGTATTTTAAATTTTAATCAACAACAGTTTGTTTAGATGAAAAGAGTTACTTTAATTGTATAAAAGTATTTTTGACACAAATATTTGGATTTCTGAATTAATGGTAGATACCAATTAATGGTGCTTCAGTTTTGCTAGTTCCAAGAAATTGGCACCTATTCCAATTCTTAGGAAATCGCATGATTTGAGATTAAGTGACTTATTTTGGCAGTATTTTAAAGTTTTAGACTAAATTTATTCATAAGTTGTTTTTATTTGAAAATATGAAATATTATAAATAATTGGAATCCATTAAAGCTTTGTATGTCAATCACTGGGGACACCATGACAATTACTGGGTATTAATATAAACATATTGTATTGTTTTAAAATGGTCACATTTCTGACTAATAAGTTGATTTCTTTCTCTCAAAAACCTGAAATATGGCATCTTCATCGACAGTAAATTCATTTAAAGCGATTAAACCCAATGCAAAATATAAAGTTTTTTTTAACATAAACATGTGCCAATTACTGGATCACAAGGTGTCATACATTGGTGCACTAGGTGCCAATTACTGGTGATTACAGCTACTTTTTATAAATGTATTTTTAAAAAAATACTTTTTCGAAAATTTTTGCTTTTAGTGGGCAAAATAGATGCACAGATATGCATTCTTTGATTTAAAAATATTTGCAAGTAAATATTTTATTTCTTGGTAATGAAAATTGCAGTAAGTGTAAAGAAAAATTCTTAATGTGCCAATTACTGGGGATGTTACCCTACCATCATTTGACCGTTTATGAAGTTATTTTTGCGTGTCACAAAAATAATGGATAGGCTTGGATGCATACAATTTAATTACTCATGCATGATAATTAACTTAAAACTAATTGAAAAAAATATGTTCCGTTGAAAACATTTTTTTTTTTTTTTTTTTTTTTTTTTTTTTTTTTTTTTTTTTTTTTTACAATAATAAGCAATTTTTTTAAATATTATTTTACTTTTGTTAGATGAAAACGTACTTAATATATAGACTTTTGGTCCTGGATACTGTCACAAAAATGACATTTTTAAGGTTTAAAATTTTCTAAAAAATAATGAAATTGTAATAAAACCATATTTTTTGATTTATTGATTTTTAAAACAATAGTTCTAAAGAATAATAATAAAATTTTACATTTTATTTGCTTAAAATCAATAATAAAGGTCTGAGACACTAAAATGCACGTTTATGTAATATTCAGCCTTATGTAGACATCTATTTGAATCTGAAGCCTGATTAAATTCATTGCATTGGTTCTTGAGGTAGAACTTCTGCCAAATTTTTATCAACTATAGACATAGAGATACACAGACACAACATGTTATATATGCAGACGCATATATGAAAATAGATATACACAGACTCACGGACAGGCATTTTTTTTAAATCATAAAATCCCCTAAAAAAGCATAGGTTTGTCAAAAACCGGAAGGCGACATTTTTGGTGAATCCAGCATTTTCTTCTTCTAAAGATAGAAGAATAAAATAAAAATAAAATGAAAAAAGAATAAAGCTAACATATTTATTTTTCACAAAATGATTTCAAGTACTAAGAAAACATTTGGTGAAATATGTATATTCTAGCGGAACAGTGGTTCAAAGGAAAGTTAAATTATATATATATTATACATATATATGCTACTGTGTACAGAATTAACCGTTTAGACGCCGAATTATGATGCAGATCGAGCTGGTACTCAAGTTTGCTTAATTAAGTATACTTATAGACCCATTATAAATAATCAACAAAAAAATTTAAAGAAAAATTTTTTTTATATAGATTTTTTAGATGTTCCCAAATGGGAACATTGGCGTTTAATGAGTACTTTTCTTATAGATTTTAAAGATTTTTATTTTTACGAAAATCAAATGAAAAAAAGACATAGAAGTAAAAGATTATGAAAATATTTGACAATTAAAAGGTAATTTACATTAAATTTGTTTACCTTTTTTTGTTTACAGCTTTTTATCCAATTTATTTGCCATGATATAACGGAAAACAACCTTTATGCAACTTCTTGTTACATTCAACACACATATTGCGGCAGTTTTTTTGACAAACAGCACAGCGTCCTTGTGACGTAGAAATCAGATAATGGTTATCAGTTTTTCTAAGTTCTTTTTGAACATGTATTTTTGGTCCAGGTTGAGATATAAGTTTTGGTTTGGAACGCAGTAAGTTCATTGTAATATCTCGGCGAAATTCTAAATGTGGCATTGAATTCTTTCCATGAATGTCTCTATAAAGTATCCAAGATGCAGTTGCAGCAATATTCAGAGCGTTTGCAAACAAGTTCCAGTACCATTTCTTATTTCGTAACTTCGGTCTGTACGATGAAAGAAGTTTATCAAGGACATCAACTCCACCCATACCTTCATTGTAATATTTTATAAGAGCAGGTTGTGGAACGTCAATTTTCTTTTTTGCCGATTTGGAATATCGCTTTGTGTTTGAAATAGGCTCATGCGTTTGATGATTAGACGCAACTGTTACAACTGCATTGTCATTCCATCTGCAAATGAATACAGTTCCATCATTACGGTAATCCATCGCTCCTCTAGTCTTTTTAGCCAAATTTTTATTGTTTAGTAAAGGATGCAATTACTTCGGATTGTACCTGTAGCTCTAATTCCAGAGTCTGCCAATTTTTTTAATAACTCATACGATGTAAAAAAGTTATCAAAATAGATTTCGTGCTTTCTCGGATCTGTAATGGTAGAGATTAGATGCGTCACAACATCCTCACCCAGAGGGATTCCTGATGATTAACTCTTCCTTCCAGAATAAATTTCCATCGCATATGGATATCCAGACGAGGAACATAACATCCAAATTTTAAAATCGAGTCTTATGGGTTTACCTTTTATAAACATTTTACAAGTGTGGTGTCCATAATAAGGCACCATAGACTCGTCAATGCTCAATGTTTTGTAGAAAGTTCCAAATTGACGCAAATTTTTCCCCAATTCTTCATAAATTGAAGCTATTTTCCCAAGTTTATCATCTGATTTCAATTTAGAGTTATCATTTAAGTGAAAAACATTTTTGATTGTACGGAAATGGTTTCTTGACATGACTGTTGGAACAATATCAACTTTCAAATCTTCAGAAGTGCTCCAATAATAATCTTCTTTTGGCACCCAGTGGTAACCACTCAAGAGGAGCAACCCTAGAAACTGAGTAATATCTGTATCGTCAATGGCAATTTTCTCTCCTTTTTGACAAGCGTATAACATTGTCATGTTTGCTAAAGTTCCGATATACTCCTTAGGCAAAATTTTATAAAAAATTTGAATAGGATTCAAATCTTCTAACTCTGGAAAATCAATTTTTAAATCATTTGGTTCCTCATCAAGAAATGCGTGATTAAATTCTTACTCCATCTTGTTTCATACTGTTTATTTTTTTTTTTTCGTGTAGACAAATCATCATCACCTTTACCCATGCTCTCTGTTTCTCTTCTTATGTGTGATGTTGATGGCGCATCACAAAGCTCATCTTTGCGCAAAATATCCAATTCTCCAGTTACATCCGTCGGAATTATTTCACCTAAATCTTCATCATTGATGTCCTCATTTTCTGTTATATCACCACTTTCATTTGGCGGAAGAATGCATATATCAACTTCCGAATTATCAGAGCCATCTGAATTTAGCGTTTCAAAATAATCGAGAGCTTCTTCCACAGTTTTAAAACGTTTAGCGTGATCCATTATGAACAAAATAAACGCACAACAGAATCACAGAACAACTTATTCCTTTCTGAGAGAGAGATTATCTCCCTTCCTATCTAAACACTTGGGGAAAGGATATTGACCTTCCGACACGTGTAAACAAAATTCTCCCCCCACTCTAGGTCCTGAAAATCTACAGCTGTGATTCACTTGTTTATATTTTTCGGTTGTACTCAGCAGAAATAGATATCATTAGCAAGAACTGTCATCAGTGCAGGCAGAAAGAAACAGAGAAAATGAAATAACGAGACATGAAATTTGTACTTTTTGCGGCGGGGGGGGGGGGGAGCGGTTTTGGATAAACTTGAATCTTATATTAAATAAAATATCTTTGCACTCAATTATACCTTGCTTTAATGTAGAAAATACCTTAAAATATCATTTCAAATTAGTTAATTACATTGTGTTCAAATATATAAAAAAAGTTCATGTCAAACGCCAATGTTCCCAAATGGGAACATCGAAATATCGTTCTTCATATTTACTCAATTATACCTTTTTTCATGATTTAATTGTATTCTACATATTGTTTTAAGCTTATTATTTCATAACTCATATGAATTTAAAATTATTTTATATTTTTATATTTTTTATTAAAATTACAATTTCCCAATATGAAATATGTCAAAATTTGAAATTTTTATAATTTTTTTTCGATATTAAAAAATTAAATTATCCAATATAAACGTATTTCAAAAAATCAATCACACTTCTAAGTTTATGAAATAAAAATCTCATAAAGATATCTTTAAAATTAAATTTTTTGAGATTTTTTTAAAACGATGTTCCCAAATGGGAACATTGGCGTCTAAACGGTTAATGTTTGGGGTCATCATTCAAAATCACATCTACTACATATAGTTGTGTAATGGAGTATCATTAATTTCCTATGCACTTAATCTGGAAATAAATCTAGAACTCTCTTTTCGTAAATAAGTGATAAATGGAAATAAAAGTTTTTTAAAGAAAAGTGTAAAAATCTTAGATGTTTGTTAATATTCATTGCAATCCATCATTCTTTAGACCCCACTCCATACGTTATGGATGTAGCAGTTTTAAAAGCATGGAGGTTTTACTGACACGTACTTTATCTTCGCTTCACTGAAAGGTTACAATTTGCTTTCTTTTAAAATAAAGAGCGTGAGTAGTTGCAAGTATTTTAAAATAATCAATAAATTCTCTCTTAGGAAGTGTTTTTTTAAGTGGAATAAAATAAATTGATTATAGTAAAAGTAATTTATTAGTATCTAGGACACATTAAAATTTCGATTTTGTTCGTAAAGACATTTTATATGTATTTCTCAAGGGAAATGGAATAAAAAATGCAAACGTTTGTGATAAAAAAAAGAGTAATTTGGTATGGAATTATATAAGATATCACTCTAAAGAAGAGTAATAAATGTCTTTCATACACAATATTATACATAATATGTACTTCATCATTTTAGATATGTAAGTATTTATACACCATATATAAATGTTCAAAATAAATAAATGATAATATTTATATTAAAGATATCGATAAAAAATATTTTGATGGATAACAGTAATTCAGCTGTAGGCCAATTCACTTGAAATAAAAAATATTAAGAAATTTAAAACGACTAATATATACATATGTATGCATTGTTTTTTCTATAAATCAGATAATTTCTCTAATGATAACCAAAATAATTACAAAAAGAACAATTTTACTAAACTTAGTGAAGATATGACATTTTACAAAACTTAGTGAAGAAATGACATCGAAATCAGATACACAGAGTTGGACATTCTTTAAAAAATTCCGTTTGTAGTGTATACAGTCATGAACTGTAATTTTGATCGCATTTTCCCTATTTTCAAAAGATACACTTTTATTTTAAGAATGTCGTTGCATCTAGGAGCGTAAAAAAGAAAAAAAAATGATCCTAAATTATCGTATGACTATGAAAAGTTAAGGATTAATAATGATAAAAGTAATAAAAATGAATTTTTAAACTGGATTAAAGTTACCCAGCCATATAGTGTAAATATGCAGCATATGATAAATTTAATCTAAAATATTTCATTAGAACAAAAACCTTTTAGAGTTAGGGAAACTTTGAACCCCAAAACAAGTTTTTTGATACGTAAACAGACCTACTTTAAATTTCCCAAGATTAGTAAAATTTATGATATTACAACAAAAGAAGAATGGAAGAAGAAAAATATAAATATTTATAAATAAAAAAAGGCTGTTTATTGCTCACGTAAAACATAAAAATGCAGTGAAAAACAAGTCTGAATAATACATCAATAGTACTTAGTACTAGTACTAGTACTATTCGAACAATAGTAAAAACTGTCGAATGTATGAAATGTCAAATTTAAGCACTCTTCTTCAAGTAACGTTTTCAACCGTTTCACCGTCTGCCACGAGATAAGTCGGGGGTAAAAGCAATGTTTCCCTATACCAGTCGCCGATTAGTGATGTATTTCACACATATTTGAGAAAATGTTTATAAGTTATATCTAATTTATAGGATACTGCTTGTTATATCCTGTAAAGTGATTTTCATAAATAGAATGCATGCACAATTGAATGCAATTTAAACTAGTCGTTGGAGGCCACCGTAATACTTACCCATCATTTATATGTATATGAAAATGAAACATGTGAAAACTATTTATACAATGTATTTCAATTCCAAAACTAAATTTAAATATTGTTAATACACATAGTAACACACACATTAATAGAGTACACATAGTACTCTATTAATGAATTGCTGATGCATCAATTTCAACAAATTATATAAAACGCCAACCTACTCAAGAAGTACCAAACTACGTAAAAGAAACATCCTTATAACTCCAAAATTAATAATCATATTAACAAACAGTTTACTGCGTCGGATTAAGCGTCTCATTTTCAATTAAAATATACATCTGAATTGAAATTTGAATAAAATACAGCGTCATGAAAAATCGAAGAACGTGGAAAACAGGATTAAAAATATCTCGACAACTAATAATCCGATCGACTTCATTCTTTATGCAAAATTTGTGTTTTTTTATTGCCTTTTACATGCATTCCTTAAAATAAAAAAAAATCGAAAATTTTTATATACCTTTCATCAGAACGAATTTTTCGAGAATCCGGGAAAAATAGTTCCGGATAATCGAGGTTGCTGATATTCAATAGGCTTCGTCCCGTTCTTACATACTAAATACATACAAAATTTCAAGTCTCTATCTCAATTTGTTCGTGAGATAGAGCGTTTACAGACAGACAGACAGGCGGACGGCAATTTTTTTTTCTAAAAATGTTTTTCGAAATCTCCAGTGTCTAAAACGTGTAAATCCGTCATTTTTTTTTTTTTTCGATTATCAAAACGATTGCTAGACTTACCCTATACTACGTATGATGGGTAAGTAAAATTACTGTTGATGTTTATTATTTTTGGTAATAATGTGTGAGATAAAATTATTGTATTTTATCACATATTCTTATTTATTTGTCCCTATATCATTTATAATTTACAAGAAAGATTCACTTAAATGGCAAAAATGCGATTTAATAAAGTTACGAAACCATAATTACCCACTCATCTCTCAGATAAACTTATATACGTTACCGGCAAACCTCAATTTTAGGCCAAACTAGTGCATTCTGACGCGAATAGGATAATGTTTTTTTTTCTACACCAAAGCAGTTTATCCTAAATCTCAAACGATATTCTAGTTTTTCCCAAGCCAAACGAGTTTTGAAAAACATAAATAGGATAAATTGGTTTAGACTGGTATACATTGGTCCGAATTAGTTTATCATAATCCGATCTCGTTTGATCTAGGCGAATGCAATTTGCAGGGCTGCCAACTACTACGCCTATTTACAGTCAAATAAAAACATTAGAAACAGAATTTTTAGTAAGTAATTAAGAATATGTAGTGTAATACATAACATTGAATGTACTTTGTATACATTTTACTAAAATATTTTTGTGGTTTTAAACATGTTTATAAGATTTAAATAGGCGTAGAAGTTGGCAGCTCTGAATTTGACATTCTTTTATTGATCCAAACTAATAATTGCCAACTTTGTGCAAAGATGTATTGCCGTCACCTCTGTATACCTTACTTATTCGATCGGGAGTGGGATTATGTCCGTCTATCTCTCGCATTTTCCTACCGCGACATCGCTAGTTACAAAATTTGTCCCATAAGACAAATTTGTGCAAGAGGATCAAATATTGAGATGAGAGATTATCATAAAATTTAGGAGAGAAAGAATTTAGAAGAGTAAATTATAATGTCCAGTGTGACCTCAAAAATGTGGCAGCGTCAAAACCGAGAATTCGCAGGATTTTTCAAAATTCCACATTTCTGAAGTGAAATCAAATGTGCTTCTTATATTTTTAATAGTGTATTTATTCATAATTAATTCCAAGTCAAAGAAAATTTATTTAAAATAAAAAATGTAAAATCGACGTTTTTTTTACATTTATTACATTTTTTCATTTAAATATCACTTGATTTTGAATTAATTATGACCAAAAAGTTCCATTAATTCTAGATGTACGTTTGATATTTTTTTTTCAAATAGCTATAAGTTTCAAAAATACGTCATAGTTCCGGTTCAAGTTTTGAATAAAATACATATATTTGTATGCAACCATTATTTCAGATTTAAAATTCTCTTTCAAGAATAGCACAATTGCATTTATGGGTGATTCTCAAAATAGGGGACAATTTCAAAAGTGAAATCTTAAAAAAATTACTGTTAGCAAAATTTCTGAAAAAAATAGGTGTTGTTAATATAGTATTAGGTATACTTTACATGTAGTCAGCAGAGCTAAATATTTAAAAATTAACTTAAAAAAAAATTAGTATTTTTTGAGCCATGCTAATGACAAAACAAATGGCATGGAATAAATATATTAAAAAAAATTTTATTTTCTTCCTGTTTAAATATGTTTTTTTATATTTATTAGCCTTCCTTTTCAGCAAATGGTTTCCATTTTTACATATATATATAAAAGGAGAATAAAAACATTACCAAAGTGCAAACTTTGTTTACATGAGCGACATTCTGACACTAACAATGTAAGAAGCTGTCTTAGTGATTTTCTGACAGATTTAATGCATATTTTAGGGATAATAAATGTAATACCTAAATTTATATGTAAAATTAAACTTTATAAAACACACAATGTAAGCAATGGTTACATTTATGCACATAGGAGTCTTTAGCATGGACAGAAAAACCATGCTAATGACACTGATATTTGTCCATGCTAATGACAAATTTTAATTTAAATAAGATTATGAGCCATAATATAATCACAATGCAATAGTCCTTTCTGGGGCTTTTTAAAATACAAAAGTCCTATGCAAATAAGTAAAATAAAAAAATTTAATTATAAAATAAACATGAAAATTATTATCCATTCTAATGACATACATTTGATGTCAATTGATACAATTGATGGCATCAACTTCTATTCTTAAAATATAATACATGCTTCTATTTTCAGGCTGGGATAAAATGGCTACTTGTTGCCATGGAGAAACTTTATATTTTCAAACTATTGTCATATGTGAAAATGAAATTTTGTTTAATAACCAGCTGTTATAGTATGACCTTGTTTTGAAAATAGAATATGGAGGACAAACTTTAATTCTTTTTTATATACTATAATTTTATTTTTAAAAAGAAATTTATTGGATAAATCCTCTCCTTGATTAATTTAAAGAAAGAATAACATTTGTTTTATTTTATAAACATGATATTAACTCTTGAAAAAGCTAGTATATACAAGGCACAGCTGCTGTGGACATCCATGCTAATGACATTTTGAACATTTATTCTGTTATTTCAAGGTGTTTTTAACTAAAAAATGAGTAATTCTTGGGTGCAAATAATGAATAATATTAAGGCAAACATATCTAAATATAAAAACATGACAGAAAACCTCTCAATTTTTTTTGTATGCCGAAAGACATAAATTGTCCCCTACTTTAAGAATCACCCTTATATGAACGGGGATACAATACAGTAAAACCGGTTTAAAAAATCATTGTATGACAAAATATCCCCCCAATCGAAAAAATATAATAATCGGTGCAAATTGAATATAAAAATGCGTTCTAAAAAACATAATGCCTTTGTTAGACATAGCAGGCCTGTTAAAAAAGGAATTTAAATACCATGACAATTTTTTCTCTGCTATGTGATTCCGTCTTAGAAGGTTTTTCTATGTAATTTTTTTCAGATTTTCAGATATCCATGTTGTGTAAAAAAATGAATGGCATTAGTAATTGTTCAGCTATTTACTTACAAATAGAAATGCATTAAGAAATGAACATAGTTTGTAATAGAAGCATTAATATTGTTAATCCATATTTTATGACTTGCAGATTTAAAAATTTAAAAATCTCTATACAATAAAATCTTCCAACATGGAATCGCATAGGAGAGAAATAGTCAGATTCCTTTATTAGAAAGGAATTCCCTTATTAGAAGATTGCTAATATTCCCTTGTCTTTCATCGTCTGTTGTAAATGGATTGGAATTAATTTACATCATTTACGCATTAATATCCTCAACTTACATATATTATTATTATTGTTATTATTACTTTGGTAAACACTATATTTTGTCACAGGTAGATAATTTTTTTCAGGTTTTACCATACTCTAACAGTATTACCAAAAATACATCTGATCATTTTAAAAAATTAAAAAAAAATTATAAATACATGTATTCGAATTTTAAGTATGGAATAATAGCAATTCAAAAATATGTGCAATGACAATTAAAGTAGGTCCGGCCAAATGTTGCAAATATTTTTAATGAACAGACAAGAGATTCTGACGGTTCAAGTATTTTTCATATGAGATGGGTTGGATATTAAATTGAAATATGCTGCCTCGGCAGACCTCAAGAAGAATGCAGCCCAATCCGAACCTAAGGCAAAAAGTTTGATTTCCGGTCCATCTTGGTCCGAACTTTTTGAAAAAACTAGTCCCCAAATCAAGCTCGAGCTGTGTTTTGGAAAAGAAATAATGGATGGCCCGTAAAAAAACTTACATCGAATAACCAAAGCACTATCTCACAAAATATTGTAAATTTGAACGCTAAACTTCGATTATATAAAAGTTAATTAAAATAAATTAGTTTTTAGTGAACTTTGTTCACTTTCATACATATGTTTGAGTTGAGTGGATTCGTTTAGAAATTTTTTAATATTATCATGAACTCATTTTTATGAAATTGAAAATTTGAGTTTCAATTAGCTCGTTCTTTTTTTTCTCTTTGAGCGTGCTCAACTAAAGCACGTCAAATTAAATAGACCCAGAATAAACTAGAAGGCTGGTGCTGAAGCAGCCTTTGGGATATATAAAAGCAGGTCGAATTGAATTGGCTCAGCATAAACTAAATCGGACTAGCATAATCATGTTCAGACAATGAATAGCAGGCTAAACTAGTTTATCCTATGAGTGTTGGGCCAAACAAGTCTGGCCTAGAAAACAGTAACCAGGATAAACTAGTTTGGATCAGGAAAAAGTAGTTTATTCTTCATGAGATTGGGATAAACGAAATTTGCCTGGGAAAAATCTAGCTTGTCCGATACGTGTTAGAAAAAACTATTTTAGCCTAAGCATATTTAGTTAGCTCTAAATACGGGATTATCCGCTAACATACATACTTTATAATTCAAGAAAATTTTCAGTATTGACATATTTTTTAATGCTAGATATTTTAGCTTATATTTATTATTAAAAATACACTTACTAATGATTCTCTCGTGGGACAGCATTAATCATGCCAATCTATAAATCTTTAATGCTATACGATGATAAAAACGCTGCATAAGGTGACGTTAATAAACCTGTCTTATATTTTATCTTGATTTATGCTTAAGTATTATAAGACAATTGTTTAATCAATAGATAATTTTCCTTTTAGAAATTTTAAAAAATCAAAAATAACATATATGTATAGTTTATAAAGCAAAAAAGTACATTGCTTCCTTACATAAATTAACGAAGAGTTTCAACAAATTCTTTTAACCATATATCATTTTGCAATTTTTTGAATATTTATTTGCTAAATGTCTGGAGTTCTAAATTAATTTTGGGATTTCTCAGTAGGATGAATTAATAAATTGAGAAAATATGTAAATGAATATTTAACAACTTTATTTGCTATATCTCGGCATACAAATTAAAAAATATTTAAATAAACTAATACATTTTTAATCAGAAATGAATCTTTGTTTATTACTTTAATTATTTTCTAGCATAAAACTGTTTCGCATTACATATACTGTTAAATACATTTGTCAGTGTAAATGTAATTGTTTCATATTAAAACCAATAATTTAACCACTTAATCGTCACGCCCGAGACTTTCACGGGCTGCAAGCTTCACGGCTTTTATTCAGAATTATTTGATTCCCACCAGTTTTGTTAAATAATGTAACTGGCTTTGTTTTGGCAGCATTTTACTTGGCATTAAATACGATAAATATTTTTTTTTAATATATAAAGTGGTGGCAATAATGAATTTGAATTTTTAAACCGTAATTTAAAGCGACCATAAAGGGGATAATTTCCCAATACTTTCTAAAGTTTTACATACATTTGTATTTTGGTAGTTAATAAATATGTTTTAAGATTTAAGTTAATAATAATAAATTTAAAAAATAAGTTTTTGAGAGTTTCAAGTGTTGTATCATGTGTTTTAATTAGGTGTTCCGGATTATTTTATAATTAATGTAATACAGTGTGCTCCAAAATCCCTAGACGCATTAAAAATCACACAAGTTGGAAATTGCACGTAAAGCGTAGCAAATGAGGTGCGTTCGTTGATAACGATGTTTTAAAATATTCAGATCTTGCTGATATAGTAGAGCGTACTTTGGATACAGTATAGTGGTCGAAATCTTTGTGTTCCTGTAAATATGCAGGGAATAATTTTTATTATACTTCATTAAAATATATCTTATTCATAAAATGTGAAGTAGTTTAATATAATTAAAACACCCCCCAAACAATGTTTCCCCGTATAACATTATTTAGTGGAATACATTTGTGTGGCCCTGTAATTTAATAATAAATATTCTTTGCATCACAAAATGTACAAAATGTATTTTAGTACATATTTCATAGATTCATGTCAATTATGTTATATTCAAATGAGTGTAACACCATTAAAATGCATTTGAAACTTTTCCTCCATTGATCGTAATGTAACGGAATACTTTTGATTGTCCCTGTAATTGATCAATTCATCCGATTTTCATAACATTTGAAATGACTCGACAAAATTATGTAATAAATATACGTTTTAAATTTCAAACGATTTAAATGCATTTGAAACTTTTTTCCCCATTGACCGTAATGTAACGGAATCCTTTTGATTGTCCCTGTAATTGATCTATCTATACGATTTTCATAAAATTTGAAATGACTCGACAAAATTATATAATAATTATGTATTTTAAATTTCAAACGATTCGGTTGGGTAGTTTTTGCGTTGTTATATGCGGACAGATAGACGGACAGACAGACAGATAGACGGACAGACAGACAGACAGACGGACGTACAGCCTGAGCGACAACAATAGGTGCTACGTATTTACATAATTACGAACGCACCTAAAAATGAAAGCATGATGTGGATGATATATTTCAAAATCGAAAAAAATATTAAATAAAAAAATAGTAAAGATATTTCCACATAGGTAGCACGAAAGATTTCAAGTTAAAAAAAAAAACAATAAAAGATATGGAAATACAGAACAAGTTACTGCAGACTCTAACATGTGGTATGGATGTTATTATCGTTTATAACGGTCGATTTTCTGCACAAGTGACATAGGACTTGGGAAAAGTACCCTCTTTGAGAAACTTTATGTTGTACAATAAAAGGGTTAGTCAATGTTACATAACTGTGGTTTATGTTTTATAATATAAAGGTCCAACCATGGTTTGTGATAAAGTATTTCGTATTTTATTGTTATTTTGAACAATAAAGTTACCAGTGATAATATAGATTGGTGGTATTACCGTTGTTTAAAGAATTTAAATGGCTCTATCAGTAAATAAAAATAAAAGAAAATATGACGGAATGCAATTTTCACTTTGTTTTTAACGCAAAATATATAATTTGGCTATTAATATATAACTTTATGCACATATATACAATGGCGGTCAAAAGTTTCCGGTTAGTTAGTTTCTTTCATTTATTTACAGAAGGTTTCAGCAAAGAAAAAGCACAATTGCTTCAAAAGTTAGGAAAAAATGAATGACCTCTGCCCACGTGATCATTTTGATTAGATACTGTGGACGCTTGATGCAAAGGGGTAGAATCGAAGTTCGCGTGTGAAAAAGTGTCCGGCCACTCATCATACCTAGGCTTTTTTCTATTGGTAAAGTGCTTTTTGGTCGTGTTTGTAATGAATCAACGTGAGTAGCATAGTTTAAATTCAAAATTGAAAAGTTCAACAAATATTGTCCGTAAATCAGTGATTAATTTGTCACTAAAGGGCAAATCTTCTCGAGGTATTACGGTAAAGTTATCGATTGGTAAATCAACTGTAAACGATATTTAAAAATTATATAAAGATGGCCGTGGCCTTCAGGACTCTGTGAGGTTCGGAAGACTTCAAAAAATTATTATTCTCGTTTTCTAAATTATAAAGAAAAAAAAAACAATTGATGACCCTCATGAAAATTCTGTTGCAACATACGGCTATTTACAAAACGAAAATATTGTTGAAATAAGTCGGTCTACCGTGTCAAGATTCTGACGTGATACAGAACTTTATGGAAGTGTCGATGTTCAAAAATTTTTCGTAGGTAAAAAAATATAAATGTGCTGACAGGTGTTTTCCAAAAAAAAAAAAAAAACAATGTCTGGTATAATGAAAACAGGACAAAAGTACTATTTTTCCATCAATAGAATTTAAAACTTTTTTGGGAGTGATGACAGACACTACGTCCGATGACCTAACAACAAAACATGAGTTTCAACATACGTTATTCCTAAAATGAATCATGGCGGAGGACACGTTATAATGTGGCGAGTACTTTATTCAAAAATTTTTGGTTCGTTATTTAAAATCCATGGCAAGAGGAATGATGCAATGTATAGGGATATCTTGCAATATTATTTTCTGCCTTATTAGGGGAAAATTTTGATCGCAACTATTTGTTTTAACAGGATAACAATATAATGAATGCATGCAAGCCTTGGCAAGCAATGGTTTTCGCACAGAAAATTTCGTTTTTGAAATGTCCAGCCCAAACGCCCAACATGAATCCAATAGAAAATCTTTGGAAAGAAGTTGTTAAACGTCTGCCGAACTATAAATATCCCAACTCAGCAGAAAATAAAAAGAAATGTAAGATATGTGGAAAAAAATGTTCCATAGACGAACTTTTACAGTTGATTGTATGAATGTTGCGTTACTGCGCCGTAGAATTTATTTCTAAAGGTAATAAAATACTAATACTATAAATTACTAATTTAAAATGTTGTTGATCGCTGTAGTTTTCTATTACAATACATTTTTTTTTTAATTTGCGAAGGTGGCCGGAAACTTTTGAGAACATGCATTTTCCTTTGAACTGAATTTTGTCAGTTAAATTTATTAATATTTACATGTTATTCCACAAGTAAGTTCCTAATTATTATGTCAATAAAATGTATAAATTTCACTTTGAGATTATTCTTCATATGGGTATAGTTACAAATTAACTGAAAAATTTTTGGTGGCCGGAAACTTTTGACCGCCACTGTAATTATGCAATATAACTTTTAAAAGTTCAGGTTTACTTAAAAGGTTATTAAAATAATCAAATATAGATGTTAATAGTTCATTTTATTTTTAAAAATCTTAGTAATTTCAAGCCTTAACCAGGCTCTTCCTCAGAGAATATTTTTGTTTATTTATACAAATACATGATACTTTTCGAAAATAAAAGAGAAACTAATTATTATAGTTGAAAATAGACGTAGTTTTTGTATTAAACTTAATGAGAGAAGATACATATTATTATTAATCGCTGTCAATTTGTTGTATTATTTCACTCTGAACTCGTGCGTCACATTTCGTTTTTAATTGGATGGCTTGAAAATTGAATTAGTAGTGTCTGAGATGAAAAACGGTAAAAATAAATATTTAACTGTTGTACCATAGATTTTAGTAAGTCAATGTTCTCAAATTGCCAGGATTTTTTTTTCAAAATGTTATACCATAAACTCGGTATACTGTACGGTAGGGCGTCTTTACACACTTGATTGTTTTTGCATGGGATTTCTGTGAATTTTCTGATAATGGAAGCATAATAATTGGAAATTGAAAATATGATTTTCTATGATAAATATGTATTGTGATATTCTGATTGAGATATAAACGAGATAGAGCATTTGATTGGCGACAAAATTTTATATCTGTTGTACGTTCTTTTATGGGTTAATAGAATACATAAGATAAACCACTTGAAAACTGAAAAAAAGAATGTTTTGTTGAGAATGGCAATGTTAGTTGGATATATTTTGAAGAAAGCTTTTAATATATAACCCACATAATTCTATGTTGCATAGTTATAGAATTATGAGCGAGAGTTCTTTAATCAGTGAACTTTATTATGAAAGATTGGCATTTTAAAAAGTTGTGCTGTTTTGATTTCAATGGAATAAGCACTTTTATTTAAATATTGCTGCATGATATGTTTTTTTTTATGTAACATAAACCATTCAAAATCATTTTGTTTTAGATTTATAGGTAGAAGTTCTGTTATCAGATGATCCCGATTATGAAAGATTAGCTTAATTAAAAGGATCTACTGAATTGATTTTCATGAGACTTACTTTGTTATTTTTTCAATAATGATTTTATTTTATTGTATATTTTTCTATTATTCTTTTCCAAATCGTACTGTAAATGATTTACTGAAGGTGTTGGTCCTTAAAGGTGTCATTTTTGTCTGAGATAATAGAAGTGACGTTCGTATTGTTTTCAGTAATGGCGGAAGAATTTCCAAATAAATGTCCGTAATGCATGAAAGAACAAGATTAAATTAAGTAATATACTAGGGGCGATCAAATGACAAGGAATGAAACTCTCTAACTACTAAACCGATTGAAATCTGAATATATCCCTTTTGAATAAAGTATTGAGACATCAAGAGATGCGATTGGAGTATTCGGTGTAGTTGTGAGCATGCATGGTTGCCCGTGCATGAAGGGGGAGTAAAGCGAACAACAAGTGAGTTCCGTCCAACTGACGCAGTAGTGCGTGTGAAGACACCATGACTTTCCCATTGCAAAATCAGATAATTAAAAAGTAGCAAGATGTCTCATCAAAGTCTGATGCAGCGAGAAATCTAATAGCACATCGCTGTTATTTGATGATCGGATCTTGCTATGGGAAAGTCATGATGTCTTCACAGTCACTGCCGCGTCTTTTGGACGGAACTTACTTGTTGTCTGCTTTACTCCCCCTTCATGCACGGTTAACCATGCATGCTCACAATTATACCGGATATTTCAATCGCATCTCTCGATGCCTTACTACTTTATACCAAAGGGACATATTCAGATTTCAATCGGTTTGGTAGTTAGGGAGTTTCGTACCTTTTCATTTGATCGCCCCTAGTATTTAGCTTAATCGAAGGTTTGTCTGAAGAAACCGACCAGTGTAGCAGTACTCTATTAGAGCATTTTTATTTTGAAGGAATTATAAAACTGTCTGATAATTAAATGGCTTTGCGATAAATTCGTAAGAAATACCACTTAATACATCTAAAATGTTTGAATTTAAGTTCATATTTAAAATAATTTAAGTAATTTACACTTTCAGCATAGTTTTAACATAATAAAACGTAAAAAAAAAATCCGTTTAAAAATTTTAGTTTTACAATTTTCAAAGAGGGGCACTACTAGAATAAATACAACCTATCTTACATTTTGTTATCAAAACTTAGGTTTGAGGCTGCAAATGTTTATTATAAGTATGTATTTAAACAACATAAAACGCCATAAAAATTTATTTGTTCCATATACAGACAGAAGACCTCAAAATTTCAAAAGTCAAATTCTATAGAATCTAAACTACTCATTTATATTATTATAGCTGTCCCAGAGTAAAACATTTAAAATTGTTTCATACAAATTAATAAATTTTATGTAAATGTTTTTACTTTATTTCTTTCTATGAGAATTTATAAATACACACACAAAAAAAAGTCTGTTTGTATGTATCAAATAATTTTAAATTGGTGTATAATCCCCGTATCTATACAAACATTTAATTTTTTGTAAAAACATAAATTGAATGTTTCAGATTAACTTAAAGATTTAGATTAAAAAGTATATTAAATTTAATAGTTAATTTGAAAGTTATAAATGTATTATTGAAAAAAAAAAGAAATCTGTGGAACCCATTTTATTCTGCATTCTTTCTGTTTTAGAGTGAAACATTAAAAAAATCTATTTTGAAAAAAAAAAACTTTGGTTATCTTATTTTCTCTCGTAGGGCGCTTAAACTCATAATCCATTTTGTTTAATAAACATTTAATTTTAACTTCGAGTAAGATTTTCATATAAACAAACATAAAATAATTTTTTTATCAATGCAATTATTCCCACCAGTCATTGACAGAGTAGAAAAGTTATCATGAGAACTTTTTTATCAAAAGCAAAAATTCCCTAGAATAGAAGATTATGCTGCAAAAAAAGAAAAACTGTACAGTTTTTTTTTCAGGGAACGTTATGAATGCAAATTAAGTTACGTTAAATATGTATCAATTACTTTTAACTTCAGTATCGCTATGTTAAAGTAACAACAATAAAATAAAAATATCCGCTGTACGCAGGTCTCTCGTTGCGGCTCGCCATTGCATAAAACCGCAACAACATGTTTCATTTGGCTAATAAACGGTCTTGCAAAATTGTGAGTGCTCAATTTTTCCTCTTTGTGTGTGCGTGCCAATAAAATCGAGATTCTTATCTGGGTTACTGAATATATTTTCACATTCGTGCCATTTACATTGCTGTAAAAATACTGGCTCAACATGAACTCAGTTTAGGAATAACTAAACACGCAGAAAGTACTATGTGATAGATATTTTTTATTGTCAGTCTATCAATATGTACGGCATAGTAGCGCCAGTAAAAACACAAACGAAGTTATCTCACCAGTCATCGAATAGAGAAAAGTTTTGCCAGAATACGGCTTTTAAATTAACCATTTACGATATGGTTCATTAGTTGAATACAAAGTATCACTCATCGGTTAATTTTTTCTATTGGCCAGAGTCGAAATCTCACATCAAATTTAATGTATGTTTTCACAACGGTGAATCAAAGATAGTTGTTTTGCTAAATATTTAGACTGCTAAAAGAATGTCCGAAACATTCACACATTTGGAAACAATTAAAATTTACTTAATTTTAATAGTTTTTCTAGCTGATATTCGAGTTTCTATATAAACAATTACAAAAAATAGGGTTGTTTTAAAAAAGATTGAAAAAAAGGTTGAATGAGGGATTGAAGATGAATTTTTATTTGTTTCAGGCCGGATATATTTCGTTAAATTAAAAAAAAAGTCTATTGATTTATTTCTTATTCACAAATCACCAGTGTTGATCAGACGCCAGCAAGTATCTTTGTTGTAAATAAATTTAACGATGGACAGTTTTTCTCTGTGAGAACTATATGTGCAAAAGGAAGTTATCTCGTTTTTATAATGATTATCCTACAATGAAAGACATCATGCATTATATACATTTAGTGCTAGGGAGAAATGTCAAATAGAATAAAGATGATTTTAAGTAGCCTTATAAATTTTTAGTTGGGAGTATTGTTGCGAGATGAGAATTCAAGAAAAATTTATTTTAAAAGTTTAGCTGCGCAAATTCTTAAAAAGGCGTTATAATGTGAAAAAACATGAAAATAAGAAGAGTGCTATACATTAACGATCGCAATTTTTTTCTTCTTAAAATGTTAGCGAAATTTGTTTGTTAAAAACCGTTCAAACTTATAGTTCAAGACGCAATTATATATATGAGACACAAGAAGTGGTATAACTTAAATAAATTTCACAGGAAACAGCTCTTTTAACAGTAATATTGAAAAACGTGCAGTTCATCTCAATTATTTGTGTTTTGTTATAAAAAATTTCTAAATGCTGCATCACACATTTTCATCGTAGAACATGCCGCAGTAACCTAGTAGCATGTTCAAAATTCAAGAAGTTTTAAATACCACAATAACAAAAAAATACAGTCGAGTAATTACCATTTACATATAATAGTTAAATCGTATTTTGCAGCCTTCTACAACTACAATTGCTGTTCTCACACTCTTTAGGAAATATACATGCTGTAAGTGACTGTAAACAACATGCTAGATTTACGTTACTCTCAGAGTACACCAGATCTAGCATTTAACATATGTTCATTTCATAATTGTGCACAATCGTTTAAAGAAAAACATATGGTAAGTTGGTGCATAAAAGTTCTAAAATCACATCACAGTCAGTATTCGACAAACCTGGCATTTAAGATATACCCGTTTCAGAAAACTGTTATATATAATGATATTCTTGTGTGTGGCCTGTAAAATACCTGTAAGTGCTAAATGTACTCACTGAAAATGTAATAATAATAATTAAAAAACATGCAATGGGTAACTGTAACTTAACGCAGAAATTATATTAACGTCAGCGTCTCCGAATTTAACATATAGGAGGAACTGGGGCACATTGATACACCCCCTCTACTGCTCACAGGGTCATTACAGGAAATTTCACAACAGCTCCAAAAGGTGACGCTAGTGCACTCAACTACATACAGAAAGTCATGGAATGATTCAGTAGTTTGATGAAATGGGACGGATGATTTATAGTTTTTGTAGGTAAAAAGTAAATTTTGGTTGTACAATTGAAATGGTATTATACAATTGTTCCAGTATTTTCGACCGAAAAGAATACTCTCCCTGGCAAGTAAAGCTATTCTTTATCAGTTCCTCATTCTTTATTGTTAGATAAATTACGAAGTGTTGGATTTAAGACTCATTTAATTCAAAATGGCTGTTTGGGGTACATTGATACAGTCTATGTCGGGCACATTGATGCAACCTAAATCCTTTTCTAGTTTATTACATGCAAAATAATATTTAAAACAACGATTGTACATTTTATAACACACTACACAAGTTTTGCTGACACCACATTAAAAAATAACTTGAAATTTCTGCTTTCTGGACACCAAAAAAATTCTTAGAAAAAACCTGCATCAATGAGTCTCAGTTCCCCCTACTCATTTTTTAAGTTCATTTTATAAAATCTTTATATTAGATTTATTTGCATAGGTTTTTCGGTAAGTCTTCTCCTAATTATGAATTTTTTTATATCTGCTATATATAATATATGCATATAAAAGTTATGTAGTAAACTATACTGTGTCTTTTGATATAATGGTAATCACTGAATTTTTTTTGTTATTTGTGATTTTTTCCCATTTACCGAACATCTACAATGCTACACTACAACCAAGTTACTGATATGTAAAATAAAAAACACATTTGGATATCAGTTTTATATATCTATCTTATATATAGCGGATACGAATAAACTTTGAATCAGGGAAAGATTTTCTATAATCAAAAGTTTCACTTAACACACTTTACGCAGAAAGAAAGAACGTAAAATAACGCGATCTTCTCTCATAAATAGAATAACTTTAACAGTTTGAACATTTCATTTGTTTATGTTTCAAAACAAATCAATATCTGCAATTCCCTCGCATCTTATGTTTAATAATAAATAAATCATTTTAAAGATTTTCTTCTCACATAAAATAATGTGAAAAAATATTTGTAATTTTCTTGTGTCGTCTATAAAATACTCTTGGGAAATTACCAATAATACTTTTAAGAAAGTGAGAACGTTTTAATTCCAGAATGTATTATTTTAGAAAATATTCGAATATATATTATTTTCTGAAAAGCTAAGTTTATTCAATTGCATTTTTCTGTTCAAATATGATATGAAAATCAATTGTAATCAAATATGATTTTCTATCAATTGTTTATTTTTTTGTATGACACAATTGTTTTGTTAGTGATGGTACTCAAGAAATTTCACTAAACTTAAAATTTTTGTCGGCTTTGATATAATTTCGTGCCGATTACATTTGGGTGCACATCGTTCTAGACAGAGTTATTTTATTATATCATAAGCATTTTCTTTCACACGTACAAATTGTATTATACTGTTTTTCATGATAACAGAAGTATTTCAATGATTATCGTTTTATTTAATCAAAAGAATCTGTAACTGGTTAGCGAAAATTTTTTAACTAGTTAAGGAGTGGACATTGGATATTTAGATCCCATGTAAAAGAAAACAAACAATATTAAATGAATATAAAAATTACAAAGAATGGATATTACTATAAGACTTTGCCAAATTCTGCCAATATCTTCAATTATATCGGGTTCAGATATAGTGGATTCTGCAATCGATATATTTTGCATCATACATTCTCGAGGGTGTGAAAATCTAAAGTACAGAGAGGAAGGAGTTTCCTTCCTTTGGTAAATTAATGTTTATTCTATTTTTGTATGCTTACAACGTAGAAGTGACAATAATCGATGCCTTGACTTTAGATTTTACCAATCGTATTCATATTAGATTATTATACTTAAAAAATCTATTTTTCTTTAATTATAGTATGTAGTGTAAATTAACAGGCGATTATTTAGTTAATTTCTAATATCCAACTGACCTAGTACGTTCTGACATTTCCTTCAGATAGGCCTTGGAACAAGTTTTATACGCAAACCTAATCCAGTTCCAATTTTTACCTCTAAATAATAGTTATAAAATTTAGAGAAAATTTTACTCATAAAAATTCTTTTTATGAAGAGCAAAACCTCTCCCCTACACAAGTAAATACATTTCTATTAACTTTCTACCTATAAAAAATAGAAAAAAAATCGTCTGTACCTAGATTTTCTAGGAGTTCCAACAGTACGTTAAATTTCGAAATAGATTTTGCAAAACATATATGTATTTATGTATTTAATTTAAATAGCATTAGTCCTCCACATATATTTTAACAATGAAGTAAAAAAAAGTAAGAAAAATCATGCGTTAAGCATAGATTATGAAGCACTTTCCAACACTTAATGAAATCTTTAACAAAACTTTGTTATTTAGGGAAATAATAGTGTATAGCCAAATATACCCAAATATGTATTCCAGTACATTAGAAAGCCCTGTATTTCATATGTCAATTCATATAATGGGAAAATTTAGCTTAGCAAGAAAATACCCAGTAGCCTTAAATTTCTTTTTCAGCAATTCATACTATTAGATGGAAACATACTTGGATACTTTTGTTCAGCCCTGTAGTTTACATTGTATCTTTATTACACGTCAGCATTAGGCTAAAGTTTATTGTAAACTAAAACACTTTTAAAACAACTGAAATCACATTCTCATAAATCATCATTCATAGGCGTCCATGTACCGAATTCTTTGCATGGCCCTGTATATCCCTTTATCTATATTCTGCAAACATTTCTCAGTAAATTGAATGCAGCTCAGCGTAAAAATGCATAGCTTATTTAAGAACCACGTTTAAAAAATTTACGCTCATATTCAGTAACGTTGGTGAGCTCTTTTGGGTAGTCCTGTATATCAACTATAACATTTATACACACCATATAATGTGCATATATTTAGCGAAATATAAACGCGAATATCATAATTAAAATGCATTTCATCCCTCCATCAGCCATCATCGGACACATATACGGTACTTCGGAAAAAATATACTATTTGAAATCTTTTGTATGGCCCTGTAAATGCTATGTACTTCATATTATGCAAGACAGTAGCGTATAATTTATATTAAGCTTCAGTGACATATATCAATTTTATTATACAGGAAAAAGCTTAATATATTTAAAATATGTCACACACAACTCCTCCTTTTACCACTATCTAATGGAATTCTTTTGTGTGGCCCTGTAAATGAATAATAGCCACATTTTCACCTTATATTTTATAGAATGCATATTTTAATGTTTGACAGGGTATAGCATCTTTAAAATTCCATTGAAACGATTTTTCCCCATAGGCCGTAATGTAATAGGAAACTTTTGATTCGCCCTGTAGACAAACTAATCATGGTAGAAACTTCATATTAGATAGGACTTGTGCTAGTGTAAACGTCAATAACGTCCTAAAATTTCATGGCAATCCGAGTATATTAACGATTTTTCCCCATAGGCCGTAATGTAATGGGAAACTTTTGATTCGCCCTGTAGATAAACTAATCATAATAGAAACTTCATTTTCAATAGAGTTCGTGCTAGGGTAAACCTCAATAACGTCCTAAAGTTCCATGGCAATCCGAGTACATTAACGATTTTCCCCCATAAGCCGTAATGTAATGGGAAACTTTTGATTCGCCCTGTAGATAAACTAATCATGGTAGAAACTTCATTTTCAATAGGACTTGTGCTAGGGTAAACGTCAATAACGTCCTAAAATTTCATGGCAATCCGAGTATATTAACGATTTTTCCCCATAGGCCGTAATGTAATGGGAAACTTTTGATTCGCCCTGTAGATAAACTAATCATGGTAGATACTTCATTTTCAATAGGTTTCGTGCTAGGGTAAAGCTCAATAACGTATAAAAATTTCATAGCAATCCGAGTATATTTACGGGAGTTAGAGCGCGGACAGACGGACAGACGGACAGACGGACAGACGGCCATCCGGCCAGACGGACAGACGGCCAGACAAACCGAATGCATAAGCACTTTTCAACTTTGTTGGAAAGTGCTAATAATAAAAAGGCATGTAGTTAAACATATTCTAGACTGTCACTTTTCATGCTAAAACTCACTATTACATAAGATATAGCGAGAAAGTATGTTTAATCAATATAGATAAAAGCTGATAGAAATTATCTTGTTTAATTTATCATTTCAATTCAGGGAGGAGATATAACATTTTATTTTTATTTGCGCTGAGATAAAACTACATAAGATAAATTTAAAAGTACTCTCAAGCGGTTAGTAGTTCGTTGTCCTAGTCATTCGATATATCATTAAACACATTGCTGTCACTATAATCTTGAATTAAAATAAATGGTTATCTCTCCTTTTGCTAACATGCTATGAATAGTTCATTTTATCCTCTAAAGAATTATTAAACAGTCAATCAACTGTAATCGAAGTATTTTTCGACAGTGCAGTAAATATGTCTGTTTATTGTCGAATGGCCTATTTAAACAGAAGTCATTATTTAATTCTTGAAATATTAAAAAACTACATTGAGTATTGGAAATATTTAAAAAGTCTATCGGAACATAAGTTTGAAAATGAAAAAATATTTGAAAAAAAATTAAATTGTTAATATTTATCTATAATAAACACTTTTTTACAAGTAAAAGAAGTTTTTACATATAGTTTATACACTAAAAGAAAATTTCTCTACTTACATTGCGTGTGATATGCACATGAAAATTTGAATATAATATATATACATATATATATATATATATATATATACATACATATATCTTTATATATATAACGTAATTTAATTCAACTTTTAAAAAAATAAAGATTAATAGAAAGCGATAAATTATCGCTATGATATATGTGTCGAATACTTAGTGGTTTACCAATTGATTATCGATTAGTAAAAACATTTGTCTGTCATAGTTTTAGTCTGGTTTTCGCTGGCATGGGGAAGTTACATGTACGTTAGCCATGCAGTCTGCATCCGGAATTTTAAACGACGAGCTTTTCTTGTCTTGTTCTGTCGTTCAAGTTTGTTAGAATCTTCTTTGTTTATTCTTTTTTTGGATATTTTTCTTTAATTTTACTTGTATGTTCTGACTCTCTGTTGGCTTTGGAACGCTTAAGATATATATATATATATGTGTGTGTGTGTGTGTGTGTGTGTGTGTGTGTGTAATAAAAAAAATATGCGCCATTTTGCCCGCTCTGAATTTTTAATTCTAATGTTATAAAACCTACTTTTAATCTCAGTTTCGTAATGTATTAATATTTTAACAGCTAAAGTTCTTTTTTCTTATTTTATTTAACTTAGAAACAATCTATTAATTGTTCTCTCAAAAACAGCGGAAACGATTTCAAAATCTTCTTTCAATGTAGAGGTTTATTTTTCCTTTTTAGAATTATTTATCGAGATTTTAGTTTTTGTTTTTTATTACATCGTCTGCTCTTGTGTTCTTGTGCGTATGTGAACAGGTTATTCTATTCTGCACAAAGTATTAAGATCATACGGAAAGACACTGCCAATTGTAGATGGTGATGTCTGACACCATAACCTAGAAGTTAATCCTAATGGATCTTTAAATTGTGACGCGGACTGGGGGGGAGCTAGTTTTTTCGTGGAGTCTCGGATTTTCATTTTAGTTTTGGAGAGCGGAGAATGCAACTGACTTTTAAACTGTTAAGAAGTACGTCTCATTTTTTTCGAAAAGTTAGAACAACGATATGTTGTAGCTTGGACAGCGATAGTTGTAGTATTAAATGTGTGTCACGGTGACTGCTGGAACAACTTATTTTATGTGTTCTAAATAAATATGAATTCAAAGACTGGTTGACATAAATTTCTTATGGAGAAATACCCAACGAAACCAATTGCTTTTCAACTTACCATTACGGCTACTTTACCTGCTGTTAATTCGTAAAGGAATGGACGTATCGTACAGCGTAGATGGTGTTCTATGAGAACAGTTGAATTTAGATGGAATACCGCCTTTTACAGTTTCATATATATACATACAAACATCATTTTTATATATAAAATATAGGGTGTTTCATGAAAGATGAGTAAAAAATTATGAGATGATGGTACACATTCAAACAAACATCTTTTATCAAAGACTGTCGGAAAGAAAACGAAAAGTTGCTAGTGCATTTGGAAACTTGATCCATACATATGTACAAATGTTAAAGTTCTACTCCTGTGACGAATAACGTGAAAAGAAGGACAATAATAGCGTGAAAATGCGATACGAAATAGAATAAGAAACTATATGAAAAAAATTGTCACGATTAATACATGTATGCCGCTACTTCGTGTATCCAATTGTCAATCGCGGTGAAACATAATAGAAGACGTTGTCCTTCAGCTATATAAAAAGGCTGTTCTACATTTTATCAATGAAAACGTAATTTGAAATGTCTAAGAGGATTAAAGATTGTATGGAGTGTGGTTTAATAATAGAGGGATACCCGACCATAAAAAAGTTCGAGCACTTGAATCGGAATTTGCCTTCGAGGACGTTTAACGGGATCGTTTGTCGATTCCCGATCGGAAAATGATTGTGAAATGGTGAACATGTCATTACTTGTGGTAGAAGTCAATCTGAATAAGATGGCTGATCAGATTTCTACAAGTATATGAGTAGTGGCTTGATAACTACATGTGTCACACAGCACGAAATGCAGAGTAGGGAAGGATGAACTTTTGCATTCTTATCAAGATTAGGGAATGCAGCAATTAAACCAGGTTGAATATCCTCATTCTGAGGAATTCGTCGCTGATTTCAACAGCATACTCGGTACGTCTAGATTTGAAATAACTGTGCTTTTTACGGATGAATGTATTTTCACTCATGTAGTTGGACGGGTATAACACCATAATAGACGTGTATGGGCGAATGTAACTGTACGTGTACGTAAATGTTACTTACTTACATGCTCATCAGCGACGCTTTTTTATCTACGTTTGTGGAGGAATAATCGGTGGTCATCTACTTTGATCTTAGCGTTTTCTAAAACGCTTTCACTGGAAAAATACCTCACATTTTTGTAACAGGTGCTAACAGACATCTTGAAACCACCCTCCCTCACATACGACAGTTAAAGTGGTTTCAACATGACGGAGCACCACCTTATGTACGAGATGCAAAATTACCTGGATATAATATTTCCCAAATGATAAATGTGATTAGGTGGTCATGTACACTGGTGGACAAAATTAAGAGATGGAAGGCATTTTCTCAAATATCTCGAGAAATACTGAATAAAAATAAACGAAAATTGGTATGGGTATAACTTATTGTATGACAATAATATGTGCAAAGCAAAAATTAAAGTGCCATTCATTAGCAAGAGTTATTGGCAACAATCCAATGTGGACTGAAATTCATGTTGAAAGATGGCAATAAAAGTCAGGCTTGTATGGTGTGTGGTCGCCTCTAGTATGGTGTGTGATCACCTCTGACAGATAGACAGCATGCACAACGAGTATGCATGCTGTTAATAAGAGAGTTAAAGATTGCTTGTGGAAGATTATCCCACTCTTCCACCAGAGCAGTTTTTAACTCCGGAATGGTTCTGGGTGGTTGTTGGCGTCTCGCAATAGCCCTTCAGAGAGCATCCCAAGCATGTTCATTGGGATTAAGATCAGGAGATTTGGCTGGCCAATCCTTTCGATGATTATCCCCGCTTTCCAGATACTCCTCAACGGACGTCTACAGCGACACAACTGTCTAGGGACCTTGCTGCTGCCACAGGAACATTAGTTTCAAGGAAGATTGTTGCCAGGAGGCTCGTTGAAAGAGGGTTGTATGCCAGGAAGCCCGGAATTTGCATCCTACTCACTCCCTTCCACAAAAGAGAGCGTGTACAATGGTGCAGACAGCATCAACACTGGACACAGCTCCAATGGGTTAATGTTCTGTTCACAGATGAATCCAGATTCAGTCTTCAACTTGATTCTTGGCGAATATTCATATGGAGGGAACCTGGGACCCGATACCATCCCAGTAACATCATGGAAAGGGATCATTATGCTGGTGGAGGACTGATGGTTTGAGCAGGGATCATGCAAGATACCCGCACACCACTCTATGTGTTTGACACTGGTTCCGTGAAGCCCAGGAAGATCCTACAATCCTAAGTGCGTCTTTTCAGGGTGCTGTTGGCCCTGAATTCGTTTTTATGGACGACAATGCCGCACCACATAGGGTTCGCCTGGTTGAGGAGTATCTGGAAAGCGAGGATATCCATCGAATGGATTGGCCAGTCAAATCTCCTCACCTTAACCCCATTAAACATGCTTGGGATGATCTTGGAAGGGCTATTGCAAGACGCCAACACCCACCCAGAACCATTCCGGAGTTAAAAACTGCTCTGGTGGAAGAGTGGGAGAGTCTTCCACAAGCAATTCTTAACTCTCTTATTAACAGCATGCATACTCGTTATGCATGCTGTCTATCTGTCAGAGGTGACCACACACCATACTAGAGGCGACCACACACCATACTAGAGGCGACCACACACCATACTAGAGGCGACCACACACCATACAAGAGTCACTTTCATTGCCATCTTTCATCATGAATTTCAGTCCACATTGGACTGTTGCCAGTAACTCTTGCAATTTAATTTTTGCTTTACACATATTATTGTCATACTATAAGTTATATCCATACCAATTTTCATTTATTTTTATCCAGTATTTCTCGAGATATTTGAGAAAATGCCTCCCATCTCTTAATTTTGTCCACCAGTGTAACTTGATCGACGTGCTCGACAGATCTTCCATGTATTGTTCTTTTTTTCTTTTTTGAAGATAACGAAGGTTTGTAAGAATGAAATCGCCACGTAATCTGCTCAACCCCTAAAACGACATTCAGCACTTAAGAAACTGCGCGTTATACCTAAGGTTTTTCTGAAAGTTCGCCAAACCTTCTTCGTATTTATAGCGCATACATAGATATAGACACTGTTTTGAAAATTTATTGTAATCACGTCATTGAACGCGCTTGTCACTTAATCGATTTTGTGTGTTTTCGCCTCGTACAACAACATCATCTTTGGCACCCTCTAGCCTTTTATTGTTCTAATTGCGACCATTGTTCCTTTGATGAAAGTTGTTTCTGGATGCGTACTATCGCCTCTTAAAGATTTCCATCTTTTATGAAACACTCTGTATATAACTATCTAAATATCCGTGACTGTCAGTTCCCCAGAGCTATCTCATAATTTTCTTTCTTCACTAAAAATGCTTGTATAAGGAAAAATTAAATTTTTAATAAAACTGCTATATAAAATAAGTATTATATATTTTATTTTTTCGTTTTCATTATTTAGATCTGAAATTGTTTAGAACGATCTATCAGTAAGCTTGCATCGAAAAGAAATATATATAAACTCAATATTTAAGGAATTGTTTTATAATATTAATTATATCTCGAATATTAGTGCTTTCATGTGGATATATTTATGTAATTAAGTTTAAATTTCACCGTATTCTTTTATGCTAAATGATTTTTTTCTTTAGAGTGCCACATTTGATTACTTTTGTTACGAACGATCTACACATAGAGTTTAATCCCCTTAATATGTTCCTTATTTGAAATAAATCTATCGTAACTCGTATTTTTGCTTGGTAATGTATTATCAAAATTGTTGTACTCAATAATAACATAACATATTTATTACTATTCTATATAATACCTTGTTTTTATGATAATATTTAAATACAAACACTGTGGAATGCTTCATCAATTGTTTTCTTATAAAGTAATTTTGATCATCAAATTCGTAAATTAATAAAATAATAAAAAATAAAAAAATGTTTCAGACTTTTTTTTAAATTTTTATAATTTTCTGTGTTAAGAACTACTAATATCATATGTTTGGAAACATGTCTAATGTAAAATAACAGCTTCAGGAAGCAGATGGCGAAAAACATAACTATTAAAACATACATTTAAACGATAAAATGATAAGAGAAGAATATTAAAAATTACTTTACAAGCTGATATAAAAATAGAAATAATAAATGCACTTTTAAAGATATGTATCAACTGTATTAATGCTATGCTGTTTTCTAATATTAAAATTTTCTTTTTTAAACACATTAGCTTGTTATAAAATTCTTGAATACATTTCACAGATGAAGTATTAAAACGATAAGGAAGGTTTAAAAAGGACATATCAAATGTCATAATATCCTTGTCGAATTTTAAAACATGGCAGTTATTTTTTATTTACTGGATCTCGTGATAAGGCTTTTCAAAAGCTAATAAAGTGGAAAGATATAAATACTGTCACTTTTATTAAGCTCTTAAAATAAAAAAAAAAGATTATATTTAATGTAATACTGTTTCTTTTAAGGAAACAACATTTTTTTCCATTTTTTTAATTTATTTTTTCATTCTTTTCTGAAATTTTTTTTTCACATACATATTGATAAAGTCACTGAAGTTTAAAATAAATGAAAGTTAATGCGAAAGATATAATTTATATGTGTGTGCATTTTTGAATACTTAGGTAGTACTTAGCAATAAGACATTAAATTTCCTGTACATTTTTTACACAAAACGAAATTTTCATAAGTGAAATTTAAATTTCTAAAAAAAATCAACTGTCATCGCAATTTTAATTAAGAAACCTTATTTACGTTTCAAGATGATGTATTCAATGGCATCGAATGAAATTTCAAATGTAACATACATATGAATATATACATATACGTATACATGGTGAACATAAAGTCCCAGCCCATTTTGTAGAAAAAATTTGTTCATGAATTTTATATTTAAATAGCTTTATACAGCATATTAGTACGTTTGTACTTTGGAAAAACTTTTTCCAACATCCCCACGGTGATCATTTCGCATGCTTAGCTTATGCGTTGTTTTTGGACTGTCACATTTGTAACCTTAGTCTTGTAGACATGTTCCTTAATGAACCCCCACGCAAAAAAATCCACCATTTTTTTCACCATTTTTCGAATATTTCCTCGTGTAGGAGCCTCTCTTCCAAATTTTCTACAAAACGCCGCCCTGATCTCCTCGAATGTCTGACCACGCAAACATGCCGCTATAACCGTAATTCGTTTTTCTCTTGTTAGTATATCCTCGGAGTATCAATCACTTTTAATATAAAATCCATGCATTAACTATTTCTGCGAAATGAGTTGGGACTTTATGTATACCCTGTATATTAGAGAGAAAAGATATAGTTCCATTTATTTGAAAACATTTAATAATTATATAACAAGAAATGTGCAGCAAATAAGGCCAATGCAGGTAATATGGCCTACCCGCAATATTTTTTAAAATTTCAATAAAATACAAAAGGTAATTCTTGAATCGATTACTTAGTTATTTGAATAACTTAGTTTAGTACCGTTTCGGCCGCAATCCTTGATCACATCTTTAAGGGGGTGGGAAGTCTTTGTTCATTTCTTGTTACGTATGTTCGCATTTTATAATTTATTCTCCTATAAGTTTCTTATTTTCCTTTTTTAAACAATATAAATATTTTTAATGGTATAGATAATATTTTAGCTGATTTAATGGTTTTTTTGAGAAATGAAATGAATTTCAATATCTGAATATTCAGACGGAATTACTAATGTTTTTCAAAGCTCATCATTGTTAGCAATTTGCCTATTTGGCATATTTTCTGCACATATGACTATATCAATTACACTATTATTTACCATATTACTTATTAGATTCATATAAAAAAATTCTCCATTTTTTAATAATTACATGTTTTTTTATTTTTTATGTACATAATATGTTTTAGAATTTTAATACACTACTGGCGTTAAATAACAAACCAATAAACTTTTTGTAATGTATTTCATTCAGAAAGTAAAAAACAATAGAAATTAAATATAATGTAAAAAAAGACAGGTTACCTAAAATTGAATGTAGTTTGGCTAAATTTTGTTCTCGGAAATTCTTGGTAGTTTTTATTCTCGACTATGAATGTCGAAAAGAAAAGAAATCTTTGGAGCTGTAAAACCTAAATAAGTCATTAAGTCAATTAAAAAAAACATAAATTATCGTAAAATGTTGCTTAAAAAGGTATACAATTCATAGATGAACTGTTTGTCGTTATATTGTTGATAATAAGGCTTATATTTTACTACTGGGCAGGAAATCAATTTTGCACCAGAAAAACAACAATAAAAATAACATCTCCCCCACAAGAGTTTTTAGGCTTCCTGGTGTGGATTATCCTGTTAAATCAAAAATAATTAAATTCTGCAGTGAAAGAAATAACGCACAATGTCTCATTTAAAAAAGGCATGACTGGCTGGAACTGGTTAAAAGTATTTTTTATCAAAAAATACTATTTTTTCTTAAAGAAAAGTCGACCAATGAACCCTGCAGAGAAGCAAAGCTCAAAAAAGATATTATATATATATATTAGCTAATTAGAAAAAATTCTAATTGTCTATATTCTTGACATCCCATGAACGAACAGTTAATACGAACGATAAAGTTTGTCATCTCATCATACATAAATATCAAACTTTTATGCTGAAAAGGGTTCAAAAGGAGTACATTTGATTGCTAAATACATGGTAAAATGCAAAAAATCTGGGTTTGGACAGTGCATTTGGGTCTATTACTTCCATGCTGATTCTGTATAAAAATAAAAGAGTGAAACCAGAGTGGGTAGACAGTTTGCCTGTTGGATGTGCATGTCAAATGAACCCAAAACGAAACATAACATCACATTTCTTTGTTAAATAGACAAATCATTTTTCAAAATTTAATCTACAAGGACGTTTTCCTCATCTTTTATGGGATCATGTCCCGTCTATTTTACATAATTGTGGATGAGGTCAAAAATATGACATTTTTCTATTTTCTTTACTTTATAATACAACCACTGAGCTGATTCGGGTAAATTCGGTTTTGAATCTTGATGCAATTTTGACACAGAAAAGGGCTTTTTTGTGTTTTTGGAACAAACCATCTACTGCACAATTACAAAGATCCGATTTGGATGAAAAATTTCGCCAGTTTGAAACAAAGCTTTAAAACCTGCCACTGTTAAGGGTGACTTCGGTTGACATAGATATCTATACTTTCAGCTGAAGTGCAATCTTCAAGGAAGCTTTTACTCCAAATTCTGTTTCTGAAAACCCGCGTCTAATACGGAATAGCGTCCAAAAGGGAAAAGAAATTTCTGTCCCACAGATATGTTCATAAAAAGAGGGTCGTCATATTTTCCTCCGTCAAGCACTCTTATAAAAAAGAATCTTCAGACTCTAGCTGTGATTTTTCCTCTTTTGAAGGTAACGACAGAAATGGTGCCGCCGTTTTATAACTCATCGTTTCAAAAATTACCGCCATTATTTCAGAAAAATCGTAAAACAACTCGTGTCATAAAAATATGCAACAATGAACTATCGTGCTATGATTTTGAAAGAAAATAACCTCCCTGCAAGGAAAAAAAAGACGATTTTACGGAAATTTTGCTGGTAGTCGGGATGTCATTGCAATTTACTTTTGTAACGGAAAACATTCCGTAAAGTCTAGAAATTTATCCTTTTATCAGAAATTTACAATAATTTTCCATTAAAAAGGAGTAATTTGTACTGGCGTCCCGATTAAAAAAAATAATTTCTTAATTTTTCTACAATATTTTCCCTTATTGGTATTTGTATTTATAGACCTGTTATCATCTAAGTCTTATTGATTCAAAAATATTAATAATTAAATAATGCTCTTAAAATAAAAAAAATAATAATAATTTCAAGTCGAAAAAAAAGACTTATTTGATAAGCGTCTGCAATTTTGCAATCTACCTTCATTTATGTGGTTTTTGCATAATAGCTCAATTAACATCCTTATCAACTATATTATTTTCTCACATTACGCAAATTTGTGAAAATAGCCACTAATTAGAGCTGATAATCTCATTTCTCACAAATATCTGTCACTTTTAATTACCACTAATTAATAACGATAATGAATTTTCGCACTTTATACATTAAAAACCAAATACTATCACAGGTTAAGTCTTATTTTATGCATTACTTTTTAGGAAAAGGCAGAAGATAAATATTGTTATTTTATGTTACAATTTTACGGAGATGTTACGGTTTTTAAATCTTTTATATTCTTATTACATGCATATTATTCCATGAAAAAAATTACAGAATTTTCTAACAGAAAAAAATTTCAAAAGTGAACTTTTATGTGTAAAAAGTTGAACTTTTCAAAAGTGAACTTTTTATACCATCCCAATTTTTCAACAATAATAATCTTAAAAAATTATTTAAAATGCTCTAAAATTTCTTATACTAACAAGGGCACCACCAAACATGGTGGTGCCCTTGTCAGTATAAGAAATTGCCCTGATTTATATTGCTCGGAATCCCCTGTCACTTTTTGGCTACCACAATGTACAAAGAATAATCTTACAAGGGCACCACCAAACATGGTGCACACAGATTTCGATGATTTCAAAGTATGTTGTAGGGGTCATACTACTAATTATTCAGCTGAAAGGATTCTTTCGAATGGGCTTTAGTTTTTGAGAAATTGAGGGTCAAAGTTCAGCGTATATTTCAAATACTTATTAGTACGAGCGCCGTAAGTGAATTCGTGGCGTCGTGATAACGTACGAGCCTGCAAGTCGAAAGGTTGCGGGTTCGAATCAGTCCTCGGCCTTTTACTTATTTTTATGTTTTTTTACACTTCGCAAATTATAAGCAGATTTGAAAATTCTACAGCTTTGAATCTTTTGATATTTTCTGAAGAGGACAGTTTACTTTGTCAACATTTTTTTATTATTAATATCTTTTCAAAATATGGTGAACTGACTGCACTTCAGGGTTCAACTAAAAGTATATTTTGCAACAAATAAATAAATAAAAATTTGTATTTAATGAAAATTTTGAAAAAGTATAAGAAAATTTCAATATTTTAAAATCTCCACTACTTTAAATATTAATATTTTTAGATTAATCAGTCACTTTTTTTCTTTCAAATGTGTATTACACAATAGTGTGCTTGTATTTTTAGATAATTTAATGCTGCATTTAATATAATTTATATTATTAAAATACTTAATTCGTGATGAATATGTTTAAAAATGTATTAAAAGTAAAAAAAAAAAAAAAAAAAAAAAAAAAAAAAAGGTTTAATCATCATTTGTAAAAGTGGAAAAATAAGACCAATAAAAAGAAATCTTTATTTACCAGGTTGTTCAATAAGTTTTGTCGTTCAATAAGAAAAATACAGTGTTATGGTTCAAAATACACTTTATTATTCAGCATAATCTCCCTGAACATTAATGCACTTGCTCCAACGATCCTCCAATCTGTGGATCCCATCCCTGAAGTGAGATTCCGGAAGGTCTGCAAAATACGCTTCAACAGCCGTTATGACCTCTTCATTTGACGAAAAACGCTTGCCACGCATAATTTTTTTTAATTCTGGAAACAAATGGAAGTCGCTGGGGACCAAATCTGGTGAATACGGCGGAAGCTAAAACAATTCGAACTTTAATTCATGGATTTTAGCCCTTATGAAAATGCTCTTGTGACACGGTGCGATGTCCTGATGAAAAAGGATTTTTTTCTTCTGCAAACCGGGTCTTTTTTCACGAATTTTTTCCTTCAACTGGTCCAAAAGGTTGCAATAATATTCAGAATTAATTGTTTTACCAGTTTGCAAGTAATCCACAAATAAAATTCCTTTCGCATCCCAAAAAACTGATGCCAGAACCTTCTTGGCCGATTTCTGGACACGAACTCGTTTCGAAGCCGAACAACCAGGTTCACACCACTCTTTAGCCTCTTGTTTTGATTCAGGATCATGGTGATAGACCCAAGTCTCATCCATAGTGATGAATCGACGCACAAAATCTACTTTATCCTTTTTAAAACGCTCCAAATGTTGTTGAGAAAGTCGCATTCGAATGTGTTTTTCTTCCATTGTTAGCGAATGCGGCACCCATTGTGCACACAGCTTTTTAAAACTCAAAATTTCATTTAAAATATGACTCACACTGCCTAATGAGATGTGTAGAGCCTCTACTAAATCCCTCTCAGTCAATCAACGATCTTCCAAAACCATATCCTGTACTTTGGCTACGATTTCTGGTGTTGATGCGGTTTTTGGACGTCCTTCACGTGGATCGTCTTCAAGGCTTGTACGACCACGTTTAAATTCAGCAACCCATCTTTCTACTGTTCTAATTGAAGGTAAACGTTCATTATACACTCTTAACATTCGTTCGTGAATTTCTTTTGGTGCTACACCTTCCAAAAATAAGAATTTTATCACTGCACGATATTCAATTTTTTCCATTGTCGAAAATACTGTGACACGGCGACACTAAATGGCTTGTAAATAAAGAATGAATTGACTGATTGAAATGAACCTTCACATACGTTGATAAGAAGAGTGAACCAACAAAACAAAAACAAATTTGGACTAGTAGCAACGCCCTCTCTTATCGACCGACAAAACTTATTGAACAACCTGGTATTCTGATAATTAAGGAGGAAAGCAGACGATTAAAAAAAGTATTTTTATATGTATTATAAATTTTATCTCATTAAACAGACGATTTTCGTACTTCAGTTGAATTACGGAAAAAGTGTTTTGATTTGCTATAAAAATAGATGTAATCTGTCATTTCTTATTTGTGGAAACGATAACTTATGTTCATGTTGAACTTTGGAGATAAATGTATTTACAGAAAATTGGAAAATTGAAAACTTGGATAACTGGTAACAACTTGCATTTTAACATTACTGCAATAATATTTTATTATTTTTTCGAAGATACGCATTACTTGAATAATCTAATCCTAAAGACGTTTAAAAAATTGCACCAGAAAATTATTTTGTATTATTTATACATATACAAAAAAAGGCAAGTTTTCATTTAGAATGCTATAAAATAAAAAAGCGATAGGAAATAAAAAATCATTATTTCAGGATTGTGCTTAAATAAAAAACGCGAATAATAATTAATAAAAAAAAAGTTCTAGGCGTAAACTAGTTTTGTAGTTTTGTCAATAGAAATATTCGTTTAAAAATTGCAGAAAAATTTTTTTTTCATGAAAAAATTTAAAAATGTAAATGTAATTTATTAAGAAAATATCAAAAGCTGTAGCAATTTTGTAATAAAAATACTTAAAATTTGTAACGTGTAAAAATAAAAAAATAAATAATTAAAGCCGATAACTGATTCGAAACCGCAACCTTTCGACTTGTAGGATCGGACGATACCACGACGCCACGGTTTCACATGCGGCGTTCGTATTAATAAGTATTTGAAATATACGCTGAACTTTGACCCCCAATTTCTCAAAAACCAAGGCCCATTTGAAAGAATCCTTTCAGCTGAATAATTAGCGGTATGACCCCTACAACATACTTAGAAATCATCAAAATCTGTGTGCACCATGTTTGGTGGTGCCCTTGTAAGATTATTCTTTGTACATTGTGGTAGCCAAAAAGTGACAGGGGATTCCGAGCAATCTTTATATGTTAAAGTGCAATGAAACCTTTAAGTAAAAGTTGATAAGTAAGATTAGAAATCAATATCGTAATGAAAATGCCATTTTCTTTTCTAGATTTATATAATTTAGTTATAACCTTTAGAAAATTAGTTGATAGAGCTGCATAAAACTTTATAGAAATATATAGAATACTTTTCTGTAGAAGAGTTTCTACACAAGAACCTTTCTCTAGAATACCATTTCTTTAGAGATTTGAAGAATTATACGTCTTTTCTGAAGAAAATGTTTCTAGAAATTGAGTAAAATCGTTTTATATATAAAATAATATTATTATGGAGTGTATAATTTTTATAGAATTTCAATAGACTTATTATTCTATAGACCTTTTTTTATAAACTAATATGTAAATAATTTTTATTTTATATTTTATAAATACATAAATAAATATAATGGAACCTCTCACTCAAAATTACAGCGGAATTCACAAAAAGTCAGAATTAAGTGCAAAACATTTTATATTTATTAAAATAAACTACAATGTCAAGATCATTTTGCCTGTGTAAAAAAACAAGTTGTTATAATTCGAATTTTCACTCGCTTCACTCAATTCCAATAATTCCTAAATTTCTTTCTCTTTTATTTTTATCAAGTCACGCGCATGTACCCTTCATTCCTTGTCTTTACTGTAGTACTTTTTTGAGTGGAGAGGAGACAGTAAAATTGAGCAAAATAAAGCTAACAATTTCATTGAAAATGGTACAAGTAACAGAAAATTATCCTTAACCATGAAAATATAGTTAAGCTCGAAAATTAAATTTCTCAGAGTGAACGCTCAGAAATATTTTTACGAACAAGACTGCATAAAAAAATGAATAGTGAATATTCTAAACAAGCGAAAAAGTAATAATCTAAGAATGGAAATGTTGCGATGTTAGAAACCATGGTAATCCAGAGCTTTAGAAAAATAAGAGCTATTAGTTTAACCCTTAGCGTTTAGTTATTAAAAAATCACTTTATTAGCAAAAAAGGAATCAAAAAATGTTCAGCTTCTTTGGAAAGTCTAGATAAAATTAAGAAAAGACGCAGTTCAACAAATGATTTTCTGAGTCCTGAGAGCGTAACCGCATTTCAGATCGAGATAGTAATGAAAGAATGACAGACTTTCAAAATTTAATTTAAAAGTTTGAAGCTAAATTCATTTTTATCTGTGATGAAACAAGTTTATTTTATCGTTTTTGTCAAAAAAAAGCCACTGGATTTTGACAAACACATCAAAGAAAGTGCGATTGTGGTGTCGTTTTTCAATGCGGCCATATAAGAAAAGTACCAATAGTAATTGGTAAATTTAAGAAACCATAGCGTTTAAAAAGTCTGAATAAATTGCTACGTTTTTATGCAAATATTGCACCAGTGCTTTGATGATATCGATTTTTTTTAGACTTTTAAAGGAATTTAATAAAAAGAGGATAAAACAAACAAACAAACGAAAATTGGTCATTTATAAATAAGTAGCTGATTATCTTTCAGATCTACTATTGCTGACACATACATGAGTTATATTTTTCCTTGCAAATTTCAGTTGTAGCTTTAGACTTTAGTCTCGGCATAATAATCTCAATTAAAGCACAAAATAAGAAAGATTTGATGAGAAGAATGTTTATATCACTAGAGCAGAAAAAGAAATTCAAGAAAATTTGGTTCCTGGATGCGGTGCTTATGTTTACTCTTGGAAAAAACACACACACACACCATTTCCAACTGCTTTAAATTACTGATTGCTTTAAAATTTATGTAAAATGCACGCAACTACTAATTATATCTTCTCAACACAATACCATTTTTTAAAATACTACAAAATACAGAAGTAGGTTCTTTAAGCCATTAGGGTGTGATTTATTGTTATTATTACTATGGTTATTATTATTATTTTCCATTTTTAGACAAAATTTCTTTTACTCCAATAATATTAGCACTAGCTATCCAAACAGGTTAATAAAATTTTATCTAATATTTCTTTCCCTGAAATATAATGAAATTTGTTGTCTTACATAATATGCAATTCATATTTATATGAGAATAGACTAAAAAAAGAGTTTTTGGAAATATTTAGAAAATAATATCTTACAACAATATTAATTGATATTATAATTTTCTAAAACATTTTTCGCTTTATTACAGATGATTATTTCAGGAAAGTAGATTTTATTTTAAATTTAAACAGTGAAATTTATGTTTAAAATAAAATAATCGCAAACAGAGCAAAGACAATTAATTAAATATTTATTCTTATTCTAATCACTAAATGCCTAAACGTTAATGAAGTCATATAGCAAATGCACATACTAACATTACTAAATTTAAACAGTAACAAAAGTTTTTGTTAGAATAAAATAATACTTAAAATTACTGTATATGTGAACTATTTTAAAAGATAACACAACATATTTACAAAAGTATTAAAATACTTTAATTCTTTGTACTTTCATCTGTAAACACAGCCTTCGTCGGAGAATTTAACATTCTATTTATCTATTTACTAAAATAATACTCAATCAACAGACATGTATATACTACACCAAACCCAAAAGGGTTAAATGAATTTCAAATGTGCTTAATACACTCCTTTAATTGATTTTCCTTGCTGTATAAAATTACATTAAATATTTTAATCTACAATTAGTATTCTAACATGCAGCAAGCTGAAGTGCCTAAATTTAGAAATACATGAAATGTTCCCATTGTACATTTATAATTTTATGCATGAGATATTTGCGTCAGTGACAAAGCAATATAATACACTGGTGTCCAAAAGTTAAGCATAATTGGTAATTAAGTAATTATTTTTAAATAATGAAAGAAATATGAATCGGAATGTGCTGAAACTCCAGGTGTGTAAACAAAATAGTACGCGTCACATATTTTTGCGAAGAATTTTCCCCGAAATCGAACAGGGGACCGTCAACAAATTGAAAAAGAACGAAGATCTTTTGGATAACCCTGTCAAAACTAATGTAGCAAAAGCGTTCAAACTGCACATTATGATTAATTGGCTTATTGTAATGTACTGTGACTATTTTTACAAGGATAGCATGTATACTCGTAGAGAAATTAAGGTTTTTATAAAAACAGTCCTAAATTTTTCCGAATTTTTTGCTTATAATTTGCAGAGTTCTTATTATAAAATAATGTTCTTTTCTGAAAATATGACAAACATCATTGTACACAATACTCTGTCATCAGAATTTAAAAATAATAAAAATTGTATGAAAAATGAGTATGTTTACTAAATAATTTTTCATTGCGCATGCGTCAACGATATCAAAATGTCATTTGCATATTGTGTTAGCTAAATGTATAGAGCAACTTCTGTAAAACTTTCAAAAACATAGCTTGAAAATTCTGAAAATGGGAGCCTATAGAATCAACTCAAAATCCGTTATTCTTAAAGGAAGCAAAAAAATCAGGAGTTTTACCTAAATATAGTTGCACGTGCAATATTGTGTAGGCACTAAATAATGGAATATGGATACAGACCCTCATCTTTTTGCTTCATTTAGGGAATAAAGGATTTTGAGTTGATTCTATAGGCTCCCATTTTCAGAATTTTCAAGCTATGTTTTTGAAACTTTTACAGAAGTTGCTCTATACATTTAGCTAACACAATATGCAAATGACATTTTGATATCTTTGACGCATGCGCAATGAAAAATTATTTACTAAACATACTCATTTTTCATACAATTTTTATTATTTTTAAATTCTGATGACAGGGTATTGTGTACAATGATGTTTGTCATATTTTCAGAAAAGAACATTATTTTATAATAAGAACTCTGCAAATTATAAGCAAAAAATTCGGAAAAATTTAGGACTGTTTTTATAAAAACCTTAATTTCTCTACGAGTATACATGCTATCCTTGTAAAAATACTCACAGTACATTACAATAAGCCAATTAATCATAATGTGCAGTTTGAACGCTTTTGCTACATTAGTTTTGACAGGGTTATCCAAAAGATCTTCGTTCTTTTTCAATTTGTTGACGGTCCCCTGTTCGGTTTCGGGGAAAACTGTTCGCGAAAATATGTGACGCGTACTATTTTGTTTACACAACTGGAGTTTCAGCACATTCCGATTCATATTTCTTTCATTACTTATAAATAATTACTTAATTACCAATTATGCTTAACTTTTGGACACCAGTGTAAAGCGAGAAATCAAACAACTGGTTTCCTTGACAGAAGATCTATGGGTTGTGATTAAGATTTAATAACGTCAAGTTACTTAAACATTTGTGTTGACAGAGATGAAGTGAAATCGTAAATTATCTAATTAATTTACAATAAATTGAATGTAGAGTAAACATGCTGTAAAAGCGTAATAGAGAAACTAAATACAGATAGCTGTTAATTCCATGTAAAAAATTATCATTGAAATTGAAAAATGAAGAAAAATATGATTTATTGTTATTTAAAAATTTAAAAATCGTATGACATCCTTGCAAATCAGTATAATTGTAATAACACTTTAGGGTCCGATTGTTTTTTTCAATTTTTAGACAAAAACTAGTATACTGGTTTTTGGTGTTAATAACATTAACACTAGAATCCAAATAGATTAATTAGAATTTAACGAATACATAATTGTCTAAAATCTAAAGAATGATTTTGTTTTGTGTTCTATTCAATTCGTATTCATCTGACAATAGTCCAAGTAAGATTTTTCGAATATGTTATGAAAATACTATATTACAACCAAATTTAAATGATTTTACAACCATTCTAATACTTTTTTTTTTACTTTATTACACGAGATTCTTTCAGAGAAGCAGCCTTTATTGTAATTTTAATTAGTGAAATAGATGTTTAAAGTAAAAGAATCGCAAAAATAGGTAATTAAAAAACTGTTTATTGTTATTCATATTACTGAAAACCTAAACGTTAATGAAGTCATACGGAGTGAGTCATAAATATCGAATCAATAGGCTATCTCCTCAAATATTGCCCCTAGATCCATACTTCCAATTGCAAAAATTCATAAAAAAGGTGAAATTTTCTGAAAAGTTGCAACTCGAAGGGAGTCTATTTGAAAAAATACGAAAATTAAGTTTTTATACGGCCCTCGAGGGGCAAAATTCCCAATCAGGAAATTATTCCTTATCCATTCCTAAATTGAACAAAACAAATTTCATCTCCGTATCTAAAAATCCCACAGAGATATTAAATCCCAAAATCCTCAAAAATTCCTGACTTACACCACTATTCCTTGCCTCTAAACTGTCATTTCTTGACTCAATTTCAACGCTTGTTAGGGAACATTCACAAATTGCAATTTAATAAAAATCGGTTAAGATAGCGCTTTTTCTTTGGACATAAAATAGCAGCGTGTAGTTTTCACGCTAAATTTGTATACCAGACGTCTGCCCGGGTCAAAATATCTAGGTCAGGTCAGGACCCATAGGGGAAAGAATTCGGCGTGGCCTGAAAAAACGTCAACATCATAACCCAGACAGGTCTGGAAAATAGTTTAAATCATAGCCCGGTTCAGTCGCAAATTTCTACATAGTTTTTTAATTCGGCGTGGGAAAAAAAGGTTTTATATGGAGGGGTTCAGAGCAAAAAATTCTTTTATAGCTTTTCATTTTTGTATTTATACTTTTTATTATTAAAGAAGCGCCAAAGGCTGTAATATACAGGGTGATTCATAAAAGATGGGCAGAACTTTAAGGGGTTATAGTACACTTAAAGACAAATAATATTAAATAGGAGACTAAGGGTCCCAGACGTATTCCCAAGGAGATAGGGGGCATTAAAGTTTAGGGTCCGAAATTTCAAATGATTATAAAAAATGGAAAAATTGGTCGATTCGTTTGCGGTTTTTGCAAAAAATTTTCTTTATGCCAGTATTTTCTTGAAATAAAATTTTAAAGTTCAATTTCAAAAAATGCCGATAGGGGGCGCTTTAGACTTTGGAGTAACAAACAACTATTTTTTAACGTTATTTTTTGTATTTCTTTAAATGATTTTGAAAGCTTAGACTTAAACTTAAATTTTGATCTAAAAATCTGAGTCCTAACGAGTAGTTAAGTAGCGTAAACTGAAATTTGAAATTTGAAACCCTCCCCCCCCCCCAGAACAAAAATCAGTTATTCCCGATCTTTGTGTCGTAGATTAGGCTCTAACTACTGCCGCGTTTTGCTAAAATTATTCTTTATGTCAGTATTTTCTTGAAAATAAATTTTAAAGAAAATTTTCAAAAAATTCCGATAGAGGGCGCTTTAGACTTTGGAGTAACGAACAACTATTTTATACCGTTATTTTTTGTGTCTCATTAAATGCTTTCTAAAGCTTAGACTTAAACTTAAATTTTCAGCTCAAAATCTGAATCGCTGAGCGTGGTTCAGTAGCGAGGGGAGGAGGTTCAAATTTCAGCTTCTGAACATAGTTCAGTTTGCACTACTTAACCAAGCCCAACGATTCTGTGCTGTAATACGAGGCAAAAATACAACTTTCGTCAAGGACTGCATAGTCGGAATTCACTCATAAAGGCACTGACACAGTTGGAAACGTCGCTCATACAAACGTTAAAACCACATTCCTGACGCTAGTCACCGGGTGAAGAAGGAGACAGAAAGTATGCAAATGTCAAATGGGGAAGAAGAAGAACACGTATGCAAAATTTCGACACGATTCAGGCATAAAAACCACTGAACGTTGAGTCAAGTGTAAGTCGCTGTAGTAATGAATCGGAAGATGGTGCCCTTCACGAATAAGGAAAAGGCTGAGATGCATTTAATTTACGGAGCGGCAGATGCAAATGGTGCAGAGGCACAACGAATGTACTGAGAGCGATTTCCCAACAGGCGGTTGCCTAACCGCAAAACTTTCGAGCGCTTGCACAGACAGTTGTGTGAGACGGGATCATTTCTCGCTTCCCGGTCGAATGCAGGTCGTGCAAAAAAGGACGAATCAGTAGTTGTTGCAGAAGCCATTCTGGATGTAGTAGCGGCGCAGCCAAGTACAAGTACACGAACAGTGGCTAGGCAGGTGGCTACCTCACAGTCCATGACTTGGAGGGTACTGAAGGATGAACATTTGCTCCCATTTCATGTGCCACGAGTCCAGAAACTGTCTCCAGGGGATTATCCAAATCGTATTGAATTCGCCCGCTGGTTTCTGCAGCAGAACGCGCTAAATCCACATTTTTGACGAACTGTGCTTTTCACCGATGAATGTACCTTCACACGTGAAGGTACATTTAACACACACAATGCACATCTATGGGCGGATGTCAATCCACATGCTACGTATCCACATGCTCATCAGAGACGCTTTTCCATCAATGTTTGGGCAGGAATCCTCGGAGACCACCTAATCGGACCGTACCTTCTTCCTGAACGCCTCAACGGTAAAACATACCTCACATTTCTGCAACATGTGCTGCCAGACCTGTTAAACGTTGTTCCTCCACGCATCCGGCGGGTCATGTGGTTCCAGCACGATGGAGCGCCAGCCCTTTACGTACGAGACGTCCGCAACTATCTGGACATCACATTTCCGAACAGATGGATTGGTCGAGGTGGTCCTGTTGCTTGTCCTGCTCGCTCGCCAGATCTTTCACCCCTCGATTTCTTTTTTTTGGGGACAATTGAAGGCTCTTATGTATGAGACACCCATTGAATCCCCCGAGGAACTGGTCGCCAGACTTTCCGCCGCTGTAGGGGAAGTGCTCGAAAAGCCTGATGTTTTCGCGAATGTTCGCCGTTCCATTCTTCGCCGTTGTTCTGCGTGCATAACCTCTGGGGGTCACAATTTTGAACATTTATTGTAATTACATGTTAATAAATATGCTTTGGTAACATAATCCTAATTTGTGTCTTTTTACCTAGTATCACAGCACACAATGTGTGGACATGGTAAACTGAACTGTGCTCAGGAGTAGAAATTTCAAACCCCTCTCCGCAGAAACTTAACCACGTCTAACGATTCAGATTTTGGGCTGAAAATTTAAGTCTAAGCTTTAGAAAGCATTTAATGAGACACAAAAAATAACGGTATAAAATAGTTGTTCGTTACTCCAAAGTCTAAAGCGCCCTCTATCGGAATTTTTTGAAACTTTTCTTTAAAATTTATTTTCAAAAAATACTGACATAAAGAATAATTTTAGCAAAACGCGGCAGTACTTAGAGCCTAATCTACGACACAAAGATCGGGAAAAACTGATCTTTGTTCTGGGGGGAGAAGGGTTTCAAATTTCAAATTTCAGTTTACGCTACTTAACTACTCGTTAGGACTCAGATTTTTAGATCAAAATTTAAGTTTAAGTCTAAGCTTTCGAAATCATTTAAAGAAATACAAAAAATAACGTTAAAAAATAGTTGTTTGTTACTCCAAAGTCTAAAGCGCCCCCTATCGGCATTTTTTGAAATTGAACTTTAATATTTTATTTCAAGAAAATACTGGCATAAAGAAAATTTTTTGCAAAAACCGCAAACGAATCGACCAATTTTTCCATTTTTTATAATCATTTGAAATTTCGGACCCTAAACTTTAATGCCCCCTATCTCCTTGGGAATACGTCTGGGACCCTTAGTCTCCTATTTAATATTATTTGTCTTTAAGTGTACTATAATCCCTTAAAGTTCTGCCCATTTTTTATGAATCACCCTGTATTTACTTTATCAATGAATCTCTATTTATATGTAAATGTTTCACTTATATTTTAATATCGTTAATCCATATCCCATGTGTTGGAGACTCTGAAAAATGTTATACACTAACACTTTTTAAGACGGAATCGCATAGGAAAGAAAAAATACGTTATAGACAGATGCTCTCCCTAGAAGATGTAATTGGAGCTTATTTTCTTTTCAGGGACTATAGCATTTATTTTGCATGGATTAACATATTTTCCGTTTAAGACAGAATTCCATCATAGACAGGTTTTTTTTCACTGGTTTTATTGTATTTAATTTTTTTAGCCTTTGAATAATCTATTTCTAAACAAATGAATTTTAAAGTTTTTTTCTGTAAAATAAAGATTTTAAAACCTATATGTTTTTCGTAAAAAATTCGATTGAGCCGAATTTTATTTATTTTATGCACGTATTAAGTCAGTCAGAGACAGTCATTATAATACGGGTTTTGTCGAGACCGTGTTTGAAAATTTCATCCAGAGTGCACCTAAGTTGAAGGAAGTAGTCCCCTCCTTTATGAAAAGTACGCTAGGCCCGGCCTGGCGGGTCTTCAGAAAAAAGTAACATCTCGGTCCTGGCCCTACCTGGGCACAGAAGACAGATTTTTTAACATCCTGTGGAGGACGATAAAAAGCCTGAAGTTGTCAGAGGTAAATTTAAAACGAAAAAAAAAAACATGAAAAAGCATTTTTTAAAATAACTGACGGACATTTAAACAATACACTTCGTTTTTCTGCATAATGAATTTTTTATCCTCTATTTCTTGTCTTTAGATTATTAAATGTTAAGAATTTTTAAAAGAAAAACGAACTTGAAACACGCCATTTTTGAATTTTTTACATTAGTTTTGTTTCGGCAAATTTGAAAAAATGTTTACTTTTGAAAAAAATGCTTGCTTTTGAAAATATGAATTTTTTTAAAAGTTATATTATTTTTTCAATAAACATTTTTAATAGTTTTAAAATTAATATAAAAAAAACTTAGACCAAAACTAAAATCAGATTTTCATTTTAAATTAAATGGAAAGAAATTGAAATCCGATAAATAATGTTACAAGTTATAACGATTTTTGATTGTCCCATTTAAACCAGTACTAACCACATGAAACTTTTATAAATTGTATGAGAAATTTTAGAATGTGATTTTTTTTAGCAAATTATAAGGCTGACCATCACAAAAAAAGAAAACAAAATCAAAATTCTAATTCAAGAAAGAGATTTTTTACGCGTTTTCTAGAACTGTTAAAGTAACATTGTTTTTTGAATTGCGCGCATTTCAATTGTGTCTAATCCCTTAAAACCTGATGAATTTTTTAAACGGCTATAACTTTGCGAATTTTAGAGATATGAAGATGCAACGTTTTGTGTCTTATTCAGGACTGAATAAGGAAAGTTTTCCTAATTGGAATTTTTGTCCGACGGGGGCCGTATAAAAATTTAATTTTCGTAACTTTTCAACTAGATCCCCCATGGAGTCGCAATTTATCTTATCAAAAATTTCACATTTTTTTATGAATTTTTGCAATTGAAAGTATGGGTCTAAGGGCAATATTTAAGGAGATAGCCTATTGTTTCGATATTTATGACTCACCTTGTATAGTAAATGCATTAACACATACTAACATTATTACGTGTAAACAATAATAAAATATTTTCTAAAATAATATAACACGTTTCAAAAAACATGTACTATTAGTCAACTAAAAGACATGTACTATTAATTGTACAACAGATCCGATAGGGTTAAATGAATTTTGAATGTGCTTAATACAATACTTTAATTGATTTTCCTAGCTTTATTAAATTCAAATTACGCTAAACATTTTAATCTACAGTTAGCATCCTAATCTATAGCAAACTGAATGCCCAAGTTTAGTAATACATGAAATGTTCCCATTATATCTTTATAAATTTATGCATGCGAGATTTTAGTCAGTGTCAAAGCAATATCATATAGCGAGATATCTACAAACTGGTTTCCGTGATAGAAGATCTATGGATTGTGATTTAGATTTAATAACATCAAGTTATTTTAATATTTGTGTTGACAGAGATGAAGAGAATTCTAATTAATTTACAATAAATTAAATTTTGTGTAAATATGCAGTAAGAACGTAAAAGATAAACTAAATACAAATAGCTGTTAATTCCATGTATAAATTTACGACTAAAATTGAAAAATGATTAAATATATGATTTATCATTATTTAAAAAAATTAAATAGTATAAACTCCTTGTCAATCAGCTTGATTATGTTAAAATAATTTACACTTTCGGGTCCATTTTTTTTTCAATTTTTAGAAAAAATAATTTTATGTTAATAACACTAGCAATCCATATAGATTATTTAAAGTTTACCGAATATTTTATTGCCTGAAATTAATGAATGTTATAGTTTTGACATTCGTATTCGTATTACAATTCGTAAGGAAGATTTTTTGAAGATGTTTAGAAAATATTATAATACAAAAAAATTTTACTGATATTACAGCATTCTAATACTTTTTGGACTTTATTACACGTAATTCTTTCAGAGAATTTTCAGAGAACATTTATAGTAAATTTAAAAAGTGAAATATATGAAAAATAAATGAATCGCGAACGGTGCATAGAGAATTAACAAAATATTTGTTATTATTCGTATCGCTGAATGCCTAAACGTTAACGAATTCCCATACTAAATGCATTGACACATACTAACATTATTATATATAAACAGTAAGAAAAGTATTTGTTAAAAAAAAGGACATTTAAAAAGACATGTACTATAAGTCAAATAAAATATAAGTACGATTAATACTACACCAGTTCCGAAAATTTTAAATGAATTTTAATAGCTTTATTACATTTAAACTACTTTACATGTATTAATTCACAGTTTGCATTCTACTTTGTACCAAGTTCATGTGATGAAGTTTAGCAATACATGAAATGTTCTCATTGTACCTTTATAATTTTATGCATGAAAAATTTGCATCAGCGTCAAAGCAATATCAGATAGCGAGAAATCAGCCAACTGGTTTCCGTGTTATGAGATCTATATCTATTGATTTGGATTTAATAACATCAAATTATTTAAACATTTGGGTGTTGAAAAAGATGAAGAGAAATGTAATTAATTTACAATAAATTAGATCTAGAGTAAATATGCTGTAAAAGCGTTGTAACGGCAAACCCACAGTGGGCGCTATTTGTAACGGCGCACGCACGCTGGGTGTCGTTTGTAACGTTATATGCAGACATACTCAGTAGTTTAGGTTAAAACAACAAAGTTTATTCAAGTGATAATGGCCGAAGGGAAGTGGAGCAAGTCTAAAATTTTACACACTGAGAACACTAAGAACAGCTAAAATCATACTCACAGGCCCCAACCTAGCTCAGTCGTGGCACCGCCTAACACTTGACACTGTCTCCTGGCTGAGCTGCTGAACAAAGTTTAGTTAAACAGCCCGTGGCTGTGGATAATTCTTTATTTCACCAATAATTAAAATGGAACTACTATTAAACTTTCTTACCACGGCCGACTCTTAAATCCACTATCCAAACTCCTTTCCCCTTTACTGGAGGCCGTTGCTACTTTCTATTCGTCAGCACTTCGCTAAACAATCATCCACTTCGTTGTCTAATGGCAGAGGTCCGCACTTGCTGGCTGCTGGCTAATGCCAGACACACTCACACCCAAACTCATCCCCAAGCTTTTATATGCTGCAAACTGAGATACTTCACATTAACATATTACTAATAACCGCGAGCTAACTGCGGAATTCGAAAGAGCACACACACTCTAGAAAGTTAAAGTAAAAGAGAGGATAGGTGTCGCTTTTACGCATACAAAATGTTAAATTATTGACGTCACGATCTCAGAAACACTAGAGTGCCTTTATGACAAAAGGTCACTCCCTCACAACCCCCCCTCGGATTCCGCAGAGAAAAAGGGCTGGGCCAAATGCATGCCCAGAACTTTTTCTTGTTATAAACTTCGAGCCGTAATAAAACACAGTGATGGGTGAAATTTAGCGCCGAAACATAACTTTTAAAATATTAACTTTAACCCATCACAACCAAAAAAAAAAAAAAACTCAGTTTGCCTCAAATATTCACATATTCAATCCAATCATTCTTCTATCTTACAAATAGCCTCCGTAAAACTTCCAAAAACTCGTAAAATTTCCAAAACTAATTACTTCTTCCAATACAGCCCACTCCACTGGGAGTGCTAAAATTTCTCAAAATACTAAACTTCCGAAATTTTCCTCAATATTGCAATACAACTATAACTTTACTAAAAATTTCTCCACAACTTTTAATATACTAGAATTCGCACCAAGTCCAAAAAACCCAATGCGCAAAAATTTTCCTCATCCAAATTCCGACTTCATCTAGAATTACAATTACTTCATACTAAAATAACTCTACTACTACGTAATACCTACAAACCCATTAGCCAATGAACTAACTCCCAAAATTCTTCAGAACTTAACTCCACTTTAACAATAATTGGGGCACATACGTACAGCGGCATATCGCTGTGCTTATGCAACAATCAAAAAATATCAAAAATTTACAAAATGACGTCATCATGCTCTTCATCTGTATTAACTAAAAGAAAAATAGCAGAATCAATACATAACACAGGTATACTTCCCTGCAAGAAAATCACATTAACATTCAATTTTTAACACAATACAATTTCAAATTCAAACGCAGCTTAAAAATTCGCAACTTGCGGAAACCATTCCCAACTAAAGTACAAAACGCAACTCATAAAACACGAACGATAAGAAGAAAGTTAATTCATTAAATGTTAGTATAAGAGATAGAAACGCGTGTCAAGGACTTCTTGACCGCAAAACACGTGCGCGTCTGAACCGCGGCGCGTGTACAAAATAACCCAAATTACTATCTGTACTTTCTGAAAATTTAAACATACATTAACATACATTTTATAACACATGAACAATATAACAATATAGTAACATTTTTAACAAATAACACAACAATTTAACAAATAGATCCAGAATTTTTAAAAGCAGTTAAGACCAAAATCTGAAACATACATAAAACTAACAATTTTGCAAACAAATTTTGAACACAATTAAGCACTAATCGTGAGTCCGTCAAAAAATTCCAAAAATGGCCAAAAAGTACCAAACAGTCTTTCTGCTTTCTATTCTTTCACATTGCTACCACATATATGCACTCTAATAGAAATTTAATAAAGAACATTATCACCCAATCATAGAGATGATTCGCTGCTGGCAGGCTTCATACTACAGGATGGCTTTCTCCTCCTGTCCCAGAAACCTTGTACGAAGGATCTTTCGTCATCGGAACTGTATGGTGACGCCACAGTTGACTGTCGTGCCTGCAGCCTGGTTCTGAATGGATGCCGCGGGATACTTGTAGGTTCCGCTCGACGACTCTGCTCTGGCCGGTTTGCTGGGGTCACTCCATGGCGAGATTCACACTGTTGATGCCGGTAATCTGAGCGTTGTCTCCTCTTTCTAGATGCACCCGAAGTTACTGAAGATCCTAGACCACGTTTCTTTCCAGACCTACGTTGTTTCTTATTGGGCAAAAATTCCGACTTTAAAGTCCTTTTAACAGTTTGTCGAGTGTCCATACGAAATCTTTTCCGGGGATTAATCACTGAAGATGGTGAAATATTAGATAATGTATGTTTGTGAGGTTGCTGTCTACTAGGTGGAGGAACTGGACAGTTTATAATTTTTTGTCTTTTATGGCACACAGAGTCCGATGTATTTGACACAGTTCTCTTATTTTTATTATCATACTTTGCTCTCGGATTGCTAGGCTTTCTACTTTCAACAACAGTTTTTGGAGCTGTTTGACCAACTTTTCTTCTTGAATATTGATGAAAAGAATTAGATGAAGAAGTGCTGGACTCGGGACACTCATTGGATCGGGAATTTCGCGAAACACCGCTCGACACATGAGAACCTTCACTACCATTTTCTCTAAACTTATAAACTCTAACCTGATCCAAATTAACCGTCATTCTTTCACCATTGACATCAACGACCAAATTATTATTTCGAACTTCTAAAACCTCGAACGGACCTACAAACTTCGGACCAAACTTAGCTACTCTCTTTTGACGACTTGAACTTAACCAATGCTTTTCTACTAACACAAAATCTCCAACTTTCACTTCTAACTCCCTCCTACGCATATTATAATACTGAGCTTGCTTTTCTTGCGCTTTTCCCATTTGAACCTGAGCTTCCTTAACCAATCTCTCAATATCCTGACACATATACTGACTTTCCGCATCCGACACCATAACTAACCTTTGGAATGGAGTAATGACTTTTCTACCCAAAAACAATTCAGCAGGCGTTTTCCCCGTTGACTCGTGAACTGCTGTACGAAGTGCGTACGCAAAATGCTGAAGAAACTGGTCCCAATTTGCATGATGAGAACCAACATATGAAGAAATCATTTGAATTAATGTACGATTTACACGTTCAGCCATATTACACTGAGGTCGATACGGAACAGTAAAAGAATGATCGATCTCCAGCTTCTCACACAGGGCCTTAAATATATCAGAAATAAAACAAGGGCCATGATCGCTCACTACCCTAATTGGTGCACCATATTTAGAAATATAGTTATCGAAAAATGCATCGGCAACTGCAGGTGCAGAAGCCTTCCTGAGGGGGACTAACTCTACCCATTTACTGAAATAATCAACTATAACTAGTACAAATCTATATCTTTTTGGATTAGACAATGGATAAGGACCGATTAAATCTACACCTACACATTCATTAGGAAAATTTACTTTAATAGGAATTAATTTGCCAGCTGGACTTACATTTTTATAATTATAACGTTGGCATGTGCTACAGCTGGAGACATAAGCGCGCACTGCTTCCCGCATTTTAGGGAAGTAGCAGGATTCACAAATTCGAGCATAAGTTTTCCTGATTCCTAAGTGACCTGCTAATGGATTATCATGAAATTCTTTCAAGATGGCCTTACGAAGACTAGCCGGAATAAAAACTCTTAATTCTCCCCGTGAATTTACAATTTTAGAATAAAAAAGAAGACCATCGATAAGCTTAAAAGATTGGGACCATTTCTCAAACATAGGCACATCTGCGCTCGGGACATCATCAGGATTTTCCAAGTAACCATACAAACTACCAAACTCTTCATCTTGCTTCTGTTCTCTTATCAACTGCTCTCGCGACCTTAACACCAATGAAGACAATGCACAACACTTAACTTCCTCCGTGACCTCTAAACCACCATGCGGGTTTCGTGATAGAGCGTCCGCTACCGCATTCTCCTTGCCAGCCCTATGTTCTATAACCACATTATACTCTGCTAACTTCAAACACCATCTGACCATACGAGACGACAAACCCTTTCCATTAGTTAACTTTGTCAAAGCTGAATGATCCGTAATGACTTTAACCGGTATATTAGTGGAAAAACAACGAAATTTATTCAAAGCCCAAATTACTGCAAGACACTCCCTTTCCGTAATCGAATAATTCCTTTCCGCTGCATTTAAAATTCTTGACGCAAATGCTATAGGTCGACCTTTCTGTGCTAACATCGCTCCAACCCCCACTGCACTCGCATCGCAATACACTTCAAACTGAGATGAATAATTGGGGTGAGCCAAAACAGGAGGGGAAACTACTGCCTCTTTTAATAATTCAAACGATCTCTGAGCCGCTGATGACCATACAAACTTCACCCTTTTCCTTTTTAAATTATACAACGGTTCACATAACTCTGAAAAACGCGGAATGAACTTGGCAAACCAAGCCACCATCCCTAAAAATGTCGCCACTTCCTTACTATTTTTGGGGGGACTCATTGACGTAATTGCCTCAATTTTCTCATTATCTATTTTAATACCATCACGCGTAATTTTAACTCCTAAATACTTTATCTCTTTTCTCAAAAATTTACATTTTTCTAACTTAACTGTTAACCCAGCATCTCTTACCAACGTAAATACTTCCCTCAACAATCTTAAATGCTCTTCAAAAGTAGCTGCCATCATAATTATGTCGTCCAGGTAGACCAAGACACCCTTACCAAGCAAAGGTTTAAGGATATTATTCATGGCCTTCTGGAACGTTGCCGACGCTCCCGATAAACCAAAACTCATTCTCTTAAAAGCAAAACAACCGTCCCGAGTAATAAAAGCAGTCTTAGGTATGTCCTCCGGCTTCATTGCAATCTGAAAATAACCCGACGTAAGATCTAACGTTGACATATAATTCGTACTCGTTATATTAGCCAAAATGTCATCAATAACTGGAATAGGATACTGAGGGTATTGCGTTATCGCATTTAACTTTCTATAATCTACTGCGAACCTATATGCCTCTGGATTATCTAAGCTTTTCCCATTATTTTTACGATATAACACTACTGGCGATGCAAAAGGAGACTCAATTGGCATTATAATATCGTCCGCTAGCATCTTTTGAATATGATAATCAATTATACCTTGTTTAACTTTATCATAACGATATGGTTTACTAGCAACAGGTGCTTTCAAACCAGTATCAATCTCATGCCACGCAACATGCGTTAAACCCGGTTTATCAGAAAAAACCTCTCCAAATTCATTCAAAAACTTATTAAATTCCTCCCTCTCCATTTCACTTAACCCCGACTCCTCCAAATTAATTGACACTGAAACTGGCTCTTTCTTACTCACATTCTCATCATTATTCACTATTAACGACTTTTTAAAGAAATCCAAACTAATTCCTCTATCCTTCATATAATCCACACCAACTATACAATGCACTGTTAATCCATCTAACACACAAAACTCCCAACATGTCTTAACCGAACGAATTTCAACTTCCAATTCTACTGAACCTTTATTATCGCAAGCTACTCCCTGTGCTGACTGAACCACAAGACTTTACCTTTTCAACTTCTTATACGAAAAATATTTCCGATAACAATCAAAAGAAATGAACGACTTATCTGCCCCTGTATCGAAGACACTTTTAACGACAATACCAGGTAACTCAACCGGATTAATAGTAATTTTATTCAAACACACCGAAGATATTTCCGACCTCTGAACACATTTGTTTTGCATTGACCTATTTTCAACATTCTCATCCGAAGTTAATCTCCTTACTTGCGAAGAAACATTCCTGTCCCGTACTCCCCCACTACGATTATAACCACTATTCTGTCTATTTCCATACATATTTCTCTCACCACTTCAAAAATTATTAGCACCATCACAATTCCTATTACCATTACTCGTATTCGACATACTACGACCAAATCCATCATTTCTATTACGCACATTATTATCCGGAAATCGCTGTCCCCCTCTCACAAAATTACGTTCCCCCTCATTTCTCAAATTACTATCCGTGACAGGTCTCTGTCACGGGCTACGCAAATCCCGTTGATCCGAGCTATGCCGAGTCTCGTACTTCGATAATATCTGATGCATTTCTGCAAAATTCTTCGGTGCTCTAACTTCAATAAAGTCCTGTATATTTGGATTAAAAAGAGGAAAAACAATGTCCAACAATTCCTCAAATGTGATATCTAAATTTAATTTATTTTTTAGTTCAAGCTTACGTAGATAGAATTTTGACGCCGACTCATAAATATTCTGCTTATTACAATAGAACTCTTTTCTCAAAATACTTTTATCTTTAACGGGAGGAAATGCCTTCTTTAACTCGATCACAGTTTGTTCAAATCTTTTCGCTTCTTCATTAATCAATAACTTTCCTATATTTTCCAACCACAAAAGTGCTTCGCCCTTTAACGAGCATTTAAGCACTACGTATCTACTTTTTTCAGGTATATTATTGAACAAAATATAATCATCTAATTTAACTAAAAATTCACTAATATCACCCTCACCGGTGAAATACACACGTGGCACAATTTCATAATGTCCGATGTTTTGTTGGGCGCCATTTGTAACGGCGAACCCACAGTGGGCGCTATTTGTAACGGCGCACGCACGCTGGGTGTCGTTTGTAACGTTATATGCAGACATACTCAGTAGTTTAGGTTAAAACAACAAAGTTTATTCAAGTGATAATGGCCGAAGGGAAGTGGAGCAAGTCTAAAATTTTACACACTGAGAACACTAAGAACAGCTAAAATCATACTCACAGGCCCCAACCTAGCTCAGTCGTGGCACCGCCTAACACTTGACACTGTCTCCTGGCTGAGCTGCTGAACAAAGTTTAGTTAAACAGCCCGTGGCTGTGGATAATTCTTTATTTCACCAATAATTAAAATGGAACTACTATTAAACTTTCTTACCACGGCCGACTCTTAAATCCACTATCAAAACTCCTTTCCCCTTTACTGGAGGCCGTTGCTACTTTCTATTCGTCAGCACTTCGCTAAACAATCATCCACTTCGTTGTCTAATGGCAGAGGTCCGCACTTGCTGGCTGCTGGCTAATGCCAGACACACTCACACCCAAACTCATCCCCAAGATTTTATATGCTGCAAACTGAGATACTTCACATTAACATATTACTAATAACCGCGAGCTAACTACGGAATTCGAAAGAGCACACACACTCTAGAAAGTTAAAGTAAAAGAGAGGATAGGTGTCGCTTTTACGCCTACAAAATGTTAAATTATTGACGTCACGATCTCAGAAACACTAGAGTGCCTTCATGACAAAAGGTCACTCCCTCACAGCGTAATAGAGCAAATAAATATAGAGAGCTGTAAATTCCAAGAGTAAATCAAATACTTTAAACTATTTCATCTCTTGAATTAATTACGTCTAAATAAATCAGACTTGTTAATAAAATTAACTTCAAAAATAGCGATAGTCCAGCATGTATATCAAAAACATGAAAATTCTTACATAAATATTAGTTAAACTTTTATTATGGAAGTCAAAAGAATGATTTCAAAATTATTACATATATTTCACATTTTAATGTATATCAGGCAGTTCTGTATGTCACATTTATTTTGCGGAAATATAGTCATTATTTTAATATAAAATAATGAATATTCAAATATAAAATAAGTAATTCTAAACACCTTTGCTAAATTACGAAATAAATTCAAAACATAAGCATGAAAGAGGTAGAGTGGAGCATCAATTATCCAAACCTTTGTCAACCAAATGGCGGATTAACAAAACGCGTTATAGAAGGTGAAATTCAAATTTGCACACTACTATGCACTGGTAAGTTACCGCAAACGGTGTTTGCTCTCCCCTCCCTGCCAATAGTGACCAATACATATTTATGTTTATAATTACTGTTTATTTGTTTCACTACACTTATATAATACATACAGTTATTTTTGAAAATGGCCTCTTATTCGAAATTGCATTTATTAGAACACCCCCGGTACTTATTTATTCGGATAAACTATACTCTACTACATTTTGCACACTTTCTTTACTGTACCTTTTAGTAATTATTTAGCAAAAATTATAAATACTATTTTTATGTATAGATAGATTAAATCATATCACATAACTAAAATAACTTGAGATGGACAAATTTTATACACGAAACATATTTAATTAGACGAACGCTTACTACGCACGACATACAAAAATTGACAACATAGAACAACTACTCTAGAACTCATACATTTCTGTTTCTTTAATAATTCCATGGAAATAGTCCAGGGGCGCCATCTACAGTTATACCTGAAAACTAAAAGTATAAAATACCACAACTCTTCCCCACTTAATACTGAAGACGTTCAGGAGCTCTTTTGTGTCTTCTGGATCATCTAAGTACCTGCAGAGAAGAAGAAGAATAAGTTTTAACAGGTTCGGGAGCATCAACTGTAGAACTAGTAGCAACCGAAGGTTTTGGGAAAATGTTATCAGAGTTAGTTGAATTAGAACTCGAAGAATCAGGATCATGAAAGTCAGTTGACGTAGGACCTAAAGCAATTGGAACATGAAAATCAACTGGTTGCGGATCTGTGCAACTTGACTGTAAGGGTGGAAAATCATTTTGCTTCACATTTGCATTTTCTCTCCTGAAATTTTCTGTATCATTTTTCTACCGAATTTTAATCATTAGTTAAAGAAATATCTTCCCCTACATTAGTTATTTGATCAACATGCCTTTTCCAAATATTCGAATCAACTTGAACTCTATAATGTAATTTCCCTTCGCTTGCTACGATTCGACCAATTTTCCACTTGGCTTCTGAAGTATAATTTCTTACAGCTACTTTCTGGATGATTTCAATATTTTTTTACTTTAACTTTAGATTTTCTTGCATTTTGTTTTTCATGAACAAATTTTTTAACATTCGGCACTATGAAATCTATGTTTGTTTTTATATGACGTTTTAGACATAAAGATGCAGGACTTTCCCCCATTGTAACATATACCATCTTCCTGTACTGCAAAAGAAAATTATTCAATTTCATTTATAAAGTATCTGGTTCAGAAGCTAAGGCTTTTAATCCACATTTGACCATTTGCACATACCTCTGAGCCTGTCCATTTGTAGATGGATAGTACGGTGCACTAAACTTATGTTTTACATCATTACTTTTCAAGAATATCTCAAATTCTTCAGATGTAAACTGCTCAGCATTATCTGATACTAACCATTCAAGCGTCTTGCAAAAGGGTAAAATTGTAATGTTGTTTTCTCAACATTTTCTTTTAAATGTTAAGAAAATATGATTATTTCAACATTATAAGTAAAAATTTATTATAAGCATGAATATAACTGTCCAGAGTTTGAATCATTCTTCGATGTATTGAAAATTCATTAAATCCATAGAATTGTAGTATTTTAAATATTGCTTATTTTGCAGTGAAAACTGGAGCTCAGTATACGGAATATTACGTTCCAGACGCTTAGAGGGAAGAAATAGGAAAACGGATCGTGCAAAGAGAGAAGAAAGACTAATAATTGTATTTTTCGAAGTTGTACTAGGAACTATAAATACTTCTGACCATTTACTATAAGCATCAACCACTAACAAAAGCATTTTTCCATTAACAGGACCAAAATAATCAATATGAATTCTCTGCCATGGAGCTGTAGGCCATTCCCAATGATGTGTATCAACTTTGGGAGGATTATTTTTCAAATTTACACAAATAGAGCAACTTCTTGCAATATCTCCAATATCATGGTCTATTCTTGGCCGCCATAAAAAACTACGGGCTAAAGACTTCATTTTCACTTTACAAAAATGACCAAAATGTAATTCCTTTAATATTTCTTGTCGATGAATTTCTCGGATAACTACCCTACAACTTTTTAAAATACAACCATGCTGAAAAGTAAATTCTTCTTGTTTACTGCCAAAAAGTAAATTCTTTGGAATTTCTGAAGGAGAAATGAGATGATGAAAAATTTGACGCAAAAGAGGATCAGTTTTTGTAGCTGAAGCAGTAGATTTAACATTTAATGGTAAAAGAGAAAGCTGATTTATTTGAATGATTTCAGATTCATCAAGTACCTCATTTGAATTATATTCGTGGGGTAAATCTTCACTACGTAATGCAAGACGAGAAAGTGCATCGATATTTCCGTGTTCAGTAGTTTTCGTATAACGAATGTCATACTGGAACGTTTGTAAATATATGGCATATCTTTGCATCTAGCTGCTGGTAAAACAGGAATACTTTTAGAAGGTGAAAAAATTGAAACTAATGGTCTACTATCCGTAAACAAGATGGATCTATTACCGTACAAATATTGAAAAAATTTCTTAACACCAAATATAATTCATAATGCCTCCTTATCTACTTGACTATACCGTTTTTCGGCATTATTCAAAGTTCTGGATACAAATCCAATAGGCTTTTCAGTATTGTCTGGCATCACATGCAAAAGAATTGCCATGATACCATACGAAGAAGCAGTAGTAGCTGAGATTAAAGGTAATTTCGGATTCAAGTGAGTAAGAACTCTGTCAGAAGTAATTTCTCTTTTTATTCTTTTAAACGCTTGTTCACATTTATAAGACCAATTAAACTTCACATTCTTTTTCAGCAAATAATTCAAAGGATTTGCAATTGTCGATAAATTCGGCATAAATTTAGCATAGTAAGTTATAAGACCAAGAAATGCTTTTACCTCTGATACATTTAATGGCCTAGGGGCTGTTATAATTGCTTCTATTTTATCTGGTGTTTTATGAATACCATGTTTATCCACTTTATACCCACACTAAATAATTTCATCTGCCATGAAGTATGATTTTTCCTTATTTATCCAAATATTATAATTTCTCAATCTTTTTAATACTTGCTTTAAACTTTTTAAATGAATTTCACCTGTTTCTCCAGTTATTCCAATATCATCTATAAAAATTTTAATTCCCTCAATTCCACTTAAAATTTTCTCGATCTTTCTTTGCCATATAGCAGGAGAACTACTAAGACCCATTGCTAATTTAAGGAACTGAAATAATTTTTTAGGCATATTAATGGATAATAAGTCTTGGGATTACTCATCTACTGGTAATTGAAGGTACGCTTTACATCAATTTTTGTAAAATGAACACCACCACTTAAAGTAGCTAACATATCTTCTATTTTAGGCAAGGGTTATTTTTCCACTTTCAGAAATTTATTCAATGTAACTTTAAAGTCTCCGCATAAACGTATTTTTCCATTACACTTTACCACTGGAACAATAGGGGTTGCCCACTTGCTATTTTTAACTGGTTTAATTATACCAGCGTCCTGTAATCTTTGTAATTCCTCATTGACTGCAGCACGTAGTGCATTAGTAACAGTCCTAGTTTTACAAAATATGGATGTAGCATTCTTTTCAAGATAAAGCTCTGCCTTTAACTCTTTATTTTCCCCTACTTTATCAGAATAAAAATCATTTAACAATTCTTGTAATTTATCATAATAATTTACAGTCTCATTAACATAGACTGATCTTAAATTATGCGGAAAAATATCGAATGCGGATGCCCAATCTCTACCAAATAATAATGGAAAACTATCTTCTTTTATTAAATACAATTTTACCTTTTCTGTTTTATTTTCTTATGTAACATTTATTTCAACATAACCTACAGGTTTAAAAATCTCACCAGTTGCAGTTTTTAACTGAACATCTTGGGAGGAGGGAGGGGAATTTATTAATCAGGAAAAATTCTGCGAATTCTTTTTTAAGGAACAGAAGAAATTCCCGAATCAGTGTCCAATTCCATATCAGCACTTGCTTTATTTTCAATTAAGACAGATAATTTAATAGGATTTGCACCTGTATTTTAGACATTTACTGTATCTAAAGAATTTACATGTTTCTGGAAAGTTTTACTTCAACATACTTTTCCAATATAGCCTTTTTTCTTACAAACATTAGAAGTAATATTAATAAATCTACATGAATTGGCTAGATGAGAAGTATTTCCACATCTATAACATCTCATTTTATTTTTATTCGCCTCAGAATTTGTATTATTTACATGATTGTTCACATTCTGTTTCTGAAAATCGTTCGACAATTTCTTTGGCTGTACGTTCTTTGAACTCGAAATTTTATTTATGCTGAAATTTTTATTTTTAATTTCAGAAATTTCAATATCTACATTGTATAACGATAAAGCTATTTCAACTGCCTTTTCAAAAGTTAACTCATCTACTTGAAAAATCAATTTATTTTGAAAACTTTCGCTTTTCAAACCGCGCAAAAATTGTTCCAATAAATGTTCATTTAGTGTATAAACAATAAAACAATAAAAAGTTGTACACTTTTTTTAATTTAACAGCAAAATCTTGAACCGATTCCGACTCATTTTGATAACATTTTCGAAATTTAATTCGTTCGATAAATTTGTTGGGGGAGAGGCTTAACTTTTTAAACAAAATGTCATCAATCTCAGAATACTTTAAAGATTCACAATCTTTTGGAAAAGCTAAATTACTTAGTAAATTGTAAAGTTTAGGACCCATGCAGGATAAAAGGGCAGCAACTTTTTTTTTTCATCTTTAATTTCGTACAAAACAAAATTCTGTTCTAGTCGTTTGACATACACTTGGATTAATTCGACCTTATCGTCGAATTCTTTGAATGTAAACATTGTACTTTAATGTAATAAGACAGAAAAAAAGTAAAGTAAAAGTCAATGTTTGCACTTACCACCCCCTTTTTTAGCTATTGGCGATACGGTGGAAGGCCGCCTTTACATCTCAAAACTAGCCGAAATGAAAATAAAAGTGAGACATTTGCATTCGGCTCGCACTTATTCATTGAACTTTTTTCTGGTTACACATTTTTCGCATTTGCACTCGTCGCCATTTCTTTTGTGTATAGATATATTAGATTAAATCATATCACATAACTAAAATAACTTGAGGTGGACAAATTTTATACAAGAAACATATTTAATTAAACGAACGCTTACTAGACACGACATACAAACATTGACAACATAGAACAACAACTCTGAAACTCAGACACTTCTGTTTCTTTAATAATTACATGGAAATAGTCCAGGGGCGCAATCAGCAGTTTTATCTGAAAACTAAATGTGTAAAATACCACAATTATTAAGAAAGCAAGTAGTCTATACTTGCATGTTTAAGAAGGTCCTAGATGCATTTTCAAATAATCTTTATTTGTTGACTTAAAATTTGTAAATATTCTGCGATTTTTAATCATATTATTTGGAAAAAAAATTATATAATAAAATTATTCATATTTTTTTAATTAAAAATTGATTAGAAAGTGGAGTTAGTTAAAAATAGTTACAATACATAAATTAACAGAGATACGTAAGTTTTAAATTTGAATAAGTACATTTTTAGATACTAATTTAAATAAAGATAAAAATATTTAGATTAAAAGAGGCTTATTTTCAAAAAAAATTTCTTTTTTAATTTCCTGTATCTAAAAAAAAGACACGTTTTAAATTTGAACCATTTTTGACTGCTTTTGATTTTTAGCAATTTTAATACATGAAATGGTTGAAAAATCATAATTTAATGAGAAGGCATTTCTGTGCAACCATTGGTTGAAAGCTAGATTTTGAAAGGAAAATCGAAAACGAAAAAAATCATATATCCAACTCCAGTTAAAATAACACTATTTAAATGTCATTTAACCCAAAAAAATTATTTAGAAATCTATAATTCCAAAAATATTTGAAAGAAATATTGAAGATTTTTACGTGCTGTATCCCCTAAAAAAATCATTAATCCTATTGCAATTATCTCTCAGTTTTTAAATGACTGTAATTAGAAAAAAATGATTGTTTCTATTCATGAAGAATGTTTCTTTTCCAATTGCATTCTTCTGCATCGGCCGATGGAAGTTCAATGAAGCCTACAATGAATATAAGTCTCTCAATCTCGAATGTAAATCGTATTTATTTTAATAATTCAAACTTAGTAAAACAGTGTTTATGTCTCCAGCTTGTAAGTTTGTGTGGCCAATCACTAACTCAAGTATACATACATGGATTGTATGAAACGGATTGGGACATGTAATCTCTTAAATGTTAGAGAAATTAAAAAAAATGTTTGCGTAGAATTTAAAATTTGGTGAAATGGGTATACAAAAGTTTTCAATTAGGTTAAGTTCTATAGGAGGGAAAAGATTCAAGTGCATTTTTATTTGAATTACTTTTTAATGTATCTCAATTCATTGTCTAAAAAAGTAAAGTTTCTTATGGGATAAAATTTACCCCCAAATACATAGCGAAGTCAATCAACAAATGTAGGTGCAAGTGCTGAAGGGTTAATGTTATATCTCCACGATAATGCTGTTCAGTAAAACTCAGACGCATCTTTAAAGTTAAAATTCAAAACTCACGCTTATATAACTTTTGTGTACTTAACTATCGTGGAAGATCGCAAAAAAAAAAAAAAAAAAAAAAAAAAAAAAAAAAAAAAAAAAAACAAGAAATTGCAGAACAACAAATAATTGAGGATAAACGTATTGCAGAGGAAAGAGCATATGAGCTCGAAAAGCTTAAGCTACAATCTCAAAACCTTACCGCAACAACTGTACCACAGAATCAAATGGACCAGATTCGTATAGATATTAAAAATATCCTACCAACATTTATTCCTGAAAAGGATGATATGTCTTTATTCTTGACAATGTTTGAACGTCAAATAAAAATGCTTAATGTTTATAAAGAATTTTGGGTTTCTCAAATAATTGCCGCACTTCCGAACGACATTGCTAAACTTAAAGCCAGCGAACCAGAAGAAATGCTCAAAAATTATTCGCATATTCGTGTCATATTGCTTAAACGATTTAAGTTGACAGCGGAAAAGTTTAGAGTATTATTTAGCCGACATCAGAAAAGTGAAAATTCTACTTGGAAATATTTTTATTTTGAACTTAGAAATTATTTTGAGGGTTGGTTATCCGAATTAGAAATTAATTCATTTAAAAAATTAACTGAACTAATAATCACTGATGAAATTAAGAAAAACTGCCCACCAGAATATAAAAATCATTATTTAGATGGTTGTTAAATGATCCTGTTGTATTGGCAGAAAAGGTGGACATTTACGAAAACATTAAATCTTCTTGTCAAAAGTCAACAAGTTATTCAAAAACGCTTGAAACACAGAAATATGTTTTTTGAAAAATTCAAATGGTCAAGAGGTCTGGAAAAATCAAACTCCTAAACATTAATCTAACGAACTTTTTTCAAATTATAAAAATACTCATTCTACCTCAAAATATACAAATTCACGATATAAAAACAATGATAAGCATCCGATTATAAGCTGCTATGTCTGAGGTAAACAAGGTTTTGTCAAGCCCAAATGTCCTAATTGTTCCCCATTCAAGCAGACACAATCAGCAAATTTTCTATCCTTAATTAATTTTTTTATCATCAAGTTTTGTACAGCATCTAGCTGATCTTGCAGCTGTTTTTAAAAGATTAGACATATGGAAAATTTCTGCTAATAGAGAAAAATGCAACTTTGCTTGAACCAGAGTAAAATACTTAGGACTCTGGATCACACCAAATGGCCTCGAAGTTGACCCTAGGAAAATTGATGCTACTGTGAGGATCCCACCTCTCAAGAATATAAAACAACTACAGTCCTTTCTTCAGACATGCTCATGGTATTGCCGTTTTATACAAAACTTTGCAAAAATATCTAGACCACTTAGTAACCTCACTAAAAACAATGTACAATGGCACTGGGGTGCCGATGAAGAAAATGCATTCCAAAACTTGAATTAATGCCTTGTTTCAGCACCAATATTGAAACAAGCTGTGGTGGCGAAATATGAAATAAAAGGCCTCCTTTTATGTGTGTGTGGCCAAGATCGCAGTACTACATTGTGAAGAACACCAGGTTGTTATTTACATTTTTTTCTGGACTCAAACAATGAAGATATTTTCATCAAGAAAAATCAATTCTCAGAGATGGTCTTGACTATTTCTTTATTATTCAAAGCACAAGAAACTGAACGCCTATAAACATTGAGAATGCAGCACGCTAACATAAAAAAACGTTCGAACATTATATAGAAAATATTTGTCATCGTCGACAACAGAGAGAGTGCATGTTTATTTCAACTTGACAAAACGTAAAACTGACAAAATTTTCATATTTCACAAACGCCAAAAAAGGTCTCTTGGCATAGAATAGATTAGCAATCCGAGCAAAAAAAGTACAGGTAAAAAGGACCGTTACATGATAAGCAAAGGGGAAATTTTAAAAATGAGTGTTGCCAAGAATACAGTCTTTATCGCACGTGGCGAATAAGCGCGCTACACACAGCAACCCTAAACAAAATTACTCAATCGGTAACAAATTAAGTTCTTTATACAAGACAAAATGAAATGATTGGAAAATAAAAATAGCAGTTATTTAAAACAGTAGTTTGATATTTAATCAACTGAAGAACAAGAAAGAAAAATCTAGAAATAGAATGATATTTTAAAACTAATTTATTATTTGTTTTTTTTTTTATTTATTATTATTATATTATATGCACTTGGAGATGAACACACAATAACAATAACTATTAAAAAAGCTTTTCTTTTAAAATTAAATTTTAAAAGGGGGGAGGGGGACTCATATTTGAAAAAATAATAGAAATATATAAAATAGAATGTATGTTACATCACACAAGCTGATGAAACTAAATCTTTTTTTCATTCAAACCGATGCAAGTAGTTATGCTCTGCGAGCAGTACTTCTCCAGAGTGCAGGTTCTGAAGACCATCCGATTGAGTAAGTCAGTAGATTGCTGATTGCTGCAGAACGCGACTATCACACCACAGAACTAGAGGCATTTGCAGTTGTTTGCGCTCTTAATAAATTGATACAAGGATGGAACAGAAGTTACTGTGACATCCGACCACCAGCCTTTTTGGTGGCTTATGAGATTAAAGTCACCTTCTAGAGGCTTGGCAGATGGGCTTGTAATTGCAAGAATTTAATTTGAAAAGGAATTAATTCCAGGCAAAGCGAACGTCATAGCTGATATGCTTTCTCGTCCTGCTTGTGATCATACCTATAAAAAAAGTTGCGATATTTGCGCTATAATAGTTGATATTCCTTCTAAATCATCTAGTGATTTACGTGCTGAATAAATGAAAAATGAAGAATTAAAGAAAATTATTAAAAGTTTCGAAGATGAAGAAAAAACTCTTGACTATACTAACTGGACTGATCTCGGTTATATTATGAACAAAAAGATTTATACAGGTATTCCCCAAGTTCGGAATCAGAAGAAGCTAAACTAGTTGTCCCATCACATGAAAGGGTGAAAGTTTTAAAAGAATACCACGCTTCACCTACTGCTGGTCACTACGGTGCTGAAGGTACGTTAAATAGAATATCCAAAAGGTATTATTGGACTAGAATGCGTTCATACATTGCAGATTATGTCAAAAATTGCGCTGAGTGCAATAGGTATATGCCTTCTAATCAAAAACCATCCGGTTTGCTACAAACACCAGTGCATACACAACGATTTGAAGTTTATCATTTGATCTTTTTGGCCATTTGCCAAAAAGTAACCATGGTAAAAGGTGGATATTTGTGGTAGAAGACTGTGCAACAAGATGGGTTGAACTATTTGCTCTTACACACGCTACTGCAGCGCAGTGTGCAACTACGCTGCTGAAAAAGTTATCCATAGATATGGTCTACCGAGGCGTATAATATGTGATAATCGACCCCAATTTGTTAGTAATATGATGCAACAACTTTGTTTTCTTCTAGGTATCAAAGAAAACCCAACTCCCATATACAATCCCTACACTGTAAAAAAAACTCCCTTACTGTACACCAAAAAGGGAAAGTGGTGTAATGAAAAGTGGTGTAATGAAATTCCACTTGTAAATTGGTGTAATGAGCCACCAGCTATCAAATGGTAAACAAACACCATTTGTAGTGGCAACTTAGTTGCCACCATTTTGGGTGTAAAGTAAGTAATATGTTTAAAATGTACGTTTTAATAAATTGTATCAATTAAAGGGAAGTTTAGCACACTCTTTGCGTGAAGCTATTTTTTTTTAAATTACGGCTGTATTAAATTTGAAATGTAATTTTTTAATTATTTTTTATTTTGCAACCATTTATTAAAGTACACTATACGTAGATGGTAAAAAAGGAAATTTTCTAATATTTACATGATTTTAACAGCAAAATAAAAAATAATTTAAAGATTACATTTTAAATTTAACACAGCCATATATTAAAATAATTAGTTTCATGCAAAAAGGCTGCTAAACTCCCTTTTAATTGAGGTAATTTATTATAACATGCATTTTAAACATAATACTCAGTTATTAAACAATGTAATTTAGTATATTTACATACTTAAAAATATCGTTATATGGGTCACATAGTGTGTTTGGGGGTTGGTGGGGGGAGGGGGCAGAATGTATCTGCAGCACCTCTAAATTTCAGTATAGTTTCATTACTGTTTGTCACAGGTGTCACAAAATTGAAAAGTGTAAAAGCACAAATAAATTCTATTAAATACATGTTTTTCGTTTATTTTGAAACTTTAAAAGATTTAATATTACAACAAAATACTATAAAAGGACATTGCGCTTATATTTTGGCAAAGGTGATCTGGAAAATATATGTGACAAAAATGTATCTAACAGTATTGTATGACCACTTTTGGATTTCAAGAATGAAGTATTGATTGATTGATTGATTGTATGTCGGCCAATTATCTACGCTATGGGATATAGTCCCTATGGGGTGGGATGCCCTCCGTGGGGGTCTTTCTAAGGGAACCTAACCCGTATTTAAGCAAGGTTCGAAGAAAATCACGGAAAACTCCGAACGGTTAGGCCGACGGTCGCGATTGGGTTCGAACCCAGCAGCTACAGTCTACCAGTTTGGAGGTCAGAACCTCGCGGCCACTGGTGGTGCTCAAGAATGAAGTAACATGCTATTTTGAAAATGTATGTTTTTTTCACACAAAAATCCCAATATGTTTATACATATATATATTTTTTAGACTGCAAAATCACATATTGCAAGTATCATGCATTTATATATATATCTATTTACGTACAACAAATATAACACAAATACAAGCTTTTACAGAGAATCAAGAGTTATTGTATACAAAACAGAAAGAAAATAAACGCCACTTACTTATTCGAAAAAAATCCAAAAGAAAAACCAAAGCAACAACACTGTTTTGCAAATGTTTATGATTACGGCTATCATAGAATAGACTCTAATTCATCATACAATAGATTATTTCTGATTTCTTAAATTGTCCGAACTAATTGAATAAGTCGATAAATTTCTTAATATGAACTATGTCAGCAATTTCTTAATCATTCATTATTACCGCGAAATATAATCGAAATTCAAAAAACATTTTTCACGGAACACAACAGAATGTTTCAACAACAGCGCCATTTTGCATATCATCCCATCCCCCGCGCTGGTTGCATAATCGCAAAGACTTGCTGTCGCTGGATTAAAAAACCACCTGCCGTTGTGTTAATGAATTGAATAAAGTCTTTCAAAGAGCGAATTATAACGATTTCGAGTGATTCAGAACGCCTATTTTTTTTAAAGAGGTGCGATACGTCATTCAAAGTGTAACGTAACATTTATTTTGGTATTGGCACCCCAAAAATAATACATTTACACCTTATTTCACATCTGATACAGCCGAAGTAAATGTGATAAAACTCTTTATTTTTTACAGTGTAAGGTAATCCTGTGGAGAGAAAAAAATAGAGATCTCAAGCCGAGATTGGCTATATTAGTTGTTATATTGGCTACATTATCGCTGCTCTAGGGAAGAAAAGCTTCCAACAATCCGTTTTGCACTAAATACTGCTAAGTGCGACACTACTGGAGTAACAGCAGCATTCTTGCAATTTATAAGAGAACTAAGAACAACGGATGATGTTCAGCAGGACATTCGTGCTGTAATTTAAAATGACAATTTTGTACCTGAGATTACTCTACAGCTCATATTCAAAATATTAGAATAATTACCTTTTTTTAGAAATTGAAAATATCGTTTGGTAATTTGATGTCTTTTAATGAAAATATGCAAACGATATTTTTATTAAGAACTTATTGTTGATTAAACTTACTTGTTATCTTAAATTTAATATCATTTTTGAAAAGATTAATTGCAAAAAAAATTATTTTGAAAAGTCAAAATATTAGGATATTTATTCAAGTGGTTCAAAATATTAGAATATTTCACATTAATTCTCCTTTAATTATTACCAATTCTTAACTGGTGGCATCATTGATTAAATTCAGACTATTTTATTTAAAATCAGTATTCTTTTTTGCAGTTTGTTTCTTTTTCGTCTTAAAATGGGCAGTGTGAGTGATATTCCTGAATCTACTAAACTTCGTATGGTTGATTTGTATCGGCACGGTAAAAATCAATGTTTTATAGCGAATTATTTACATTGTTCGCAATCGAGCGTTAGTAAAATACTAACACAATATTCAAAAATTGGAAAATTTCAAAATAATCGCCGAAATGGTGGCCGAAAACCAAAAACATCTGCTAGAGATGACAGGAAACTGAAGCATATAGTTAAGAAAAACCGTTTTAAAAGTGTGCGATTCTTGCACCGAAAATGGAAAGAAGAAGGAGTTGGAGTTTCTACATCGACAACATTAAGACGTCTCCATAAATTTAAATTTGAATCTCGTGTACCGAAAACAAAACCTCTCATGACTGCAAGACAAAAGCGTATAAGATTGAATTGGTGTAAATCAAGACGTTTATGGAGCAATGAAGATTGGAAAAATATATTATTTAGTGATGAAAGTATGTTTTGTGTTTCATATGGTAATCAAGGTATTCGAGTTTGGAGAATGAAGCAAGAAGCATTTGATAAAGACTGCCTTAAACGTTCCGTAAAATTTGCTGCTAGTGTCATGGTTTGGGGTTGTATGAGTGCAGAAGGACCTGGAAAGTTATGCATCGTCTACGAAAAGGTTAACTCTATGATATATCAAGAAATTTTAGAATATTACATGATTCCATCATCAGAAGATTTATTTGAAGATGATTTCATCTTTCAACAAGATTTAGCGTCCCCGCATACCTCGGTGTCAACTAAGAATTGGTTCCGCCAACGCAACATTAAGGTACTTCCTTGGCCACCAAATTCATTAGATCTTAATCCCATCGAAAACTTATGGTGTATAATGAAGAAAAAACTTCAAGAAAATCCTCCTTCAAGTAAAACTGAGTTAGTGGCACGTATAAAGTCTATTTGGGCTAATATTGATAGAAATGTTTGTAAACACCTTGTATATAGTATGCAAGATCGATTGTACGCTGTTATGAAAGCTAAAGGGGATGCTACAAAATATTAACTACCATTTACTTCAATTTCATAAGGTAATATTGTTGCGTAAAATAAAATATTCTAATATTTTGAACCAATCTAAATTTTATTCTAATATTCTGGTGTGTTTAAGGAAGCTGTATACCTAATTTATTGTGCTGTATTTTATATTTTATAAATGTTAAAATCGTATCTAAACATTCCAGATTTAATTTATAAGAAATTTAATTGCATTTACTTAGTATAAAAAATAAATAAATGACAAATAATTTTTTTTATTACTTTTTCTCAATTAATCTAATATTTTGAATATGAGCTGTATATCTCAAGAAATTTGCAAAATTCAACAAATAAATCAAACACAGTGTTGAATCTAAGCAAGATCAGAGGAAAAAATGTGCTGACCATAGACGGAAACCGGGACATAATTTTGTTCTAGGAGACAGGGTTTGGGTTGAGATACATGCAGTAAAAAAAGCCTCTAACAATAAAACGTCAAAGTTCATGCCCAAGCGTTAGGGGCCATACATCATTTTGACTCAAAAATCACCCACTACTTTTGTCATAGCAAGTATGCAAATCCAAGTGAACCGCTTGCTACATGTCACATTTCAGCCTTAAAACTGTGTAACGACTCTGATTTTGTGCCGGTTGCACCCATTAGGAAACGCGGTAGACCGCCTAAGAATGTTACTGGTCCCACACCGGGACTTTCGCGGAACCAAAGTCGGAAGTTGAAACAAAATGACTGCCTTCCTTAAATTTGTAGAATCTATAGATGGCGCTGTTGCCACTTTCGCCAAAATATCATGAGATAGTTTGCCTTTTATTTAAAAAACATGAAGGGAAGTAATTTGACGATGAGAGTAAGATTTCAATGTGTGTTCGAAATAAATCTACCTAAGAGATGTTCTTTGCGCTAAAGTAATTTTTATGAATGTTTAATTGATTGTTTTGCGCTTTGTCATGCAATTTGCATATTGTGTGACACGTGTTGTGCCGTCTATAATAAAAAATATGACTGTAATATCTCTGTTCCACAATTAAAGTATCGAACACGTCCCACAATAATAATAATAATAATAATAATAATAATAATAAAATTGGAATGGCGACTTTGTGATAGTGGAATGGAATACATTAATATTCCCACAACCATTGCATCGTGCTTAATATTTTTATAAAAGTTTTAAGTAGAAGGGGAAAAAAGAAACCGTGTGTGTTGTTTGTTTATGATAGCCAATTACCACATGGGATCTAGGCCCTAAGGGAAGGGTGACTTCCATAGGGGTCTTTCTAAGGTAACCTAACCCCTATTTACGCAAGAAAAACTAAAATTCGAAGTAAACTATGGAAAACTCCGAATGATTAGACCGACGGTCGCGACTGGAATCAAACTCAGCACCTGCCGTCTATCAGTCTCGAGGGGTAGTACATCTCATCCACTGGTGGAGCAAAAAAAATTATTATAATAAAATAAAAAGAAATAAAATAAAATAAATAAATAATATATATATACATATACCTAAAAGTTTTTTTTATAAGTGAATTGTTGGACTAACGTTCGATTTTTTTAATGATTGGATGTAAATGGTCTAAATTTGCAGATATTTGCTCTTAAAAAATTAGCACACTCTGAAAAAATCCTCAATGTATCTTAAGAAATAATCACGGCATGATTAAAAAATTGCCACTCCACGATAAGTCTTATCTCCATAAAATAACAAATAATGTTTTTTTAAATCAAACTTTAAGCTTTTTAGGGAATTTTTTTGTTGGGAGAGGGAGGGGTGTATACGTCCGTTTGTTTATACGAGACATTATATCAGTTACAAAGATTTAATTCATTAACATTAGTTTTTAGAAGCAGAATTGACAGAATCTCCAGAGTTACGTTGTAAAATTATGGCCCGGTTGCCCCACGAAACCTTAAATACCACTTCTTATAACCCTTTAAGACCCGAAACATTTTCATCATTAAATATTAAATTCCTCTATTTATTAATTCTATACTAACCCTAATGACACCTAAAAAAATAATTAAAAAAAATTTCTTCACCCCCTAGAGCGTGAAAAGTACCCGCACGAACGTGCGGGTTGGGCTTTTTCTGTGAAACCCACACCTGCACGATTGTGCGGGTTGGGCTTTTCCTGTGAAATCATTACTTATTACATGTTAAGATATATACATTTTCTGGCTCTAAATGGATAGAAGAGAGAAATTGAAACAAAATTTTTTTACAAATATGGTAATTATTGATGTATTATTTTTTATTTTATGGACTGGTTACTTTTTTACAATGGAAATCTTTAAAACATGTTTTTGTTTTTGACATACACAAATAAACGTTGCATTTTTGACAACGTGTTTTTGAACTTTTTTCGCAGTTTTCGAACCTGCACTTGCGAGGCCTTGAAATGTCATCAACACATGGGAAATGGTTGCCTCTAAAGCCTAAAAAAGAAGGAAAAAAATAATATTGGAGATGTACTTATCGACTTAAAAAAATAATATTTTAATTAATTTAAAAATGTTTGTCATATTTTTAAAGCTTTTATTTATTATATCGATTTAATTTCTTCTATAAGTCTATAACTTTTTTATTACAATTAAAGAAATGAAAAACATACCTGCAGTTGCGTGAAATCTGAAGTTCCAGGATGAGGTACAGAAATGAATTTTTTAACAGTCCGCTTGTATTCCTTTTTTTCTTTTTTCATAGTTTTAGTATTTTCCGAAATTGCCTTGGAGGTAGAACTTTGGAAGATGAATTCAGGAAACTTTGAGGAGGAAGAATGATCCAAAATTGTCTTTTTTTCTTCATCGAGCTCATCTGAACATGACTGTCCTTCTAATAAATCTGCTTGAAATGTTTTGTCCATAATATCGTCATCATCCGAGAGATCACTAAATTCAGAATCTGATTTATTCATCAATTGAAATATTTCTTCTTGAGTGAGAATTCTTTTCCGTTTAGACATCTGAAAAAGTATTTTATTTTGCTTTATTAAAAGTTAACAAAGTACTGCATAAAAAATTAGAAAAAATATTTGCAAATTTTATTAATTAAAAAGAAAAAAGTAAAAATTAATTTAAAAAAAGGGGGGGTATCTATAACAACACCCAAGAAAATAATATAGTATTAATTATGTAACAGCATACTTCGTTTTATTTTGGCTGTCATCAAAATTGTTGAAACAGAAAACAAAATGAACATTGAAAAACACCTTTACAGTAGCACTGACTAACGTAACGCTCAAGTTGCACGATCGTGCGGGTGACGAAATCTTGAGTCCTAAGAGCAAAATAAATAGTGTATAATTAATGTTTTTTATTATATTACACTTATTTAGACATTAAAGCAAAAGTTTTTATCTAAGCAATTAAAAATATATTGATAATTACCTTTTTACGACAGATAAAATGATGAGCTATATCCGTTTTACTTGTAAACAAAGCTAGACATGCCGCCTGAATGTAAAACATGGACTACTACCGCAATCTGTTGATAAAAAAAGATACTTCACTCTTTCAGCTAACCAGAACAATCGTTCGATTTGGGTTTATATTACATACGACTGTTTCAGAAGCAAAAATTTAAATGAATGTCTAACCCGCACGATCGTGCGAGCTGGGTCTTAAAGGGATAAACGTGTCACAAAATCTGCACAAAAAATTGGATGAGTCAGATACTTTGAATTTTGTGTAATTTCAGTTGAATGCTTCTTCTCACATGACAAATCATAAAATTTCGCAAAAAAAAGTCTATTATTTTAATTAAATCAATTTCATCGATGTCATCCATTCATTTTTTGCGAGTTCATTTTTAAAAAAAAATCTTATTTTCAACGTTTTTCGTGTAGACATTATAGCTTGGAGATAAAGCATATCGCTAGTGAACTAAGGTTCCTAGTTCGAACCCCAGAGCTGAATTTTGAAAGTTGCATACTAAAGTTAATTCACTTACTATAAATTTCGTATTTCCCCCCTGTTTAATGAAGTCCGGGAGACAAATGTTTTGAAATTTTCTAAAATAATTTTATTGCACTAAAAATTTGTCCGTCTTTTTCTGCTTAAAATGATGTTTAAAGAATGTTTCTGTCTTAATTGGAATAGGAATTCTTTTTTCGTTTTGCTTTGTTTTCAAAATCCAGGTTTCAAGCAATGGTTGTAATAATAACGATTTATTGTGATAATGCGTTTTTCTTCATGACGGTTTTTCACCATTTCTTTCATTTAAATTCAACAACAGTTACTCAAGAACCGTTAAAGAAATGTGGTTGAAACTGGGAGTAAGTATTTTTTAATTATATTACTTTAATTAAGATTCAGCAAATTTGAAAAAGAAATAATTATGTTTTAAAATACAATTTTTTTTTAAAGTTACATCACCTTTTTTTAAAAAATTTTTACTTTCAATATTTTAAACTTTTATTTTTTTAAATACTTAATCAAAATTAAAAGTTATATATTTTTGTTTATTTAAATGAAAAAATAATTAAATTCTACAAATAATGTTGCAAAATAACACGATTTAAATTTACCCTAATCTTATTATTATTTTTTATTTAATTTCAAAAAATGGATAAATTTTTACCAATGATTATTTTACAAATAATAGTAATACAAATAAATTATTTTTATTAGATTATTTTGCAAATAATATGATTAATCATCTCAAAAAATTTTACAACTCAATTCACAACTCAAATTAAATGAATTTCACAACTCAAATTAAAGCTCAATAGATAAAAATTAATTTAAAATATATTCCAAACACCCTTAAGGGCTTATATTATTATCTTTTACATTTACAGTCATAATATTTTTTGGAATTCAACTTTCTTTCAATTAAAAAAAAACATTTTAATTTATTGATGATTCAGCATTTTAAATTTTATTTAATCCTTTATTTTGTTTGGTTTTTTTTGTTTTTCTTTTTATAAATTTACAATTTTATTTGTATCTCCGCTAATTTTTTTTCGAATTTTCAATAAATAAATAAATAAATAAATTTTCGTCATTATTTAAGTAATTTGATTTGAATTTTTTAATTTCATTAAAACAAATAGCTTCCTTTTATATATATTTTTTAATTAAATTTATTTGTATTACTATCTATATAAGAATTTAATAATTATAAATTAATAATTTGGATTTATTAAATAAACGACTGTTTATTTTGGAAGAAGTATTAAACGAAAATTTGTGTGTAATTTAATATCAAACTCACCAAGTTGTTAAATACTTTTAATAGATTTGAGTCCATTTATCAACGATTGTTACAAAACGGTCTTCATTGTTAAGTATCAATCATTTTTATTTTAAATCGATGCACTAACTTTAAACAAAATATACATTTTATTTTAACTAATGTAGCAATAAGAAGAGCATTTTTTATTTCTTTTTTTAAGCAGATGAAATAAACCAGAATATATTATGTGCAAAATTCTGTTTGACAGCTTTCTAATATTTTCGCTTTATTTTTAAAGCTTTGCTATGTATTAAACCCACATCAAATTATGCGTTTAAAATTTTATTTTTATAATCCTCGTTATGATTCCTTTAATCAATAACGCAACATTTTCCATCCACTGCAGAATAAATTCTAATTCATTAATTTTTACAAAGTATGTCATTCTTTGGTTGCTAATAAAATTCCTTAAAAATTAGTTCGAGCTATTAACTGACGGATTGATGGTTCAGAACATCATTAGACACGTTAAGTATATGACCTCATAAATATAAATTAACACCATTAGGTTAATGTGGAAAGATGCGAAAGTGATCTACTTAATTAGAAATTACGACAGTTCTCATATTAGCGATATAATTATACTGCATTAACCATTAATTCCTAATTTGTGAGTCTGCTTAAGAAAGCATAAATCACAGCAGAGCTCCAAGAGAAGATATTAAACAAATTGTTTTCCGAATTAAACTTTTGAAAAGTGATTATTGATATATTTTTTCTAGTTTGTATAGGGTTAATCTAAACTTTTGGGCAAAATTTTAAGGAATAATTGTACACATCAAATAGACAAACAGTATTAAGTAAGAAACTCAAGGTCACAAACGTCTTCTCAACGCAATACACGCCATGAAATTTTATGGTCCAAATATTTAAATGATTATAAAAAACGGGAAAATTGGTCGATTTGTTTGCGTTTTTCGATAAAACTGTTCTTTATGTCAGTATTTTCTGGAATGTTCAAAAAAAAGTTCAAAATATGACGATAGAGACGCTTTAAACTTTGGAGTAAGAAACAATTATTTTTTATCATAAATTCTTGTATTTCATTAAATGCTTTCAAAAGTTTAGACTTAAATTTAAATTTTGAGCTCAAAATCTGAATAGAAAGTGGGTAAGTAGAGCAAACTGAAATGTGTTTAGGAGTTGAAATTTGAATCCTCCCCCCCCCCCCTTCTCCTGAAAACAGTTCAGTTATTCCTGATCTTGATGCAGTAGGCCAAACAGAAACAACTATTTCCTATTCGTAAAATAAACGAGAATACATACAGAAAAGATAAAATTAAATAAAAAATTGTTCATAACACACATGACATGGGCTTGTGTTTATTTCTTTATATAAAGGTTTTCATGTCTTTTTTTTCCTCAGCTTCATAATCAAATACCTCTAGTATAGTGAACTACATACATTTTCATATTTTCTGCTTCTCTTCTTTTAGAAATGTAGCACAGATGGTTGTGGCTTCATCGACAATTGTGTTAATAAGACAGAAAATGTAGTTCAAATGCAGTAGCTGTAGTCGAAGCTATAGATTTCGAAATTTAAGTTCAAATTATTTCACACTAAGCGTATGTCCTTTCTTTACATTACTTTTTCGTTATTTTCTATTGAGAACAATTTTCTTTTCTCCTCATTTTCATTGTTCTGTTTTTCAACATCATAGGCGTGGTTCAACAGCTTTAGATTCTAATGGTCTTGCAGTGACGCTATTTGCTGAAAAGTAAGATGTATAAAAAAGTAAAAATGTATAAAAGATGTATAAAATTTCGAAAGACTATGGGACCGTTAATTAAGTCTTGTTTTAACAACGATAAAGGTTCTTTAACTTTCGTTAACAACGAAAACAGGTGCGCACTGTTGCACACTTGGCGACGCACTCTTTGGCGCGCTCTTGCACCATAATTCTTAAATACTTTTAAAACATCCAAAATTTCATCTATCGATAAGCGAATCCAAGTTACTTAGATGGTATTTAATAAAATAATAATAACCCAAGTTTCCCTTAAGTACCCTTTAAGGTGTTCCTTAAATACAGTTCAAGAAATAAACAATCCTGATCTCAATTTTATTGAGAATCAGTGGCACCGCTTGAAAACTCTTGTAAAAATAAGGCGCCCGTCAAATAAAGAAAATTAATTGAGGATAATATATTTTTGGAATCGTGCAAAAAGAAAAAAAGAGCTTAAAACTCTTGTCAGCTCAATGATATGTCGATATGAAGTTATATTAAAAAAAAAAAATCTACCTACTAAGTTCTGATTACTCACTGGCGTCATGAATATCTAATGTACCTCAAAATATGTTAACACATGTTTAAATTTTGTTTTTTATATGGAAATCTGTATTATATTAGTTATAATAATGATATATTGCATTTTGTGAAACGTAACGTATTCTATAACCAAAGTGCCCAGAATTTTGTCCATCACTATACAGCTCATATTCAAAATATTAGAATAATTACCTTTTTTTAGAAATTGAAAATATCGTTTGGTAATTTGATGTCTTTTAATGAAAATATGCAAACGATATTTTTATTAAGAACTTATTGTTGATTAAACTTACTTGTTATCTTAAATTTAATATCATTTTTGAAAAGATTAATTGCAAAAAAAATTATTTTGAAAAGTCAAAATATTAGGATATTTATTCAAGTGGTTCAAAATATTAGAATATTTCACATTAATTCTCCTTTAATTATTACCAATTCTTAACTGGTGGCATCATTGATTAAATTCAGACTATTTTATTTAAAATCAGTATTCTTTTTTGCAGTTTGTTTCTTTTTCGTCTTAAAATGGGCAGTGTGAGTGATATTCCTGAATCTACTAAACTTCGTATGGTTGATTTGTATCGGCACGGTAAAAATCAATGTTTTATAGCGAATTATTTACATTGTTCGCAATCGAGCGTTAGTAAAATACTAACACAATATTCAAAAATTGGAAAATTTCAAAATAATCGCCGAAATGGTGGCCGAAAACCAAAAACATCTGCTAGAGATGACAGGAAACTGAAGCATATAGTTAAGAAAAACCGTTTTAAAAGTGTGCGATTCTTGCACCGAAAATGGAAAGAAGAAGGAGTTGGAGTTTCTACATCGACAACATTAAGACGTCTCCATAAATTTAAATTTGAATCTCGTGTACCGAAAACAAAACCTCTCATGACTGCAAGACAAAAGCGTATAAGATTGAATTGGTGTAAATCAAGACGTTTATGGAGCAATGAAGATTGGAAAAATATATTATTTAGTGATGAAAGTATGTTTTGTGTTTCATATGGTAATCAAGGTATTCGAGTTTGGAGAATGAAGCAAGAAGCATTTGATAAAGACTGCCTTAAACGTTCCGTAAAATTTGCTGCTAGTGTCATGGTTTGGGGTTGTATGAGTGCAGAAGGACCTGGAAAGTTATGCATCGTCTACGAAAAGGTTAACTCTATGATATATCAAGAAATTTTAGAATATTACATGATTCCATCATCAGAAGATTTATTTGAAGATGATTTCATCTTTCAACAAGATTTAGCGTCCCCGCATACCTCGGTGTCAACTAAGAATTGGTTCCGCCAACGCAACATTAAGGTACTTCCTTGGCCACCAAATTCATTAGATCTTAATCCCATCGAAAACTTATGGTGTATAATGAAGAAAAAACTTCAAGAAAATCCTCCTTCAAGTAAAACTGAGTTAGTGGCACGTATAAAGTCTATTTGGGCTAATATTGATAGAAATGTTTGTAAACACCTTGTATATAGTATGCAAGATCGATTGTACGCTGTTATGAAAGCTAAAGGGGATGCTACAAAATATTAACTACCATTTACTTCAATTTCATAAGGTAATATTGTTGCGTAAAATAAAATATTCTAATATTTTGAACCAATCTAAATTTTATTCTAATATTCTGGTGTGTTTAAGGAAGCTGTATACCTAATTTATTGTGCTGTATTTTATATTTTATAAATGTTAAAATCGTATCTAAACATTCCAGATTTAATTTATAAGAAATTTAATTGCATTTACTTAGTATAAAAAATAAATAAATGACAAATAATTTTTTTTATTACTTTTTCTCAATTATTCTAATATTTTGAATATGAGCTGTACATATATGCATTAAAAATATTTTAAATTCAAAAAATGTATTATGAAGCCTGAGTAAATGGATTGCTAAAAAAATTTTAAAGCATACGCAAAATTATTTTTAAAAAGCATTTGTGTACATGTTTTATATGCATTATCAACTTTTATTAAAAGAACTAGCTGACCCGCCCGGCGTTGCCCGGGTACGTATTAACAGTATTAAACGAACTTGAAATTGAAACTCGTTACATGCAGAAATGCATTGTCTGAAATACGTAGCCACTGGCTGTGTGAAAAATGGGTTTTAAAAACAACAACTAATATTAAGCTCTAAAAATATTCAAAATGAGCAATGACGCGGGAGGGAATATGTATCCAACGACTGCGTGATTTTCGTGTTAAAGTGTTGATATTTATCAAAAATCACTGTTAAGTCACGTAACGAATTATTATTTTCACATTTTCAAATCCCAAGTGAAATATTTTGAATTTCCAACTAATTATATCACTCTTAAATCCGACTATACCATGAATGAAATCGATATACGATGATAGCTAAAAGATTGATATATAGTATTATAATTTCAGAGCTATTTAACAAAAGTAAATGTTATTTTTAATCAAATCTTGCATAATGTTCCCTCTGTGTATAAATTCCTAACCTTAAACTTTTGTACCATAACCAGAACCTGTCTGTAACCTAACAGCGACTTAACAGTACCCTACCGTAAATTAAATATAACAGAAATGTAACCTAGCCTTCACTTTATTGTAACATATCCTTATTCTAACCATAACATAAACGCAATTTAACTTTAACCTAAATAATATAATAGAAAAAAAAATAAAAAAAAATTATTATTTCTTCGTAAAATATGGTTCAGCTGTAATTCATTTCTTTCAATTCGTTTTATTAATACAAAGTTCCTTCCTCGTGCTTTTGTTTGAGACATTAAAATTTTAACGATAAATGGTATAATATTGCAAACCTTCTTTTCGATTTACTTCGCCTCCACCTATATTTTTCTCCATGGTGTATTGTACAGCAGCTGTGATAAAAAAAAAAAAAAAAAAATCCTCATTTAAACTGACAGTTTGCCAGTCTATGAATTTTAAAGGTCTGTCCCAGCTTTTTTCATTATTTCTGCGAAAATTTTATGCAACCAATTAACCATAAGAAAATGAAAGGGAAAAAAGCGAAAAAAGGCGATTTTTTATGAGAGTGAACTTTGGAATTTAATTAATTACTCAGTTAATAAATTAAATTTTGAAATTCTTAGCTTCAGGTGCATCAGGAGAGACATTGGGCTACTCTCAAAAAATTTTGAGTTTCTTACGTGCTGTAGATTTTGCTAGCCATCGCAGACACACAGACAGACAGAGCGTTTTGTTCTTTTATTAGTATAGATTATAACATTTAGAGGGTAGAAAAAGGGGGAATGCTAAAAACGTATGAAAACCTCATATATACATATGAATTACATCTATTATATTTATGGAAAAAAGGGTTTCATGCATGTTGCAAAATAAATATTTCACAATATACAACTACATTCTACTATAATAAAAAAATCCTTTTTGCTTTTCGAATGTGATTTACCTACTTACTTTCAATTTTTTAAAATATCTGTTTTAAATGGTCAATTAAATTATTTTTTTTCTGAATTATGATGAGACTCAAATCTTCCTATTTTTTCATTTAATTTTTAAATAATTTTTGTTGTTGCTGTAGTTGTTATTTCACACTTCCTTTAATTCCAGTTTCGTACATTTTATAGTACTCTTCTCTATTGCAGCAATAATGAAAAAAAAATGTTAAAAATTTAGTTACAATTTAGATTTTATTTTTCACACTACAAGGTAGACAAATTTTTTAGTGAATATCTGGTGGTCTTAATTCTGATTAAATCGCTGCATTTTCTATTTTCGTGCGTTTTCTTGCGTTTTGGATTTTTGTTTGTCATTGAGGTTAGATGTTCTTATCAGTTTTCATATTTTAATGTATTTTTCTGGAAATTTATAATTTTATTGAGGGATTTGTTATAAGAAGCTATTTTTTTAGGCCTAATGACGACAAATTTTATTTTTATTTTTATTTATTTTTTTTTTTTTTTGTAATTTAAATCTGCAATATCCTCTAACAACTCTGTATGTTATTCGTATTTTTTATTATACATATCTGCTTTCCAGTGTTCATATTTTGTTATACTTTGAAATTTTACCAACTTGTTCACACATTAGTGATATAATTTTAATTATACATGTTATAAATTTGATAAGATAATCTATAATCTTTTTCATTTAATTGCCAAATGTATTTCTATATTTGCTCTAAGTAGCACTTCAAATTGTTGGAACTTATTACGTGTTATTATCAGGTATAGCTTATTTTCGATAATCCTCAGTTCAGACATATTATAGATAATACTTCTCAAACACCATAATTTATCGGTTGTGTCAAATCCCAATTAAACTCAGAAGTAACTCGCAACACATAGACCAGTTATGAAATATTTGTAACTTTTAAATGCAGGGGAACATAAACAAGTAATTTTTACTAAAGTGGAGCTAATTTTCGAAGAATACTCATGAGTACCGTTATAAAATTATTTAAGGCTATAAATTATAAAACAAAGAGTTTCGCCAACAGTGATCTTCTCTTAGAACTTGATTTTCTCGCTCATTCCGACGAGCTGACTTAGAAACAGCCGCGGGAGGAGAACGCTCGGATTGTTTGTGATGGATACCGCCTTGGATGACTGTGGTCTCCGGTATATATCTTTTACGTCCAATAAAGCAATATATGACGAAATGCGAATGTTTTTCAAGTAAGAATGTCACTAGCCATAATTACAAAACTTAGTTTATGACACGCACATACACACAAGTACATTTATTAAGAAACGATTAATAATAGTAATAAATACGTGGGTGGTCCAACAGTTATTGTCCCTATTGTATATAAATTATTTGCACTGTGATGATTCATGTGCAATATCGAAGCCAAATGTCTTAGATGCCTATATACTCGATTTCAAAACCGTAGTTGCTATATTAACATACTGTTGGGTGGAGGAGTGAAAGAGTGGGGTTTGGAATGAAAAGCTGGTTTGGAGCTTACAGTGCAAGATTTGTGACAGTGGACTAAACGTTGATACTGTCGTTTTGACTCAAGATCGTTGTGATATATCCATGTCTCATCGATTGCCACAAATAAGGCCATGTAACTTTCAAACTAACTTTTCTACCCCTCCCATCCTTTAAAAAATTCCTAAAAAAATAGGTCTTTAAAACTTTACCCCATCCTCCAAAAATATATTAAAATAGGTATTTAAGTATATTAGCATCTAAGACATTAGGCTTTGATATTCCACATCGACTATCTTAGTGAAAATATACTAGGCAAAATAATGTTTGAACCACTCACGTATAGAATAGAATGTTAAATTTGAGCTTCAAAAATATTAATGTTTAAACTAAACAGAACAAAAAATATTCGAAATAATAGTAACAATTTTTTAATGAAAGAAAACTAAATATATTGCCTATTTCAAATAATACCTGGCAATTTACTGGAAAAAAGTGCGCATTTATACTTATAAATGCTGCTTCATTCTTATTAAACTGAAGAAAGAAATCTTGCTTAGAAGGGAAAAAATATTCATAATTTTTATCAAAAAAAGAAATATTGTTGCAAAAATTTTTTGCCATTCTTTTTCTATTTTAGGAAGTCAAAGTATGAATTTTTATAGAAAATTTTTCTACTTATGAAAAGTTTTCTTTTTTCAAAGTTATCGAAAGTGAAATAAAATAAAAGATTTTAGCTTACATTTTCTCATTTATTTTTTTACTACAGTTTCTGTTTTGCAGAAAGAGAAATTTTTTAAGTCCCAGAAAAAGGTCAATTATAACAATTTCTCTTTCTTATGTATCACTTAGTAAAACGAAATATTAGATTTCTCAAAGAAAAAAAAAACATAGCATAAAAAAATTCTTGTTTCTAAGTATGGTTTTTAATTTTCTTAGTTAAATAGTTTGTCAAGCATAAACAAATAAGGCTACACGTAAAAATGATAAAATAAGATAAACGCTTCCACGTAATGCCATATTTTTTATTTAAAAATTTTTCCTCAAACATGTTTTTTTTTTTTACAAAAACGTACTGATTTTCATTTTTATATAAAACAAATGAGATAGCCTTTTGGATCCATTCCAATTTTATAACCAAAATTCTTGTTGAAAGAAATTAATCCTAATGCACTCATACAAAGTAATCGAAACAAAAAGCGGAAGTAATGCGCCATGTTGTTGTATATTTATTATAAATTTATAAAAATACATTTTATTTAAATTGAGTTACCCTTTTTTTGTTCAGCACGAAAATAAAAAATTCGGTTGAATCTGGGCTACGTAGTTTTATGCTCAGTTTAGCTATCATATAGTAAACCATGAAAAACAAAATTTTTATAAATTTTTATCCGATTTCTTTTCGAGACAATATAAACACAGCCGTGAATTGAAACGGATTAGTACTTCCTATATTAACCTTAAATTCAGCCATCATACTGTGAACCATTAAAAAAAACGCTTTTATCTGGAATGCTTGGTACGGTATTTGCTAATTGTGCATTATCATCGAAGAATTCAGTTTAATTTACTCCATTTAAATTTAACTGAGACTATGGTTTCTTACTGTGGTGTTCATAAAAAATTTATTTCATATTTTCGGCAGTAGAATTTCTAATTAGGGCCACTGCCAAAAAAATATATGTATAATACATACATATATATATATATATATATATATACATATACATATATATATACATATGCATATCATACAAAACTGTATCGCAACATTAATTTCAACCTTACAGAATCTGGATGGGGCATTTCATATTTTAAAAGTGACAAAAGTCAAGAAAAAATTCAAAATTTGAAGTAGTGATCTTCAAAACGTTGTTCCGTGGGCAAATAAATAAATATATAAAAAATAAAATAAAAAATAAAATTACACTTCCAAGTTTTGAGTATTTATTAAACCATTAACTGAGTCGTCCGGCTTTCTCCGAGTCTATAATAATATTTTTAAATGATCCTAAGGGTGAGATTACGGTGCCTCAATTAAGATCAACGTAGAGACTTACGATGTAAACAAAGTATAAACGATATTACGGTAGCGGCGTAACTTAAGGCAGCTTGAAAGAAGTCGTAAGTTTAAGCACAAATGGATGCGTAAGCAACCACAACAAATGTGACTACGGCCTCTGATTGGCTGAGAGCAAGAGGACTTACGCCTGAGCACGAGGACTTATACTGATGCACTGTAATACGAAGTTACGATCGATCGCAGAATTGCCTATCCTATGATCGAGCGTAAGACATAGCGAGGCACTGTAATCCCAGCCTAAAATCTGTATTGCAAAGTCTCATAAAAAGTACCCAATCTGTAATTAAACGAACCTCGAACCTGCTCCATGCAGCATACGGTATCCTTAAACACACGTACTCTTGAAAAAAAAACTTTAATTTTTTCGTTTCACATTCCAACATCAGGTAGCAAACTTTGTTCTTAACAAAACTGTTTCTGAACGACACCCTGTTAAACAAGTTACTCGTAGATCTTTTAGTCAGGGGTCTGACGGACTTCAACATAAATTTAAGATAACTGATGAAATTGCTATTGGAAAATAGTGGCGAGTACTCTTTTGAAATTTTATATTAAATATGTAATATTTATCCAGGGTCTCTATCAAAAATACATCTAAAACAGTACGTTTTAAAATATTTGATCACTTTCCCTTACAGCATTTACTGACCCCTCTCGTCCTAAATTTTGTCCCTTATTTTTTTAAACATTTATTATGTGTTACATATTATCTGAAAGCTGTAAATTGAACAGTTCGTTAGTTTTCATTAGCCTAGTAAATTCGTTTTTCAACAATGTATTTTTTTTCTTTTTTAAAAATCGAATTTTTTATAAAGTAAAAAATTGCTGACAGACTTTTATAAAATGTATATATTATTATACAGCGTTTAAAGATTAGCAAAAAGCTAAATACAAAAAATTAAAATCACTAAATGGTGCATTTAAAAAAGCTTGAAGGCATTTCGAAACATCCTGGTATAAAAATCGTTTGCTGTTGTGGACACTGAGAGTTCTGCCATTGCAATTGCCAATCCTCTAATTTACGAGTTCTAAAACAGTCTTAATGAGGAAAACAGAAGCTGACAAGGCCACACTGATATCCGCAATATATTCTTGGTTAACATTCTTCGCTAAGGATTCTGCACGTTTATTGCGTAGCAGCTCACTACCCATCCATCACAATATCCAAGGTTACGACAGGCAGCGTGCTCTCGAAGCTGGTTAGGGTAACTTATTTTTTGATTTGCCCACTTATGTACAAACATAACAGTTTGATTATTAATTAAACGAATTATGCTTTTTAATAAACACCATATATTAGAGAGTTACTAGTCGTTTACAGAATTTGTGTACTGTTGTAAGAATTATTGATTTTTTTTTTACTCTGCATTCTTTGCGTGGATGATATCTTGTACGAATAGATAGGTTCATATAGATAAAAAACGCATAATTATTTTTGGAATAATCTAACTTTTATAACGTTTTTTCGTTAGGACTCTTTTTATTCGTTGAAAAAATATAAAATTTATATTTATGTAGAAAAAAAATATTCTATTTACATAATTAAAGCAACATGAATAGATCATTTTGAAAATACACATTTTTTTCATAGATATGGTACTGCATAACAATTCATGTTTATGCTCAAAAGGCAATGACCAAAGACGTTAAAAAAAGAGCTAATTAATATCAATGATGCACACATTTTATATACATCTCGTTAGTTTTTAGTGGTAGTGCATTAAAAAGAATGATCTACTTAATTAATAATCAAAACTTCACATTTGTACATAAAAGAAAAAAAAACATGGAGAGACACACCGTGCAAATTTTGTAATTTTTTGTTGATTTATATGGCGTTTAAAACGTACGGAATCCCTTAACATAAATACTCAACTGCAAATGTAACCCTTTTTTATAAGTCTTAGTTGTGCAATTTCCCAACAGTCTCTCTCTGCATTGAAAAAATGTATATCAAGAATGCTTTATTTATTTATTTATTTATTTCTCTGACATATAAAATTTTTAAGCAGAAGGTTACATAGAGATTTATAAAATAAATAAAAATAAATTTTATTTAAATTTAATGATTAATTTTCCCTATTGAGGATATTGTAAACGAAAAAGAAAATTACGTTGAATCTGATAATTTACTTTTAATTCCCGTTTAGTTATCAAATAGGGAAACTTAAACTATTTCTTAAATATTGTTATTTAACTTTCTCACTGACCGCACTATAAACACATGAAGCATAAATTGTGTCGCAACTGTGCTACCATGCTTTATCATGAACGCGGCCATCATAAATTAAAATATACATTTTTTTTATACAAATAAAGTTTGTGAACTTTTGCTTATATAAAATACTAGGCGCGGAAAATGGACAAAAACGTAATTTTGATTGTACTTTGTGACAACATAACAATGTAAAATAACAATGCCCCATGGAAAAAAAATTAATAATCAAGTAGTGCTATACTAAAAGATAGCATTGTAATTTGTGGTAACATAACAATAAGAGTAACAATGCCCCATGGAAAAAAATAGATTTTAATAAGCAAGTAGTGGTATACTAGTAGATTATGTCAAAAGAACTTTGGGATGTTGTTGATTTCCAGAAATATAGCACTAGCATTTCTCTTCACATGAAACATGAAAATGTTTCACTTCACTTGCATTCGCAGTCTTGAACTTTGGCATTTTCTATAGAAAAGTGGATTTTTTTTCAGGACTTTGAAATTGCACAATATTTATTAAATATGATCTACCTCAACATAAAAAAATCAAACAAATCAAAAAATACAACTATCGCTCTGATTTTCAAAATAACGGCTCTTAAAACACAAAGTAATTCCATAAAATTCTATTTCGTAGTGTAGAAAGAGTAAAAAATGTATCTGATAATTAAACTATTTAATATATTTTTGAGCGATATTTAAATAGTGTTCAAACTATACGTAAACATTTATTCAATTAGGAAATTTACATATACATTTGCACAACTGGTAGAGGATACCAAAGCTACAAAATTTTATTTATTGAAACACTATCTTATCCCCCCAATGAAATCTGTGCAATTTCTAAAAATAAAATTCTATTATGCAAATATTTTCCCGAAACAAATAAAACGAGTTTCGAAGCATTATATTGAGCATTTACTTAATGGTAACTATTGTAAGCTTTGAATTGTTTGAAACAATTTCTCTAATGTTTTTATAAATCTGAAATTGTTTTTTTTTTTTTTTTTTTTTTTTTTTTTTTTTTTTTTTTTTTTTTTTTTTTTTTTTTTTTAATTGTTCTAATTAAAAATTCTGCTATGCATTTTTTTCTTCGAGAATTGATAAAATTGTATGTTGTAATTTTGTAAATAATAGCTACATTTATTAAGCATATAAATCTACATTCTGCATAAAATTTTCCAGATGAAACTTTTTTAACAGTTTTTTAATGCGATAAATAGCCGGCATTTTCCGAAGATAATTACAAGATATTGCAATTTGAATCTAACGATGAAATATAAGTATAATTTTCAAAAGTTCTAAAAATATTTAATAAATCTTTTTGTTCAACAACTATTACAATTAATTTTTATAAAAAGTTTAACATATTTTTTTTTATTTATTTGCCCTTATGTTTTGACAAGTAATTCATTTTGTTATAATTTTAAATTTCTCCTTTCCTTTAATACAGAGCAAAGTACTTTTTCGTATATAATGACATTTATGGTAATAACACAAGTTGCAAAAGTGTACTATAAAGCTGAAAAGGGGAAAACAATTGGCGTTGTGTTATCACATCATTATGTTTGGATTTTTTTTTCCTTTTTTTATCGCGAATATTTTAAGAAATATATTATTATTGCATTGAATGCATGACTTTTTTAAGAAAAAAATTGTCAAATGGTTTAAGTTGTGAGGAAATAGAAATATGAATTAAATAGTAAGAATTGTTTTTATAACTTTAAGATTTTTTTCTTTATTAATTCAAGATGATGATATTATAGTAGACAAAATAAAACTACACTCATATTTTTAGAAATCGGAACCTTACGATGGAATCAACATAAATAAGTGAAATTTAATACATAAACGACTGACATCGGCACAAACAAATTATTACATTTTTAAAGCAATAAACAATATTAAGTTTCCGAAATCAGTATTTGGTGTAGCCATTATGTGTAACATTAGTGCTACTTTAGGATGTGGCATGGAATCAAACAGATTTTGAATGTTTGCTTGGTGAATAGCATTCCAGATTATTTGTATGCGTACCCAAAGTCCATCTGTAGAGGCTATAGGATATCCAATAGCCAATGTTTCCCATATTTAGGGGAAGATGGGGATACTTGAGCCATTTTTTGAATTTTAATTTTTTTAAATTTTTTATATTTTTTTAGAATAAAATAAAATATTGAAAATGAAAATTTGATATTTTTTCTTCAACTAAAAACCACTTTCAATTAATTTTGAACTATTTTTCTATGTATAATAAATGTTTATTTTTTGTTTTACATCGTGGCTCAAGTATCCCCATGGCGGGGATATTTGAGCCATGGTGAAGGGATACTTGAGCCACTAAGGAAAAATACCTACAAAAGTAATTTTTTTCGCTTTATTTTTGCACAAACATTTTACAGAATGATAAATTATGAAACGTAAAGTCTTTCGAAACCAATTGAGGAAACAAAGCTAGTAATACGATCATTTTTTGTCGTTAAAACTGGTTGTCCGAGGATAATTTCAACTTGAGTTATAACGACGGTAGAAACATCCTCAATTCAGAGCCATTTAAATTAGGAATCTGCATTTCTTCGGGCAAATTTCCTTTTCAAAATATTAAGCACTTATCCAACAAATATTTTTACAGTTTTCTTTCTGGCATATTTTATTAGTAACCAACCATCAATAGAAGGTTTTCTTTTCACATCATCACCATCATTGACAGAATTTTCCTCTAATGATATTGTCGAACTCATGCTTTTAATTTAGTAGCTGTCGGAATTTAAGCCAGATGTATCATTCTACTATTTCAAACACTTTTTTTGATTTCACAGGAAAAGATTTTGTCTTCCTCTTTGGCTCCATGCAGGTAAGTTTGAACTGGGATTTTTGTTGCTTTTCTTGTTTTTTTGTGCGCTCTTTTTACCAATTTTTCTTCAATTTTCTTAGTTAAAAAAAAGTTACAGCAACAGAGGTTACGATTTCAATATAAAACATTAATCTTAATATGTTATATTAAAAAATAAATATTTTAATATGTTGGACCTAACTAATTAAAGTATTAGAGATTATAGCCCGTAAAACCGTTTAAAAAAGTTATTTTAATTTAATGAAACTTAAATTGAAAACTATGTTTACATTTATCTAAACAGGCTATTTTGTTAGTCAAAATGAAAATAAAATAGATATTTTCATTTAAAAAATATACATTTTTAAACATTTTTAGGTCGTTATTTTTTTAAGAAAAAAAAAATAAAATGAAAAATTATTCTCCCTTTTATCCAGAAAAATATCTATTAGTGAATATAAGGATGGAATTTTATTTTTTGTTTGTTTCACCCATGTTTAATTGCTAGTGGGGATGGTTGAGACATGGCTCAAGTATCCCCACTCTCATTGGCTCAAGTATCCCCACTATCACTATTTTTGTTTCCCAGAGTTTTACTAAATAAAGCATGCAGTTATTAGAACTATTTTAGACTCAAAATACAATTGAAATTATGCTTATTGAATGTATGTATATAGTTGCAACTTTAAACAAAACTTTGATTACAAAAAAACAAAAAAGCCATGCACCCAAATATTTACTTCAGATGGGGAAAAGGCAACTATTAATCACTATATTTTCAAAATGGTACCAAGATGTGTGATTTCTTTTTTACATGTTCAGAACTATAAATATGTTATCATATTGGCAGTTTTAGAAAGAAAAATTAACCAACTGTAGAGATAATAGGGGTGGCTCAATATCCCCTATGCTCAAGTATCCCCACTCTCCCCTACAATAGGTGTCATGTCCGGCAAATACGCAGACCATGGAAGAAGCTGAATGTATTCTTGTAAAAAAGAATACTTAAAATTTCTTTGCAACATGAGGGCAAAGAATATACTTTTGAAAGTTAGTTTCAGAAATTTGTTGAAGGAAAGGAAGGAATTCGCGCTCCAGAACTTCTCTGGTGTAACTTTTGCTGTTCAGGATACCTACACGTCGTTGCAATTGCGATAACACTTTCCGGAAGTTGGCGTTCATCGGCATCCTGCTTCATGAAAATACGGCCACGATGATTAAACAAATTAAAGCAGGATTCGTCAGATAAATAACTTTTTGACAATCTACGTGTGACTGCCTATTTTTAAGAGCACATTGCATCGGCAAGCATAGATAATTTTGTGGAGGGTATTCCTGTATAAAGGAGATCTTGTTCACAGTCGCGATGCAGCTGACGTCGAGGAATTCACAATGTTGACAGTAACACATCTGTTGACCAAAGTGCTGCTAGATGAAGCTATACGGTCCGTCAATGTCATGCGGACTATGTATCTTTCATCACGCGTATGCATCAAAAGTCGGGATTCACTCCCAGGTTTCCGAGTTGTCCGATCCTTGACGGTTCACTGTTTTCAAACTCCCATCACTCTGTTGCCGCTACTCTGAGCACAATATGCTATTGCACAGTAGGAAAATCCTTCTTTATGAAGGCCAATGATTCTTCCCCATTAAAACTCTGACAGTAGTTGAAATGCTACCCTCTTTCGTCATAAGACATAGTTACCAACTTCTTATCGTTTTTCATTAGCAAATAACCATAGACAATTCACAGCGTCTCTCTAGAGCCCTATATTTATACAATTTCAGGAGCAATCCAAAGAGCAATACTTAGTTAACTCATGCTTGGTGACTCTGAAATTGCATTCATTTGCATAATACACTATAACTTTGCATTATCTGAAATTTTTAGCTCAATCGCGTCTTTCCTTCATGATGATGCAATGTTAACAATTATGAGGGTATGTGTAATTAATGCGATGTACCAATGCATAGTAAATGTTTCAAATATTTTCATGTGTTGAAAATGTAGTAAATTGGTACTAACATTCAGATTTTAAAATTGAAGAAAAAAGTTTTGGAACACCAACAAAAACAATAAAGCCATTTCTTTAATAAACAATGTAGCCCTGAAAATTTTACAAATAAAATTAAGTAAATTATTAAATTTGTTTTAATGTATAATAGTATATCTTAAAAAATAATTAAAAATTAATTTCTAGATAACTCAATTTGGTGAAAAAAAGCTTATGATCAGTATATTTTAAATGTAAATTACTTATGTAAATGATTTGTTCGCAAATTTGTAGCACTTTGTTCCTTCTTTACATTGACGACTTGAGAAGGATTTGGCCAGGTTTTTACATATGCAAATGGGTATTTATTTCTATATTTCCAAAATACCTGTTTTCAATTCAAGAATTGAATTAAACAGCATTCTGTTGGAATAATATTGGCGAACAAAGGTTACCCACATGGTTTTTATAGGATTTATATCAAAGCTTTTAGATGGAATGTCTTAAAGGCTTGATTTTGCTGCAGATAACCATTCGTAAGTTGACACAGACTTGTGAATAGAAGTGTTATCTTGAAGCTATTCTTAATTCTAATCAGTAAGTCCATCTTTAACTAGCATAAAATTATTACCAAGAATACCATGATAGTTCATCTTTGTCTGAATGAAAGCCAATCACTTTGTTCTTTAGTATTTATGACTACCCATATTACTCCTTAGACACCACCTTGTACGTATTAAGGAAGCAGACATGTCTATCTTCGTAAACCATACCAGTAATATCTTAAATTATCAGCACAACCTAGACTGAATATTTATTTCTTATTAACAACCACTATGAGCCATGGATCTTAAGATACTTAAAAATGAGGATTTCAATCTTGCATCATGTGATGCCTTTGTAGTGTTTCATTGGTGTTTAAATCAGCACAATTTAAAGCATTTCTAGCATGATTCATTGGGTCATAAAAAAACTGTTCACAACTGTTTTAAATTTATTTATTTTTAGGGCAAGTTCCCTTTTCGTCAGTCCGCAATCTGAAAAATTCTTTAGTTTGTTCTTTTATTTAAATTAAATATTTGTATACTTGTATATTAAATTAAATATTTAAATAAAATATTTGTATAAGAATAAATTTTATTTTGCTTGAATTAAGTTTTAAAATGTCTTAAAATAGGTAAATATACTATTATTGTCTCGTTTTTGCGAAAAATCATTGTTCACATACATACTGATATTACCGAATTTTTGAATGAACCTTCTTGTTTTAGAAATATGATTAAAAACTACATAATTTTGCACATAGTAAACTAAAGGAAAACGTAAAATAATTAACATCACTCTATAAACAAAGTATTTTTCGGGATCACTATTAATCCCCGTGTAATAAGATATTTTTGGGTAGATATTGTAAGAAATACTGCATGGTGCATTCTCTCTTATGTTAGAATTTTTGAAATTGTTTTGGAGATCTACTCCAATCATGAGGTGTGTAACCTCAAATCACCTCCAGTATAAAACTTTGTATAACTTTCTATATATTTACATCACTATCATGGATAAAATACCTTCCATAATTCTGCATAAATACTTCCAAACTGATATAAGGTACCCTGGGGTAATAACGCCAAGCGGGGTAATAACGCCAAGTGCTTATATTTTGCATAATTATGAAATAATCAGGTAAATGACACCCATGTGCTCTGCGCAGAAGGGTTTTGAGTCATATAAATCGCAAAAAACAGCTTCAAGTTAATTTGTTTCATTTTTAGGTGTTATTGTTTTTACAAGCAACTAAAATTAACGCTTGATCTAAAATTTGCGAGATACGTTTTGTGATGTGAAGACTATTTTTTTTATCTGGAAATACTTTGTTAATTACATAAATTTTTAGTGCATTTCATGTACTTTTAAAATGTTGTTGAAGATTTTGGATATCTTCTCGAGATAATTTGTAATTTAAAATATACTGCGCAATAACTATACCGGGGTAATAACGCCAATCCTTGATTTTAGTACCCCGGTTGATTCCCTACAGTGGCCGAGCTACATCCTAAATACTGATTCAAATAAACACAGTTAAAACTGTCCAATGTTTCTCATATTTCTATTTAAGTGGTCCTTTTTAAGCAAAAAGAAGCTCACGGTCTGATATTCTTTTGCCCCATTCCCCCCCCCCCCTCCCACACCACACCTTTATTTTTCTTACACTTTCACAAAAAATTGAACATTTTCAATAGATTAGAATGCAATTTGTCAATTTCTAAGTTTGTAGAGTTTGTATTTTTAGAATTAGGCTATCTACATGCAATTATTCCATCTTATTTCATAGTTTTGTTTCTATGGCGTTATTACCCATATAGGTGGGTAATAACGCCAAATAGCATTGGTCAAGAAAAAACGCCATTACATTTTATGAATACATATCTGTTAAATTATTTTATTTTATATAGATAGTCAATGAGTTGCTGTATCAGATCCTATATTTGTTTGAAAAATACAATCTAAAACTAAGCCGTGAAAATTGGTAGAACCTTAACGTGGCGTTATTACCCCAGGGTACCTTATAAAGCGAAAGGGAACAAAATCTTGATTCAAGTCGTTTATGGGCTGAATCGGTCAATCGGTTGGAAATTTCGCAAGTTTCTGTGAAAAAAGAAAAAAAAATCATACCTTCTTAATTATTGAAATGAAAAAAACTTCTTTAAACACCAAAAAATAAATTAACTGGTGTTTAAAGAAGTTTTTTCATTTCAATTGTGTATAACACCAGCTTCAATTTTATACATTGACTTCTTAATTATGTTACATATCAAAACAGTTTAAAGTTATTATTAGTTCTAGGAAAATAGCTCAAAAATTTATGCATGGCAGAATTTTGAAACCAATAAAAATGGCCTCTATGGACGAGAAGATAGGGTATTAACAAAAACATCGTATTTAAACAAATTCAATATTTATTAAAGTTTATTATGATATTATAATATTATCTAAAACTTTTATGCTAACAAGTTTTTGACAGGAACAATTCTCACAGGTTATGTTTTTAAAAAGAAGAGGTGGAGTTAAGTAACAAATAACCAAATAAATACATCTGACATTGTTACAATGTCCATCTTTAGAGAAAATTTTATATTTCATTCCAGGTTATTTTCCGTTATCGAGTCAGAATATAATATAGGCGCTCATATTTTCTTTCAATAAGACTAAAAATCTTTCAAAAACAAATTAAAATTTTCACGGGGCATCTCTAAAAATATCGGACTAATTTTATTAATTCCAAACACACAAAAAATCTTTTCAGCAAGAAGTATTGGAAATTGATAAAATAAGCATAATACATAGCACACATTCTTAAAACATAGCAGTAGGCCTCGACAAATAGAATAAGCAAGTACATATTTATTTATTTTGTCTCTATCTTATTGATAACAATACTAAAGATAAAAGTTTTTTATGTTGAATTGAAATATTGGTAATAAGCAATCACATTTTTTATGCGTACTAAAGAATAAAATAGTTATAAGTATACATTAATTTTATAAAAGCATCGAAATTATATGGTTTTATGTTATTACTAGTAGATTTTTTTATATCATATCATTCTTTTGTATAGGTTCGGTTGGTATTAAAATGTTAAAAATTTCAAGTTAAAAATTTTAATTTTGTAGCTTTTCATTTTACTATGAAGAAACATAAAACTGTAAAAAGTAAATCTCTAATTTCTATTATATAATACTTGAAAGAAATTTTAATTTATCATGTTGTAAAAACTTAATCAAAGCTGTTAAAGCAAAATATTGTATTTCCCCAGAAGAAAATTAAAAACCAAGCTCTGCGTGTAAAATACTAATACATCAAGTCGTAGAATAATCCACTTAATATTTGCTTAAGTTGAATCTTGATAACTCTAAAAGCACGCTCCATTATCGTATATTTTATACTATACAAGCATGTCATTTAATCCTTTGTGACTTATTACGATCGCTTTTTAATAAAGTTTTTTTTTAATTATGGCAATGAGAAATAAAATACGTATTTCAACAATTCTACAAGTATAAAAATTTCTTTTATGTTTTTGTAAACATGACAAATGGTATAAAAACAAAGTCATTGATTTTTAACCATAAAAGAAAAAGAATTCAAATGGAAAGGCTATATTTTAAAAAAGAACATTTAAAGCATAATCTTTTCTCTTTATAGGATTTTTAAAACACCATATATGATTAGAGTTTTCAGAATCCGCTAACATGTTAATAATAAAATATCTTACAGTAGTGTTCTTTTACAAATACATTTTTTTAAATTTTTAGTACATTCTAGTGCATTATCTGTTTTCTTTCAACTTATGCAGTTTATAAATAATGGTAATTATTTAACGCAAATATTAATTTTGCATATGATATTTTAACATTAAATTGCATGTAAGAAACCAGAACCAAGACTATTAAAAGATTTGGTGATATATTTATAAATTACCTTTAGCTCACATACATTTAGATTTCAAGTACCCTCTTCCTTCTTTTAATTATATTATTAAAGCAGAATATATTGTGGTCGAACTAATGTGCAAAATATATGTTTACAGCTGCGAGAAAAAAATGGTCGTGAAAACGTATAAATATTTTGAGGGTGGTACTTATGTATACATCGCTGATAAATACTGTTTTGCTTTATATCCGCAAGTTCTGTGAAACTATCATTTGATGGACAATGCTTTACCAATAAATGTTTTTTGAAGAGAAAAATTCTCGAGGCAGGTTGGTATTTTTTGAGACGGGAAAAAAGCCATCGAACTCACGACACTGTTATCATAACTGACACCTCTGAAACACAGAACAGATTTGATGATTTGTCAATGGTTTTTAGTGAGAATTTCAACATCAACATTACAGATGATAAAAATCTACAATTATAACTGAATTTTTAAATAGCGTTCTTGATTTAACGGTGGTCAATTATTGTAATCTTAGTACAACAAGATGTAAAACTACAGTCGGTGCAGACTTTACAAGATATTTAAATAGATTTGAATCAAAATTGATTATATCCTTTTTTAGTTAACATAAACCTATAGTATCAGTTCTGGAATATAATGATGATGATTATAATGGTGATGATAATAATGGTGATGATAATAATGGTGATGATAATAATAATGATGAAAGATTTGTTAAAATTGTGGATGAAAATTCATAAGTTTCATTGGTATTCATTTCAAAGAATACCAATTAATTTAATTTCATATTTCCTGTATTTCTAAATTTATCTTTTAAGCAACATATTGCAATTTTTGTATGTAAAATAAAAGTATTTCCTACACAATAATATATTTCCTGACGATTCAAAATATACGCGTAATTATTCAAATTTTCACTTCTGTCTGCAGTACTGGAATACGCTTTCTTTCAAAAAATTAGTTGTTGAACGATCTTTAAATGAATACTTTGCTTGGCATATATACAAATCACATTTTGCTTTAACATTTCATGCTTCAGAAAAATATGTCCACAGTTTACCTTTTTCTTCTATAATAAAAGAAACAAATGAATCAACAAGTCCATACAAAATCAAAATCATTTGTGATTTGAGAATGCTGATACAAATAAAAATATTATGCATAAACGAATACTGAAAAAACTAAAGTTTTCTGAGTGCAAAGACAATTTCGAATCTTTTCGATTCTTTAAAATCAACTGTCTGGCTGCATTCATGAAATACACAAATGTAAGTTTGAATCTAGTTTCTCTTTTTTGTTGGCTGCGTATGGGTGCAGTAACGATTGACTAATCGTATTTCTAAGTAGCGATTCGGTACTTCGTATATTAGAGAATACCAGTTACTTAATAACAAATATGAACAGTTTGACACAGCTATAGCCTTAACAGCCTTACAAGTTGAAAGAATAACGCGTTATCTATTGAGTGTAAATACGAAATAATTTCAAATTACTCTAAATAAAAATTTCTATGTTTTATAACAAGTAAATCATACATCAGCTTTATACCTATTATTAACCTCTTCGGGATGAGCGACCGGTATCCGTGCCGGCGTCGTTGGCACTCACATCCCGACCGGTATACGCGACAGCACTTTTGGCCTTCAGATAACGAGCGACTAGTATTCGTGCCGCGTATGTGGAACGTTATGTGTCTAAATGTATAACGTTCGAAAAAAATATTTTTGTCGTTTTTGAATATATATTAGGAAAGAACACACTTTCATTTAACTAGGAAAGCAAATGGAATCGATGAATGAATATTTTTTAATCAATGTTAATTAATTAAAAAAATTATTTTTAATCATCTATTTATGTTTTTGAGTTGCGATCTTTTCGCGATCATAAACCTTTTTCATGTGTAATATAAGTCTATTTATCGTGCTTGGTGTGTGTGTGGGGGGGGGATAAGCTCATGAACGCAAATATATGATATCTGCTGAGCATGTGCTTCTGACTAAGACTATCGTACTTAATGCGAGTTTTTGTTCCTTTTTTCTTTTTCTACTTTTATCTCGATAGAAATAACTTATTTATTAGTTGACGGATGCATATTTCCTAAAGGTTTTCTTTCTTTTCTTTTATTTTTTTTCTCGGTTTGAAATTGCTTATCCGTATGTACTGCTGATGTCTGAAACTTGCTGTTTAAAAATGTAAGCCAATCTGTAATTTGCACTTTTATTTCGGCACATTAATTTGCGCAGTAGAAAATAAAAAATAAAATAAAATAAAAGGAAAACTATAAAAAATCTCCGATTGTGGGATTGTATTGTATTAAACATTCGAAATTGTTTCGCAAAGCAAAGTTTTAAGCCTTTTTTGTTATTTTGGTTTTATTTTTTTACTTTTATCTTCAGCAAAATTACTTTCGTTTCAAATTGATCCATTTTAAATTACATCATCAATATCTATGTTCCCAAATTCATTAAAATAAAGAAAATCGATACATTTGACAAGGAATGAAATAAAAAAGATTGTGAAAAATCTGTAGTCTTCAGAAAGTAAAAATTTGAATGTTAATGTTTATAACATAATAATTTAACTCTGACTATTTTGATAAGTGAGCGCATACATTACAGAGAATATTTCGAATTATTTGTTAATTTTGCTCGCTATAATTCAATTCATTTACTCATACATTTACATTTGACATTTTCAAAAATACTTTTAACACCAATGATATTTGCGATCAGTTTATTTTAAATTATTATTAAGTTTCCATAATTTTTATTATTTATTATTCAATACATTTAATTTCATAAATTTAATTTAATTTTTTTTGCATAAAATATAAAAGGAAAGTATTAACATGAACATATTCTTTGATGAATTTATTTTAAGTCATCGTTCAAGTTCTCATTATTACCAAATACTTTTTATTTCATATTTCTTACATTGCTATTGCATATATATTGTTTTTACATTACACATTGCTATCACATTATGCGTTGCTATGTATTTTTTTAATTTTGATTTCAAAAATATTTTTAACTTTTAATGACTTTTAAGCAATGCATATCTTAAAGTTCAATTCCATTTTACTTATTTTTATAATTAAATACTTTTTATTTGAATGACATTTTATGATTGATTATGTATTTAAAGATGATTATGTATTAAACCTCACGCTCGAAAAATAATTAATTCAAAATATAAAAATACTTATTTAATAATAAAAATTTTGCGCGCAACCAGTCTTATTTGTAAAATGTTTTATCAGTAGAATTTTCGGGGCAAGTTGTGAAGCTCCAGAAGAAAATAAATTGTTTCTAGACTCTAGGTGTTGCTGATTATGATTCTGACAAACTGTTCAATATTATTGCAATGACTACTTGTAATATAATAAAACAGATTAGTTTTTTTTTTTCCTTGTGAAAAATTAAGTTCTTTTACCAGAAGAATGTCACTATCTTTGCTCACACACATACGTATGTGATACCAGGAAGGTGTAAACCCATTCGTATGCCCTATAACCGTCCTTCAGCTTTTTTCTAAAGCTAATTTCTTTTTTTTTTCGTGCATGGTCAACGATTCGTAAAACTAAAGCTATGAAAAGTACAGGTAAGAGCATTTGGATTTGACAACTATACACTTTTATGCATCTTATACATTAAAAAAAACATTAATATGTATTTTGTGAAAAATAAGCTTTTGAAATCAAAAACTGCGCGATGGAAAATAACGGATAGGACGCTTAAATGGACTTCATAAGACTAAACATCTGTTTGGCTTGGCCGCGATAAAATTATGGCAAAGTTTTAAACAGACCAAGATGGGTTTAAATAATAATAATAATAATAATAATAAAAGGTAATTTTTACAAACAAAAATCTTTTACATACGTTTTAAGAACTTTTGAAAAAGACTCATACTACTAAATATTTTTTTTCAAATAATGGTGTGAATAGAATAGAAAAATAGTCCTCTCTTATTGAAACTTGTAGAATCACATGCAAACGTGCTGCATGAACGTATGATAGATTGAAAATATCAATAAAAAAATAACATGTCCAAAACTGGAATTTAACATTTACTTAAGAGTCTTTTAACAATTAAAAAGAAAAAAATATATCGATTTTACGAAAACTAATAAAAATACATTTTTCATACCCATGTTTTTTACAAATGTAGTTTGTTTCTTGTAAAAATTATTTTTGATCAGTAGTTTGTTTTATAATTTGAATATTTTTTTGTGAAATTGTGTGAAATATCTTTGCGTTTAAGCATTAAACCGAATTTAAAAAAAATAATGTATTTTTTTTCCTGAAGCATAATAAATTAAAGTTTGTCACAATGGTTAACAATAGCAATAATAACCCTATATATCTTACTATATACATCATAGATGCATATCCCTTTTAGGTTCGTTCTAAATTATGTAAATACGTAGGACCTGTATTCATCGCTCATTACTTCCGTCAGTCAATCCGTCTGTCCAAATACAGCAGAGCAAAAACTGCCAAGCCGGATGGTTTGAAATTATAATTATATAATTATTGCATAATTTTGTCGAGTCTTTTCAATTTTTTTAACAATCGGATGCATAGCTCAAGTACAGGGACAATCAAAATTATGCCGTTACATTGCGCCAAGTGGAAAAATAATTTCAAGTGCATTTTAATGATGTTATACACTTTCGAACATAATATATAATTGATATGCATCTCGGAGATATATACTAAAATATACGTTCTATAGAATCATTGGTACAAAGAATATTTGTTATTCATTTACAGGGACTCATAAAAGTATCCAATTGCATAAACGTATAAGAGGAAACATTTTAATGATATATGATCTGTTTCACGATTTATGAAATTGATATACGCTGCTGAGGTTTAATATCCACTTCCTTTATATTAGAAAACAGATAATATTTTCTAAGATATACAAAATATTCCGAATACTATACTGCATATATGGCGCTGTATTCTATTGCACCATGATCTGAAATTTTTTTTAACTTAGTTATAGTACAAATGCACCTCATTTGCTGCGCTTGACGCGCAAATTTTGACTTATTATAGTGTTCAAAAGAGTGTATCATCAATAAAATACACTTTAAACTTTTTTTCCTCCATCGAATGTAATGTAACGGAATAATTTTGATTGTCCCAGCAATTAAACTATGCATCCTATTTTCATAAAAATGATATAACAGGACAAAGTTATGTAACAATTATACGTTTTAAATTTCAGACTATTCGCTTGAATAGTTTTTCATTTGTTATATGCGGACAGACGGACTGAACGGCAATTATAGGTGCTACATATTTACATAATTACGAAGGCACCTAAAAGTGAACAAAAGAAACTCATATGTAAAATTTCGTTAAAAATGAAATTTTTAATGCATATTTATTCCTTTTCGTCTTTTTTGTTGCCGCATCAAGAAAGAAAATTAAATTTAAATAAAACATTCTTGTATATAAAATAAATCTGGCTAAAATAATTTCTCACAAATCAATTTCTCATAAATACACATTTATTTGTAACATGTTTTATAGTCTGCACATTGTTTAATCTAAAAGCAAAGTGCTTAAGAAAAAAGTGAACAAATTTACATTAAATATTTCTTTATCGAGTAATGAAAGCGTTTACGGTTTTATAAAAGTATCAGGAATGAATTTATTACTTTGTTGTATTAGTATTTACTGTATTAGTATTTTGTAGTATTTTTTTGTTGTTGTTGTTGCTGTTATTTACTATAGCTACAAATTGAATAATAAATAGATTTCACGCTTAGAAAATAAATCATTAAGAATGATCTTATGTCCGTTTTATTTCTTTTTATTTCTTTCTTATTACAGACATAGATCTTTCTTGATATGTACTGCTACTTGCACAGCACATTTAAAGGTAATTATTCGTATTGAAGATTAAAATTAAAATTAATATTTATGAATAAATAAGCATAACAAATCCATACAAAATTGTAGTCTGTGGAATTATTTCTATAGAAATAGATATTATTTCGGTATAAAATATTACCATATTATTGAAACACACCTATTATCTACTCGTTTATCCGCCGCCGGGATCGTGATCTTTAAATTTGAATCCAATTTGTCGGATTTTATATCTTTAATCACATATTATCTGAAGATGTATTTTAAAGGAGAAAAATATAGAATTTATACTCGAAATGCCATTGGCGAAAATACGTGATATTCGGTTTTTTATTTTCTGTATAATTTTGATTTTTGGAGTGTATGTGTACTGAAAGCCAGCGAAACCGAGACAAATTCTGAGGTTTTTTTTCTTTCATTGGTATTTTTACATATTGTATTTTCAAAAACAATCTTGTAGCCTTCCGAACGTTTAAACACACACACACACACATATATATATGATGAAAATCTGTGCTATTTAGATACTTTTAAACGGTTCTATTAAAATATGAATGCTTAGTTATTTTCAACGTAGAAGCAATATGTTCTCCCTGAGGAACTAAGTGACCTGCATTCTCCGTTATATTTATTAGGGTTAAAATTATTATTTGTTAAAACGGATCAATCCGTAGATTAGAGGAATATTTTAGATCTAAAAACATAATTTTATTTTAATGTACTTTTAAAACTGCGTCCAGGCGATGTGAAACTAGACAATACATGACAGTTTTTTATACATTTCGTCAACATTTTCCCTCAACGTGTAAAATATATGTGTAACCGTTCGAAAGTTTCAAAATATTTGATTATGTAAGTAGTAGGAAAACGAGAGTTCGGGCTCAAGCGCAGGCGGCACCGTGGCACCGTCCCGCCTGCGCCCACTGTGCCACCGCCGTCCCTGCTCCGGTGCATCCCCCTCCACGAATGCCCCCTAGTGGAAAAAGGAACATTCTATTGTAACAGGAGTGGTGAACAACCTTCCCTATTCAAAAATATTATGAATCACATCTCAACAAAGAATCATATTATGAGATGAAGATTAAATTTATATTTGAATTTTGAAGAGCCATAATTTTAATGAGTATTATTAATTAAGCGAAACACTGGAAAATCTCAGTTTTTAACCATTTTATTTAGATTTCTTCAACTACAAGATGAGATTATCAATTTAACAGAAGAAAGATACAATAGAAGAAAGAAGAAATATTTTAATTTTGCTTGATAGACATCTTAATGTAGTATTAATTAAGTAAAAACTATTAAAAATATCAAGCTTTATAGAAAAAGACTGATTTCTTACGATTTTTTATCAACTTTAGAGAGAAAAATTAAAAGTACATTTCAGTTTTTAAGCGGTTATCATCTTAATGAGTATTTTTAATTAAGCAAAACAGTGGAAAATATAAATTTTTATTGGATTTTTTAAGATTTTAATCAACTACATGATGAGTGTATCGACTTAAAAGTTGAAAGTTAAACATATATCCCAGATTTTTAACAGCTATTACCTTAATGAGTATTGATAATTAAGTAAAAAACAATGGAAAATATCAAGTTTTATAGAAAAAGACTGATTTCTTACGATTTTTGTCAACTACAAGATCAATGTATCGACTTAAAAGTTGAAAGTTAAACATGCATCCTAGTTTTTCAACAGCTATAATCTTAATGAGTATCGTTAATTAAGTAAAAAACAATGGAAAATATCATGTTTTTTTGGAATAAAAAACAGATTTCTTAAAATTTTTTCAACTCAAACTTCAGAATATTAATTTGAGAGAAAAAAATTTAAGCATGTATTCCAGTTTTGAACAACCATTTCCTTTATAAGCATTTTTAATTAAGTAAAATAACGGAAAATATTAAATTTAACCGATTCCTTCACAATTTTTTAACTATAATATCAACTTAAGAAAGGAAACTTAACCATTTATCTTAGCTTTTGAACAGCAATCCCCTTAATGAACATTGTTAATTAAGCAAAAAACAATGGAAAATATAAATTTTTAACCGATTTCTTCATATACATATATTTTTTTAATATAAAATCAGAATAAACGTCTTAAAAATACACTTAACTTTTGCTCTAAATAGAAATTTCATCATACTTTTATACACCAACTAAGTAGAATTTTAATACATAAACGAATAACTTAAAGAAATATTCAACACACACACACATTTGAACCTGCAAAGCATCGTCTTATTACGTCATATCCAAACTAAAACTTTTTTCTGCATCCTCCCCCCCATGCCTTCCAAGTAGGAGAACACACAATAAAGTTCAGACGTCAAAAGCAAACTGAAAATGTTTATCTTCAAGAAAAAATATCAACTCGTAATAAAAAAAGAAGGATTTAGTCTACATTAGTAAGGAAAATCATCTTACTATATGAACATTAAATCTAGTTTTGAACAACTATCACATTAATGATTATAATTAATTAATCAAAACAATAGAAAATATTAATTTTAAGAAGAGAAAAACGAATTTAAGCAACGTTTATTAGTTTTACACCAGTTTAATAATACTTTTATGAGGAAAAAGCCGACTTTAAACAATTTTTATTAGTTTTACACTATTTTTTCTCATCTCCAACACGGATATATCAATTTTAACAGAAGAATTAAACGTATATTTTAGTTTTAACAACAACAACAAAAAAAAAAGCAATAAGTATCATTAATTAAACAAAATTAAATATCGATTTTCAAGAAAAGACAATTTTTTACACAAATTTTCAATTTTTAAATGCATTTGTTTATATATAGTGTTACAATATATTATTAAACTTAAACATTTTTTAAAAGTTTGAATGTCTTTACAATAGGTTCATATTTATATTTTTCACGTCTTGACTACAAGCGACATCTTACAACCAATAGTATACATTTCTTTTTTATTCTAGAAACTGAAAAAGTCACTTTTTACTGCTTCAGACACTTGACATGTGAAAACTTCTCTGAGTTATTCGATTCACATTTTTTATCAAATTGATATGTTTCACCTCACCTTTTTGAAATTTCCATATCATCAAACATCAAATTATTTAAAATATAAATACTGTGATTAGTGTTTCGATAGTATACATGATTAATTCTACTTATTCCTGTTCGTATTATTTATCAAATTAGCAATTTACTATAAAACTTATTTGTACGCATGCGCGAGTTGTCACGTGACATAAACGATTAACAGTGATATGAATTTTCGAATAGCAATGCAACATTCCTCATTTCTGCAGTTAGACTTGTGTGGGAAGGTAATTCGAAAAGCAGCACAGCATTTTGCGTTCCCACTGTTAGACTTGAGAGGGAAGGTGACTGGTGCACAACTCTGATTAATATCCAGATTTTAATAAAAGTGAAAACCGTTTCGTTAACGAATAAAGTAAGTTTTATTACATCATTGCAATATGATGTATCAATAAAAATAAATTAAATGAAATTAAAAAAAAAGATTTTTTATATAAGGTACCCTGGGGTAATAACGCCAAGTGCTTATATTTTGCATAATTATGAAATAATCAAGCAAATGACACCCATGTGCTCTGCGCAGAAGGGTTTTGAGTCGTATAAATCGCAAAAAACAGCTTCAAGTTAATTTGTTTCATTTTTAGGTCTTATTGTTTTTACAAGCAACTAAAATTAACGCTTGATCTAAAATTTGCGAGATAAGGTTTTTGATGTGAACACTATATTTTTTATCCGGAAATACTTTGTTTATTACATAAATTTGTAGTGTATTTCATGTACTTTCAAATTGTTGTAGAAGATTTTGGATATCTTCTTGAGATAATTTGTAGTTTAGGATTTACTGCACAATAAGTATCCCGGGGTAATAACGCCAGGGATTGGCGTTATTACCCCGGTTGATTCCCAACAATGGCCGAACTATATCCGAAGGGGGTTAATATATTAATATATATAATGTTAATATATAATATATAATATATTAACATTATCATCATTGTTGAAATGGTAAGATTAAGGTGGGGGGGGGTGCCCAATACTTAAAAATAATTTCTCTACTTTATTTTTTATTATATTATTATTTTTTTTACTAATGTAAAAAATAATTTTTAACTCTTGTAAATAAAACTATATCAAAATTTTTTCGAGATTCAAATTCGAACATCTTGAAAATCAGGTTTCTATTAAATTTCCACTGGATTGTTCAATTGAGTTCAAAATTTTAACTGTCCGCTTTCTCAGCGTTCGTTTTTTCAAAATTTTATAAATTTAACCTTTAACTGGTGTGATAGAAATTGTAACGTATGAATGTGATGCGGTTTGTGAGACCGCAAAATTGAAAAATGAATAAAAGGCGGGAATAACTCATAGGATTGTGTTTTTGTACTAGACTTTTTACACAAGTTTATTATACTTAATATTCACCTATTTAGTCTCTGGTGATAGTACTAAAATTCCAAATGAAACAAAATTTCGGTAGTGTTTGCAGTTAAACTGAAAATTACAAGTTAAACTAAAAAATTAAAAGAAAAATAGTGGTCTACGAGACAGGTAACATTAGTTAAAGGTTAAAAGCCGATCCATGATTAAAAATCATAGAATACTGTTCCTGCGCTAAACTTTTTGTACAGAATTAATTCTAATTAAATTTAATCTATTCAAATATTTTTAATAATATTACGAGACTCCAAACAAAAGGGAATTTCACTTGTAACTATAGTTAAACTGGAAAATACAAGTTAAACGCTATTTTTTTTGGGGGGGGGAGGGGGTACAGTGTTCATTCAGTTAGCTAACAGCAGTTAAAGGTTAATTTTGTTACTAATATAGAGATAATAATGTATAACCATATGAATTATGTATAAAATTGAATAAGAGATCTCTTTGGGATAATATTTTTTAATCAAAACTTTTATTCAATTTGTTAAAAATTTATTAAAGCATGTTCTTTAAAACGCCGACAATTTAACTGTAGGTTTGGACAATCCGCATTAATGTGGAGTTATGGGTTAAAAAATATTTACTAGATTACTATAATAGTATTAACCCTTAACTGCTGTGACAAAAATTGTCGCATAACTTACTGTGAGCGGCCTGTCAGACCGTTTAATCTAACGATGAATAAAACGTTAAATTAACTTTTAGAATATTATTTTTGTGTTGAACCTTATATACAGGACTATTATAAATAAAATTCAGCTATTCAAAAGTCTCTAGAGATAGTAATAGGACTCCAAATGAAACAAAATTTTCCCGGTATCTATAGTTAAACTAAAAATTGCAAGTTAAACTCTGAAACTTGAAAAACTCAGCGGTATGTGAGACGCTAACAGCAGTTAAGGTTTAACAAAAATATTTATTACATATAACTCTAGTTATTATAAAACTTCACATGATTAAAATATTACATTATGAATGGTTAAAAACATGCAATGTTTCTTATAATCATATTTAAGCGGGACTTTTTAAGCAGAGACACAGGATGTTATATTCTGTTGAAGCTCCCCCTCACTCCTTTTTCTTTCACTTTCACAAATATATCAATATTTTCTATGGCATAGAATGCATGCATGGTAATATAAACACTGATTCCAATAATCCGTGCAATGTTTCTAGTAATTCAATTTAATTTTCATTTTTAAGCAAAACGTAGCTTAGAATCTGATATTATTTTGCCTGCTCCCCCCGCCACCACCACACCTTTCTTTTTCTTTCATAATCACAAAAATTATACATTTTCAATAGCTTAGATTGCAGTTTGTCAATTTCTAGAGCTGTAGAGTTTGTATTTTTAGAATTGGGCAATCTACATGCCATTATTCCATCTTATTTTATAGTTTTGTTTGCATGGCGTTATTACCCATATAGGTGGGTATTAACGCCAAATAGCATTGGTCAAGAAAAAACACCATTACATTTTATGAATACATATCTCTTAAATTATTTTATTTTATATAGATAGTCAATGAGTTGCTGTATCAGATACTATATTTGTTTGAAAAATACAATCTAAAACTAAGCCGTGAAAATTGGTAGAACCTTAACGTGGCGTTATTACCCCAGGGTACCTTATTAAGCATTTATTAAGTATATAAATATACTTCTTTTATTGCACAGATGTTTCAGCAAGAGGAATCAAAACAGCAGCAAATTTCCGAAATGTATGATCCGACTGATTCGTCCTTAGCACATACAAAGTTAAAGAATAATACATATGTAAGTTACTTATATGTTAAATACCAGAATTCATACATTATATATAATTAGGTGAAATTTACATTAAAATATTTTGTCCTATATTCAATAAGAAGTATTTTTATTTGTAATATTAGAGTGATATCTAACTGATTACATTAATTTCCCTTACAGAATTGCTCTTTTTGTGATAAAAACTTTTCATCTAAATGGAATTTAAAAGAACATATACAGATCCATACCAATGAAAAACCATTTACTTGTGAGGACTGCGAAAAACTGTTTTCAAGAAAGTGCGAATTAAAAAAGCATATGATGATGTATGATACTCTATCATATGTTATATGTGAAATTTGCAAATTATCTTTTACCAGGAAATGTGCTCTAATAACTCATATGAAAACACATCCAAACAGAAAATTGTTTAAACGTGAAAAGTGTGAGAAATCCTTCAACTATCGTTATTGATTAAATAAACACAAGATTATTCACAATAGACCACAATTAAATTGTTATGAATGTGGGAAATCGTTTTCAAGTGAAAATAAGCTGAATCACCATTTAACAATTCATCAAGTCCAACATCGTCCACTGTTTAAGTTTGAATAGTGTGAGAAATCCTTCAGCTATCGTTATAGATTAAATAAACATATGTATATTCACAATAGACCCCCAATTACATTGTTATGAATGTGGGAAATCGTTTTCAAGTGAAAATAAGTTGAATCACCATTTAAAATTTATCAAATCCAACATCGTCCACTGTTTAAGTGTGAAAAGCGTGAGAAGATCTTCAGCTATCGTTATAGATTAAATCAGCATATGCATATTCACAATCGACCTCAATTCAATTGTAATGAATGCAAGGAAACATTTTCAAATGAAAATAGACTAAACCGTCATTTGAAAGTGCACCAAAACCTACAGTATACATGTGATCAGTGTAAACATAAATTTAGTAATAAATTAAATTTAAATCAACATTTACGTACACACCATACTAAAAAACGTCTTGTTCCTGTTAACAGTGAAATGCCTTTCCCCATTGTAGAATTTAAAAGAATAAAACATGAAATACCAGCTTTCGGAGTGTTTAAAGCTCTAACTTTTCATCCTGAGAAAAATGAAGAAGGTTGCTTAGTTACAATGATGGATATTCAAAAATTAATCAATCATTTGAAGAATTTAACAGTCAAGGATCAGATTGGAGACTTTGAAAAATTGAATGTTTAGAACTGAGTATTTCAAAGTATGGCACCTTGTCTAGAAATTGATTTTACATCATGTAAATATGTATTCTTTTTAAATGTCGAATTAAATTATGTAATTATGAAATTTATGTATTTAGGATAGTTACTTAATCTAATTGCGCAAGAGTGCAATTTATTACAAGATAATCAAAAAAGAAAATTTGGGAAACATGCATATTGTTGTAAGAAATTTTTTTTAGACAACCATAGATTTTGTCACCGTGATTTTATAATTGATAGGAATGTATATTACTAACAGTGTATTGTATAAATAGCAGTAATAAATATAAATAAATAAACATAGTCTTGAGTTAGTCCTTTCATATTATTAATTAAATTATGTTTCGTCCTATATTTCGCTTTCCAAATTAACGTCCATCAAGTTGCTTAAAATATAAATACTATCTTTATAGTTTCAATGGTACATAGTATACATGGTTTATCTTGAGTTAGACCTTCCATAGTATTAATCAAATTATATGTTCCATCTTACACTTCCGAATTATCATCCCTCTAAATGTTTAAAATATTAATAAAATGTTTATAGTTTTTGATTACACATAGTATGTATGAATACAATTTTTAATTTTTAACAGTTCATATTTCAAATAACCTATTTTCGAAACCAAACTATGTGAATTTTACCACAATGCTTATCATCATACAAAGATTTGTGTTTCATACTTTTTCTAAAAATTATCAGAGATGTACTCCTCAGAGGAATTTCTATCATATGAATAAATGAAAGAAAAATAATTTATATTAAATGCACACGAAATTTGATTGTAATATACATGTATTTAATAAAAATAAATAAATAAGCAATTATTTATACATTAAACCTTTACTAAATATATATTTCTTGCATTATACAGGTGTTTCAACAAGATGAACCAAAACAGCAGCAAACTTCAGAAATTAATGATCTGAATGATTCATCTCTAGCACATGCAGCGTTAATGAATAATACATATGTAAGTATTTATATGAGAAATACTAGAATTCGTATATGAAGCGTAATTAGAGTAAATATAAAATGATTTGTCTTACTGCCTACACTTTAACAAATACTTTTTTACCTATATTGTTGAAGAGAATCCTAATTGTTTGCACTTATTTCTATTACAGATGTGTTCTATTTGCTACAAACACTTCTTAAGTAAATGGGATTTAACAGAACATACAAAAATCCATACAGGTGAAAAACCTTACACTTGGGAAGATTACCAAATGCTGTTTTCAAGAAGACGTGAATCAAGAATGCGCACATCATCATATAAAGCATCGTCAGTTTTATATGTAAACTTAGTGAAGATATTCAAAAATTATTCAGACGTTTGAAGAAGTTAGAAATAAAGGAAGATATTTAGACTATTTATCCATCATATTTTCATAACAGTTACCACAATATCTCAAACTTAAAATTTGGAAGACATACACACAGCTGAAAAGAAATTTTGTTACCCGTGATTCTTCTAACCAGCGTGAATGTATAGATATTATTTTGAATGTATTCTTTAAATGCTCACATTAAATATTCTTTTATATACATTTATCGTTGTGTTTATTTTTCTAAAACCTATTACATTAATAGAATACATAACATTTTAAGTGAAACAAAACTTTCACAACTTAAAAAATGCATAAGAACATACAAAATAAGCAGATGTATGAAAAAATATGCAAGTTTATAGAATAATTTCAAAATTTTCTAGAAATATCAACAAAAATATTTACAATATAAAAAAATTATAAAAGTGAAAAAAAAACACACAAATGTAAAACAAAAAATCACAAAGTGAAAAACTCACAACAAAGTTTTTGAAAGAAAAATTTACAACAAAATTTATTTTTACAAAAACCAAAACTTCAAAAAATATTATTACAAAAAAATTTTTTTTTCAAAAACATTTTTTACAATTTTTTTTTTCAAAATAAGTTTTACAAAAGTAAAAAAAAATCACAACGTTAAAAAAGGAAAAGTTTTTGTTAAAAAGAAGTTTAAAAAAAATTGCAAAAATTTCAAAAAAAGTTATGAAAAAAGTATCAAAAATTTTGTTATTTTTAATACAGTACGCAATGGCGAAACCATTGCTTTTGCTATTAAAAATAACGTTTTCATGACGTTTATAATCCAGGTTGATGGCATTAAGTTAATTAAATTGTCATATAAAGTTAATTTTTACATTTAAGGTAAGCACATATTTCTATCTTTATATATTTTGATAATTGTTATATTTTTTTCTTATTTTATATATAGTAAGAATATTTCTGATCTTGTAATATAGTTTATGATATAATCTATTTCTACATTGTAAATATCGGATGGGTGCTGGAGAGCGAGCTTTGTGTGAAATGAAATGAGACATGTGAAACACAATTTTTTTCTCTTGATAATGTAAAAAGGGTAAATTGAATAATTAGAAAAGTAGGGATAAACTCTATATTCTGCTACTCCTTCCCAAAACCTACTACTGATACTAAATACAGATAATGAACATCATTCCTTTCGATTTTTGAGGATCCTTCCTTTTTTCGGCATGCCAGGAAAGACCAGGGGCTAATATTAAAATTCTGGCCTCCCTCGATTTTAGCGGTATGTCAAATAATGTGGGGGAACGTGATAAAAACTTTTTATTATTATATAACGATATTTCTTCTATAGTTGTTTGAAGTTGCTATTAACACGTCTGACGATTTTCAAAGGAATCCACTGAAAATTGAGTGATTTGGCTTTTATTGTCCACAATACCCTTAAAATTTTGATACAAACTGTCCAATTATTCAATTATTTTTATTAAAATCGATTAAATGTACGTAAATTAATTGTATAATGGCCACATTATTACCTTTATTATGGCCATATGTGAGTTAAAATATTATTTAAGGTAAAACAATCGAATAAATGAACGTTTTGTTACAAAATTTTAGCAGTTTAAGTGAGTATTTAAGAAATAAAATATTTTTAATTGTGCCAAGATCTTCTTTCATGTACTAAATAATATTTAGGTGCAATACATCTACACTTTACGTCTGAATTTAAAACAAAACTACTAAAATATTGAATAAAATAAACTAAGACACACTTGAAAACATTTAAAAAATATATATAGAAAAACAAAAATACTATAAAACATTTAAAAATACAAAAAGTAAATGTTTTTTCCAGCTACTCGCAAGACATCTTCAGTACAAATATCCATCGCATAACAAACATTGGAACAAGCCAAAGACAGTCACAGTTAGTTATTTTTTAGAAATAGATAACATTCACTAAGGATAGACCGAGCCTGATTCAGGGTCGGCGAGCGCAAATATTTGAACCAACCTTCGAGAAGTAATCTATCATGATAATTGTTACGACCCGATTTAAAAATGCAGGCATTCGCAAAGAGCTGGATGTGTTCCGTTTGAGACAATATTGGCAATTTTAAAATTTAAATTACCACTTTTCAGAGCGGAGGTATGTATTTTTAGGCGAATTTGAAGCAATCTGCCTGTTTCATCAATGTATACACTTTTGCAGAGAATCCACAGTGAATGACTTAGACAATTCCGGATAATTTAGACTTATCATATTGAAATTTATGCTTATTAATGAAAGAACTAACTTTAATAATTGGCTTAAAAGAAAACCAACATTGAATGATCTTAAAATGCGAGAAATACACATATATTAAGGAGTTCAGATATATATTTTTTTTTCATCTACATCCCTTATTACACATTTTGCGAAGGCCAGTATTTAAAAATCGGGTTGTAACAGTTATCATATTAGATTACTTCTCGAAGGTTCGTTCACATATTTGCGATCGCCGACTCTGAATGAGTCTCATTCTATCCCTATTGAATATTACCTTTTTCTAAAAAATAACTAACTGTAACTGTTCTTGATTTTTTGGTGATGCTTTGCGAGTAGCTTGGCGAAGTGTTTACTTTTTGTATTTTTAAATGTTTTTTAGTATTTTTATATTTGTGTATAAATTTTATTTCTTTAAATGTATTCAAGTCTGACTTATTTTATTTTATCCAATCTTTTAATACTTAGATGTTTCAAAATATGTAAATTCAAAGATTAACTAACACAATTTGCATCGTAAAATATCAGAAAGCGATTAAGAAATACACTGCTTATCTGTTAAAAAAAAAAAAAAAACACGAATTTTTATAAAATAGTTCAATCAGAAATATTCATGTTCCATACAATCCAATCACGGTTTAAAGAAGAAAAACTGGGTTATTTCAAGAATTTCTTTTAAATCATAAATCTTCCCTTACAATATACGACAACCTCGATGACAAATGTGATTCAATCTCGATATCCTAGTTATAGAGATAAAAGAAAAGCCATTAGTTTCAGCTGTGTTTTTATGATAAAAGTCACAACTCTTTCTACAGAAAAACTTACTTAAATATTATGTCCTACATTTATTTTTAGATTAACTTAAAGTTTCTTGAAATACAATCTATAGATTACTCTTTTAGTAAAGTGATTTATATACAGGATTGACAAGAATTACTTGCTCAAAATTAATAGGTTTTATGTGTAGTTACAAATATACTCTAAGAGTGACTTTTTAAAATTGAGCAAATTATACTCTAATCTGAGTATATCCCATAGTCAAAATTGCCCCAAAACAAAATTGCTGAAAATTGAAACTTCTAAATAGTCAAAAAAGAGCATATTATGTTTTACCTTCGAGAGTCTGTATGTTTTATAAATGAATATATACCTATTTTAAATTTGAATAATTTTTATTCGGAGTCTCTTTGACTATGCATACTCAGATTTAATTATTTATTACACAATTTTGAAAACAATGTGTGTCACGAGATTATAAGTCATGTAAATTAGTGGTCACAAAAATTTATAATGCTTTTACAGTCAGGGAATACAGTTATCATCGTTATATAATTAAAACAGGCTTGTCCGAAAACTCTCTTTAATACATTTTTCATAAATCTAGCACATGATGTTTTACTCTTAAGTGTCTGCACTTTTTCAGAAATGAATATATGCATGTTTCAATCTTGAGTAAGGTTGATACGGAGCCATTTTGATTATACGACATTTAAAAGTTTATTGCTCAATTTTGAAAATGTTTTTTCAAGAGTTCCACAAGTCTAAAGAAAATTTAGCTTTATCAGTTTCTTCTATATTTGCAAAGGAAGCAGAGACTGCCGATTTATTGAAATTGGAATACATGATACGATTGAAAAACAATCTAAAAGAGAGATTGATCATCTGGTAAGAGTATTTTTTTAGAATGATTAAAAATTAATAAAGATATTGTCCCGTATTTCTGTGACTTAACAAATGGAAAATTAAGATTTTTATAGCTATCGAACCAAAATAAAGAAAAAGGTTCTTTTTCTTCATGGATTATTAGATCGAAAAAAATGTAAAATTATTTATATTATTTTAAGTGTAAACGAAATTTTCTGCATTCATCGGAGAGCAATGAATACAATTGATAATATTTCAATGACGTCAGATAAGTTAAAATAGTGATGTTTATAGTCTCGAACCGAAAAAAAGAGTAGGGTCTATTGTTATAAAGTTGATTTTACCATGGACAGACTATATACCATGTTCACCTGATTATTTTTCTTTAGCTAAGAAAAGACTATCTAAAGTTACTAACAACTTACTTGCTGATAACCACTATCAAAATTATAAAAAGTTTCTTTTAGGATGGATTGATAATAAAATTATTAATAAAAATACGTGTGGCACTGGGGGACTGCCCCGGTAAAGCTACTGCATAGCATTTTTTATCAACTTATGCAATTATAATTATTTATTTATTTTTTATTTATGCAGTTTTTTTTGTCTTTGATATTAATTCAAGTTACACTTTTTGAGCGTGATGACCGATAACATTTTTTTTCTTTTATTGAATAAATGAGAAGTTAATATTGTTTAAAATATTTTTATCATATTACAATACATGTAGGTTAGTAAGGAATTTTTATCATTGAAAGTATACGTTTATGATATCTGAAATAAAAAACATAATTTTGAGACTTGATATCCTCAAAATATCTGAAAAATACCGCGTCAATGTCTGCCGAAGCCTACCGATGGATACCGTGCCGAAATCTGCCAAACTGAAGCAACGTTATCCGGAGAGTTAGGTGTTTTTCTCGTTACGGAATTGCTAGATGTTTTCGACGCGCTCAAAGCCCGCGATAAAAGCTATGCAATACCTTAATAAATTACCAAACAAAATTTGTCCGCGCTACGAAAATTAGATCGCGAGTTATAAGCATTTTAAAATTTATAACCCTCACCGTGGGGGGGGGTCTCCTGTCGCCAAAAATTAACACTCTCTCATAATAAATTGTCAAACAAAATTTGGCCGCGATACGGAAATTAGATTGCGAGTTAGGCGAAATTTAAATTTTTCGACCCTCAACGTGGGGAGGGGGTCTCCTGTCACCAAAAATTAACACTGTTTCATAATAAATCACCAAACAAAATTTGGCCGCGCTACGAAAATTAGATCGCGAGTTATAAGCATTTTAAAATTTTCGACCTTCACCATGGGGGGGGGGGTCTCCTGTCACCAAAAATTAACACTGTCTCATAATAAATTACCAAACACAATTAGGCCCCGCTAAGAAAATTAGATCGCTAGTTATAAGCATTTTAAATTTTTCGACCGTCACCGTAGGGGGGGGGTGTCTCCTGTCACCAAAAATTAACACTCTCTCATAATAAATTACCAAACAAAATTTGGCGCGATACGAAAATTAAAATTGCGAGTTATAAGCAATTAAAATTTTTCGACCCTCACCGTGGGGTAGAGATGAGACGGGCTCAGCCCGAGCCCGGGACCGATGCGGGCTCGGTCTCTATTTCCATTTTAGTCTTCGGGCCCGGGCTCATTGTTTCTGAAACCGGAAAATTATTTATTCGAGTGTAGGAAAGTTTGAAAGAACCCCCCCCCCTCCCTTGAGAGTATTAATTGTTTTTCACATCATTTCAATGATGTTACTTCAAAACAAAATTTGAACAGAAATCGTGTTTTTATATTTTAATAGTTGATTGCTGTTTCAAAAGAAAATTTGTGATGATTGGAGATTTATGTCTGCTGGATTTTTTTCGATAATCTATTACTGATATGGCACCAATCAAACCAAGCACAAACAATAAATTAGCTTCTGGTTGGATTTTCGTTTGTAACAGGGGATTTTTTTAACTCAGTCGTTTATTTATTTAGTTAGTTAGTTATATAAAACTTAGAGAATGATTTCTTAGTTTTTTTTTTTTTATGTAGACCAAAAGCTTGATATTTGCAAATTATTTAATTGTGCGAATTATAATCGTTCAATTTATGAAAATAGCATAGCGATTAATCTTTCTCTTTTTCACCATTAACTCTACTTATGCTGAGGATTTCCTTTTGTAAGTAAACATATTTTCCATGTTATACCGGTAAAAAACAATCGATCAGTGTTTCTTTTTCTCCTATAAAAGCATCAGGTCTTTAAGATAACTGTATGAACATTTTAAATTGCATAGATTTTCAGGTTCATGTCATTTACGGTGAATTATTATGAGAAATGAATTAATTATATTTAAAGATGTAATATTTTATAGGAAATAGAAAACCTTTTTCCGATTCTTCAGCATACAAATAGTAATTTCTGCAAACTTCATATATCCATTCATTACACTTTTTTAATGTATCTATCAAATTTTCTCGTTGAAGGACAAAAAATATGGGAATTCTTTTAAATATGAAGTATATTTTTATTTTATACTAAACTGCTCTTTTCGTAAAATTGAATTTAAATTTTTATTTAACAGTAATTTTTATGCAAGAAATTTTTAAAAGCGAGACATCACATTTAAAACAATTTTTAAATGTCGTGGAATTATTTTCTTTTTCTTTTTTTTCTTGTATAGGGCTCGGACGGGCTCGGACTGGCTCGGACTCTGATGACAAAAAAAATCTTTCGGGCTCGGGCTGGCACGGGCTCCAAAAAACGAGCCCGAACTCATCTCTACCGTGGGGGGGTTTCCTGTCACCAAAAATTAACTCTCTCTCATAACAAATTACCAAACAAAATTTGGCCGCGCTACGAAAATTAGATCGCGAGTTATAAGCATTTTAAATTTTTCGACCCTCACCATTTGGGAAGGTCTCCTGTCACCAAAAATTAACACTGTCTCATAATAAATTGCCAAACTAAATTTGGCCGCGCTACGAAAATTAGACCGCGAGTTATAAGCATTTTAACTTTTTCGACCCTCACGTTGGGGGTCTCCTGTCACCAAAAATTAACACTGTCTCATAATAAATTACCAACAAAAATTTGGCTGCGCTACGAAAATTAAATTGCGAGTTATAAGCATTTAAAATTTTTCGATCCTCACCATTGGGCGGGTCTCCAATCACCAAAAGCTACATTATCCTACCTTGTTTTATCTTAAGACGATTCTTTTCTATACAGATTCTATCAGGAATTTTTATCATTGAAACTATAGATTTATGGTAACTGAAATAAGAAATATAAGTTTGACACTTGATATCCTCTAAATATCTGAAAAATACCGCTTCAATGTCTGCCAAAGTCAACCGAAGGATACCATGCCGAAGTCTGCCGAACTGAAACGGCATTAGCCGAGTGTTAGGTTTTTTTCTCGTTACGGAATTTCCACATTTTTCTCATTACGGAATTTCTATATTCGGTCTCCGCGCTCAATGCCCGCGATAAAAGCTATGCAACAGCTTAAAAATTCCGCAATCCGAAATGAATCTTTATGGAAACCTTACCAAGCAGTTAAAAGGCGAAAGATTAGCTCGTAGTCTGGCGTGTCTAGGCGGGACTGGGGCTTTCTTCGTCCAGTGATTCAGACTTAGCAGTGCCTCAGACTAATTTTCCCGCTACTAACCCCTGAGCCGGTCGTCGCTTCGGCTGACGTGGGGGGACTTTCCTCGTCCCCTAGGGTTTGGCTAGAGGTACCTTCACTCTTCTGGTGGGAGTCCTCATTGCACGGTGAAGGATCCTCGGATCTATGTAACGGTAGGGCGTGGCGGGGCCCCGTTTTGGATCCGCTCGGCTCTCCGGCCGGAGGGTGGGGGGGGCGGAGCGAGGCGCGCGGGGTTCCGTTTGGCCAACCCTCTAAACCAACTGGTAGGCCTTCCCACCCGGCCGAACCTGGCCAACCCTCTAGCGAGACTGTGCCTTTGCAGTCAAGGTGGAGCTTTCTGGGCCCGCCTGGGGTCGCTACCAGCACCTAGCTCGAGACGCTGGACCCCTCCTGACTTGCCGGGAGAGTGGGGAGTGTTTCAGGCGACCAAAGCCTAGACTGGGTGGCTCATCCAGCCACCGCGAGGGATTTTCTTGGCCCTCGAGATTTCCGTTACGAGCACCTAGTCTCCGGCGCTGTGTCCGAATGCAGCAGGTGCAACCTAAGGGTTGTTCGTAAGTCATCACGTGCAGGGTCTGGAGGCAAAAAACCCTAGAGCGAGCTCATGTCTATGTGGGCAGGAGGGACTTTCCCCGTCCTCCTAGGGTCCTGCTAGGGATACCTTTCATTTACGGCTAAGCCACATAAATGTGTTCCCTGCTATAGTGGTTTCATCTTGTGGGACCTGCCGTACAGAACATTTGCATCCGTCGTCCCATGGCAATCGGTCACTGGTTTCGGCGTTCTTGTGGACGTCGTCATCCTGGGGCTCGTCATGGTTCAATGGGTGCAAATCCCAGGTCTCCGTTCACCATTGAGGTTACTCAATGGGCAGAGGAGCTGTCGCTTTCGGCCGCTTCATTCAGAGCTGGGAACGTGGCCGGCCTCCGGGCTGGCCTAGACCGTAGGCGTCGGAAGGGGAGGTGTGCGGATGGGGACACGGAGTAGTAACCGCCTAGCGGTTTGTGAATCCCGACCCCAGTCGATGCCCCTCAGCGGAAGAGCCGTATGGGCCTGACAGGGCCTAGGGACGGGATGGTGGATCTCCATCATTACCAAGCAGTTATTAACGAAAGCATTACAATTCCCATCCATCCATTTTTTGACGCATCAGCTAAAATACAAAACAATCCATATGCAAATTAATGTTAACACTTTAGACTAAATTTTATTGAATGTCATTCAATTGATTTTTCTAATATTGTCTTACAGTTTAGAAAAAATGGTGTTGTAACTCATATCAAAAAGATTTTTTGGAAATGTAATGTTTTTTGTAAAGAAATCGAGACTATATGCATTTCTCGTTGTGGAACTACCCAGATGAAAGGAATATCAAAAGGTTTCGACATACTCGAGCTGTATCTGGAGTCGAACGTACCAACTTTTGGGTTTTCCTTTTAAAATTAAATTTGAGCTTTAGTATTAACAGAACCAATACGAATGTGTGGAAGAATTAATTAGAAATTTTCTGTCTTTTTTCTAAACATTCGAGTTAAATTAACAACAAACAAAAAAATCTGTTTCATAGGCTGCGGAAATTATTTTTTAAGAATAAAGTTTTAAAGTTAAGAAAGTCAAGAAATTATTTGTTAAGAATAAAGTTTTTGCTAAAAATAAAGAACAACTTTGTGGGCAAAGAGAACTAGTGTACTTTTTATTTCAATGATTTTTAGTATATCTAAATAACGTGTGACTCATTTATTTCGTTAGTGTGAATATATTCAAGAAGAACTGCATAATTAAAATACGATATTTAAAATACAGTGCACATTGCATGCTTTAGTGATGACAATAGGACTATATGTATATATATATATATATATATATATATATATATAACTTTAATTTGGATACCGATCCTAAAATATGATAGTTTTAAAATAATTGATTTTTCTGAAACTTACCGTAAAATTACATGAATATTTATTTTTAGGCTAATTGCAGTGTGTAGAGTTCATTTATACTGTCAGAAATGGATACTGCTATTGAAAAAAAAATGAAAATAGGGTTCATTTTACTATGTATATTGTTCATTTTAATACCTTTATGTTCATCATTTAAAAGTAGACTTTATTTTCTTCATTAGGAACTTTCTTTTACGATATTTTTTCCAGAGTTAGTAAGGAATGTTTATTTTTTTTTTCTTCAAGAATGCTTCAGTAAAATTGTAATACATTTAATAATTAAAATTTTACTTTTTTTACTTTTAAAATAAAATAAGAAATATGCATGAAGTTACGTGAAAATAGAGAAATAATTTGATGTACATGCATGATCTGAAAAGATCTAAAATTTGAAAAAAAAAAAAAAAAAAAAAACTATAACACAAAGTGTTTCAAAAAATTTTTATACGGCCCCCATAGGATAAAAATTCCAATTAGGAAAACTTTCCTTATTCAGTTCTGAATAAGACACAAAAAGTTGCATCTTCATATCTTCAAAACTCGCAAAGTTAAAGCTAATTAAAAAATTCATCAGGTTTTAAGGGATTAGACACAAATTGAAATGTGCGCAATTCAAAAAACAATTTTACTTTAATAGTTCTAGGAAACGCGTAAAAAGTCTATTTTTTGAATTGGAATTTTGATTTTTTTTCTATTTTTGTGATGGTTAGCCTTTTAATATTTTAAGAAAATCACATCCTAAAATTTCTCATACAATTTATAAAAGTTTCATGAGGTTAGTACTGGTTTAAATGGGATAGTTAAAAATCGATATAATTTGCAATATTATTTATTGGATTTCAATTTCTTTGAATTTAATTAAAGATGAAAATCAGATTTTAGTTTTTTTCCAGGGTTTTTGTTTTTAATATTAATTTTAAAACTGTTAAAAATATTTATTGAAAAAAATAATGTAACTGAAAAAAAAAAAAATATTTTCAAAAGTATTTTTTTTTTTTTTTAATTTGCCAAAACAAAACTAATGTAAAAAAATTAAAAAATGACGTGTTTCAAGTTCTTTTTTTCTTTAAAAATTCTTAACATTTAATAATTTAAAGCCAAGAAATAGTGGGGAAAAATTTCATTATACAGGAAAAATAAGTGTACTGTTTAACCTTTACGCAGGGGCTCTCCTCAGTGCCTACCTGAGAATACATGTAACCCCGGACAGATGCTGTCACAGCCCCTCCGTAAAGGTTAAATGTCCATCAGTTATTTAAAAGAATGTTTTTTTTAAATGCAGATTGTCTCTTTTTTTAAATTTAGCTCTGAGAACTTCAGGCTTTTTATCATCCTGGAGAGGATGTTAAAATATCTGTACTCTGGACTCAGGCCGGTCCAGGACGGAGACGTTACTTTTTTTCTGAAGTCTCGTCATGCCTGTCCTAACGTACTTTTCATAAAGGAGGGCGCTGCTTCCTTCTTCCTATGTGTAAACTGGACGAAACTTTCAATCCCGGTATTGACAAAAATCGTATTAACCCTGCTGTTCTGTTCGCTTTTACTATACGTATGTAGTGTTCGGGTCAATGTGACCCGATTTAGTATATTGCCATTTCCAGCAGTAAATGAAAATAACTGTTTTAGAAATAATTAAAAAAATAGTAAAATAAGCTTAAATTAATATCAAATGATACAAAACACCAGTAAAATAACTTAAAAATATTTGAATACTTACTTTTATTTACAATTTGGCAAAAATAGCTTACGTGAAATTTGCAAGTGTGTTTTTTGCAATTGTAACATAATATATTAGTTTTGTTGTCGTTGGTGGATGGGCAGAACTTGCATCTGGCACGTTTAGTACACAATGAAGTGTTCTCATCTGATTTCGAGGGTACGTTTGCACTTTTACTACGCATTCTCTTCACTATTTTGACTGAATCTTCGCTTCTGGGAAGATGCTGTCTTACTTCAATATGTGGAAAAATTAGAGATTTCCCCAATTCTTCTAAAAAGAGCCTTCGTTTGGTTCATTTATTTTCATTCCATTTGCATTTTATTGAAATCCACAGAATAAATGCATTGTAAGCAGATGTATCAAGCATATTATAGAATACTATCATAGGCCAGCAATTTGTTTTTGTCTTACAAGTCCATGTACTCAAAAGTTGATCAAGACTATCCGCCGCCCCTTTAGTTGCATTATAATCTAATATCATTTGTGGTTTTTTGTCAGGTCTGTCGTAACTTCATTTTCATGATGGAAAGTGCTCATAAGAATAACATTTTTGTTCTTTTTAGGGATGTAGTTTACAACTGTTGTATCTTCTGTAAAATAAAATGATGAGCTGAGCACTTCTTTGTTTAGAATTTTCTCAGGAAGTTCGGGCTTTTTTTTTTCTAATGGTGCCAAGCATAGTCATTTTCGTTTTAGAAGAAGTTTTTCCAAGTTATAGGATGGGAAAAATTTATCAGATGTAACATTGTGCCCCGAATACCTATAAATAAGGTCACTACCCGTACACCCTGAGTTTTCTCTAGCTTTGATCCTTGATTTTTTCCAGTATAAATTTGTGCATTCAGTACATACGAAGTTTTGCTATCACATAAAGTCCACATTTTTATCCGTTACTTGGAGGGTTTACTAGGTATATATTGTTTGAAAGGGCATCGTCCACGAAATCCTACTAATTGTTCATCTACAGTAACATTTTTACTTGGATTATACAATTTAAATTGAATTTCTATCCAGTTTTCCCAAATATCTCGAATAGCAGCTAATTTATCTACAGACCTTCTTTCTTGTCTGGTAGATTTATTGTCAAAATGAATAACTCTCGATATCACATGAAAGGTTTCGAGGGAGATTGTAGCACGAAATATATTTCTTTCTGCTTCTTGATTCCACAAACTTTTTGTTGATTCTCCATATGATTTGTACACACCAGCTAATAATAATAATCCGATGTATGCTTGAAAAGTTTCAGCACTAATATCTTTCCACTCTTTTTCATACACTTTTCTTCCTTCTATATTAGTCATTTTTATGATTTCGTTCTCGATTCTAGAATTGAATACCGTCGCAAATGCGCTTTTTATGTCAGTTATCCTTGTCGTTGCATATCTTGTGACACCTGGAGTAGTTTTTATAATATTAGCAGACGTAAATCGACCAGAATGAAGAAGGGGAATCAATTTCCATACTATTTCAGGATTCTTAGACTGAATACTCTGTATTTTGTACGTCTTTTGAATATCAATATCAAAATCGTTGTCAGAACTTTCACTTTCAATTTCCTCACTTGTATGATTTTCATACTCAGACGCATTTTCCTCTTCGCTGTCAGAGGCTTCCAATAATTTAGCAATATCAGCGTCGCTCAAATTTCTACGATTCGCCATTTTTTCACTAATACTCAGAGATACAACTGTTCTTCAGATTATTAGAAATTGAAATACAGCAAGAAAAAGAAACGCTACTAACAGGTGCATTTTTTCCCTTCCGTCAATGATATCAACAATTGACTTTGCTCTCCCGTCACGTGATCTAACACCTGTGCCAACAAAACAGATTTCGAAATAGATACGTTGCAGTAATTATATTTATTGAATGATCGCAAACAAAATTATAAGTGCATGATGAAATTATTTTTTAACTCGGGTCAATATGACCCGAACAGTACATTAGGACTAAGTTAAAAAATATCTCTTGGAAATATAAATAAACGTAAATAATTCTAGAAATATATAGTTATATTACTAATGAACAAAGTCAAAAAGTTTCATGGAAATATCTCTGCGCTATTTTTTTTTATAAGTGAAAAAAAAAATTTCGGGTCAAATAGACCCGAACAGAACAGCAGGGTTAAAATCACTGTCTCTGTCTGACTTAATACGTGCATAAAATAAATAAAATTCGGCTCAATCGAAATTTTTACGAAAAACACATAGATTTTAAAATCATTATTTTACAAAAAAAATCTTTAAAATTAATTTTTTTAAAGAATAGTGTATTAAAAGGCTAAAAAATGAAATACAATAAAACCAGACAAAAAAAAAATCTTCCTATGATGGAATTTTGTCTTAAACAGAAAATATTTTGATCCTTGCAAAATAAATACAATATCACCTGAGGAAAATTAAACTTCAATTACACTTCCTAGGGTGGGCATCTGTCTATAACATATTGTTTCTTTCCTATGTGATTTCGTCTTAAAAGGTTTTACTGTATAACATTTTTCAAAGTCTCCAACGCATGGGATATGGATTAAATATATATAAATGGAACATTTACATATAGAGATTCATTGATAAAATATATATGTTACAGTTTTTGGCGCTTCTTTAACAGCAAAAAGTATAAATATAAAAAACGAAATGCTATAAAATGAATTTTTGGTCAGAACTCCTCCATACAAAACATTTTTTTCCCACACCGAAGTAAAAAACTATGTAGAAATTTGCGGCTATAATTTAAACTATTTTCTAGACCGGTCCGGGTTATGATTTTAACTTTTTTCAGGCCGGGCCGAACTTTTCCTCCTATGGGTCGGTTTGGGACCTGAATTAGATATTTCTATCCATGGAGACCTCCAATGCAGACTACCAACATATTTTAAAAATTAATATAGATTTAATTCAATACGATTGATTGTTAAGTCCAAATGAGAGGCACCGTCTAAAATCGACATTTAATAATGGATAATTTATGGACGATCCCTCACTTGCTTTGAAAATAAGCGAAAAACTTTTCGTTTACAGCCATGGTAAAGTGGTGTAAGTCATGAATTTTTTAGAATTTCAGATTTTAATATCTCTGCTTGGTTTTCAGGTATTTAGATGAAATTTTTTTGTTCAATTCAGGAATGGGTGAGGAATAATTTATTGATTATGAATTTTGCCCTACGGGAGCCGTATAAAAATTTCATTTTCGTATTTTTTCAAATATACCCCCCTCCCCATGGAGTTGCAACTTATCTTATCAGAAATTTCACTCTTTTTTATGAATTTTTGCAAGTGGAAGTATGGGTCTAGGGGCAATATTTAAGCTGATAGCCTATTGTTCTGATATTTATGACTCACTCTGTATATGCTAATAAATAAACACAGACTCACTGACAGGCATTTTTCTAAAAAACCTTGTATGTCCATACTGACCAAATAGGCACGTTTTTACAGCATTAAACATCTGGGAGGTTTTGTGAACGTTAATGGAAGGCTGCAAAACGTCCACTTTTTAAAAAATGACATGAAAAGCTATAAACTGTGCATTTTACACTGCAAAGAGCATGAAAGTAAAATTATCAACCAATTTTTGGCAATCTTCCAAAAGTGAAATCCTCGTTTCAACGACACAAAAATAACTTTTAGATAGACTTTGAGATCAAAAGTTCTTTGTTGTCAATAAATTAATATAAACTAAATAACCGAATAAAAAATAACCAAATTAAATATTTGAAGGTTTATTCTCATTTTTTAAAAAATTGCAGAGTTAAATGTTGATTTCTTTTTGTTCCTTTTCTCGTACATTTGGGTATAAATATATTTACGAAGAATACTCCAAATCCTTAAAAACTAAAGATTTATTCAAAAGAAAAATAAGCTCAATCTACAGCACGCAATCCTCTCGCTTCAAATTCTAGTTCAAAATCTGTATATAAATTTATTTTTCTCTGTTTTGATACGTTTATCCTCCGCACAAAATATTTTCGGATTACTTATGTCTGGGACTTTTACAAAAATAATATATATGCAAAGAAATATTAGCAAAACAGCATCAGAAACAAAAAAAATGTCTTTCATGATGCGTAAAATTTCAAATATTTTCTTTCATACCGGATTTATTAATTGCGTTTATCATGGAAAGTACAATTATTCGTCGAATCACAAGAATGAAGTAAAATAATGTAATTAGAGAATCTTTTAAAATGATAAAAATATTATGATGTATCCGTTCACTAAGCTGTAGGTTTTACTGAAGTAGAACCATTTTTTAAATTAATATAATTCTACAAATACACTACATGGCCATTTATGAGCGTCGACTTGCGATTTTAGACATTTTGTTAAATATCTAGAAAAATACATGAAGAATTATCCCGAAGCTCTTAGTGTATAAATATAACAGTACAAGTCATACATTTAAGTGAAGATTGCATTTTGCTGCATGTTAACATGCATAACATGCATAAATATTAACATGCATAAAATAGAAGAAAGTTTTTCGATTGCAACATCTGACTAGTTATAATACACTATCTGGTCATTGATGACCGTCCACTTGCGATTTTTGACAAATTGTTAAATATCTAGAAAAATACATAAGGAATTATCCCGAAACAGCGTATAAATACAAGTCATGCATTTCCAGGATGATTTTTTCCTGAAACTCCATAGAGGACCATCAACAAATTTAAAAATAACGAATATCTCTTGGATAATCCTGTCAAAAGTAATGTAGCAAAAGCGCCCAAACTCTAGATTATGATTAAGTGGCTTATTGTAAAAACGTGTGTTCATTTTTATGCGAATAGCATGTATACTCGTAGAGAAATTAAGGTTTTTATAAAAATGGTCCCAAATTTTACCAAGTCTTTTGCTTATAATGTGTTTGAGTTCTTAATATAAAGTAACAATCTTTTCTGAAAATATGGCAAATAATATGGCACTCAATACCCTGTAATTAGAATTTAAAAATAATAAAAATTGCATGAAAAATGAGTAGGTTTACTAAATATTTTTTCACTGTGCATGCGTCAATGATATTAAAATTTCATTTTCATATTATGTTAGCTAAATATATAGAGCAAGTTTTGTAGAAGTCGCGAAATCATAGCTTGAAAAGGCAATAGAATAAGTTGAAAATCCGTTATACCCAATATGAAGCAAAAACAAGAAGGGTTGTATCCATATATTCATTGATTAGTGTCCCTATAGAATACACAATATTGGACGTACTACTAAATTTGGATAAAATCGCTCTTGCTTTTGCTTCATTTTGTGAAAAAAGGAATTTCAACTTATTCTATTGACGATTATTTTCAGAATTTTCAAGCTATGATTTCACGACTTTCACAATCATTTCTCTATCCATTTAGCTAACATAATATGCCAATGAAATTTTGATATCATTGACGCATGCACAGTGAAAAATTCTTTCGTGAACCTACTCATTTTTCATACATTTTTTATTATTTTTAAGACTAATTACAGGGTTTTGTGTGAAATGTTATTTGTGATATTTTCAGAAAAGGATGTAATTTTATATTAAGAACAAATTATAAGCAAAAAACTTAACAAAATTTGGAACCATTTTTATAAAAACCTTAATTTCTCTACGAGTATATATGCTACTTGAATAAAAAATGAACACACTTTATTACAATAAGCCACTTAATCATAATTTAGAGTTTGAGCGCTTTTGCTACATTAGTTTTGACAGGATTATTCAAAAGATATATTTTTTTAATTTGTTGACGGTTCCCTATGAAGTTTCGGGAAAAAATCTTCACGGAAATGTATGACTTGTACTATTATATTTATACACAAACAGTATAAGGATAATTCCTCATGTATTTTTCTAGATATTTAACAAAATGTCTAAAATCGGAAGTGGACGCTCATCAATGGCCATGTAGTGTATAATGCAGTTTTAACATAAGATGTTATAATTAATACTTCCAAGGTTAAAACTACAAACCTTAATTAAAATTTTTGTATCAAATTAAAAAATTATGTTTCATTAGACTTTTAGAAAAAATTGCAGAGGAAACATTATAATTTTGCTCTTTTGTTTGGCAATCAGTTGTTGAAAAGAAAGACAATGCATGTGACAATCATTATTAATGGAACAATTTCGAACACTTCTTGGAATAATTTAATGAAACTTATTAGCTTTAAAAGATAAATAAAAAACTTACGTAAACAATTTAGAAAATGCTAATGCATTGGAAAACACCAGAACCAAATATAAGCATGTCCATAGTCGGTTAAGCATGTCCATAGCCTTTAAAAACATGTTACTTTTTAGCTTAAATTTAATTAAAACTGAATCACACTTAAAACTACCAAAATCACACTTCCAGAAATTGCTATCCACAAATGCCGATGTGTCGATTTCTTTGTGTGGCCTTATGTATCACTTTATATTTTATAACTAGAAACATATCTTACACGCAGAGGACCAACTTTGGTAACGACAAATTTTAATTATTTCATTAGATATTGTCGGGTAGAGACTTCTTACACTTAGTTACAATGGATTTCATACAATGTTCCTTAGTTCTTCAGAAACAGGTAGGGTCGAATATTATAATACACTGTAAACACTTTACTTGAAAAGAAGGATAACGTTAATCATAGCTCATTTGATACGATGTTTGCTCGTTATCTCCAGGGTTCGATACCGTCATGCGCTGCATTTATTTTTCTCATATTTTATTAATATACTGGTACTTATAATTTAATATTATCAAATACAAATCTTAACAGAATTCTTTAATTAGAATGTTAATATATTTAAACTTTAATTTAGCATTTTTTATTTTTAAACCCTCATTTCTCATCATTTAAAAAGATTTTTTTAAGTGGATCCATTACTGAATAATAAAAAATCCAAACTCCTTACAAAATCTGTTGTGGTGTCCTCTAGTTATGATAAAATAAAGCATATTTAAATAATATAGAAATAAAAAGCGGAAAGAAGATAATACAAAGTGTAGGGATACATATTTCAAATCTTTGATATGCAAAAATTAGATTTTATTTTAATCTATATTCTATTTTTTAATATAATTATATTTGTTTGTTTAAAAACAGAATCATATTTTTTTATTGACTTCTTTTGTTAATGCAATACACAAATGATATTTCTTTAAAATCACAAATTGACACAATTTTTCTATGTCATAGCATCGATAAAGAATATATGAAATACATTTTGTAATTGAAAAAAAATATCATGTTGGATTTGATTGTTATCTATTTAGTTAAAAATGAAAAAATAAATATTAAAATTATAATTGATAAACAATATGATTTATAATCGACAATGAGATTGTTAAATAGTAATTTTAAGTATGTTTATAAAAAAATTTCGTGGGACAACATCTTTAAAGACTTAGCTGTGGTGAATATTATCTGACCGTGCAAGTTAATATTTAAATTGTCTTATAATATTTGATCCCCCCTCCTAGCTTATCAAGAGTTAAAAGCTTTGTATAAATCCGTTTAATCTGATACTAAGAGGACCCCTACCCTACAAGATATAATAGTCAAAATCTGTGATTGCTAATATTAATAGGTTCGTTGATTGTTTAAAGTAGTTCAGCGTAAAAATGCATAAATCATTGATCGATGAAAAACATCTTTATCCTTTTAACCCTTTGGGGTCTGGTGTACTATTTATAGTACATGTCTTTTAATGGAGTATTATTTTGTTTTAAGAAATACGTTTACTATTATTTGCATTAAGTAATGTTAATATATGTCTATGCATTTACTATATGACTTCATTTACGTTTAGGTATTTAGTAAAAATAATAAATATTATGATTTGTTTAATTCTCTTTGCGCCGTTTGCGATTCTTTTATTTTAAACATATATTTCACCGTTTGTTTAAAATTGTTTGTTTAAAATTAAAACCACCATTTAAATTTAAATTAAGAGTTACTTTTCTGAAAGAATCATATGTAATAAAGCACAAAAAGTATTAGAAATTTGTACTATCAGTTAAATCTTGTTGTAATGCAATATTTTCTAAACAGCTCCAATTTTTTTTCTTTAGCCTATTGTCATATGAATATGAACTGAATAGTACGCAAAGTAACGACATTCGTAATCTTTCAGACAATGAAATATTCGTTAAACACTAATTAATCTGTTTGTATTGCTAATGTTCATGTTTTTAACATAAAAGTATTTTTTTCTAAAAATTGAAAAATAATTTGGATCCGAAAGGGTTAAGGTACCTCCCTCCTTAAGAGCGTATATCCCTCGTGTTGATAATTGACCGTCATAAACACAACCAACATACATTTTAAAGTGGCAGAGCACATTCTTTACAGAATGTTTTAATTATTGATTGACACTGGAATTTATGAACAAATTTATTTGTAAATATGAAAAATCTATTTTTTGTAAATATTATAAACAGAAAACTTTTATACCAATATTCTGTTGTCATTGTTGCAATTGGGTATTCCATGTACTGGGACATTGATACATAAAGATACATTTTTTTAACCATTCTCAGTTATAATTACAAATTCTTTTATATAACTCTATATATGTATTGGATTATTTATATACACAACATAATCAGAAAAATATAGTTAAACTTAAAAATTCATACCACAATTAAAAATGCACTTCTGAGATTAGCTCTAACATACAGTATTTCGGGTACAATTTGATATTCGAAATCTTTTGTGTGTTCTTGTATATACTACACACTTTCTGTTATATCTGAAGTAACTTCCAGTAAACCTCAGTAACGCGTATAAATTTCATTATTTGGGAAATAGTTTAATATAATTGAGATACGACGCAAATAATATTTCGTTTTGTACCATAATGTAATGGAATCATTCATTTGTACTACTTCGTAAATGAATGATAATAATTCTTTGTAAATCAGATAGTCTTTGTTATCAAATAGCCTACAGAATATATATTTTAATGTCCTTTATAGATTCCTATTAACTTCATTATGTTGGAAGTATTGTTGCATTATTAAAATGCACGACAAACTGAAGACAAACACACTTACCAAACTATATTAGATTATTAATGCCTTAAATTTATTTATTAATATCACCTACAATTTGATATTTAGCTAAAATTTGCTGAAAAAGAGTAAACATTATATCAAACTTTAAAAATGTTAGTGTTAATCCATGACACTCATATATTTTTATTCTTCAATAATTTTTGAGAAAAATATGTTTTTAGATTGTAAAATATTTAATGGAAGTCTATATCTGGAAGGCTTCATTTACAATCAAAACAGCAATCCATTCCGTCATGTAGTTCTTCAATTGTTCTAAACAGCATACACGCATCATAATATAGTTTACTAAGATTCAAATTTAATTTAACGTTTCAAATTCCAAAAAATATACTCGCATCATAATGTGGTTTACTAAGATTCAAATTTAATTTAACATTTCAAATTCCAAATTTCTAAATTGCATAACTCGTTTGCTTTTTAAGCAAAGGATCACCAGTGTTACTTTCAGGAAATGATAATGTTACATGAAGCAACCAAGATCTCAAAATTAGATATTAATAGTGAAAGATTTAAAGTTTTCAAAAATCCCACGTAAACGGTAACAAAAATGCTGCATTCAAGAAATTCGACACTCAGCAACACAAAATTTTCTGACATATTTTCAGACTCATTTAAAAAATAAAACGTAAAACTTCATAAAGGAATTTTCGACGAGACTTATAAACGACATGTGTTTTATTTTTCGTTTAATTAATTAAAACTTATTACGACCATATACTCACGGCAATAATTTTTCGATTCCAACACTATGGATTCAGAAAATTCGGTTCAAAATGTCCACTTTCTTGGCATTTTTAAAGATACATTCTGTTGTCATCAAAAAGTTGAGTAATATCCCACATTGTGCAGTTTCTGAATACGAGAACGTATCAATTGGATGCATTTAAGAAAAAAAAATCAGTAAGTAAGGAGTTTGTATTTGACTGTACCTTTAAAGTTGCTCTCATATTCACTGCTCAGCAAATGCGAAATTTTTAGACATAATGAAAAAAAAAAACAAATTAAAAAAAAAAAGATATAAAATTGAAACACTTGATTATGGAAGCAATTTGGTATCGAAAATATTTTTTTTTTTCCATTTTTAATAAATAAATTACATATCGAGTTCTAAGCATTTTTAACAACGGGATACGACATTTTTCTTCCTCGATTGACTGATTTTCAGTAGGAAAATTCTATTCAATACACCCATTTTAACAGTATTTTCCGAAAGATATATTTTGATTTTAAATTAAGTTTTGTGAGTTATAATATAAAAAATCTGTTTTTTTTTTTTTTTTCTTTTTTTAGCGTTAAGAGATTACGAAAACAATTTATAAATTAAACTGGCAACTATATGAGATTTTTTTCCTAAATGGACTTCAAAGCTATAAGCAATACGATTATACTTAAAAAATGATCCGACAAATCCTTGCACATCTTAGAAATGAATGTATTTAAATAATTGTACATAAATTAGACCTAATTTTTTTTAACTAATAATTATTAATTTCATTTTTTAATTATATTAAAAATAAAGCTATTGAGTTCAAAAATCTACAACGCCGCAAAAATATCCCTTTTAACATAAATAAACATGATTGGAAAGTTGAAACACAATAATAAACATGTCTTCTCGCAAAGAAACCATTTCTTCAACTGACGCTGGTAGCCGCTGTATATGACTTAAGCTTCTGAAATTCACATATATCGATACGTCAGTTAGTCAGCTACTACAAAACATGCGTTTTAAAATAATAACTTTAAATTGTAAATTCCTAATTTTTGGCTTGGTTTTTGGGAAACATACTGTACTGTGCGCCATTGAAATTCGACTTGGGGAATAAAAGGAAGAGAATATTTCTTCGATTCTGTGTAACGAAAAATTTAACTATGCTATTAAGAACCGAACTATTTCTAGAAATGTAGCGTAGTTTATTCATATTAAAATAAATCAATGATCACATTGAAATTCATGACATCTTTATTATTGTGATTAATTACATCTTTTGTCCTCACCATAATACTTAACTGAAAATAAGTCTTTTAGTTTATTTTTCTGTACTGTATTGTCTGTTTCCACACAATATTATAGTTCGTTGAAAAAAAAAACAGCTAAGGTTATGCAAAAGAGTATTAAAAAAATAACAAAATAGTATATTTTTTACAATTTACACTTTTTTTAAACATATACTTTATCTTTGTCAAAACATCTCAACGGTATAAATTCCGTCTGGGACAAGTTACTCTGAATTAATATCAGCACTAAAAATAGTTCACCATGTATGCATTTCCTGACAATTTCTCCTATTTTATTGATTTATTTTTAAATTTGTCCTTCTATTATTTTCCTTTCCTAGAAACATCTACATTCAATTCAACGAAATGAAATGTTGGAAAATAGAAAGTAGAAAATGTAATATAAGACATGTTTTTCAAATACGCTAAAAAACAAAACCATCTGGAAACCATTTGGAATCAAATAATTCCAAACTTTTAAATTCATAAAAAAATAAGTTTTTCTTACTTAAAGAAGCATGTAATAAAAAACAGTGAAAACAATTTTAAACAATTGTTTATTTTCGTATGGAGTTTAGTTTATTGTTGGTAACGGTCATTTTGACCGCTACTATATGAATATATTTTGGTTCAAACCGTAACTTTCATTATAAAAGAAGTTTAAAAGAGGGAAAAAATAAAAATTAAATGTTAAATAAAAAAGTCAAGTTATTTTATTATAGGCCAGTCAAATTGTCATAAATAGATGGAAAAATTCTGCTGGAAGATTTTATGTTTTTAAACTGTTTATGGCGATGCTATTAACAAGAATTAAGGGTTTTCCAACAAAATATCTCGAGGCTAAACTTTGTGGAGCTAAAAAAATTAATTAAAAGACCACAAAATTTTCGCACTTTTTTTCAATTTTTTGCCAATAACTCAAAAAATATAAAATTTTTGCGTACTATACTCGGTTACGAAAAGAAAGAGTATTAAATTCTCTACAAAGTTAATCTGAAAATAGTTTTTCTAAAGCCATTATTAAGCGCGCTACAGCTTTCTGAATGCAACTCTTTTTTTTCTAACTTTGCGAAAAAATTGCAAAGACGAAAATTTGACACAATTTTTATTATTTAATCCTCTTTAATGTAATGTTAAATTATAGGTATTTGCATGATAACAATCATGATGAATTACAACGGTAACATTCTAAAAAATTAAGAATATTCTAACTTTCTTTGTATCTAGAGCTTTAGAGGAGAACATTAATATGAGGTATTTAACTGATTGTAAGTAAAAAATACTTATGGTGACATTTTTATATCCTCTCCTCCTGGATAAATAATGTTGTTAACATATTCGTAGTTGATCCTATTATATATTTTACAAATTGTCGAGCATGTTAATCTTAAGTTCTGAAAAGAACATGCTTTGCTGCACCTTTTTTTACAGCTACATGACACAGTATGGAGCAAGGATTCAGGTGCCGGGTTTTGGCCATTTGAACGTGCTGAAAGAGATCGTCCGACCTGTGATCCTACGGCCATTCTTCAGGAGGGATGTTGTTTCTTAGCTTAGCTTGTACGTGATGATAACATCGGAAAAAATGATGCTGCACAGCCTCTTCTGTTGGTGGTAGTCTTGCAAGATGAACTTTGCTTTTTGTGGCAGATTTAGCAAATAGCTGAAACCTTAAAGTGTTCAATTTCTGTGTGCTATCTATGCATCCACTGTATAGTGCAACATGGAATTTTTCTCCAACTTTGATAATTTCTTGACGGTAGAACCTAATTTATTGAACACGCAGGCTATTTCTCTAAGCTGATCATGATTTTTCAAAGTGTTTCAAAACCTTTGGATTTCTTTGCCCCAAAACAGCGGATGTTGTATCGCATCCGCTGATTGCATGAGTGAAAAGAACATTGTTGTGATTGTATTTAAACTACATGGTTGAAACACATTTGGTTTCGATGTTACCTCTTCCTGGCTTTTGGAAAAATAGATTTTTGTGCTGATAGCTTAAGCTCGTCATGATTACGAGAAGGTCAATATCTTCTCCGACAATTACGACGTTTTCAAAAGATTCGGCTCTTGAAATTGCTGAGATAACTATCATGACATCAGCTTCTTCTTTTGCCTTCTGAACTTGAATTCTATTATTTTGAAATTCTTATTTTGAAATTTTTAATTTTTTTAAGCAATGAAATGAAGAAGCTCTTGTTTATGTCATCGGCTTCGTCAACGGATGGAAAGAGCCAACAAACTCTTTTCACAAACTTGTTACAGATTGATCTAGTTTTACATGACAAAATCTATCATACCATGCATCTGGTTCACATGTCAGTCAGGTTCGCATCTGCTAATCAGGTTCGTGCTGATAGCGTTCAATTACTTTATGGGACCATTCATCCCCACGTTTTTCTGCAGTTTTCAAAAATATAATTTTCGCTTCTAACTTCATTACTATGTGAATCAAATTTCTCTTTGCGTAGAGCTTTTTTTATTGTTTTTCGTTGAAGTCACCAGGATTACCTTTTTCACATAAGAAGCAGTTATCTTGAAACTTGAAAAAAGTGCTCAATCTGAGGGAAAAACTATAGTCTGTGTAGGATCCGCACACCGACGAGCATATGCTGCTATCATTCTCTCCTTCGCATATTTTTTCGGCAATCATCCTGCATTCTAACTTCCTTGTTACTTTCCAAAAAACTGATGAATATTACTTTGACGCTGAACGCTATGTTAAAAGAGCTTGGCAAGACCTTTCTGGCTCACAATGCGAGTATCACTATTTGAAGTCGTTTGGCAAATGAAACACAATTTTGGGTCGAGCTCACTCATTTTTCATTAGTGCATGAGAAGAGATACTTGAAATTTAATAGCAGCATATTAGAAGAGTATGTCTTTATAAAAAGAACACTTGCATCTAAATGAAAACGGCTCGAAAAAGTCGCGTGGCCGCAATCTTCCACTGCATTTCCCTTTTTTTATCCTTGGCCCTCCCTCCCTTTTTAACAGTTTTTCTTATAGGGTTTCTAGAATTTGTGCTTCTTCTGCCTTCCTTTCCTAAAATTTTCATTTCTCATCCTTCAATAGGTGTATTTAATTTTCATTGTTAGTGATAAAAAAAAGTTTTTTGGGATGGGAGGCAAAAAATAGTTCACTTTTGTAGAGTTAAAAAAAGTGACATTTAAAAAAAAATCATAGCGCGCTTAGTAATGGGTTTAGAAAAACGTTTTTACAACAAAATTTATAGAGAATTTAATGCTCTTTCTTTTTGTAATTAAGTATGTTAAGCAAAAAATTTATAAATTTTGAGTTTTTGCCAAAAAGCTGTAAAAAGTTCGAAAATTTTGTTGTTTTTTGGCTCGACAAAATTTAGCCTCGAGATATTTTGTTGGAAAACCATTAATTCTTGTTACTAGCATCCCCATAAACATTTTAAAAACATAAAATATTTTAGCAGAATTTTTGCACCTATCGGCCCTTTTTTTGCGACAATTTGACTGGCCTATTAGGCCAGTAATAAATAAAGTTATTAATAAATATAATAAGCTACATTAATTTATTTTTCAATTTTCTAGTTTGAAACATGTTTATAAAACTTCACTAAATGTTCCGGCATGTTTAATATGGCATGTTTAGTATTAATGCGATGTAAAAATGTATATTTGTCGTTTCAAAATAATGATCTAAGTTCCATTGGAATTTAATGCGGCCAAGATTGGTCTGAGTAGTTAAAAATAATAATGATTTTAAAAGAAAGGCATGCGATAAAAGTATATCTATTAAAAGTATTTAACATTTTTCAACTTTTAAAATTTTTAATTCTTTTCTGTTTCTAAGACGGTTTTATATATTACGGTGGGCAAGTGAAGATAATTTTTCCCCTACTTTTTTTCTTGCTTGCTTTGCATAGTTTTATTATAATTCTCAAATGATTATGGTTGTTTGTTACGAGATTATTAAGATTGATAGACAAAAGCAAATGTGTTTGATATATTATTTTTTCCATTAATATACACTTTTTTATAAATAGCGCAGTCTTTCACTAATCTACCCTTACAGTTAAAAAATGCAAAGTTATTACATTTTACATTTTGAGGAAAGAGAGAAAGTTATTAAACTCATTAGGTTCTAAGTCTCCCATTTTTTTAAACGTTTAATTATAATTTTTATGTGAAAGAGACATTTAATTATGTATAATTGCTATTATTAATAATATTATTTGGATTTTAAAAGTAGAGAATATGATGTAAACTTTTATTTTTACTTACGAGCAATTTATTTATTTATTTGTTGTTATTTATATTTATATTTTTATTTTAATTATTTTGAAATTTTTACATTTATGTGAAAGTTTGCAAATTTGAAAAAATTAACTTTTATTAGTAAATAAATAGAGAAAAAATATCTATGTATTAGTCTTGTTTTCTATGAAAATTAAATAGAAATAACATTGTTAATATCTACTTCAAACGGAAATCAAGTTAAAAGACTTAACGCTGATTTATATGCACTTAATTTGAAAGTTCCAAAAATGTGACACACTGTCTTCCCACTCGACTGTTAGCTCTAGTCTGGATTGTGATATTTCTGATGTTTGCAGCATCTCCCTTATACGGAATTCAATAAGAAAAAAACGCTTTATAGATATAAAGAAATGTTTTGTTTGACAAAATTTCAATTGATAAAGTGGATGTTTTACGAAATGTCAGAGTTTCACTGAGCCAAATTCCGGAACAATTCTTAATATTTTGAAAGTGGCTAAGTATTGATATAAAAGTTATTCTTTACACACGCAGATATTGTGCAAAAATGTAAATGAGTTTAAAACCCCATAAATTTATATAAGAAAAAGAAAAACTCTGAAAATAATATCCCCTTTGAATAAACTTATAAAACATTTGATTAAATACATTGGAAATTCAGAGCTCGGAAATAGTCCACAAAATGATTACAGTTCTTCTTAAGAAAAAGTATCATAGCAGATTTCTACAGAATAATTCGCACAATAATCACAATCCAAAGGGGTTTTATGTATAATTTTATGTACAAACTGTGTACAATCCATCATGATTTGCAAAGATGTGCAAAATTTTTCAAGCTGGGTAAAAATAAATTCATTTTTTGTGCATACTCCTGTCTATGATTTTAAACATATTAAATAAACATATATCTAATAACTAAATTTACACTGAATATAAAACTGAATATGAAACTGAATACATCAAAATTTCACAGTGCAGTTAAAAGACAATGCTAATCAATTTGTATCCACAAGTGCTAAGCATGAGTTACAGAATTTATAATATTAACTCTTAAAAGCACAACTCAAAAAAAAAACGTCATTTAAATACTATGAATATTTTTTTTTTGTTTAATTTTTATAAATTTATAAAAAAGCAAGGAAACATTTTGATAAAATTCAAACGGAATCAGTTAAAAAGTTTCTTCTTGTAATTAAAAAAAATCTCATGATTCAATCAGTAGGTTCAGAGTAAACAGTGAATACACAAAAAATATATATTCGTCGATTTTTGGAACTCTTCACTTTTTGAAAATTGGTTACTAAACATCACGTAATGTACTAAAATTTTATGAAATTTAAAAACGCTTACAGCATCTTAAAACACACTTCCAGGTATTTTCACTCTTAGAATTTACTGGCACTTCACATTCTACAGCATTGCTGTTCTCTAATGCACATAAATTTCATCACATTTGAAAAAATGTCAAAATTTTATAATACCAGGTGAACGATTTTTGTGTAAGTAACGGAATTATTTTATGTGTTCCTGTAAATAAATACATGCTAAACTGAGCTCCGTGTATAACAGGAATTTTGAGTCGGGGTCAGAAACTTGCAAGGCAATGATAAAAATTAGCCTGCTTTGTCAATGTAACATTTTAAGGTTCTCATTTACTAATTTCCTAATTTATGTTCCGTTAATTATTCTATACTTATTAATATGATAAATTTTCTTCTAATCATGTAAAAGAATATTATAAATGGATTTTTGCCATGAATGCGAAATAAAATTGTCGCCACTGTAAACGACCGCACTGACAGCTCGAAATCATGTGTTGATATAGAAATAAATATGTCTTGTTGTATATGTTGCTCAATTGCATGTTTTGCAGAAATCTTGTGATATGCATACATAATACTTCTTATATTGTACGTCAATACTGTATATAAATTTGATTGCGTTAAGAATATTGTAATTTCATAGGTTTGCTTTGCAAAGTTTTTTTCTTTCATAAACAACATGATGTAACGAATTTCTTTCGTGTGTCTCTATAAAATATGAAAATTATTCATTCCATTTCGACAGGCAAATGATCTACGATAATCTAACTATATTTACGCGATTAGGTTGTGGATAGAATGGCAGACAGCTGATCAAATCGTTTTTAAAATGCATTTAAACAACGCACATACGGCTATTTGAACATTCTAGGCGGCCAAAAGTCAATTTTTAAAGTATGGAAATTGTTAAAAAGAAAGATAACCTGAGTTAGAGAACAGTTTCGGGAACTATATCCAATCCCTTCCAACTTTTTCAAGCGCACGCTTCTCGTTCAACTTGAGTCGGAATTTGATTGTTTAACTTGTTGCTTAAGTCTGTTCTTGGCGTTCGTGTAAACACATTATCTTTTCAATGAAATATTTATAAGTTTATTTTGAAAGTTTTTCTGGTGGATCCTGATACAACAGATAGTAAAGCAAAACTCTAATATATGTTTTGTTGTTTTATCATTATTAAGTTTAGTTGTTATGCTTTGAAGTTACCCTCTTATTACAGTAAAATTATTTCTTAAATATTTTATTTAATCGAGTAACTGTTGTATTACCCAGTCAGATCCTGTTATAATTTCTGACTGAATCGAAAGTTTGAAGCCTTGGGTAGAGAAAAATCAAAGAAACTGCCTCGGAAAAGCGCGGATGTGTATTTCTTGGTGTTTTGAACTTTTTTTTTTTCCAAATTCAGAAAAAAATTGATTATCGTAAAAAACATTCTAAAAGAAAATATTTTTACTGTAGGTTCACAAGGTGATTTGAGATTAAAGATTGTAGCCCGTAAATATTTGTTTAATCGAATGCAAAGTTTTAATTTGTCTAATTTAGAAGATAAATTAATTTTTTTAAAAGATTAACTAATATTGCGTGAAGATTACACAGAAGACCAAATTGAGATCTTAAAACACAATTCCGCACACTTTAAATCACAAACTAAGCAGAGATATTTAAAAGCATATAAGAAGGAAGACGTATTTCTGAAATACAATTATTTTTTGCTAGAAAGAACATTTCAGATATCTGTCATATGTTCCCGTCCAATAAGATTTCGTTATGTCAAAGAAAATACTGATGTTGCAATGGAAAAATCTAACTTTATAAAAAATTTCGAGATGTCACTAAACACCAATGCGGTTAATTTAAATGAAAACTGGTTCTCAGCCATTTACGTCTTCATCATGACAATGACAGATGGCAAGATCTTCAACGATGCGACTTGCATAAAATACACAAGTCGATGCTGCATATGTGCAACTTCTAAGCATTTCAACAAATTTGCTATTCAAATACCCGTATGTGCAACGTTAGAAAAATGTTTGAGAGGTATGGTGACATCAGGATAAGATTCTTAGCGTTGTTATTACATTGAGGATTAATCTGGCTTTACAATGATCTAAAAAAATTAGTCAAAGGTAATATTATGCATTAGTAAATTTTTAATCATAACATTGAATGGAATGTGCTTTCATACATAAATTGATTAAAAAACAAAATTATATAAAATTTCTAGTTATATATGTATATACTGATAACAAGATAAGTAATAGTGAAAATTGAACCAAAATGTTTTTAACAGTGCAAAATCAAAAGTTAACAAAAATAAATATGCTTTGATTAATAAAATTTTAATAATAATTTTATTAATTAATAATTGTGAAATTTAAAATAAATGTAATCCAAAAGATACATATCATTATCTCGAAATTTACATACTAAAAAAATATGTCATTTTTTACAAACATGTAAGCATTTCTTCATACCAATTCGAACTTAAGAAAAGAGATGTCTAAATAATGAATTAAATAATTTTATGCAAAATAATAAAAACTGAAAAAGAAATATATTGTTATTATTTTTACAACATTGTATTTAATAATATTATTTAAATGAAATACAAAATTAATTATTTAGTCTTGCGAACTATAATTCGATAAATAATTATATTTTGAGAAATACACTATATAAAAAAAAAAACATTCTCCCATCTTTAATAAAACATTTTTTTAAGTCTTGTTTTTTTTTTAATCAGAATAGTTAAATTTAGCTTACACATCTTATTAGAAATGTTATAAAAGTAAATCACAAGCGATAAAATAAAAATCAGTGTTTATTTTAACTTTAAAATATTATAAAATTTTATCACCATGTACCTATTATTTCTTTTAAAAATTACAACCATATACATGTATATATATATATATATATATATATATATATATATATATATTATAGCAGCTTTAAATATATGGAACATTAGAAAGTTTTTAGTAAAATAAATGCTAATGTTTAATTTTGTAATGGATACCATTATATAAATTAAAAACCTTTCTGATCTGGAAAGCATTCGCTCCTTTTGTAAATGCATTCTCTAAGTAGATTTATTTTTCAAAGAACTGCTACTAAAATGGGTTAAAAATATCCGTATAATGTATATTCGAAGCGTTATTCGCGTTACATTTTTTTTCGATGTCTGAAAACTTTTTAATGTTATTATTTTAATAGAAATTCCGTTATTTTAATATTTTTTAGATACAAAATATTTTTCTTTTAAGCACACAGAAAACATTTCTTTTTTTATGTTTAAATATGAAATATTTTGAATCATTTTCTTTTAAGCAAATTATAATGTCAAAAATAAAATAAAATACATAAATAAAAACATTAAAAATGATTGTCATATATTTTACACATCGCACCCTCGCTTCGAAAGTAGCATAACTCAAAAAATTTCGTTTCACAATAACCCTTTTGGGTCTAGTGTACTATTAATTGTACATGTCTTTTAAAAGGGCATTATTTTGATTTAAAAAATGCTTTTGCTACTATTCATATGTAGTAATGTTAGTATATATTTATACATTTACCATATGATTCCTTTATAATTAGGTATTTTGAAATAATAATAATTATTGTTATATGCTGAAATCTCTTTGCGCCGTTTGCAATTCTTTTATTTTAAACATGTATTTCACTCTTTAAATTTAAAGTAAAAGTTCATTTCCTGAAAGAATCAAATGTAAAAAAGCGCAACAAACATTGTAAAGTTGTAGTATAAATTAAATCTTATTGTAATACAATATTTTCTAAACAAATGCTCTGTTTTTTTTTTGTTTTTTTTTTTTTTTTTGGGGGGGGGGTCAAAATATCCAAATTAAGTGAAACGCCATGAAATGAATAATTGACGCAAAGCAACCATTTACATAATTATTATATACAATTTTGAATAACGTGACACAAAATATAAATCAATTTATTAGAATAAATACCATTCAATGTGTAGTATATGGTTCAATTAAAATTATATATTTAACAACGAATAGAAAATTAAAAGTATTTTTTATATGTGTAAATACATTTTATCAAGCAAAAAATAATAATAATTTGAATTTTAAAACAAGCTTTTTAAAGCCACATAAAGGTGTCACTTAAATTTTATATCATACATTTTAAAACTCATATTACTTACCCATCATACGTAGTATAGGGTAAGTCTTGCAATCGTTTTGAAAATCTAAAAAAAAATTTTGACGGATTTACACGTTTTAGATAGTGGAGATTCCGAAAAACACATTTTTAGAAAAAAAAATTGCCGTCTGTCTGTCTGTCTGTCTGTCTGTAAACGCTCTATCTCCCGAACGAATTGAGATAGAGACTTGAAATTTTGTATGTAGTTAGTATGTAAGAATGGGACGAACCCTATTTAATATCAGCAACCTCGATTATCCGGAACTATTTTTTTCGGACTCTCGAAAACTTCGTTCTGATGAAAGGTATATAAAAATTTTCGAATTTTTTTGTTCTAAAGAATGGACGTAAAAGGCAATAAAATAACACACATTTTGCATATAAAACGAAGTCGATCGGATTATTAGTTGATGAGATATTTGTAATCCTGTTTTCCACATTCTTCGATTTTTCATGACCCTGTATTTCATTCAAATTTCAATTCAGAGGTATATTTTAATTGGAAATGAGACGCTTAATTCGATGCAGTTAATTGTTAGTTAATAGAGTTATTGTTTTTGGAGTTATAAGGATGTTTATTTTACGCAGTTCGGTAATACTTGAGTAGTTTGGCGTTTTATATAATTTGTCGATATCGGTAATCAGCAGTTCTTTTATAGAGCATTACTATGTATATTAACAATATTTAAATTTTGTTTATGAATTGCAATGCATTGTATAAATAGTTTTCATATGTTTTATTTTCATATACATATCCATGATGGGTAAGTGTTACGGTGGCCCCCAACGACTAGTTTTGAATTTGTGAGAGATATGTGTGAAAAAGAATCAATGAATGAAGTTTTATACATATTTCATGCTCAAGATAACTTTTGCACAAGCTATTATAAATAGAACATAATAAAGTGAAGAAATAAATAATACTAAAATGCATTTTTTAATTAATAGCATGGCGTCACTTAAAGTTTGATATCATTATTTTTAAAATTCATATTTAAAATTCTTAGAGTCATAGGATAAACAGCTACGTCAAAACTTTTAACCCGGTAAGGGTTTTTTGTATTGATATTATTTACCGGATATTTTATAAGCGTCGAAATAAATGAAATATTACTTTGAATAATTAATTACGGCATATTACGAAGATTAAATCTGTGATGTGTATATAAATCAACTTTGGTTTTAACATTCAACTTTTTTTTTTCTAGGTATATATGCCATATATATCGCACCTCTTTCTTGGAAAACAAACTTTCGTCATGATACATGACTAAAAGTAAAATAAAGATTCTTGGAAAATATATTAACTGTTATTAGCTATGTAATATGATACAGATTTTTTTTACTTATTTTGCATAATTAGCATGTTTATTAAATTGAAAAAAATGATTCCCTTAATATTCAAATACTTATTTTTATAGCTGAGATAAAACACGCAACTGTAAAATTCGTAAAAATCCTGTAAAAACTTTTTTTTTTCAAAAAATTGTGCGCTATGTATTTTATAAATGATACATGAGTTTCTGTTAGTAAATCATGAATTATTAATATTTAAAAATAGAAACAGAAGTAATTAACTTGTTTTATCATACTGATTCGACAACAATTCATAACATATAGTATTATAAAATAATTTATAGCAATTTTTATCCTATATTTTAAGTCTCAAATAATATAATTCAAATATTTCAAATATGTCTAACAGCAATAACTAGTAATGGAATTTTATCGATAAAATAAATGAATGAATTCATGGAGAAGTAATATCTGAGTATAAAAAATCGATTGTCTCCCGCGAATCCCAAACTTTTTAATAAACTCTTAAAAACCAGGTTTCGCGATAACTTGCTAGAAGGATACATTTGTTACTCAAGTGGAATATGGCATCATAAATCGGCTTGATGAAATTATTGATAACTTTGTACGCTTCAAAAATGAGCATGCATGATTGGAATTTTAGTGGCATGTTAACTTATGCTTGAGAGCATTTGCAAGATTGCACTTTTAATAATCAGAAACGAGACAAATTTTATGAAAAGCTTTCTTCATTTTAAAATGAAATATAATTATCTTTCCTACACTTAGATTGGAACATCATAAAAAATTATCAACTACAAGATATTTCTAATACTTAAATAATAATAACAATAAAAATATTAATAATAAAACCTAACTAAATTAAATAAATTTAATTATGCTTTGTCTTAATATTTACAGGTACATAGTTAGAAAATAGTAATATTTCATAATTTAGGAGCATATAATATTCTGTAAGTGAACGCAATAAAAAATATAAGAAAATTAAAGATGAAAAAAGAATGAAATGACATATATGATGATTGTGGACAAGAGCAAAGTCTGCAATATCGCAAGTCTTGTTCAACGTGTTGATCAGGTGGTCAGAAACAATGAGCGATGGTTTTCAGTCAATTCAGTACGCCTCCACACTATGTCAAGGGACAAAAAAAAAAAACTCAACTTCTTAAACAGTAAAAGTTGGATGTGTTCCGTAAATCCAACATATAATCCAGGCCTAACACTGTCTGATTTTTATCTCTTCAAAACCTAGTGGCATGGTTTGACAAATCACTCTTCATGAAAAATAATTTAAGTAAACATGCCGTGGAGGCGTATCTTTCTTTCCTGGCAGCTGAATTCTGTGAAGAAGGTATTGAGAAGCTTATGTCACGGTGTAAAAAATACGATTTTTTTTATGATTAGGTAGAAAAACAAGAAAGATTTGGCTGTACATTTATAAATAAATTATTATAATATGTAAATTTGTCTTTTTTCAAAGAATATTTTTGGCTTAAAAAATTACAGTGGCCGCACAATAACATTTTTCAAATTATCCATGATTTCGTAAAATGTTCCTTGTCATTAAAAATTTGAGAAACAAATATAGTTTTACGATTTAAGAAAGAACAAAAAAAATTCTTTTCTGCCAACAATTTTTTAAAAAGTTTTGGAGTTGTTCTTATAGTGTATTAAACAGATTTTAAAGATTGTAATACCAAGTTTTAGAATGCTATTTATTCTCAATTAACAATTTTCAGCTCCGTAATTGAATTTATACAAACAACAGTAGTAAAATTATAAAGATTTATTTTTAGAGGTACATTTATTTTGGAATAGTGGTAACTTTGAAAATGTAATGGTGTGTTTTCGTTCATGTTTTTTTAGTTATATTTTTATAGATTAAGGAATATTTGTCTTTTTTAATAGTGTACATTTTAATGAATATCATTTTTTTGAAGTGCATCAGAAGATTTCTACATTAATTGGCACTATCTTTCTAATATTCTTAATTTAATTTTTGCTTTTTAATTTAGGAAGACACCTACGAATGCATGTGATTTTATTTTTTGAAGACTGTCCCTTGTTTGATTTCTTTTCGCATTTATCTTTTTTTCAAATTTATCTTATGTTTACTTCATACGATTAAAGCTTCGAAATTAATTTTGAAGATAAATTATTAGTAACCTATGTATTTTTAATAGTAGAAATTGGTTTATAAAAGGACAGTGAGAAGACATATAGGTAGAGCGTCTTCCGTCAAGCTATTTTCTGCATGTATTTTTATGTATCCTTGTTGCAATCTGTTGTGCAATAATTAAAAATGAAATTTATGTTATATTATTTATACTGTGGAACTTTTTAAATTAGAAAAAATTTAAAACATGTGCAATTTCTGAATTTCTTGTCCAAACGTCTTTCTATTAATATTAGAAAGTAACATTTACCCATGGGCCGAAATACGATGTTAGTGTTAGATGTTAATATGAAGCGTTTTATATTTGATACAATTTCAATATTTACACTAATCCCAAACCAAATTTTATATCCATCATCAATTTATAAACATTATTACTAATCTATTCGCGTACATTTTCATACTATGATCTGCTGCTAGTTAGTGGTGGTAAATCATTTTTTTGTAAGATTGCATTTGCTATAAAGACTTAATAATAATAATAATAACACCCTTTTAGAATTATTTCAAGTAGGATTCATCTCTTGTGATTCATTTTTAAATAATGTAGAATGTTTTTGTCTTTAATAAATATGTTATATAAATTAAACATTAAAAAAATTTTTAATTTATTTTTTTTAGATTTTGTAACATGGTTTATTTTTTAATTTTGCAATTTAGTGCTAAATATTGAAACACAACTGTTAAGTTTTTTTTTAATGAAACAGAAAAAATTTCTTGAAAACAGCTATGATATAAAATTAAATTTGTGCAGATGTTTAACATCTGTAACATTCCACTTCGAGAACATTTCAATACATTTAAACAGTTTTGCCACTAGAAAACGGAAATTTCCCAAGAGATAAGTTCAGATAACTCAAAAGTACATTTCGTTCCTGCGTAAATGTCACAAGTGAAATACTACACGTTAAACTTATCCGCATTGTAGTATCTAGTATATGTTGTTATTTGGTGAATTAATGAAGATACGCAATAAATTTGACTGCATAAAACATAATTTCTAAAAAATGTTTATAAGTAAATGCTAACAAATAAAAAGAATCATGCATTATGCATAGATTAAGAAACATTTTCCAACACTTTCTGAAATCTTTAACAGAACTTTGCTACTTAGGGAAATACGATGCTACTGTCCATTGCTGAATATGTATTACAATACTTTTGAAGAGCCGTGTATTTGGTCCGTCGGATGATATTTATATATAAATACTATAAAATAGGAAAATTTTCTTTAGCAAGAAAATTCCTAATTGGTTTTAATTTTTCTTCCAACACTTTATTCTAATAGATAGAAAATAGTTGAATATTTTTGTTCAGCTCTGTAATTTACCTAGTACCTTTATTACACGCCAGTATTTTGTTAAAATTTAGTTTAAACAAAAATACTTTTAAAACTACTTAAATCACATTTCTAGAAATTGTCATTTATGAGTTGCCACGTAGCTAATTCTTTGCGAGAACCTGTATATCATTTTATCTATATTCTGCAAACATATTCTAGTAAACGGAAAGCAGTTCAACGTAAAAATGCATAACTTATTTAAAATCCACCTTTAAGTTAATTACCCATCACATTCTTTAACCTATTATGAGTTGTTTTGAATAACTCTGTAATCAACTATAACAGATATACACACCATATAATTTGCAGACATTTAGTAAAACTTAAAAACACATATCATAATTGAAAATGTATTTCATCCATCCATGAGCTATCATTGATAAAATACAGAACTTCGGATAAGAATATAAGATTTGAAACATTTTGTGTGTCCAAGTAAATGCTTTGCACTTCATATTATGTGTTAGCGGTGCATATCAATTTTATGATACTTGAATTTGTTAAAAATTATTAAAATATGTCGCAAACTGGCACTGGAATTGTGCACTGGAATTCTTTTGAATGGCACCGTAAATGAATAGTAACTATTATTTTCACTGCATATTTAACAAAATGCATATTTTAGTGCACTTTGCGAAATCATGTAAAGATGAATATGTTTGACAGGGTGTATCACCTTTAAAGTTTATTTAAAACGATTTTTTCCTCTAGGCCATAATGCATCGGGAAACTTTTGACTATGCCTGAAAATAAACTAACCATACTAGAAACTTCATTTTCAATAGGGTTCGTGCTGGGGTAAATATCAATAACATTTTAAATATCATGTATAAAACATCAATAACTGTAATCGTAACCGTGAACACCACTTTGCTGCCATTCACAGAATACCGATTTCATACTTCTGAATAACTATATCTGAAAGCTCTCCTCGATCGGTTGAGTGAACAGGTCACTAAAACTCCATATTTCATCAAAATTTGTTTATGACCACCCTGTATGTGTAAATGTGTTTTCCCCTTGCGATATACCGATGTTTTGCTCATGGCTTCTTATTCACAAGTTTGTAACATCCTTTTTTTGCCTTTTAAATTGATTGAGATCTATAATTCTCTCTCTTTTGTCAGAATCTTAGGATTCACTGTTCAAGAAACCAGAATTAACCCCTTCGGGACAAGCGACCGGTATACGTGCCGGCGTCTTTGACACTCACATCCTGCACGACAGGTATACGCGCAGCGCTTTTTGCACTGATATCCCCAGTTATTGGTATTCATGCCGTGTATTTGGAACATTATGTGTCTAAAGGAATTCCGCGCAAAAAAAAAAAAAAAAAAAAAAAAAAAAAAAAAAAAAACAACTTAATCGTATTTGAATTTATATCAGGAAACAACATACTTCATTCTAACTAGGAAAGCAAATAGAATCGTTGAATAATTTTTTAATCCTTTATAATTTATTTAAAAAAATAGTGAAAAAGAAGTAACATTTTCATATATTTATGTTTCTGTTCGATGTTTCTGATTCGTGATCTCTTTGCGATCATAAACATTTTACATGTCTAATTGAAGGTTTTTTATTTTATTAATAGCAAAATTCTTTACAGTGCTTGTAGGAGTAAGGAGTGGATAAGCCGATGGATGTAAAGTGATAGTGTTGATGAACAATATGCTACGCCTATTCTCTGACCAGGTCCTGTAATTAATGCGTGTTCCTATTAATATTTTTTTCTACTTTTATCTCGATTGTAAGTACTTTATTTATGTGTTGGCGGCTGCGTATTTTCTAAAGTTTTCTTCTTCCTTTCCATTTCTTAAAAATCTGGGTTAGAAAATGCATATTTATATTTAAGTCACTGCTGTTACTGATCGCTGAGACCTGTTCTTTCGAAATGAAAAGATTTCTCTAATTCAAATTTTATTTTGTTGCGGCACTGTTGTGTTTAAAGTTATTATTGAATGTCAAAGAGAAAATGTGTAAAAATTATGTATGGCAGATTTCTGATATCATTCAAAGGGGAATAAAGAAGTGAAAAATATACGGTTTTAAGAAGAAAAAAAATCTTATCTTCGTCAATACATAAGCTATCAAATCCGCTCAAGCTTATTAAAAAATCTTCTTAATATTACTACAGCTTTTATATTGACAACTTTTTGAAAGGATAAATTCATACACGAAAAAGAAATAGTAGGATTTTTAGAATGAAAGAAATTGCATCTCATTAATCCTCCACTAAGGCGATAAAATATATCATCGGCAGGATGGAAATTTAAAACAAACCTCAGGCATGCTGTATATAATGTTGCATTATTAAACGCGGAAGTATCTCAAAGAAAGAATAACAGATGTTAAAATATAATTGGTGTTTCATTTAATGAGACAATCATGTTTACATTTAATACATGAAACTTCTGAGTATCGTCTACTACTTTTGTAATAACAAGATTTACATAAGATGAAAGCTGTTAATGGATTATATTACTAAAAATATTCTCAAAGGATTGAAAAAAATAGAGATTGAATTAAAAAATGACGTATTAACATGGTTCTGAAAAACATAATTCTTACAGATAAATGAAAATAAAAAATCTTCAAAGGCGAGTGGATAAAATTGCTAAACAGGGTTTGTGTTTTACTTATATTTAGTTTTTGTTGGTGAAATTAGCCATGCACTTTAAAATCTACCTGCGGCTGTACACGCAATCTGCAGAGTTTTACATAAATCGTCACTTTGTATTTGGTACTTTTCTATGTAAATATTTATATTATTAATTTTTGTATGAATATATTTTATTCAAATTTGGTTATTTATTACAATAAACATGGACAAATTTAGTTATGAAGAGTTATGCAATATTACATTTTTGAAATTATTCTATGCATTCTGAAAATATGGGATCTATTTTTCAACATGTTTCTTAGCACTTTTATGAAATTCTAAAACACATATCGAATGTTATATTTTAAAAACATTTCAGGAAATGCCGTTACAAGATTTTATATTGGTAAAAGCCTGCTTTTATGCTATAAATGCATTTTCGAAGTAAAAATATTTCTTATTTCTTTCCATGTTCAACAGAAAGGAAATGCGAATTTTATCCTGCATTTCATGGTGAAATGAATTTGTTACAGAATGTATAAATGATGTTTTGAAGTAAACAGCTATAAACGTGATTTTTACAATTTATATTTTTACTCCAAACAAAATTCTAGTTGTTAAAAAAATCCAATATTTACTTTTAAAGACCAACGTATTTAAAATTCTGAGCATCGTTTGATAATGTGATAAAGTATTATAAATTTTTTCCTTGTATATTTATTTATACTTTGTTTCTTTTTGCCTATGTTACGCCCTTTTTTCTAAAAAAAATAATTAGCGATAAAAATTTTAATTACCGACATAATTCAAACAGATCTGAAATTTTGTGGAACGATGTTTGTTTTAGACTACATAGATACCTGTTTTCAACTGTTTAAAATGTTACATTATGTGGGTTGTAAATACTATTAAAAGAATTAACTAAAAATGAGTTGTGAAAAAAGGTGTTTTTAATCTCAAAATAAAAAAGATCATTACATTAAATTTGATAGTAAGTTTAAAGTTATTACTTTTGACGGTGGTGAGGTTCTATACTTTTTGAAATATTTGATAAGTTTATTAAGAGAGAACGATGAAAAAAAAAGAGGAAGCGCGACAAACATTTTTTTTAAAAATATTTAATGTATAAGCAATGGAATTTCCAATGTCATTGTGTCAAAAATGACTGCTAGATAAATCAAAATCATGTTTTTTTTCTATTTTTATTTAAGATAACATAAAGAAAATTTGTTTCTGGTGTTTCTTTTGTTAGATTTAACCCCTTGATCGCCGAGCAAAAGGGAAAAAATGTAATGTTGTTTTCTCCTCAATTATATTTTAAATGTTAATTCTAATGTGAATTTTCTAACATGGTATAATTTTTTTATAACGTATATGCTTATAAGCTTCGAAGGTATCAATCATAACTGAATTTCTTAAAACTGGATTATATTTGTAGAATTATATTATTTCAAATAAAGCTTCAATTGCAGTGAAACATGCAGCCTGGTGAACGGATATATCTGGTCGCGGCAGTGGTCCTGATTACTGGACCTGATATGCTCCATCTATCCCTAATGCATGTCCCAGTTATCCCATTTTTGAAAAATTGATGGGGTAACTGAAACTATTAAAAAGGCAATGAAGTTCTATGGAACTGACATTGTTTTCAAAAAACATAATTGAAATTTTCGGCAACCTAACACAGAAAAGACACAATTGTGATTTATTTTACACACGTTGTTTTAGGATGTAGAGATTAGGAGACATTATTCACAAAAGCTAAAACATTAAAATCATCAACGGTTGTTTTTAAAACTGCTTATGGCTTAGTTACCTCATGGGTCCAGTTGCCCCATCTAACCTTAGTATGTCATTGAAAAGCAAAGGATTTTTTTAGCTTTCTATGCTTATGCCCTTTTACAAAAATATACTTTTCAATTCTACAGCTGTTCAAAGCAAATATAACTTTTTCCAAAATATAGCTATAAAAACATTTCTTGAAATGTAATCATTCATGATTTATAAATAGCTATTATATTTAGTGGAAAATGGTAAAATGTACATAATAAAATGGTTTTAATCAGTTTAATAAGACGAGTTCACCATATTGTATGGTATGTGAATCAAAAAAACATTCTAGTATTGCAATTTTTTATGTAAATCATTATAAATTTATAATCTATATTCATGCTTCAATTTGTTTTATTCCATTAAAAAAATTCAATAAAATAACCTTCAAATTTAAGTTTTCTGTTCCAAATTTGTACAAGTTCATTATTCTGTTTAGATGAGATTTGATAAATTCTTCAACAGTAGAAAATTTTATTGTCACCAACTCCAAGATTAAAAATGTGATACGTAGATTGAACTAATGAGATAGAATAATAAAATGAAACAACGCATATTATAGTCTATTAACTGTACTTTTAATTAACACTTTGTAATATTTTACAGTTTTGCCCAATTAGATCCTAATGACACATTTTTATGCAGAATCCATTAATCTAAGGGGAGTTTATTAAAGTTAAAATTATCAAATACAATAATAACCTAAAATTACATTTTTTTTTATTTTTTTCTAGTGGAAGATAATTTAAAAAACATTCTGCTATATTTCTTGGAAATTAGTCCATGAAATTCTTTTAGAAATACAATAATTGATTTATTTCTGCCAATGGCGAAAGCATTTACCCATTGCTTTTTGTAAGTGTATCACATAGCTTGGGTAAACTGATTCCATTAGAAGGAAGCATTTTGTGAATGTCTAATCATAAATCTTGTTTGTCATTTCAACCGATCCGTAAATCTATATTTTCTGTATAAAGCATGCGAATTGCCGTAAGTATGTCTACAAGGTATAGATTAAAGGGAGGACAAAGTTAAAAATGCAATTTGGAATGGCACTTTTTCTCGGGGTTAAATATTTGTTTTTTTTTTTTTTTTTTAAATATATTAAGAGTGAAAAAAAAGATTCTAATGATATATCAAATATCTTCCGTCATGTAATTCTAAAATAAAATTTATTAAATACAAAAAGCTACCGATTCCGTTTTTTCATTATTTCTAGTAGAAAATAATTCTTAAAACATTCCGCTAAATTTCTCAGAAATTGGCCCATGACATTCTTTTAGAAATATAATTACAGATTTATTTTTGTCGATGATGAGTGCATTTATCTATCGCATTTGATAAATATATCTCATATCTCGCGTAAACTGATCCATTAGAAGAAAACATTTTGTAAATGCCTAATCATAAATTTTGTTTGTCATTTCAACATATCAATAAATTGATATTATCAGCATAAAGCAAGAGAATTGCCGTAAGTATGTCTTTAGGGTATTCATTAAAGGGTGGACAAAGTTGAAAATGCAATTTGAAATGGCACTTTTTCTCGGCGTTAAATATTTATTTTTCTAAAATATAATAAGAGAAAACAAAAGATTCTTATGATATATCGAATATCTTCCGTCATGCAATTCCAAAATAAAAATTTAATATAAAAAGCTGGGGATTGCCGTAAGTGTGTCGATAGGGTATTCTTTAAAGTCAGGACAAAGTTGAAAATACAGTTTCAAATAGCACGATTTCTCGAGTTAAGTATTTTTTTTTCTAAAGAAAATTAGGAGAAAATAAAAGCTTCTGGTGATATATCAAATATCTCCCATCATACAATCAAAAGTAAAAATTATTAAATAAAAAAGTTACAGATTTTACTTTTTCTTTATTTCTAGTAGAAGATAATTCTTAAAACATTTCGCAAAATTTCTTAGAAATTAGCAAAAGGCTTTCTTTTAGAAATATAATTACAGTTTTATTTCTGCCGATGGTGAAAGCATTTACCCATTGCTTTTGATAAATATATCTCATGCCTTGCGTAAACTGATTCCATTAGAAGAAAACATTTTGTAAATGTCTAATCATAAATCTTGTTTGTCATTTCAACGAGTCAGTAAGTTTTTCGATAAAGCATATTATTAATAAAATAAAAATTATTAAACACAAAAAAGCTATAGATTCCGTTTTTCACTTTTTCTGATCGAAGATAGTTCTGAAAAAATTCCTCTAAATTTCTTAGAAATTGGCCCATGACATTCTTTCAGATATACAATTATAGAATTATTCCTGACAATGAATAATGTATTTACCCATCGCCTTTGATAATTATATCTCATATCTTGCGTAAAATGATTCCATTAGAAGAAAACATTTTGTAAATGTTTAATCATAAATTTTGTTTCTCATTTCAACGGATCAGTAAATCGATATTTTCTGTATAAAGCAAGAGAATTGCCGCAAGTATGTCTATAGGGTATTCATTAAAGGGAGGTCAAACTCAAAAAGGCAATTTGGAATGACACTTTTTCTCGGGGTTAAATATGTATTTTTCCAAAATATATTAAGAGAAAATAAAAGATTCTGGTAATATATCAAATATGTTACGTCATGAAATTCCAGAATAAAAATTATTAAATACAAAAATGATGGGAATTCCCCAAAGTATGTCTATAGGGTAGGAGAAAATACAATTTTGAATGGTGGGTCGTTCCATACAAAATGAACAAATTAGCTGTGGCTGACATGACACAGATTTGAATGAAAATTGACGCATGAGTACAACATGTTTATGTTTATATATGAATAAATCCAAAACAATAGATTTGAGAACATATTTTTTCTGACGTTAAAACTGATATAAAAACGTGCTCTTGTCTACATGCTTAAAATTTCAATCCATATAATTTTCTTTAGGAATGAAAACACTATATCACAAATTATTTTCACATAAGAATGGATAATAAGGAAGAGATTGGCATAATTTAGGATTTGAATTTTTATTCCTTACTGAGAAAAAAAATATAGAAAAGGAAAATTTTTAAGGAGAAAATTCAATATTTCTATTGCTTATTAAAAAAGAAGGACAGTTGATATAACTTCATAATTATTTGACGTTGTAGATAAAAGTATGTATTTCAAATACAAGAAGTCTCATATATGCTTTTTGTATTCCTTAATGTGAAAAAAAATAAATAAGGAAAAAATTGACGGGAAAAAGCAATAATTCTTTTGCTTTTTTACACATGAAGGAAATCTTGTAAATCTTTTCAAAGTAATTGATATCATACATAAAAGTGTCTAGTTTAATTATTCAAACTCTAATTCTCGCCTTTTTCTTCTTTCTTTTCTTTTTTCTTCTTTGCTTCAACATTATACTAAAAATTATGAGATTTGAAGAAATAATTATCTAGTTGTGTTAGAGTCTTCTAGATGGCCAGCAATATTTTTCTTTTGAAATCTTACAATATTTAAAGAAAAGCGCGCAAATTCAAACAGAAATTTTGCGTGAAATGTAACAAAATTACCTCTATGAACCCATTTTTTTTTCAATGTTAGAAATCAAAAGGTCCTATTAAAAATTTTTTAGCACATTATGGACTTATTAATCTTTATATCTGTACAGTATTGTTAATCTTGGATTGTTTCATTATTTATTTTTTATTCACACATAAGAGTTAAAATTATGATTTTGCAATTTTTTTTAAAAGTTTCTACGTTTTATTTAAGTTGAAAGAAATAAATGGTAACTTTCAAACTTGGGGAAATCGATCTTTATGTGCAATGCTACGTCATACATCAATTTGACACATGTTTTTTAATTACTTTAATTTTTATAATGTTTATAATTTTTCTCAAAATTCACACATTTTCAATATTTACAACTAATTTAAAATTCATTATGGCGTTAAAAGATTCTTATTATTAAATAAATAAGAATATATTTGATTCAGAGAGTATAATATTATTGGCAAACTTTTTTCTGTCAAACATTTTTCAAGATATGAAACTTCAAACTTGAAATTCGGACGATTGCACACATGCCATTCTATATCACAAGTTTTTTAAATGTCCAAAATTGCTAAAATAATTTGTTTTTTGTCAAAATATTTTGCAGAGCTCTATTTGAATATTCAACCTGTGTATAAAATTTTATTAAAATCGGTTACCATGGGGCCACGACTTTTTTTTAATTTTTGTTCATTTTACGTGGAATGACCCTGGTACAATTTCTCGGGGTTAAATATTTTTTTCTGAAATATATTAAGAGAAAATAAAATATTCTTATGATATATCAAATATCTTCCATCAAGTAATTAAAAATAAAAATTATTAAATACCAAAAAAGTATAGATTTTATTTTTTTCATTATTTCTAGTAGAAGGAAAATTTTAAAACATTTCGCTAAATTTTTTAGAAATTGACTCTTGACATTCTTTTAGAAATACAATTAAAGATTTACTTCTGACGATGGTGAATGCAGTTATCCATCGCCTTTGATAAATATATCTCATGTCTTGCGTAAACTGATTCCATTAGAAGAAACCATTTTGTAAATGTCTAATCATAATTCTTGTTTGTCATTTCAATGGATCAGTAAATCGATATTTTCTGTATAAAGCAAGAGAATTGCAGTAAGTATGTCTGTAGGGTATTCATTAAAGGTAGGACAAAATTGAAAATGCAATTTGGAATGGAACTTTTTCACGGGGTTATATATTTATTTTTTTTTTTAATATAATAAGAGAAAAATAAAAGATTCTGAAGATATATTAAATATCTTCCGTCAAGTGATTCAATTAGAGAAAAACATTTTACCAAATGTATCATACTGAATCTTGTTTGTCAATATGAAATGTTCAGTTTTATTGCTCTTCTCTAAAATGTTTTGGAAATTCGGTATGTATACTTCATTCATCAAGGAAAGAAGATTGTTGATAATGTGATAAAATTATTATATGAGATGTAAATGAATGCAGTTGCTTTGAATATTTTAGGTAAACATATTAGTCTAAATTTATAATTAAAAATGTTTCTGTATGATAAATGTAGGCTATATTACATATTTTCAAATTATATGATTTTAAGTCACATATTTAAAAATAAGTTTTCATTTTCTACGAATTAAGTAATGAACTTGTTTTATATTACATTCAATATAATTCAAGCATAACAATTTATGCTATAATTATGTTATTAATTTAAACCTATGCATAATTATGTTTTCCAACATAATAGTTGTTTCTAACCCTTAATAATTTGTGTAGGTAAAATAGACTTTTGCAGACCTACATGATGGCCATTCACCAAGTTTGGGAGCAATTTCATTTTAATACTAGAATTGAAGTGTCATTGAAGTATCATTTATTATGCTGACCAGTGTCTGCTGCGGTTCTGTAGGAATAGTGTATAGTTTGTAGGCCGGAGATTGTCTCACGTGTTTACAACGTATAGTTATACTTTAAAAGGTAACTGGTTTTGATTTGTATTGTATATAGTGTGTATGTTTCTCATTTTAAGGTATTTATTTTTTACATACTGTAGCAAATGCTTGTCGATATAGTTAGAGTTCTTGCGTTGGTAGTATTCCCTCCGAGAGGATCACGATACCACTTGTACTTAATCTATTGCTCGTGTCAACCAGGACGATACACACACGACTCGTGAGAGGGAAGTAAATGTAGTTAAATTTTTGTTATGTTTGCTGTTTATGCATATTTTGTACTGGCTGCTAGGTTTTCACTTAGCAGGTTGTCGTGCCAACCTGCAGACTATAATATGTTATCATTCTTCCAAATTACAATCTGTATCTAATGTAAAGTGGCACTTTTTGGACCATTTTGTCTTCAATATATATACATTTCTTTTTTATTTTATTAAAATTTCATTTTTTGAAGCAACATATTCAGTGCATTTTAACTGTAACTATTTATGAGATTTTTTTTAATATTAATTGAAAGTTTCTATGTAAAACTGAGATGATCTCAAGTCACAGGCCATCATATCCAATAGAACGGTATAGTTTGACTTTCTGAATCAATTTATTTTCGGATTGCTTGCAGAAATGAGGAAAAAAGAAAGAATTCCTACTGGTACCGCCATTTTTCTGGTGAGATACCGGTTTTTTTTAAGTAAAAAAAAATTTGTTCAAAAGCGCGAGAAATTTCGCTTTATTTATCTAGAGATTTTCAATTTGAAAATACTGCTACTGAGTACTTTTCTGGTTTTAAATTTCCTGGAGCCGTGCGATCCCTGATGAAATTCCAAATGTAATTTCAATTTACTATAAAAAATTTCAAAAGATAAAAAGAAAAAATATTTTATTCAACTTTATTCCAAGCTTTCACATTATTTGTCCTTTCAACAGTGACTGTCGCTACAAGTGACAAGTATCAGATAAAGAGTATCATCTGCAGTTTTGGGTTGTGAATAGGGTTTGAAATTCTTTTTAAACTGGGATTTTTTATTAAAATAGTGTTTCCTTTTCATTTTGTGTGCCACAATCTTCTGGCTTAGGCACTAAAGAACTCATAAGAAGAGATAGGCCAGTAGACTCCGGATTAATTGAGATGATTCCATCACATCAACCTTTTGGTTTTTGATTATTGTATCATTCTTATTCTGATAATAATTTTAAGAAACATTAAATAGTAAATAAGTATTGAAACACAATATTTGAGATTGATAATCTCCAAAGTGTAAATTTAATTTATAAATAAAACAGTAACTATTATTAAGAGCGTAAAATTTTATCTGCATAAAAATTTCAAGCTACTTTTGTTTCAATGTTTCTTGGCAGCTGACGCTGTCGTGAATGAAAGTAGACATATACTTAAATAAAACGTCACTTTCATAGAAACGTCGTTATCCAGATAGTTTGTAAATTATTGCGAATGAGATAACGTGCCTTTAGGCCAACATGCCCCAATGTGCATTACAATTACTGCATAATTTTATTCTTATGTATTGATTAAATGATATGATAGCAATATTTTTATGCCTTATAAACTATTATTTACTGTTAAATCTATAGTGTCACAGCTAAAAAAAGCACTTGTTGTTAACATAATCTTGATTTAAAGGGTCTTGGGCTTGAAGAGAATAATTTATTAACATTATGGCCTTCTATCTCAGCATAATGCACAACATTATATAATTAACCGTGAAAATTATGCAATTCAGCCTATGCCTTTCCGATTCAGTTTATATGATACGTGAATAAATTTCTATTACAAAACGTTATATATATATACACAAATATAGAGCGCGTCTGAAAGAAAGTAATATATATAGAAAGATTGAATAGATAATACATCTAATCTTACAATATATGATTCACTGTTTGGATTTTTTTTTCTAAATTATTACATTTGCATGATATTTTAGTATTTACGTAAAATTTTCGTTTTTTTAATTATCTCATGAAATATTAATATAGATGTGTAATTAAACTCTGATTATTATATCTTTCTCTCACAGACTCATTTTTTCTAAGGTGTTTTGACAGTTTAAATATGATTTCTGAGTTCATTGTTACTGTTTTAACACCATGCCAGTATTTTCATATAAATAAATTACAGCATAGTTTTCGAGCATCTCGAATTGGTAAACAAGCAAAATGCAATGAAAAACAATACAATTTACTGAACAAAATTCTGCTTCTGGAATCTTGTATACATTATTAAACAATCTTTAAAGAAAATAAATCAGACAAATGGTGATCCAAAATTAAATTAAGAAACCAAATCGCATTAGACAAAAAAAAAATGCCTCTGTCGGAGATCCAAAAATCTATCCTTATATTCGCATGTGCTTTATCTAACAAAAAAATGTAGAAAAAAAGAAACAAATAATAGTATGAAAGTGGATAAGAAATGGAAGGTATATATATATATATATATATATATATATACAGGGTGTTTCCAAATTTTTTTACAATAAAAGAGGGATGATAGTGCACATCAAGACAAACAATATTAAATAGGAGACCAAGGGTCCCAAACTTTTTCCAAAAGAGATAGCCGCCATTAAAGTTTAGGGACCAAAATTTCAAATAAACATAAAAAACGGAAAAATCGGTCGATTGATTTGCGGTTTCCACTAAAATTATTCTTTATGTCGGCAATTTCTTGAAATTAAATTATAAAGATAAATTTCAAAAAATGCTGATAGAGGGCGCTTTAGATTTTGGAATAACAAGCAACTATTTTTTGCCGGTATTTTTTGCATCTCATTAAATGTTTTCGTAAGCTTAGACTCAAACTTAAATTTTCAGCTCAAAATCTGAAAGTGGGAGTGGTTAAGTAGCACAAACTGAACTCTGTTCAGAGGGTTCAAATTTCAAATGATTATAAAAAACGGAAGAATTGGTTCATTGATTTGCGGTTTTCACTAAAACTATTCTTTATGTCGGTATTTTCTTAAAAATAAAGTATAAAGATAAATTTCAAAAAATGTCAATAGAGGGCGCTTTAAACTTTGGAGTAACGAACAATTTTTTTTCCGTTATTTTTTGCATCTCATTAAATGTTTTCCGAAGCTTAGACTTAAACTTAAGTTTTGGGCTCAAAATCTGAATAATAGGGAGTAGCTAAGTAGCACAAACTGAACTGCGTTTAAAGGAAAGGGGGTGTTTAAGGTGTTGAAATTTAAAATTATTATAGAATATGGAAAAAATTGTCGATTCGTTTGCGGTTTAAAATAAAACTATTCTTTAAATCAGTATATTCTTGAAAAAAAATTTAAAGATTTTTTTTTTCTAAATTCCTTTAGAGGGCGCCTTAAACTTCAGAGTCATCAACAATAAATTTTAACCATTATTTTTTTGTTCTAATTAAATGCTTGCAAAAACTTATTAAATGTTTTCCGAAGCTTAGATTTAAACTTAAATTTTGAGCTCAAAATCTGAATAATTAGGAGTAGTTAAGTAGCGCAAATTGAAGTGTCTTCAGGAGTTGAAATTTAACACTCCCCCCCTCCTCGAACACGATTCAATTTTTCGCTACTTAAACACTCCCAACGATTCAGAATTTGAGCCTAAATTTTAAGTTTATGCATTTGAAAGCATTTAATGATATAAAGAAATAACAGCTAAAAATAGTTGCATGCTACTCCAAAGTCTAAGGCGCCCATTATCGGCATTTTGTGAAATTTATCTTTAAAATTTATTTTCAAGAAAATGCTCATTAAAAAATTAGTTTTAGCGAAAACCGCAAACAAATCGCCCAATTTTCCGTTTTTTATAATCCTTTGAAATTTGAACCCTCTGAACACAGTTCACTTTGTCTACTTAACTACTTCCAACTATTCAGATTTTGAGCTCAAAATTTAAGTTTAAGTCTAAGCTTACGAAAGCATTTAATAAGATGCAAAAAATAACGCCAAAAAAAGAGTTGTTCGTTACTTCAAAGTCTAAAGCGCCCTAGATCGACATTTTTTAAAATTTATCTTTATAATTTATTTTTAAGAAAATACAGACATAAAGAATGGTTTTAGTGAAAATCGCAAATCAATGAACCAATTTTTCCGTTTTTTATAATCATTTGAAATTTGAACCTTCTCAACGCAGTTCAGTTTGTGCTACTTAACCACTCCCACTTTCAGATTTTGAGCTCAAAATTTAAGTTTGAGTCTAAGCTCATGAAAACTTTTAATGAGGTACGAAAAATAGTTGTTCGTTACTCCAAAGTTTAAAGCGCCCTCTATCGGCATTTTTCGAAATTTATCTTTATAATTTAATTTCAAGAAAATGCCGACATAAAGAATAATTTTAGTGAAAACCGCAAATCAATCGACCGATTTTTCCGTTTTTTATGTTTATTTGAAATTTTGGTCCCTAAACATTAATGGCGGCTATCTCCTTTTGGAAAACGTTTGGTACTCTTGGTCTCCTATTTAATATTGTTTGTCTTGATGTGTACTATCACCCCTCTTTTATTGTAAAAAAAAATTGGAAACACCCTGTATATATTCGAAAAAATATGCATGAAACTTCATTTATTTTTTCTCAAATTTTACTGAGGATACTTAATATGATGGAAAGATTGCTTTTAGAAAATGTACAAAATTGTTTCTAAAATTAATGTTTCTGTGTTGAATTATAAAAGTATTGTACTATAAAAATGTCCGATAAACTTTAAATATTTTTCTTGAAATTTCTGCCACCCTTAAAAAAAGAAATCTTATTATAGGAACAAATGATTTTAAACATTTAAAAATATAAAAATGTTGTTTATTATTAATATAAAATAAATAACTACATAAAAATAAACTTTGCACTAAAACATGAAAAAAAAACATATTTTTACACCTTTTTTTATTATGAAAATTCCTCTGATTGTTACATATAAGCCAACCATTGGAAACTGATAATCTGTTAAAGATTCACTAATTGGGTAATCATCATCAACGTTTAATAAGAATATATTCAATTTTTTGCATCTTCAGTTTTTGATGTAATACAAAATTTTCGTCTGCTACATAAACAAATAATGTTTAAATGTCTATAAAAATTTTCAATATTTCGATAAAAACATATTTTTTTATCTTCCGTTTGCAAAATATGTTACAATAATTATCTCATTCTTTAAATTTGGAATTTTGATACCTATAGATTAAAAAAATGTCACTGATATTTATAAACCAACTTTGAAAGGTAGACGTATGGCTTTAAGGTTAGATAAATTTACATAGTCGCTTTTTTTACAGAATATTGCATTATTCGACACTAATATTTTGTTTTGGTAATTTCATTCGATTAACTTAAGTTGAGAAATTCTTCTTCACGTACCATTTTCATGTCTACATTTACAATGGTAGCACTGTAATTAAATTTATAAAACGAGTAGACATGGAAGAAAACGAAAAATGATGGAATGGGTTTAACATTAAAATGCAACTCATCGCCAAATAACCAAATCTCCAAATAACGAAAACTTCATTCTTATTTTACAAACGATATATAGAGTTTCCGCCATTTTTTTTTTCATAAACATATATATCCTCATGAGAAAAACATTCTGAAATTTTTCCGATTTTTCGGAAATTGCCCGTATGGAGACCTTCCTTGCAAGGGATCAAAAATTAAAAAATAATAATAATTCCCACATTATAGCAGAATTTGGTCAAATCAAGCACGTAGATACATAAATAAATAAATAAATAAAATAACAAAAAATAACAAACAAACAAATTAACAAAAATTGTAAGTTCTGGACATTAGAAAACATAGGAGGTTTAGGTCATCTGACGTAGGCTAGAAGGTATTGAATAGTTCAAAATTCGAAATTTTAAGTCTTATAAACTACTTAACTAAATTTTTAAAAAACATATATAATATTGTCATATATGCAAAATTATCTACTTATTTGTTTGATAATACTAATCAATCAATAGTATGTTTAATAGTTATATTCAATAGTTGTAAAATTTGAAGATTTACCAATTTTGATAAAATTAAAAATAGTTTGAAAGTAAAAGTAATCTAATAACGTCCATGGAATTGATTCCTAATTATTTACTACACATAAAAATCAGATTGCAAAAATTTGTTAGCTGCTTTCTTTATTTTCTTCAGCTTCAATATACCTTAGAAAGATTTTTTTTAAATGTGCAAAATCTAATTTTTCCTCAGACGCAGGCACATAATACCAAGTAACTTTGATTCTGATATCTATAAAATTGCCTAATCTTTAATGTCAATCTACTTACTATATACAATTAAAAAATAAAGATTATCTTCAGTCTTAACAAGTTCCAAAGTATGTTATTTTGTACGTTATGTGGAATACTTTCTTGGTGAAATAGAAAGTCTGTTTTGAAATATTCCATCAGAGTAATTAAATATGTGTTGTTTGATCTCATAAAATATGTCTCTCAATGATGCTTGTGAAACCACTACTATAATATAAATATTTGCAAATGGTATCGGATAAAGCTTATCAATAATGGCTCCGAAAAGAGTAATGAATGTCCATCTAAACTCAATCTTGTCAAGAAAATCACTGTTATTTTGAAAAATGTCAGTGACACAAAGGTATTAATGTCACACACAGAAGGAAAAAATTATGACAAGGAAATACTTCCAGGATTTTCCCACAAGACTTGTTTTTTTTTTATTTGCTGATAATATTTAATAATTTTTCATTTAAAAGGTTTAATCATTTGTTTAAATCTGGTTTGCTGATATATTCTTGATGAAAAAAAAGTCGGGGAAAAAGTTTCTATATTTAAAATGGGTACATTGGTCCAAAATGTCAAATAATTTATGAACTTTACTTCTTGTTCAATCAACAGTAGAAGTATCACCCCCCCCCCCCCACCACAAAAACAATATTTTTTTTTCTTTTAAAAGAATATAAAAATATTTACTGAAATGCAGCAAGATGTTATTCCGTATTATATTTAAAATATTTTTTATGCAGCATTTCAGATCCTACGACTTACAACCAAAATTAAATTTCTAGTGCATGGACAAAATCGCTAATTTTTAAATTAATTTTTACTATGAGTTTCAATAGCTAAACAAACTTGCATACATTATTGTGCATTTACTCATGAATAAATATCTGTTCATATGATGATTTTCATTGAAATCTGGGACACGACGAGTACAGCTGATTTGTTTAGTTTGTACAGTATGACTCTAAAGTAAATTACATATAAATAAATAACATTGAAATAAGGGATCAGTTTTATTTCATACTTACACATAAGAGATTTTTTGCATGTGAACAAATGTAATAATTAAATACGACAATTTAATTAAATGGAATGGTATCAGTTTATGAAAACTTTGAAACTTTTCATGAAAATATGTTTCATCATTTTTAAAATGCTCAACTGGAATTAAGTTCAGAATTTCGAAATTTGTTCCGTTTGTATCAGCCCGCAATTCTTATTTATAAAACAAATTTGATTTTTTACTGACACTTACTGTAATTGATCCTATGTCTTGAATATTTTTAACAAGTATTTAACTATCGTATCCAACCTGTTAGAATTAAATTAGAAATAAGTTAAAATTGATCTAGAACTAAGCTAGATTAAAGTTACATGATTAACATTGAAACTAATGAAGCCTAAATTTCTAGCATAAAGTATCTAATACCGTTTAGCCTAGATAATGTTCACGAATTGAAATCTTATGGCAAAAGAATATTCAAGTCGGAGTACACTACACTGCGCTTAACATAGATACATAATAACTTCTAATATTAATATTTTTTTAACATTTAAGTTGAAAACTATATTAATATCGTACATAAGGTACTCTGGGGTAATAACGCCACGTTAAGGTTTACCAATTTTCACGGCTCAGTTTTAGTTTGTATTTTTCAAACAAATATATGATTTGATACAGAAACTCATTGACTGTCTATATAAAAAAATAATTTAACAGATATGAATACATAAAATGTGAAGGCGTGATTTCTTGACCAATGTTATTTGGCGTTATTACCCACCTATATGGGTAATAACGCCATGCAAACAAAACTATGAAATAAGTTGGAATAAATGCATGTAGCTTGCCCAATTCTAAAAATACAAACTCTCAGCTCTAAAAATTGACAAATTGCATCCTAAGCTATTGAAAATGTTCAATTTTTTGTGAAAGTGTAAGAAAAATAAAGGTGTGGTGTGTGTGGGGGGGGGAGGGGGAGGATGAGGCAAAAGAATATCAGACCGTGAGCTTCTTTTTGCTTAAAAAGGACTGCTTAAATAGAATTATTAGAAATATTGCACAGTTTTCACTGTTTTTATTTGAATCAGTGTTTAGGATGTAGCTCGGCCACTGTAGGGAATCAACCGGGGTAAAATGTGCAAGGATTGGCGTTATTACCCCGTTATAGTTATTGCACTGTACATTTTAAATTACAAATTATCTCGAGAAGATATCCAAAATCTTCAACAACATTTTGAAAGTCCATAAAATGTACTACAAATTTATGTAATTAACAAAGTATTTCCGGATAAAAAAAAAAAATCTTCACATCACAAAACGTATCTCGCAAATTTTAGATCAAGCGTTAATTTTAGCTGCTTGTAAAAACAATAAGACCTAAAAATGAAACAAATTAACTTGAAGCTGTTTTTTTTGCGATTTATATGACTCAAAACCCTTCTGCGCAGAGCACATGGGTGTCATTTACCAGATTATTTCATAATTATGCAAAATATTAGCACTTGGCGTTATTACCCCGTCTGGCGTTATTACCTCAGGGTACCTTATTATGTTTCATGTTAAACTATATGTAAAATATAGACGGCATAAGTACTTAATACGTAAATATATTCTTTGTATTTTGTAATACTTATTTTTATTTTATTTTTCTATTTATAAAATTTGAGAATTGTTTGAAGAATCTGTATTAGTACATTTGTCTCATTTAAAAATAAAAGAAATGATATTAATTTTTATCAAGTTTGTTTATGGTTTCATTATTTTTTCTGTATGTTTATGAAGATATATATAAAACAGTATTTCACCACAAAAAATAGTTTTCTGTCAGAATATATCGAGAAAAAAGTTTGTAATAAACAGCTTTCTGTAAGATTTTCACGATTCAAAGTTCTGTGTAAAAGGGATGTATTGTGAAAAATCCTATTTTCATAAAAGAACTATTTACATAAAAGGGTTTTGCTGAAGAATATTTTGAAAAATGTATTTTTGTTGAAAAGATATAAATAAAAAAAATCCTAATATATTTTTTGAGTATTGTATTATGTAAAAATGAAGATTTTCCAAACTAAGTGCCTTATAAGTATCTTATTAACTTAGAAAGCATTATTAGATATTTATTTGAATATTCTTAATGAATCACAGATTTATTTATTATATTAATTTAAAAGTTAAAATATTTAAACAGAATGGAACAATGATATAAAAAAGGCATATAAAAATTAGTTAAAATAATATTTAAAAAAATGAAAAAAATATAAAAGAAAACAAATATTACTGCAAAATTTGAAAATCTCTAAAATCAGACGAATCCCATAATTTACAATAATGAAATAAAAATTGTACTAATAAAAAGATCTTATTTTATTTGCGTAAAATTATGCATAGCAATGGAATGGAAATAAAATCAGGCACTTAGTTTATTAGCAATTATTATTTATATTAACGAAACTATTTTCTAAAATGCTGTAAAAATGCGTTTGAGACATTTTTGAGGAAATTCATCGTCTAAGTTTGACTTGTAATGTTGCTGCCATTTTTTATCTTGTAAATGGTTGTATCTTCCGTTTTATTATATACACAAGAGAGGAAAACACCCGAAGTGTAGCTTATGAAATACTTTTCAATGCATCAATAATGTTGCGGAAAATTTCACCGTTAAAATAGGCAAGTTATGATATAATTAGCAGGTTACAAAGCATATACCAGATTTAAAAATACAGTTTTAACAATTAACTTTCGCAGTTTTATGTATGATTTATAGATTTGCATTACACTTCGAAACATACTAAGCGATTTAAGTTAGAAAATTATTCTTTTTACAATATGAGGCAATCGATTTAAAATGCACTCGAATTCTTTGTAAAGCCCTCATTCTTATAATTTAAATTTACCTGTTAAATTTATAAGCGTAATCAAACATTAATACTCTCAATTTTCATTTGTTTTTAGATATTAAATTATGTATATATGCATATATATGCATTTAATAAATAAAAATATAATGGAAATATTTTATCATAATTCTTATCATAATCCCGAAACTAATAAAATATGCGAGTTAAGATATAATAAATAAGAAACATAGAATGTTTGTAATATATTTAAAAATGCCACTTTATTTTTTAACATCCATATTCAAAACTTTTGTAGAATTATTTTGTAAAACCGTGTACATGATAGATAGAGATTTGCATATGTACTACGTAGCATACTAAATTAATTCAGTTAGAAAATTTTCCCTTTAAAAAATTTTTGCAATCAATTTCAAATACCTTCGAAGTGTTGTACAGCCTTGATATCTTTAAATTTAAAACTGCCTATTAAATTTACACGGATAACCAAGCTTTTAATTTTTACAATTTCCATTCATTTTTATATAATTAAATATTTTATATATATTTATATATTTATTCAGCGAATATATAATAAAAATATCTTTTCCTCTTTGATTCCCCTTGCTATTTTTCTCCTTTACAGTCTCCTTTTGGCACCAGTTTTCCACAAACTAATATCAACTGTCTAAATCTATATAAACTAATGAAAAATAAGATGTTCTGGTGTAATAACGCCAGGAGGGGTAATTACGCCAAGTGCTAATATTATGCATAATTATGAAATAATCCGGAAAATGGCACCTGTGGGCTCTGAGCAGAAAGGCTCTGAGTCATATAAAACACAAACAACAGCTTAAAGTTAATTTGTTCCATTTGTAGGTCTTATCGCTTTTAGAAGCAACTAAAATTAATGTTTGATCTAAAATATGCGAGGTAAGTTCTGTGATGTGAAGACTATATACTTAACAGGAAATATTTTGTTTACTATTTAAATTTGTTCTTTCAAAATGTTGTAGAAGATTTTGGCTATGTTCGCGAGATAGTTTGTAGTTTAATATGAACTGCACAATTAGTATATCGGTGTAATACCGCCATTCCTTGGCGTTAATACCCCGGTTGAATCCTTAAAGTGTCGGAACTACATCCGAAGAGGTTTATTTTTTACTTTACGTATATGAGAGCATTATTGTCATTGTTGAAATGCTTAGATTAAAGGGGGGGAGGCCCGATACCCTTAACTGATCTTTTTTTTAATACTAATGTAAAAACTTTTTAAAACTCTTAGAAATAAAACGATATCAAAATGTTTTCGATATTCTAATTCATACATTTTTCAAAATCAGGTTTCTTTTAAATTTCCACTTGATTGTTCAATTAAATTCTAAATTTTAACTGTCCTCTTTCTCAGTGTTCTGTTTTTCAAAATTTTCAAAATTTAATTTTTAACTGGTGTAATATAAATTGTAACGTAACTAATATGAAGGGGTCTGTGAGACCGTAAGATCAAAAGATGAATAAAAGGCATGATTAACTCATAGGATGGTATTTTGTACTAAATTTTTTGTACAAGATGATTATAATTAATATTCATCTTTTAAAAGTGTCTCGTAATAATCCTAAAGTTCCAAATAAAACAAAATGTCGATAGTGTTTGTAGTTAAACTAAAAATTACAAGTTAAAACATAAAAAATACAAAAAAGAATTTATCTGTGAGACCGGTAACATTAGTTAAAGTTTAAAAGGTGACAAATGATTAAAACTCATAGAGTACTATTTCTGCATTAATTTTTTTATACAGGATTAAGTCTAATTAAATTTAATCTATCTAAATATTTCTAACAATAGTACTTGGACTTCAAACGATAGAGATTTTCAGTTGTACCAATAGTTAAATTGGAAACTACAAGTTAAGATCTGAAATTTGACATAAAAAACAGCATTTAGTGAGATCGCTAACAGCAGTTAAAGGTTAATTTTGTTGCTAATATAGTGAAAATGAAATATAACCACGTGAATCATGTGTAAAATTTAATAAGGGATCTCACCGGGGTATTGATAATAGGGAAATCTTATTTACTTAATTAAAAATATAAATTTATTAAAGAATGTTTAATATAACGCCGACATTTTAACTTTAAGTTTGCGATAATCCACTTCAGTCTGAGGTTTACGGGTTAAAAGGTATTTAAAACACTTCTAGAACAGTGTTAAAAATATTTATTACATATAACTCTAGTTATTTTCACATGATAAAAGTGTTACATTATTATTTCAAAAAAGGTTAAAGCCGTGCAATGTTTTTTATAATTATATTTCTTTTTAAGTAAACAGAATCTCAGAATGTCACATACTGTAGATGCTCCCCCAATCTTATTTTCTTTTCTTTTTCACAAAAATTGAATATTTTCTATCACATATAATGCATATATGGGAACATAAATACTGATTTAAATAAACACAGTTAAAACCGTGCAATGTTTCTAATAATTTATTTAAGTAGTCATTTTTAGGCAAAAAGAAGCTCAGAGTCTGATATTCTTTTGCTCCCCCCCCCCCCACTTCTTTTTCTTGAACTTTCACAAAAAATTAAATATTTTCTATCACTTAGAAAAAATAATGTCGAAAATTTGTCAATTTCTGGGACTGTAGAGTTTGTATTTTTAGAAATGGGAAATCTACATGGGATTGTTCCATCTCATTTTATAGAATTGTTTGCATGGCGTTATTACACGCATAGGTGAGTAATAACGCCAAATAGCATTCTTCAAGAAATTACGCTATTACATTTTATGAATGCATATCTGATAAATTATTTTTTTACTATAAATAGACAATGAGTTGCTGTATCAAATCCCATATTTGATTGAAAAATACACTCTAAAATTAAGCCGTGAAAACTGGTAGAACCTTAACGTGGCGTTATTACCCCAGGATACCTTATATATTTTTTCATTATTTCTAGTTGAAGCTAATTCTTAAACCATTCCGCTAAATTTCTTGGACATTGAACCATGGCATTCTTTTAGAAATACAAATACAGATTTATTTCTGTCGATGGTGAGTGCATTTACCCATCGCCTTTGATAAATATATCTCATATCTTGCGTAAACTGATTCCATTAGAAGAAAACATTTTGTAAATGTCTAATCATAAATTTTGGTCATCATTTCAATGGATCAGTAAATCGACATTTTCTGTATAAAGCAAGAGAATTGCCGTAAGTATGTCTATAGCGTATTCATTAAAAGGAGGACAAAGTCGAAAATACATTTTTGAATGATACAATTTCTCAGGATTAAATATTTTTTTCTAAAATATATTAAAAAAAATAAAAGATTCTGATGATATATCAAATATCTTCCGTCATGTAATTCCAAAATAAAAATTATTAAATATAAAAAAAGCTGTAGATTCCGTTTTTTCTTTATTTCTAATAGAAGATAATTCTAAAAAATCAAAAAAATTAAAAGTAAAAATTATTAAATACAAAAAAGTTATAGATTTTACTTTTTCTTCATTTCCAGTAGAAGATCATTCTTAAAACATTTCGCTAAATTTCTTCGAAATTGGAACTTGACATTCTTTCAGAAATACAATTACAGATTTAATTCTCACGGTGATGAGTGCATTTACTCCCCTTTGATAAATATATCTCATATGTTGCGTAAACTGATTCCATTAGAAGAAAACATTTTGTAAATGTCTAATCATAAATCTTTTTTGTCATTTCTACGGATCATTAAATCAATATTTTCTGTATAAAACAAGAGAATTGCCATAAGTATGTCTATAGTATATTCATTAAAGGGAGAAAATGCAAGTTGAAAATGCAGTTTGGAATTTCGATTCTAACTATATATCAAATATCTTCCGTCATGTATTTCCAAAATAAAAATTATTAGCAAGAGAATTTCCGTTAGTATGTCTATAGGGTATTCATTAAAGGGAGATCAAAGTTGAAAATTCAATTTGGAATGGTACATTTTTTCGGGGTTAAATATTTGTTTTTTTTTTAATATATTAATAGAAAATAAACGATTTTAACGATATGCCAAATATCTTCCGTCATGTATTTCCAAAATAAAAATTATTATAAAAAGAAATTGGGAATTTTCTGCAAGTATGTCTATTGGGTATTCATTAAAGGAAAGGGCAAATTCGAAAATACAAGTTTAAATGGCACAATTTCTCGAGGTTATATATTTATTCTTCTGATATATATTAAGACAAAATAAAAGATTCTGATGATATACCATGTATCTTTCGTCATGTAATTCCAAAATATGAATTTTGAATTACAAAAAAGCTATAGATTCTGTTTTTTCATTAATCTAGTAGAGGATAATTCTTAAAACATTTAGCTAAATTTCTTAGAAATCGGCCCATGACATTCTTTTAGAAATACAATTACAAATTTATTTCTGCCGATGTTGAGTGCATTTACCCATCGTTTTTGATAAATATATCCCCCATCTTGCGTAAAAGGATTCCATTAGAAGAAAACATTTTGTAAATGTCTAATAATAAATCTTGTTTGTCATTCCTACTGATCAGTAAGTTGATATTTTCTGTATAAAGCGAGAGAATTGCCGTACGTATATTCATAGGGTATTCATTAAAGAGAGGAAAAAGTTGAAAATGCAATTTGGAATGGCACTTTTTCTCGGGGTTAATTTTTTTCTAAAATATATTAAGAGAAAATAAAAGAATCTTATGATATTTTAAATTTCTTCTGTCAAGTGATTCTATTAGAGAAAACATTTCCCAAGTGTATCAAAATAAATCTTGTTTGTCAAGATGAACTGTTCAGTTTTATTGATCCTCTTTAAAAAGTTTGGGAAACTCGGTAATTATATTTGAAAGATATTCATCAAGGGTAGAACATTGTTGATAATGTGATAAAATGATTATATGAGATATAAGTGAATGCATTTGCTTTCAATATTTTTAGTATAGTTAAAAACATTACTCTAAATGTATAATTAAAAACGTTCCTGCACGATAAATATAGGCTACATTACTTATATCCAAATTAAATGATTTTAAGTCACATATTTTTAAAAAAGTTTTCATTTTCTACGAATTAAGTAATGGAACTTTTTTTATATTGCATTCAATATAATTAAAAATAGCATTATATGTTGTAATTATGTTATTAATTTACTCTTGCACATAATTATGTTTTAGAACATATTAGATGTTTCTAATCCTTACTTAATTGTGTAGGTAAAATAGACTCTTGTAGACTTACATGATTGACATTCACCAAATTTGGGAGCAATTTCGTTTAGACTTTAGAATTGAATTGTCACTGAAGTACCATTCATCGTGCCGGCCAGTCGCTGCTGCGGTTCGATAGGAATAGTGTATAGTTTGTAGGCTGGAAACTGTCTCACGTGTTTAGAACGTATAGGTATACTTTATATATAGCTGGTTGTGATTTGTATTGTATATAGTGTATATGTTTGTCATTTGAATGCATTTTTTTCTGTAGCAAATGCTTGTCAATATATTTAGTGTTCTTGCGTTCGAAAGATTCCCTAAGAGAGGATCGGCGCAATGTGAGTTGTAAATAGTCTATCGCTCACGTCAGTCAGGACAAAACACACAAGACTGGTGAGAGGGAAGTAAATGTAGTTAAGTTTTTTTATGTTTGCTGTTAATGCATGTTTTGTACTGGACGCTGGGTATTTACTTAGGAGGTTATCGTACCAATTTTCAGATTACAATATGTTACCATTCTTCCAAACTAAGATTTGTATGTGGGGTAAACTGGGACTTGTTGGCCCATTTTGTCTTAATGCCACTTGTCTTAATGTCTAACTGTCCATATATATATATATTTATTTTATTAAAATTTTATTATTTTAAAGTTACATATTCAATGTATTTAAACAGTAACCACATATGAAAATGTTTTTAAATATTAATTAATAGTTTATATATAAAACTGAGAAGGTATCAATTCACAGGTTATCATATCCAATAGAACAATTCCCTAAAAACAATTGATAGAAAATAAGTATTGAAACATAATCATTAAGATTGGTATTCTCCAAAGTGTAAATTTAATTTCAAAATTAATCATTAATTATTATTTATGAGAGCATAAGAATGTGAACATTTCAAGCTACTTCTGTTTGTTTGCTTCTTGGCAGCTGACGCGTCGTGGATGAAAATAGACATATTTAAACAACACTTCATTTTCATAGTAATGTCATTAGCCAGATAGTTTGTAAAATATCGAAGATGAGGCAATGTGCCTTTATGCATACATGCCCCTATCAGCATTACCATTAGTGTATAATTTTATTTGTGTGTATTGATTAAATGATATGATAGTAATATTTATAGGTCTTAAAAACTACTATTTACAGTTACATCGATGGTGTCACAGCTCAAGAAAACAGCACTTGCTGCTAACGTAATCGTGTTTAAAGGGAAATTATTTCGATCTTGAAGAGAAGAATTTATTAAAACTATTTCATGTCATATATATATAAATGAGAAAACTTTCGAAAATTTTGTTTCGCTTTATTGCAATTCTATCTCAGCTTAATGCACAATATTAAAAAATTAACCATGAAAATTATGCACTTCGACCTATGCAATTCCGATTCAATTTATATGATATGTAAAGAACGTTCTATTACAAAATGTTATATAAATACACAAATATAGAACACCTCTCCAATAAAGTAATATATAGAAAGATAGAATAGATAATGCTTCTAATCTTACAATGCATGACGCGCTGTTTGGAAAAAATATTTCTAAGTTATTATATTTGTAAGAACTTTTAGTATTTATGTAATGTTTTCGTTTTTTAATTATCTCATAAAATATTAATATAAATGTGTAAATAAACTTTGATTTTTACATCTTTCTCTCACAAACTTATTTGTTCTAAAATATTTTGATATGTTAAATATGATTTCGAAATTGATTGTTACTGTTTTAATACCATGCCAGTATTTTCATATAAATTAATTTTCATATAATATAGCGGTACGAGCATTTTGAATTGGTAAAAAGCATATGTAATTGAAATGCAATAAAAATTACTAAACAAAATTCTGGTTTTGTCTTGCATACATCGTTAAACAAACGTTAAAGAAAATAAACCAGGCAAATGATGATGCAAAATCATATTAAACAATCAAATCACCTTAGACAAAAAAATGGCCCTGTCGGAGATCCAAAAATCTATCTTTATATTCGCATGTACTTTATCTAACAAAAAAATGTACACTGTAAAAAAAAAGGGTCGATCTACTAAAAAAACTTTAGTAATCCTTGTAATTACTAAAAAATGTTTAGTAATCTTAGTCGGTTACTAGAAAATCTGTAAGAATTACTAGAAAAAAGTTAGCAACGAATAAAGTTAATAGTTTTATATTTGTAATAGCTATTACTAAAACTTACTTGGCGTGGCCTCGATAGCATAGTGGTTATAGTAACGGACTCCAGGCTAAAAGGTCCCGGGTTCAATAATGGACAGCGCCAAGTACGCCCCGAATGTATGTAGTGTAAGTACTCTGTAATAAAGGGGTTATGAATTTCCTGTCGGAGCTGGTCGCAATGTTTGGTGCTGCCATCTATTCCGTTTTTGCCGAAAATCTATCGCTTCAGAAGTCTAGATGCAGCTCGAAGGAAGCTCCTGCCCTTCGGACGCACGTAATTGTTATTAAAAATACTTTTGGAGCTATCACTAAAATTTGCTTGGTGGCTCATACTAAAAAATTTTAAGTTAGTTATACAAAATATTCTTTTGTTCAGTTTACAAAAGAAATGCTTGTTTCACTTGCAAAAAAAAAGTTTGTAATGGTTACTAAAAAATTCTGTGGAATACAAATTTACTAAAGAATTTTTAGTAACCTCTTGAATTTTTTTTTACAGTGTAGAAAAAAAAAGAAACACATAATAGCACGAAAGTGGGTAAGAATTGGAAGATATAAATATATATATATATATATACTCGAACAAATAGGCATCAAACTTCATTAACTTTTCCTCAAATTTTACTGAGGATAATTAACATAATAGAAAGACTGCTTTGAGAAAATGTACAAACTTTATATATTTTTCTTGAAAATTCTCCTACCCTTAAAAAAAGAAATCTCATTATAGTAACAAATGAATTTAAACATTTAAATTTATAAAAATATTGTTTATTAATAAAATAAAATATATAACTGTGGGAGCGATTCTTTCTCCAACAGCCAAGTATCATGTCTTGTAAGGTTCTTCATATCGCAACTCTGATAGAAAAGGTCTTTAGAAAGCAGACGATTTTCTGAAAAAACTCCATTCAGACGAAAAGCCGAAGAAAAAAGAAATGAACGGAAGAGATCGTTGGATGGAATGTTTTTGGGAGAGTTGGTGTTGACTTTAGAAGAATGTTGATTAAGATGACGCGATTAAGATGTTTTAATTAAAGTTTCCTTTTGAATGTTCGAATTGTAAATATTAATATGTAAATATCTTTTTTGTAAATATTAACGTTTAATATAAGTCATTTAAAAGTTTAAAAACGGTGTCAGAATTTAATTTACCTCCGAGTTTATTTACTTATGTGTTCGAAAGAACTTTTATAAGAAGAATCTCCATAAATTTTGGTGTCAGAACCGAGACAAACGAACGCCCACAGAGAAGAAATATATATATACTTTAAATAATCTGGAAGCCGTTATTATTTAGAATTGTGATGGAATCCTTGCTGGAAATTATTATGAGGAAATCTTTTTTGAATATATGTTTAATGATATGAAGCTGTTGGATACTGCGACAACAATGCTGTTTAAATGTGTGAAGCTGAGCATCTGATTATGAAGTGAGTTTATTATTTCATTTTTCTTTTCAATAATGGAGAATTAGTTGATTTAAAGGAATTAGAGTTTTCTTTGAAAACTGAAAAATCAGCTAGCATTAAGATAATGCACAAATTAATTTTTGGAGAAATCGGTGACAGAAACAATCGACGTAGAATTCGGAATTTTACTGGGTTTACGTTTGAAGTAGATTCCGATGAATATCAAACTAAATTCAAAGAAATTAAAGATAATTTTTCTGTTAACGACTTAATTACCATTTGCAATGTTTTGTGTATAAATAATTCGGGAACTTTTGATGAAATTGCTGCCAGAATAATTTCTAGTTTATGTGATTTTAATATTTTAAAAATTAATATGATAGCTGATGTAGGTACTCTTAGTGATGACGAAAGTGTTGATGAATTTAATGATGATTTACAAGATAAAACTAAAAATATTTCAACTGATTTTGAGAATAATATGAGAAATGATTCTGGTAGTTCTAATTGTGAAAGTAATGAAAATCAGAAAATTCTAATTCCTGATTATGTTATTAAACCAAGCATTTCTATTAATGATACTGAAAGTATGATTACAATGTTTGAAGGTACTCAAGTACAAAATATTAATAAATGGATTGCCGATTTTGAAGATATTGTTTCATTATTTAACGTTAGTGATTTGCACAAATTGATTTTGGCTAAACGCCGTATGACAGGCAAAGCAAAATTATTTCTTGAAAGTGAAACAAATATTAATTCGTGGTCTAAATTAAAAGCCCTACTCATATCTGAATTTGGTCAAACGTGCAATTCAGCTGAATTACACGAATTGCTGTCCAAAAGAAAAATTAGACCACATGAATCGTTAGATGAATATTTTTTAAATATGAAACAATTATGCTCAAAAGGCAATATCGAAGATTCTGCCCTTATTCAGTATGTAATAAATGGAATTAATGACCCCATTTCTAAAAAATCTTTTTTGTATGGTTGTCCCAATATTGCTGAATTTAAACAAAAATTAAAGATTTATGAAAAAATAAGATCGGAGTATGAAAATGCAAAATTTCATAAATATGAAGGAGCTAAGCCTAAAATTAAATCCGAAGTTGAAGTTAAGAACAAATTTAAGCCTGTAAAGCCAAATATGCGTTGTTTTAATTGTGGCGGGAATAATCATAAGAGTATTAACTGTGTAAATAAAGATAAAGGGCCGCTTTGTTTTGCTTGTAACGCTTATGGTCATAAATCATTTCAATATAATAAATCTAAAGATACAAGTGTTAAAAATGCTCAGTCACAAGTAAACATTATTACATCCCAAGATTTAATACTGAAAGAGATAAAGCTTTATTCTTTGCGTTTAATCTCTTTAATAGATACTGGTAGCCAAAAGACTTTGTTAAAGAAAAGTATTTATGATAATTTGAAGAACTTTGTAGAATTAAAACCTACGAGTATCTCTTTGACCGGTCTAGGAAAAGCCTCAATTAAACCAGAAGGTTGTTTCAATTCAGAAATCGAAGTAGATGGTTCAAAATTTAAAGTTACTATTTTTGTCGTTAAGGACAGTTGCCTTAATTTCGATTTAATTATTGGCACTGATGTTATTCATCAAGGTACATTAACTATTTCTGAGAATAAAGTGAAACTGTTTAAAGCTGAAGTTCAGTCTAATGACTTTTTAGTTAATATTGTAAATGTTTTGGATGAGCCTAAAATTGATTTAACTCACATTGCTGACAAAAAATTACGTTCAGAGTTATACTCTTTAATTGAAAATTATGTACCAATTAAAACTAAAACAGTAGATGTTAAAATGAAAATTAATTTAACTGACGAAATCCCAGTTTGTTCTTCTCCTCGAAGATTACCGCCATGCGAGAAAAAAATAGTCGAAAACCAAATTGAGGAGTGGCTAGCTCAGGGAATAATTCGAGAAAGTTCTTCTAATTTTTCTTCGCCGGTTGTGTTAGTCAAGAAAAAAGATAACACAATGAGACTTTGTGTTGATTACAGATGTCTTAACAAAAAGACAGTACGTGAGCATTTCTCCTTGCCAGTTATTGATGATGTAATAGACCAATTACATTCTGCCGAAGTATTTACCACCATAGATTTGAAAAACGGTTTCTTTCATGTAGATGTTGAAGAAGACTCGCGGAAATACACCTCGTTTGTTACTCATGAAGGACAATACGAATTTTTGAAATGTCCATTCGGGTTGACCGATAGCCCTAGCGTTTTTCAAAAGTATATTTATAATGTATTTCGAAACCTATTAAAAGATCACATTGTTGTCATTTATATGGATGATTTAAAAATACCTGCTAAAAACGAAGCTGAAGGTCTAGAAAAATTAAAACTTGTACTCGAAACTGCATCGGAATATGGATTAGAATTAAATCTTAAAAAATGCAATTTTTTGAAGCGTGAAATTGATTTCTTGGGGTATAGAATCATAAATGGTAAATTGTATCCCTCTCCACTGAAGACTAAAGCAGTAATAAATTTTCCCGAACCAAAGTGTACCAAAGATGTTCAAAGTTATTTAGGATTGACAGGATACTTTCGAAAATTTATAAGAAATTATTCGGTTATAGCTAAACCGTTAAGTGACCTGCTAAGAAAAGATTCAAAATTTAAATTCGATATAGAAGAACAAAGAGCTTTTAATGAACTCAAACGTCGTCAGAACCAGTACTTTTAATTTACAATCCCAAAAGTGCGACCGAAATCCATTGTGATGCCAGTATTGATGACTATGGAGCTGTTTTAATGCAACAATCTCCAGTAGATAATCAATTTCATCCAGTTTATTTCGCAAGTAAAAAAACCACCGAAGCTGAACGGAAGTACACTAGTTACGAATTAGAAGTTTTAGCTGTAATTGAAGCCCTGAAAAAGTTTAGAGTATATGTGCTAGGTATCCCATTTAAAATTGTAACCGATTGTAATGCATTTAAAATGACTATGGGGTCATTCCATGTCAATTCAACCAATTTTTCCCCCATTTGTAACCCGACCCCCAGGGATTTGGATGAAACTTTGTGTGCGCATTAATTCTATCATGAAATGATTCCATCAGAAATTTTTCCTTCCCAGACCTCATAGTTTGAGAGATATGGGGGGTCCAATTCTTAGGTTTTTCTCAAATCGCACATTTATGAGTGTGTATTCTGAGATTGCAGTTCCATCTTCAAAAAATTGTTTCTCTGGATCTAAAACATGAATCATCCTAAAAATATCACTATAAAAAGATAAAAAGATGCAGATTTTAATAAAAAATATTTAAAAAATGTACTTTTAATATTTAGGATAAAAAAAATCAGCCAAAGTTGAGAATTATGGTTATTTTTCCAAATTTTTGTGACTTCACGAAAAAGGCTGTACACAAAAAGGCAAATTAAATTTCCAATTTCTTTTTGTTTTAAATAAAAGTTTACACTTTGGGCTTTCTATCTATGAAATAAAAATGATGTGTTTCGCATGGCTTATGCAAAAATTTTGGGTACTTTCCAATTACCCGGATGAGTGCTTTATTTTTATATATTACATATGCACACAAAAAAGCAAATGAAATTTCCCATTTCTTTTTGTTTTAAATAAAAGTTTACACTTTGAGCTTTCTATCTATGAAATAAAAATTATGTCTTTCGCATGGCTTATGCAAAAATTTTGGGTACTTTCCAATTAGCCGGATAAGTGCTTTATTTTTACATTTTACATATGCACACAAAAAATCAAATGAAATTTCCAATTTCTTTTTGTTTAAAATAAAAGTTTGCACTTTGGGCTTTCTATCTGTGCAATAAAAATTATGTCTTTCACATGGCTTATACAAAAATTTTGGGTACTTTCCAATTAGCCGGATGCGTGTTTATTTTTACATATGCACATATGTATACATCTATATAAATACAGATGTATTATACATGTACATATGTATGTATATAGACAGTATATTGATATATATAACACTGGTGCCCGTCTAACCGAAAAGCACCAAATTTTGCCTCGTTTTGAAAATCTGCACCAATTAAGGGGGGAAAAATCTGACTACGTTTAGCTGTGGTACTTAAATAATTACTGGAGTTTCTATGAGTTATTGAATTTAATGTTATTTGATGCAAAAACAAATTGGAAATTTCATTTTCCTTTTCATGTAGAGACTTTTTCATAAAGTCACAAAATTTCGGAAAAATAATCGTGACTTTCAACTTTGGTTTTCTTTTTCGTCCGTATATAAATCTCTATTAATTGCCCTAATTGCTTTTTTCACTTGCTTTTTATGCCGCTTAAATGGATCTCCACATTTATATAATTCATATTTCATTAAGAGCGAAATTCTGTGATGCTCACATATATTAATCAAACGGTTTTCACTTAATTTTTGTTTTATAAATGCAATAGTCCTAACTAATAAAAGTTCTTTTTCTGAATCACAGAGATTATCAATGTAGTCTATTTCTCTGTTATTTGTATAGCTAGTTTTGTGACATTCTAAACGAGTTAATATTACAATACTGCAAACCTGAAGACTAGTAGAAGGTTTAATATCAGGCTTCATATTAAAACAATAAAGCAAAAAAAATATTTATACATATCATAAACTATAAAATATGTAACAATCAGAATGTATTTTTTGTAGCACAGTAAAAGTTAAATCATTCTTCTATGATAAGAAACAACAGAATGACAATAATTTGGTTTGGTTTAGTTTGGTTTATTTTTGTCGTCCGATTATCTACGCTAGGGATATAGGACCAGAGGGGGAGTGCCCTTCGTGGGGGTCTTTCTAAGGGAACCTAACCCGTATTCACGCAAGGTTCGAAGAAAACCACGAAAACTCCGAACGGTTAGGCCGACAGCCGCGATTGGGTTCGAACCCAGCACCTGCCGTCTACCAGTTGAGAGGTCTGTACCTCTCGGCCACTGGTGGGGCGACAATAATTTGATTAACTTGATTTCAAAACATCTGCTTTCATACTTATGAACATTACCCTGCCTTTATCAGAAGGTGTTTATACAAGGCAGGTGCAATTAAATCTGTCAGACTATAGAAACAAATTTAAGTTCTGTTAAACATTTGTGTATTTAAACTTGCCAATATAAATATTTAAACTGATTAAAATTAACGAAGGAAAGGAAATACAAGGTTATGAACATTTTTTAAACACAAATAATTAATATATAAGCATTCTAAAGAAAGAATGGAAATGTGAAGAGAAAAAAATTTCTATTTTATACTGTACAAAAAAAATCTGTTTTGAGTTTAATTATTGAAAATAAAAGTAAGAGATTCTTTAGATTGTCAAAAAATGCCCATTATTAAATAACTAAATGAAATATATGGACCATTCACTAAATTTAATGGGGAAACATATTACAGTCAGATTTTTTTTTAATCAGAAAAAACAAAGCTTAAACTTTACTTTGAGAATTAAAAAAAAAACATGCATCAAATAACATTAAATTCAATAACTCATAGAAATTCCAGTAATTATTTAAGTACCACAGCTAAACTTAGTCAGATTTTTTTCCTCTTAATTGGTGCAGATTCTCAAAACAAGGCAAAATTTGGTACTTTTCGGTTAGACGGGCACCAGTTTTATACATATATATAACAATATACTGTATATATACATATATATGTACATGTATAATACATCTGCATTTATATAGATCTATACATGTGTACATATGTAAAAATAAAACACGCATCCGGCTAATTGGAAAGTACCCAAAATTTTTGTATAAGCCATGCGAAAGACATCATTTTTATTTCATAGATAGAAAGCCCAAAGTGTAAACTTTTATTTAAAACAAAAAGAAATGGGAAATTTCATTTGCTTTTTTGTGTGCATATGTAATATATAAAAATAAAGCACTCATCCGGGTAATTGGAAAGTACCCAAAATTTTTGCATAAGCCATGCGAAACACATCATTTTTATTTCATAGACAGAAAGCCCAAAGTCTAAACTTTTATTTAAAACAAAAAGAAATTGGAAATTTAATTTGCCTTTTTGTGTATAACCTTTTTTGTCAAGCCACAAAAATTTGGAAAAATAACCATAACTCTCAACTTTGGCTAATTTTTTTATCCTAAATATTACAAGTAAATTTTTTAAATATTTTTTTATTAAAATCTGCATCTATTTATATTTTTACAGTGAAATTTTTAAGATGATTCATATTTTAGATCCAGAGAAACAATTTTTTGAAGATGGAACTGCAATCTCAAAATACAGACTCAGAAATGTGCGATTTGAGAAAACCCCAAGAATTGGACCCCCCATATCTCACAAACTATGAGGTCTAGGAAGGAAAAATTTCTGATGGAATCATTTCATGATAGAATTAGTGTGTACACAAAGTTTCATCAAAATCCCTGGGGGTCGGGTTACAAGGTCTGGTTGAATTGACATGGAATGACCCTATGGATAAAAAAGAAATGAGTACAAAAATAGCTAGATGGGCAATAATGTTATCCGATTTTGATTATGTTATTGAACATAGACAGGGTAGCAGTATGAGACATGTCGATGCATTAAGTAGGTATCCTATTTGTATGGTAATCGAAGATAGCTTAACTTTAAAAATTATCCAAGTTCAAGAAACCGATGACCATATTAAAACAATAAAAAAAATCCTAAAGGTGAAATCTTATGATGATTATCTAGTTAAAAATGATGTTCTTTATAAATGTGTTAATGGTAATGATTTATTAGTTGTACCGGAAGACATGCAAATGAATATAATCAAGGCCGCTCACGAAAAAGGTCATTACGCAGTTGCAAGAACAGAGAAAAGTTTAGAAAATGATTTTTACATCCCTAAAGTTAAACAAAAAATTGAGAAATGTATAGCAAATTGTGTTCCCTGTATTTTAGTTAATAGAAAATGTGGTAAACAAGAAGGCTTACTTCACCCAATAGAAAAAGAAGAAACTCCATTACATACGTACCATGTTGATCACTTAGGTCCATTAGAAAGCACTAATAAAAATTACAAACATATCCTTTCGGTCATTGACGCATTCACAAAATTTGTTTGGTTGTATCCCACAAAATCTACCGATGCTGCCGAAGTAATTTCTAAATTAGAAATCCAAAAATCTATCTTTGTAAATCCAGTTCGAATTATATCAGATAAAGGTCCTGCATTTACCTCTAAAGCTTTTGAAGATTATTGCATCAATGAAAATATTAAACATATCCCGATTACCACTGGATTACCCAGGTCTAACGGCCAAGTTGAGCGTCTAAATTCTGTCATAATATCTGTTCTGTCTAAATTGTCTGTCGATAATCCTAAAAAATGGTATACACATGTAAGCAACGTCCAACAGGTGATAAATTCGACTTTTCAGAGAAGTATAAGCACAACTCCTTTTGAATTGATGTTTGGTACTAAAATGAAACTAAAAAATAACATTGAAATTACTAGTCTTCTGAATGCTGAAATACAATCTGATTTTACAAATAATCGCGAAGATATGAGAAAAAATGCTAAAAAACAGATTTTAAAAGTCCAAGAAGAGAACCGTAAAACTTACAACCTCAGGCGAAAGAAAGCTAACAAATTTAAGATTAATGATGTGGTTGCTATAAAACGCACACAACAAGGTCCAGGTTTGAAGTTAAAACCAAAATATTTAGGTCTGTACAAAGTCATAAAAGTAAAAAATAATGACACCTACGATGTAAAGAAACTTGGATTCAACGAAGGACCCATGGTCACTAGTACATGTGCAGAGTACATGAAGCCGTGGACGGACGAAGCTTGAAAAAAAAAAAAGAATTTCACCGATTGTGACACTATACCAACTATGACAAACCTCTGGACTGACAACTAATAGAATTTTAACTTTATTCTCGAAAAGACGAAAAGACGTAAGGTGAAAGAAGATGAAAAGACGTATGAAAGAAGACGAAAAGACGTAAGATAAAAGAAGACGGAAGACGTAAGAAAGAAAAGACGAAAAGACGTAAGGTAATAGAAGATGAAAAGACGTATGAAAGAAGAAGACGAAAAGACGTAAGATAAAAGAAGATGAAAGGACGTAAGAAAGAGAAGACGAAAAGACGCGAAAAAAAATATATATGAATTTTTTCAAGAAATAATCTAAGCTTTCATAAACAATTTGAATAATGACTTCTTTTTTTCAATTAAGACTTTGGATGCTGCTGTGTTTTTTTTCTTTATCTTTCCAGATGATCCAACTGCTGCTGCCTCCAAAGGGACGAGCATTCGAGGACGAAAGCCTAGTCAGGACGGCCGTTGTGGGAGCGATTCTTTCTCCAACAGCCAAGTATCATGTCTTGTAAGGTTCTTCATATCGCAACTCTGATAGAAAAGGTCTTTAGAAAGCAGACGATTTTCTGAAAAAACTCCATTCAGACGAAAAGCCGAAGAAAAAAGAAATGAACGGAAGAGATCGTTGGATGGAATGTTTTTAGGAGAGTTGGTGTTGACTTTAGAAGAATGTTGATTAAGATGACGCGATTAAGATGTTTTAATTAAAGTTTCCTTTTGAATGTTCGAATTGTAAATATTAATATGTAAATATCTTTTTTGTAAATATAAACGTTTAATATAAGTCATTTAAAAGTTGAAAAACGGTGTCAGAATTTAATTTACCTCCGAGTTTATTTACTTATGTGTTCGAAAGAACTTTTATAAGAAGAATCTCCATATAACTACATAAAAAACTTTGCTCTAAAACATGAAAAATCAAAAACGCATTATTTTTTACCCTTTTTTTAATTATGAAAACTCCTCTGATATTTTCATATAAGCCAAACAGTGGAAACATGATACTGATAATCTGTTTAAATTCACTAATTAGGTAAACATCATTAACGTTTAAAAATAATGTATTGAATTTTTCACATCTTCATTTCCTAATATGATATCAAATTTTTGACTGCTACATAAACAAATAATGTCTAAATTTCTTTAAAAAATTTTAGATATTTCGATAAAAACGTATTTTTTACCTTCCGTTTGCAAATTATGTTACAATAACTATCTAACTATCTCTATTCCTTAATTTTAAAATTTAGATACCTATAGATTTAAAAAAAATGTTACTGATATTTATAAATCTATTTTGAAAGGTAGATACATGGCTTTACGACTAGATAAATTTACATAATCGTTATTTTTTCAGAATATTGCACTATTAGACCCTAATGTTTTGTTTCGATAAACTGACGTTGTGAAATTCTTCGTTAAGTACCATTTTCATGTCTACATTTATAATCGTAACACAGATAACTAAACTTATAAAACAGGTAGACATGGAAGAATAGGAAAAATGATGGAATGGGTATAAAATTAAAATGCTACACATTTTGCATCTCAAAAAATTCTATATTAAACAAGTCTCTTTAGAATCTATGTACGGTAATAGTAATGAGTGTGGAAAGATGCTTAAGAGTCATTCCATACTAACAAGGAAGATATCTATACTGGGCATACTCAGAATTTTTCGAAAAAAATAATAATTTAACTACTTATGTGTGTAATAAATTATCAGTCATACTTAGCGGTGGAATTACAGAAGAAAGTCTGTAAAAAAATGAAATACTTTCGAATATTTGGCGTGAAAAGACGAAAGTGTCATGTAATTTGGTGAGCAGTACCTTTTCTCGCCAAAAGCAAACAATCTTAATGCAACTGAAAACTGTTGGATTTTTAGAATATGTGTAAATTGTATTTAATGCATTTAAACATAAACAGTGAGAGAGTTCAATATGTTATAAACATACATGTATATTTTATTATATATATATATATTACTTGTTGCTGCTGTCATTTATTAAAAAAAACTACTGGGCAGAAAAATATGAAAATAACAAAGTATTACAAAGTTAGTTTTAATGAACTCGAATATGTAGACAGTTTTTAAATCGAAGAATTATTTTAAGACATATTTAATGTAAGGTTGGTAAAAATAGTTCTATTAAAAAGTTTTATAGGAGCAAAAACTATACATAGGAATTTAATCAAATTAATCCATCATTTTATATATTATAATTTCGCGGCGTGCAGACTGTAATTACTTCTTTTATTTTCATTATTATTTGACGTTTTATTTCCCTTTTAAATTGAAATTTTCAGCAATTTAAGCGTTTTTCAGGCATTTAAAAAAATTATTATTCTAAGTTGTTGCCAATTTGTAACATTATAATACAGAAATATCATTTCTTTCAATAATATATATATATATATATATATATGTGTGTGTGTGTGTGTGTGTGTGTATTACAAATTTTAATTTTTTTTCGCCAAAACTAACCTTTATACTATCTTAATTTTCTTATAATAATATTCCGTACTTACTTCAAATTATTAAATTAAAATTTTGTTTCTAGATCTAATCTGTTAATCTTTATGCAGACGATATAAATTTTTAATTTGCCTTAAGAAACATTATTCCAGTATGCGTAAATTTAAAAAGATGGCTCTAAATTAAATATATTCTTAATTAAACTTTATTTCTTAATATTCCAAGTAAAACTCATTCCTTCTATGTTTTTATCAACCCTTTTTAAGAAAGTCTTTTAAATTTATTCCAAAACCATGCCTTTAAAAATATCATTATTTTATTTTATCTATTTATTTATTTTTCCTCCGTTAACCTTTGATAGTGTGCATATCAAAAAATTCATTTCTTTTCTTTTTCTCTTAAAATTAATCATCTATAAAAATCGTCTGCCTAAGAAATTCTGAGTCGATTATAAATTGGTTAAATAATATTTTTTTTTAAATAAAATTATCGTCTGTGGAAAATAGTCTCGTAGCTGGACAAGAATTCTGTTTACATAAAAGAATGATGGTTTGAAGTTACAGAATGTTCTAGAATTTTCTTTTTAGTTTTAAAAGAGGAAGCTCGAGAGGTGGTAAGAGAGATGAGAGAGATGAGAAGAAAGATTTTTTGGTGCGCTCTTGCATGAGTATGACTTGATGCAGTAAAGCATGGAATACTTTTGGATGTTTCGGTAAAATATCGTCTGCAACAGGAGCTTTTCCCTAGATTATAGCTACCGTTTAATAAAATGAACTTGCAACAGCCAAGGAGTGTTTATTTTGATCTTCTACATTTATTTATTTTGTTTTTTTCTCGCTGGCCATGACTTCTGTGCGGAGAAAGGAAAACCTGACGATGATGTTTCTGTCCTCCTAACTTTAAATCGTCACACATATATATTTATATTTACACGTGACTGTTATAAACAGTAAAGAATTTTTCAAATCAAACTTTTCAAATGATCAGACACAAGGTTTTTTGAACACATTTTTACTTACCCATCATACGTAGTATAGGGTAAGTCTTGCAATCGTTTTGAAAATCGAAAAAAATTTTTTGACGGATTTACACGTTTCAGATACTGGAGATTCCGAAAAACATAACTTTAGAAAAAAAATTTTGCCGTCCGTCCGTCTGTGTGTCTGTGTGTCTGTCTGTCTGTCTCTCTGTCTGTAACCGCTCTATCTCCCGAACAAATTGAGATAGAGACTTGAAATTTTGTATGTACTTAGTATGTAAGAATGGGCCGAAGCCTATTTAATATCAGTAACCTCGATTATCCGGAACTATTTTTTCCGGACTCTCGAAAAATTCGTTCTGATGAAAGGTATATAAAAATTTTCGAATTTTTTTATTTTAAGGACTGAACGTAAAAGACAATAAAATAACACAAATTTTGCATAAAAAACGAGGTCGATCGGATTATTAGTTGTCGAGATATGTATAATCCTGTTTTCCAAATTCTTCGATTTTTCATGACTTTGTATTTCATTCAAATTTCAATTGAAGATATATTTTTATTGGAAATGAGACGCTTAATCCAACACAGTAAATTTTTAGTTAATATGATTATTATTTTTTGAGTTATAAGGATGTTTCTTTTACGCAATCCGGTACTACTCGAGAATTTTATTTTGGAGTTGCCATAGACACGCGTTTTATTTTCATATTTTATATTATGATGGGTAAGTATTACGGTGGCCCCCCCCCCCCCAACGACTAGTTTTATTTGCGAGTTAAATCTCAGCAAAAAATATACTTGTGCCTTTGTACTTTTTATACTTTGTGTACACGTGTACTTTATTTTAATAAGCAAATAAAAATTCATATTTGCTTTTACGTCACGAGAATATTGCTTATTTTGTCTTATTTTATCTTAATGCATTTTAATTTTATTGATGCCATTTTGTTCATTAAAATAAAATAGAAAATATGTTTTTATTTTAATACATGTTTGTTAAGCATAAAACACGTATATAAAGTAGGTATGAAAAGTTTTTTCAGGTGAAAGTGGATACGTGCTTTGTTTAAACTGCATTTTTATCTTGAAACATGTAAAGAGAAAAATTGATTTTGTGGAGTCAAAATGATATTACAGTATTTTTTCATGGATTTTAAAGATTATAATTGGAGGTTATATTGATAGTTTCCCCTGAGACATGATATCTCTCGTTTACAGAATAATAATAATTTTAGGCAAATATATTTAATTTTTAAAAAATCATTAAAAATATGAAGAATTTCAAGAAAATAAAAATTAATAAAAAATTATTCTACCGAAAAAAATTCATGTCGGGCTTCTATTATATAGAAATATTTTCTGTAGGTCTATTGTAAATTCATTTAAGATTTCTTTATTATCGATAAAGTCTCATTTCTTTCATTATGGAATTCTCTGTTGTCGTGAAAAAATTAGTAGTCTACTTTTTAACAGCATCCAAAACCCAATTATCATTTTCAGAGTCGTATAAAGATGGTGACAATCAACGGAGCTATCCCTTTCATTTTTATCGTACTTATATTATTTCTAAATCTAAATACTGTACAATTTCAATTGTGACATGATAATACAGGAAATATTTCCCATTGGATATCTTACTTTACAACAAAGAAAGCATCCTCGTTTGCTTAAATGTGATAGCCATCCCGATTATGGAATGGCAAGGAGGAAACTTAAAAAAAATAAAGAAATTTAAAGAAATTATTAAAGAAATTATTAAAGCATTAAAGAAATTTAATGCTTTCAAAAAACTTATCATTTGAAAGCATTAAATTTCTTTTTCATCTGCAAATTGCAATAATATTATTTAAAAACTATTTTTTCTTTTTTAGATAAAAATTAATTAGCTTAAAACAATGGATGTGCTTCATAAGAAACGAAATTGAAACGAAGACTGATAGATGAGGCATTTTAAAACTTTTTTAACGTCGAATTTTGACGGGTTCCATCTCGTTACACATTAAAAGCAATAAAATATTTTCCTTACGTCATAGAAACTATACTTATGCGTCAATTTCAATAGAAAAATAAAATATTAAAATAATGAACTCATTAATAGGAGATAAAAGGATAAATGTACGTCACATGCCATATTGCAAAAAAGTTTAAATTTAAATACATATTTACACGACACATTTATTTCATTTTTTGGTATAATCTTTTAAATTATTGTTGCCCACTTTAGGACACTGCAAATAAAAATATTTCTTTTCAACAAAAGTATTTTCACATGAATTATAAAGAGAAATAATATTTTAAAATAATAAAATCAATATGCTTTAAAAGAAGAAAGCATGAGAAATTATGTCATATTTAAAATGACCAAACAATAATATTGCAAAAAAAATTAGATTTAAAAATTTATTTACACTAGATCTTATTTTTATATGGTCTTTTAAACAGTTATTGTTTCGATTATTAATTCTAAGACAGCGCAAATAAAACTTTCCTTTCTAACTAGAAAAGTATTTTTACGTGAATATTAAAAAAAGGAAAAAACTTTAAGGGTAATTGAGTCAGATTTAAAACAATACATTTAAAATGTCGCATTTAAAATAGCGATTTATAGCATTGTTAAAAAAATACCGGGACGCAAAGAGTTTGTTTTTTAATCCATTCTATATTAGCTTATTTGCAAATGTTTAACTGGTCTTGTTCAATCAAAGGCGAAAATAACTGATTGATTTTTTTAAATAGAAACTGATTCAACCTTAAAATTCCACAAGCAAGAGAATATAAATCCGAATAGAATACAAAGAAAACTGGCTTTTAAATTATAATTCAATATTCCGTGGTTTTTTAAAGCTGATGAAATTAACTTGTTTTTATACTCCGTTGTATCTGAACAGAGGTTGACGAACGTCGCCCGTAGAGGACAGAGCCCCCTAGTTTGACACAAAAAAAGTATTTTTTGAAATTGTATTCCATCGCCAACCGATGAGAAATCGCTAAACAACGAAATTTTATTTATTTATTTATTTATTTAAGAACGATGTATGGAGTTTTCGCCGATTTTTTTTTTCTTTATCAACGTATATCTTCTCATGAGAAAAAACATTCTGAAATGTTTCATATTTTTCCGAGTTTGCTCATTTGGAGACCTTCCTTGTAACGGAGCAAAAGTTAAAAAAATTTGTGCTTGCATTATAGCAAACTTAGGTTAAATCCAGCACGTAGATACATAAATATATAAATAGAGTTATACTATATAACTTTACGCACAAAAAAAAAAACCTAAAAAACAAATACAATAAAAAATGGAAATTTTGGACATTAGACAAGGTACAGGACATTTAACGTAGGACAGAAAGTATTGAATAGCTCAATATTCGACATTTTAAATTTCATATTTTGTAAACTACTTAACTAAATTTTAAAAAAATGTCTATGATATTGTCATATATGCAAAAATATCAACTTATTTGTTTGATAACACCAATAAATTAATACTACATTTAATCTTTAAATAGTTGTAAATTTTTGAGATTTACCAATTTTGATAAAATTAAAAATATTTTGAAATTCAAAGTACTCTAATAACGTCCGTGAAAATTATTCCTAATTTAGTACTGCATATAAAAATCAGACTGCAGAAGTTTGTAAGCTGCTTTTTTATTTCCTTCATCTTCAAAATACTTTAGAATTTTTTTTAAATGTTCAAAATATAATTTTTCCTCAGACGCAGGCATATAATACCAAGTAACGTAGATTCTGACATCTATAAAAGTGCCTAATCTTCAATGTCAATCTACTTACAATATACGTATGAAAGAATATTATCTTGAGTCTTAATAAGTTCCAAAATATGTTATTTTGTTCATTATGTGGAATACATTCATGATGAAATAGAAAGTCTGTGTTGAAATATTCCAGCAGAGTAATTAAATATGTGTTTCTCGATCTTATAAAATATGTCTGTCAATGATACTTTTAAAACTTATACTATAATATAAATATTTCCTAGTGGTATCGAATAAAGCTTACCAATAATGGCTTCGAAAAGAGTAATGAAACTTTTATTTTATTTGCGCAAAATCATGCATAACAGTGGCATGGAAATAAAATCAGACACTTAGTTTATTAACAGTTATTATTCATATTACCTAAAATATTTTCTAACATGTTGTGAAAATTAATTTAATTTCAGACATTTTTGAAGAAATTCATCGTCTAAATTTGACTTATAATGTTGCTGTTATCTTGTAAATGGTTGGATTTTCCGTTCTATTATATAAACAAGGAAGGAAAAACACCCGAAGTGTAGATTAGGAAATGCTTTTTAATACATCAAGAAGACTGCCCAAAATTCCACCTTTAAAATAGGCAAGTCAGGATATAATAAGCAGTTTAAGAAGCATATGGTACATTTAAAAATACCATTTTAACAATTAACTTCCATAGTCCAAGGTATGATCCACATATTTGCATTACACTACATAACATACTAAATTATTTCAGTTAGAAAATTCCCCTTTTCACAATATGAGGCTATCGATTTAAAATGCACTCGGATTCTTTCTACAGCCTTCATTCTTAAAATTTAAATTTACCTTTTAAATTTGCAAGCGTAATCAAAATACTCACAATTTTCATATATATATATATATATATATATATATATATACATATGCATTTAATAAACAAAAATATAATGGAAATATTTTATCATAATTCTTATCATAATCCCAAAATTACTACAATATGCGAGTTAAGATATAATAAATAAGCAACATAGAACGTTTGTAACAAATTAAAAATTCCCACTTTAATTTTTAACATTCATAGTTAAAAATTGTGTCGAATTATTTTGTAAAACCCTGTATATGATAGATTTGAAATTGGCATATGTACTATGTAGCATACTAAATTATTTCAGTTAGGAAATTTCCCTTTTACAAATTTTTACAATCAGTTTGAAATGCCGTTAAATTTTTTATGTGCAGCCTTGATATATTTAAATTAAAAATTACCTTTTAAAATTGCACGGGTAATCCAGCTTTTAATTCGTTTTTTAGATATTTTATCAGTCAATCTGTATTTATATATTAATTAAGCTAAAATATAATAAAAATATTTTTTCCTCTTTCATTCACTAATGCTGTTTTTTTCTTCATTAGAATTGGCACCAATTCACCACAAACAAATGTCAACAGTTTAATAAACTAAAGAAAAATAGTGAACCACGCATTCGGTTGCCGTGTGACAACACATGTTCCTAGAAAAAGTGTTCATAGCAATTGAGGAAATCTACATACTGTTTCGGTTGTGCTCGCATGTACACAGTTTTCGAAAGGTGCGTATTTGTCCTCAATTCAATTTGTCGATGACAAGGTGTTCAATGAGAGCTCTCAGTTACTAGTTATTTGATCAAGAATTAATACCGACATGGAAATGTTTTGTGAGCTTATGCATCATGGTTATTACAGTTGTACAAGTAAACACAACTTCGTAAGTTTAATAGTTGTTTATCCGGCTAACGTGAATATCTTCATTATTATAAAGGAAATTAATTTAATTTCTTCAGGTTCTTTCCTCTGGGGAGAGCAGCAAACTGTATACAGTATTTATATCACATGTTTCTTCATTATTCATCGCACCAAGAACTTTTTCTGACAGTTCAGTAAGAATGTTACTACATGAGAGAAAAGAAATAAGTATGTAAGTCCGAAAATCACAGCAAAGTGGTTCTATTTCGGATGTTTCCGACAATAGACTTTCAAATTCTTCGGAACTGAGACCTTTTTACGATATTTCATTAAGAAAAATCTCTCAGGAAAAAAAATATATTTTCAGATGCTTCCAAATGTTACAAAAAACACAAAGAAAATAGTTGGAGATATTTGGTCGCCACAATCAGATTAAAACTTTTTTCCTCCTTTATGGGGAATGCACAGTATAATAGATTTTCCTTCACTAAAAAAGATCGAAACGATTGTGATATGACTGGAAATAAGATACAATTTTATTATTATTAATAAGCTCGTTAGTCTCAACTAAAACACCAAAAACTCAATAAACATGCTAGAATCTATAAACAACCTAGTTTCATCAACATTGAAAAAGTGCGAAACATTGATCTATTTATTCTTTTTTTTTTTTTTTTAGCGGATTTCCATTCAGTTCCCTTTTATTGTAAAATGTAAAGGTATAACAGCAAGCTTATTAGATTCTGTTAGACGTGTATTGACTATTTATATGTTTGATTAAACAAGATCTGTTAAACAGAATCTCTTTGTCTCCTACACTGTAAAAAAACACAAAAATCCGTTAAATTTACGGCTAAAACTGCGGGCAGCAATGTTGCCAGAAATTTTTGCTATAAAAATTGCAGCAAAATTAGATGTAATAAAAAAAATTACATCTAATTTTACTGCAATTTTTACGGCAAAAACTGTTCGCAATATTACTGTCAGCAGTTTTCGCCCTGAATAATATTCGCGTGAAAATACTTTTGATGTTTGAAAAAAACATTATTTGTGCCGTCTAAGAATTCACAACAATAGTTAAAAAGATAATATCAAAATATGAAATATATGTCTCATCTAAATACTTTTTTAAATATACCGTTTTTTTTTTTTTTTTTACTTGCTGCTTTTAAAGCACATCAATAAATTTATCTATGATTTAAAAGATTTCTTTCCATTTTTTAATCACGTGAAGACATTTTTAGTGTCATATATATATATATATATATATATATATATATATATATATATATATATATATATATATATATATATATATATATATATATATATATATATTTATATATATATATATATATATATATATATATACTTATATATATATATATATATATATATATATTTGAGGGAAATATTATTCTTTGATCATTTGTCAAAAATTGAAAATAATAATAAGAAAATAAGTAAAACTAGTCGTTCGGGGCCACCGTAATACTTACCCATCATGGATATGCATAATATAAAATATGAAAATAAAACATGAGTAACTTATTTATAAAGTGTATTGCAATTCCAAAATAAAATTTAAACGCATATTTAAATAATTATAATATACATAGTAATGCTCCATTAATGAATTGCTGAAGAGCCAATTTCGACAAATTACATGAAACGCCAAAATACTGAAGTAATACCGGATTGCGTAAAAGAAATATCCTTATAACTCCAAAAATAATAATCATATTAACTAGCAATTTACTGCTTCGGATGAACTGTTTCATCTCAATTAAAATATATCTTTGAATTCAAATTTGAATGGAATACAGGGTCATGAAAAATCAATGAATGTGAAAAATATGATTACACATATTTCAGCTACTAATAATCCGATCGACATCATTCTTTATGCAACATTTGTGTTATTTTATTGCCTTTTATATCCACTCCTTAAAAAAAAAAAATCGAAAATTTTTATGTACGTTTCATCACAATGAATTTTTCGAGAGTCCGAAAAAATAGTTCCGGATAATCGAGGTTACTGATATTAAATAGGCTACGTCCCATTCTTGCATACTAAGTGCATACAAAATTTCACGTCTCTATCTCAATTTGTTCGGGAGATAGAGTGTTTACAGGCAGAGAAACGGACAGACAGAGAGACACATAGAAGGACGGACGGCAATTTTTTTTCTAAAAATATGTTTTTTGTAATCTCCAGTATCTGAAACATGTAAATCCTTCAAAAATGTTTTCCGATTTTCAAAACGATGGCAAGACTTACCCTATATTACGTATGATGGGTAAGTAAAATGTCTCTCAAAGGACTGAAAATTTGAATTTAAAATGTAAATAAATCCTCAGAAAAGGAGTCAAATTAAAAAAAAACACACAGTGTCTGCACACCGATAACTTCTAATGTATAAAATTATCTAAATATGTTTAAATTCCTGTGTATAGTTTTTGCTCCTATAAAACTTTTTTAATAGAACGATTTTGACTAACTTTATCATAAAGTACATCTAAAATATTCGATTAAAAAACTTCCTGCATCAGCGTGTTTATAAAACATTTCCCTGTAGTATCACCAATTTTCATATTTTGTGTTCAATAGTTTTTTTAAACTTTACAGATGGTCAGTGACAGCATCTGTCCGGGAATACGTGTATTCTCAGGTAGACACTGAGCCCCTGCGTATTAATATTAGAATAGAAAGACCGAAAGCCACAAAAATTACAGCGGCGGTCACAGCCATAGCTACTTTATTTAGAATAGGGAGATTCTGCTTGGTTTCGAAATAACACCAACGGACGTCCATTGTGAATTTAACAGTAAATTTAAAAAATAATAAAATAATAATAATAAAAAGAATATGAGTGAAAAAAATATGATAGAAAGGTAAGACTAAATTTAGTTTGGTGTCGAAGTGACACGAATGAATAGTCTAGTGTTAACTATTTTTCTTAAAATAATCTGTTTTATTATAGCCGATTTATGAAGCATAAATTAGATTTTTTGTAAATTTTGAGACCAATATTACTAACAAATACAAGGAAATTTTGTCTTTTATAACAGAATATTATAACTTATTTAAATGGTTTTACAATACATTCTTTATCACATTATATGTTTTATGGTTCTTGTCATTTTAATAGTGAGACTTCAATGTAATTCATAAAATAATAATAATAATAATACTTTTTTTTAACTGGTTTACGGAGCAAACTGCCCTTAAAGGCACGTTGTGACGACAAATTCCATATAACCAGCAAAATAAAAAAAAGGCTGATCATAACCAAAATATTTTTTTTCTGTTATTGTATCATTTTTAAATTTTTTTTAAAAACTAATTTATGTTTCTTTTGATGGACCTAATTTTAATCTCATTAATATTTTCCTTTTTTCACCTGTAGTGAATGAAATAAGGATTACTTAAACAATAGGGTGGATCGAAAAATCGAAATTCGGATAATCGATTTGGCGCGGGATGCAAAAGTTGCCTTTTATGCATACTAATTCACATATGTTTTTTTATTGAAATCCATTCATATCTTCCGCTGCCCCAAACGCCTCAAAAATAGTTAAAAATTGAAATTTTTATAAATTTTATAATTTTTTTTTAATTCTTAATATTTTTAAAATTACTTTTGGCGCGAGTTGCGAAAGTTGCCTTATATAAATGTTAGTTAAATCATTTTTTTTAAATTTTAAATCAATCCATATCATACGGTGCCCCCAAGCACCCTCAAAATAGTAAAAAAAATTGAAACTTTTATAAAAAATTATAATTTTTGTTTTTTTAATTTCTTTTAAATTATTTTATCAGCGGGATAAAAAAGATGCATTTTATAGTATATTAGCATGCATCCAAATAATTTTCGACTTTGATAAATTTTTTCCAGTGCCCCAAAACTTTTAATTATTTGCCGAAAATCGAGTTTCATGCAAATTTTGAGCTAAAAAATACAAGTAAAATTAACAGTTAAAGAATAATTTATCTAACGTAAAACGTAGATCGAGAGGATGAGAAATCGTTTATCGTATTGTATTAAATATATAAAATAAAATTTTTATACTTTATTATTTGGAAGTCAACATAGATAGAAAAGTTCTCAGCAATGACCAGCAATATTTATGTAATATTTGCATAGCAACATCACGTGGTGAATGTAGTTCTGATCTAACATTAATGAAACCTGGTCCAGTTTATCACTCAACAACTGCGTGTAGAATTTTAAGGTTATAAGTGGCTACAGAAAATCCTTCTGATAATCGCATTACTCTTAGAACATATTATGAAGGTATATGCACCGGTATGGTTCCATATCAAAACAAAGCCATCCATAACTGAAGAAGCGCGTCGTATTTGGAAACTTATCACATATTCTAGATATTTGGAACCCAATTTAAGAAAGATCGTAGATGCTGTTATTCAACGAATAGTTTTTTTTTTTTTTTGCCACCCTGAAAATTTGCTATTGTCAATGCTCACAGATAACAGAGAGCATATCAGATCTTTAGCAATGCGAAAGCTAATTTATGCTAGAAATAAAAAGAGAAAATCACCAGAAGTGAGAACTTTCAAAGTACCCCAAATAAACTTCAAAGCGAAGGATTATTTTGAACTTATTGACTGGCAACGAGTTGGACGTTTTGAACCACCTCTTTTGATGAATGTGCCTTGCGGAGAAATTGAGAATATGATAAAAGTTGTAAAAACGAATGAATGGTCAAAATATGCATGCCATACCCAAGCGGTTGAAAGATGCGTTCGACTTGTGTCTGAGGCATCAGAAACTGTATCTGGTCAAAAAAAGAGACACGGTTTTATATTGAATAGAATAAAATCAAGAAGCCATATAAAACACTATGATACCAAAAAAGATTACAAACTTTAAAAATATGTAAATTTTTAAATTGAAGGATGTAAAACTTTTCTCTACGTAAATTCGATTTTTGTATTTTTTATGATTTAATGCTTTGATTTTTAAATTTGTATGTCGCTTATTATTGTAAAATTAATGTTATTTATAACCTTATACGTTATTAATTAAATTGTTTTGAAAATTTGTATTTTTCGTAAATTATAATTCTTAATACATTTTTGTAAAAATTTCAGTTTTTAATTATAATTGGTGCATCAAAGATGTGAATTTATTTTGATTAAAAAAAATATATGGGAACTGCAGAGTTATGTAGTGTTGTAATAACAACTTTCCAACCCAGTGCCAAATGGTTTTCAAAAAATAAAATAAAATAAAATAAAATAAAATGAAATAAAACAAAATAAAACAAAAAACTTCTTTTTCAAGAAAATTTCAATTTTAAACTATTTTTGGGGCACTTGGGGCACCGGAAGATATGAATGAATTTTATTTAAAAAATATGTAAGCTAAGATAGATAAAAGATAGCTTTTGCACCCCGCGCCAAAAGTAATTAAGAAAAAATAAATAAACAAAAAAATATAAAAAAAATCTTAAACTCAATTTTTAATAATTTTTGGGGCGCTTGGGGCACCGGAAGATATGAATGGATTTTAATAAAAAAAATCCTGTAAACTAGTATGCATAAAAGGCAACTTTTGCACGCAGCGCCGATAGTGATTTCTAAAAAAAAAAATTTTTCGTATACTTTTCGATCCACCCTATTAAACAACCCCTTCATTTTAAGAATTCATGCAAATTTATCGGGTTATTAATTATAAACGTTACATGCTGCAATACCTCTTATGATCGATTCCTCATATATGCATTTTTTATCACATAAAACCTAGAAATCATATGATTTGAAACCGTTTAAATGTAAATATATTTTATAAACTTCTACGGAAATATGTTAATAAGGGCTATTATTTTCTTAATCTTGATTCTTTTATGCAATTAATTTAATTTAAAACTGAAGTTTGATGATTAATTATAACCTATCAGAGCTAACATTCATCGATTATATTTATTTATAACGTACATTAAATAGGAATAAGTTATTAATGAAAATTTATTTCTTAAAAAACTCCTTTTCATGATACATGTTTCGAAAAAATAGTAATGTTTCGCATTATTAATGTATAAGCATTAATATATTTCTTATTTAGTTCTTTGCAATTATTTTAATAATCTATCAGATATTATGCGTAGATTAAGAAAAATATTGCAGATATCGGTGAAATAATGTTTCTGTTGCTAAGGCGAAATATAATACGGCAGAAGAAGCAGCAATAATAACTACTCTTAATTAATCGAAAAACATTTTTCTCTTTTTTACAAAAATATAATCTAAAGAAAACTTTATAAAATTAATCAGTTAATTTAGATAGTGAGTTTAAGTTTATTTCGCTGCTAACGTTTCATTAAAATTCTTTATTGGCAAAATAATGGATATTTGTTACAATTAAAGTTAAAAAGAAAAGTAATAGTTGGAATCAATTGTGAAATAAAGAAAATGGTTGAAAATGTTAATGGGAATATTTTAAAATTTATATTGGATTTTATTTTTGAAAATACTTTTAAATGTATTTAATTATTTTTTTAAAAGTTTTTAACCTTAAAATAAGCCAAATATATTTATGTTCGGTGAAAAGAAAAAAATTATATTTGAAATTTATCGAATTCTTACTTTATATAACAATCTACTAAAAAATGATTTCCAAGATGTCTAAATCAGTTAATTTTTTTCCGTTTGATAAACGACATTTTAAAAGTGGTTTAAAAGGTTTTAAATTTTAAGTATCGGGATGCTTCTAACCTGCCTACTTTTCAGAGTATTCTCAAAACACTCGTCAAGTGTATATATAGCAAAAGAGTACTTACACCCCCCCCCAAAAAAAAAAAAAAACTTTATATATTCTAATTAGAAAATTATCCTGTGTAAATGATGAGATAGATATTATACTAGATATTGTGCCGTTTTCAAGATTAGTTAATAACTAGATTAGTAAACTTGTTTTCTTGTTAAAATTATACAATATTCTGAAGCTTTACAAATTTTGTTCGTGTTAATGTTTTCTAGTTTGATAAACGACCTTGTAAAAGTGTTTTGAAAATGTTTTAGATTATGACTATCGAGAATTTTCTGACTTGTTAGCTTTTAAGTTTCAAGAACGATGTTTGACGTGGTCTCGATACACACGTTAAGAATATATATTGAAGAAGAAAAAACCCTCAATTATTAAAAAAAATGCTCTATAAATTTTAATCATTAATCTCCCTTGAGTAAATGCTGAGATATCTATTACACTACATTGTGGCGCCTTTCAAGTTCAGTTGATGACTAGATTTAGAAGGTTCTTTACTTACAGAAATTCTGAAATTTTCAGTACGAATATCTAATTTTTACATCATATTTATCTTTTTGGAAAAATTTCCATTATGATAGACTTTCAGAAGCATTTTCTTCAATTCACGAAAATTATCATGGCAACTTTTTGACTAAAAATTTCCCGTTAATTGACAAATAAATGTTTATTTTTTCTCCTTTACAGGAGCTAAATTATACATGAATAGGAGAAAGTATGGGAAAACTAAACGTTGCAGACTTGGAATGAAACACACTAGCTTTGCGTTACGAGACAATCATTCCAAACACTGCGTTTCAGTTAAACAGTTGGGAGTGCATTTGAAGTAAGTATGTTTGCTTTAGATGGATATGTTTTGATTAATGTCTTATAGAAGGTTTTAATTTTGACGTTAATTTCGGAAAGATTTCATCGAGATGAGACTGTGTCATGGGTTTTAATACTTATACATTATTATTTGATACAATATTCATTATAAATGTTTTTAAGTAATTTGCTAAAGGTAAAATATGAATATTATAATTTTATTGGTTAAGTTCCTTTCATTTTTTGGATAGGATCATTGTTTTTTAAAAATTTAACATTTAAATCAAAATATCTTTTAAATGTGCTCATTTCAAATGTATTTTAAATGCGAATATTTGTTTTGTAAACAAATTTATAAATTCAGATTCTTTTAACTTTAATAAACTTAAAAAAATAAATTATGAGTACTTTAAATGAATGGAAAAATAATTTTTTTTTTCATTTTTTTAAATTTGGAACCTTTTTTCATTTTAAATTAAATTATTTTTTTTTCTTTGAACAATATTGGATTATGAAAAACATTCGATTAAATAGTTTAGAAATTAAGCATGTTTAAAATTGGGAACTGGTAACGTTTTAATTTGTAATATTTCAATAATAATTTTTAAAGGATAATTCAAAAAAATCTTAAAGATCTTTTATGGTCAAAAAATCATTTTATGATGTTGTATGATTCATTTTATGATTAGTAAAATTTACAAATAGATATGATGGAACAAATATAAAATGTAATTGATCATTTTAATTGAAATCAAATTATAGAAGTTTCAGATATGTGACTCCAAAATTACAGCTCATGCTGTCACTTAATGTTTAAGCTTTACTTAAAATATTGTTCGCATTGCAATCTATTTTTCAATGGTTAGAAATTAATATACGAATTCCAAATTTTAAAACATCTTAATTCCAAAACTAATTGACCTATAAAAAGTTGGCAAAATAAACCAAATATAACACTGAAACTAGGTGTTCACATTGAAGACTTCAGAGTTTGGTAGAATTTCAGTATGAAAATGGATCGCGAATTCTAGTTTTAAAACATAAATCGAAAGAATATATAATATCTATTGTATTGTTGATTTTCCGCCCGAATTTTTAGTTATTAATTTTCATTATTAATTTTTTTGAAAGAGGACAGGGGGTGACTATGTATATTTTCTAAAATTATACTTTTATGTGGATTTTGTTAAATCGGAACCCATGTACTGCAAGAATAATGTTTAAGATTATGAATATTCTGCCATTCCTTACACTGCTGTGAATTATGAATGTATGTACAGTCGTGGGAAAAAAGAGAGATCTGTGTAAAACACACCAACCATTTCTGCCAAAAATATTGTATTAATAGTGTGAATGTACAAATAGATTATTATAATCAATAGACACTAATATATTATAATAAAGGCAATTAGTTAAATTTTCCTTAAGTAGTCATCTATGTATAAAACTTGCATCAAACTTTAAAATTCTTTATATTAATTTATAATACTGAAGGCAGGAGGGATTCCGTCCGGATTTCTGATTCCGTTTTCCGGAATTTTCATCAGATGGGTCATTCGGTAACAAGTGTACGAACTATAGCAGATTTAAAATTTGTAGCTTAAAATTAAATTCATTTTAATAGCTGCAAAAAATATTGTAATTCGAATACTTTTTAAGCATAGTTCGTATGTTACTTGGAAAAATGTTCTGTAATTTTGAATTCATATACTTGAAGCTTTTAGATATTTATGTTTAAATCAATCGTTGATTTCAATTGATATTAAGACGAAATTGCCATTTTTATCACTATTTAGTATAATCCTTGCTTCGAACATTTAAAATTCCAGAAGTTTTATTATCTAGATTAGCGTACCATTTAAACCGTTAAAAAATATACATTCTCTTTTTTCTAAAGTATTGGTATGTAAAATAAATGTTTTACAATCATAGTAAATCAAGTCTATTTATATTTTAAAAATAATAATAATATAGTAAATTTAGAATGTAGTTAAAATCTGTTTTATCTACTCCCACACTAAATCAAGGCTTTTTTTACATATTATGTTATACATGGCATCTATTTACAAACCTTTTTTTACTTTGGGAGTGAATAAAAAGATTTACAGACCATAATACTCTTTATCTTCAATATAGTAATTTTGTTATTTAATAAACGAAACGTATATCTGGAAAATAGAGCGACTGCAGTATAGTTAATGGTTTATAGTAACACAATCGAGTTGCACTAAATATGCTATTCACCTTATAATGTCTGCTGTATTCAAGAGGTTTTTATTTTAACATTTTGTGGATAATTACACTTCCATCATACTCGGATACCCTTTCCTCAGAGTAAAAAGAATTTAAAAGGATTTAAAGAATTCCTCGAAGATGAGCTTCAATAGCCATTACTCGCGGCTATAGAAAATGCTTTCCTTATATCTGTTTCAAAATTTTTTTTCTGCACTGAGGAAGGGGATCCAAGTATCCTCGAAAGAGCCATATGTAAATCTTTTGAGTGGTCAAGTTTGTACCTATTTGTATGTTAAAACGTTGATTAAATATTTTAGATTATGTATGAAAATTCGAACAAAGTGTTGTTAGCTCACAGGCTATCATAGCCTGAGAGCTTATGTGGCCGCCCGTTCTGTATGTATGTAATTTCGTTCGTTCGTGCGTACGTGCGTAACGCGATAACTCATAATAAAAATATCCGATCCGCTTGAAATTTTGTATATAGGTATATTCTGATAAAGCGCTTCGCTGATTAGTTTTTGGAGTTCATTCTATATATATAAGAGGGGGAACGGGAGCTCATGTCCCTCCCTTTATTTGATATAAATGGGTTTTTCATGCAGATTTATCAGTTTTCGTTCAAAATTTAGATAGAGGATCATTCTAATGAGACGCCTCTGTGATTAGTATTACTTGTTCATTAGATAAGTATAAACAAGGCTAACGGGGGCTCTAATACTCCTTACTTTAATTTATATAAATGGGTTTTGCATGCAATATTATCAGATTTCGTTCAAATCTCTAAATAGTTTTGGAACTTTAATGATTAAGCATTAATGAAGGGGATATCTCCTCTTAAATTATATAAATGGGTTTTTATTAAAAATTTTCTGATTTGCTCTGAATTTTGGATATAGATTTTTTATATGATAAGCATGTCCCTGATTAGTTTAGGGGGTTCAATGATTAAGTAATAAAAAGGGGAAGGTGAGAAGAGCTGTTTCCTCTATTTAGTTTATTTTTCGAAAGGAATTAACTCTTGAAAATATAAGGCTGTAAAGTACTATTAGTATGCATAGACTGTGAGTTCAGTGCCATCAGTTTGTCTGGGCTTAATCAGTTTGTCTGCAATATTCTTTTTATTATTTGCTTGAATTCAACGCTGAAGTATATCTGTTTTTTTATGGATACAATAGAATGTGACTGTCAATAAGATTTTAAGAAATTCTCTACCATTGAAACTAGTCGTTGGGGGCCACCGTAATATTTACCCATCATGGATAAGCATAATATAATATATGAAAATAAAACATATAAAACTATTTATAGAATGCATTGCAATGCCATAACAAAATTTAAACGTATATTTCAATATTGTTAATATACATAGTAATGTTCTATTAATGAATTGCTGATGAACCAATTTCGACAAATTATATAAAATGCCAAACTACTCAAGTAGTACCAAACTGCATAAAAGAAACATCCTTATAATTCCAAAAATAATAATCATATTAACGAACAGTATAGTGCGTCAGATTAAGAGTCTCATTTCCAATTAAAATATATCTCTGAATTGAAATTTGAATGAGATACAGGATCACGAAAAACCGAGGAATATGGAAATCTCGAAAACAGGATTACAAATATCTCGGCAACTAATAATCCGATCGTCTTCGCTTTTTATGCAAAATATATGTCATTTTATTTCCTTTTACGTCCACTCCTTAAAATAAAACATTTCAAAAATTTTTGTATACCTTTCATCAGAACGAAATTTTCGAGAGTTTGAAAAAAATAGTTCCGGTGAATCGAGGTTATCGATATTAAATAGACTAGTGTTATTTTATTGCATTTTACGTCCACTCCTTAAAAAAAAATCGAAAATGTTTATGTACCTTTCATTAGAACGAATTTTTCAGGAGTCCGAAAAAATATTTCCGGATAATCGACGTAACTGATATTAAATAGCCTTCGTCCCATTCTTACATACTAAGTACATAAAAAATTCCAACCTTCGTGAGATAGAACGTTTACAGACACACAGACAGACAAACAGGCAGGCAGGCAGACACAGGTCAAAATTCATGCTAGTGCCAGCAACAAAAATATGCTAGTTATTGCTATATTTTGCTTTGTTTGCTAGGTATCCCTGCTATTATATACTTTAAATTGCTAGCCAGCATCACATGCTATGTAGCTAGCTTACACAAAAATAGTATGGCAAGCTATGTACTAGCATCTTATGCTTATTTGCTGATTAAGATTTTTCCAAAGCATGCAGAGGTAGGTACCTTAACATGCTATAATATGCTATTTTATGCTTTCCAGCATAATATGCTATGCAGCAAGTTTAGGGTAAAATAGCATGGCAAGCTATGTACAAGCATCTTTTGCTTATGTGCTATTTAAGATATTTCCAAAGCAAGCAGAGGTATGTACCTTAATATGCTATAATATGCTATTTTATGCTTTCCAGCATAATATGCTATGCAGCACGTTTTGGGAGAAATAGCATGACAAACTATGTACAAGTATCTTTTGCTTATTTGCTATTTAAGCTATTTCCAAGCATGCAAAGTTATGTACCCTAACATGCTAGTATAATATGATTTTTTTGCTTGCCAGCATGAAATGTATGTAGCCAGTTTAGGAAGAAATAGCATTACATGCTATGTATAAGCTTTTTACGCTTGTTTTCTATTTAACCTTCTTCCAAAGCATGGAGAGGTAAGAATATTATATGCTTTAGCATTACATGCTTTTTGATGCTTGCTAAAATGATATGCTAGGAAAACAGCATGACGCACCATGTGCCAATAAAATATTCTAATTCATTAAACAAGAATAGCAGCAAAAAATTGTTTGTTAGTTATGAATTTCTGCTAGAATAACAGAATCTATCATTATAAGCATTATTCTGCATAATTTTGCAAAAAATGGGAGATTGTATACACTAAATTCATAAAGAGTAAATGTTTTTGAATATTGCAAAAGCATATTTTTATGTGAAAACTATCTGAAATTTTTATGTGTTCATATCAGAGCATATTTTATGTTTCAGAAACTGGTCACATTCTTTGCATAATATAAGTGCATATTCGAAGTTTGCAAAATATGTGCACATATCTTTGAATAAAATAAGCGCATTTTCTATGTTTGCAAAAAATATGAATTTTTATATTTAAAAAAAAAAAAAGGCTGTGCAGTAAAACCCTTGAATAACGAAACTCCCGGTAGCGCCAAGTTTTTCATGTTGTTCGGCGGTGTTCTCATACAATAAAATAGAACTTTCTTTCTATGGGGGTTTAACTATGGGTGATAGGAAATTTTGTGAGGAATTTACCTTTTGTGAGAAGTTTCTACTAGAATATCCTACACATTTTTTAAAAGAAAAAAAATATTCCTTCTTTTTCTTACTACTTATAAATTTTAGCTTAACTCGAAAAGAAAAAAATACGCAATTATGTTTTTGAAAATTAGAGAAAAAAAGATTCGTTCATCAAAATTAGAAATACTGGAGAAGGACTTAAATTCATGATTACCTTAAAACACCGATTTGAGATTAATTCTTAACTTATATATAAAAAAAAGAATTTATTTTTATAGCGGATTTAAAATAGTAACTCTTCTTCTATCCTAACGGAAAATTAACTGGCCTTTTAACTGATCTTTTAACTCATCTTTTTCTTAGTGTTGAATTATTTTAACTTACATGAAAATGATAAATTTATTATTTCTTTAAGAATAGGATGAAAATAAAATTTTGTTTATTGAATTTAAAAATCCCTGTCGGCTGGGCCTATAGGTGGAGGTAGATTTCGAAGAGTGCTCATTTCAACAAATATATATATATATATATATATATATATATATATATATATATATATATATATATATATATATATATATATATATATATATATATATAGATATAGATATGATTAGAGATAAACCCAGTTTAATAACTTCATTTGGCCGTTTATGAAACATTTTTAATTTCATTTTTCTGCAAAAACCGGTTTTATCAGAATCATCTTAAGAAAAATTCAGCTCAAATGCCCATTATGACAACATATTTTGAAATAGATTCTAAATTTATTAAAAAATCGACCAAAACAGTACATTATGCAGTTCCTAAATAACAAAAAACTGTCAGTTGAAAGCATTTGAGAAAAAAACTAAATTTAAAAATGAGTCATAAAATAACCGATTTGTTGTCTGAATACATCCTTAATTCTTTAATCATGATTGCTTCGGAAAATTTTGTGCGAAATACTCACTTTGACAGCATTTTTAAAAATATATTCTATCTTTATCAAAAAACTGGCCAATGCGTCACAGTATATAGTTCCTAAATAAGAGGATCTATAGATTGGATGCATTTGAGAGCGAAAATGGATTTTAAAACGAGTCATAAAAAACGCAATTTGCTATGTGAAAATTTTAAATTTTCAAATCTCGAAGACTCCGAGAAATTCTGTTCAAAATACCCTTTTTGGTAGCCTTTTTCAAAATATATTCTGTCTTTATCAAAAAACCGATCAATGCATCACATTATATAGTTCCTAAATAAGAGGATCTGTAAATTGGATGCATTTGAGAGCAAAAATGGATTTAAAAACGAGTCAGAAAAAAACGCAATTTCTTATTTGAACACTTCCTTAAATTTTCAGTCACGATGATTTCGGAAAATTCTGTTCAAAATACCCTTTTTGGTAGCCTTTTTTGAAATATATTCCGTCTTTATCAAAAAACTGACCAGTGCATCACATTATATAGTTCCTAAATAAGAGGATCTGTAAATTGGATGCGTTTGAGAACAAAAATGGATATAAAAACGAGTCAGAAAAAAAAACGCAATTTCTTCTTTGAATACTTCCTTCAATTTTCAGTCCCGATGACTTTCGGAAATTCTGTTCAAAATACCCTTTTTGGTAGCCTTTTTTGAAATATATTCTGCCTTTATCAGAAAATTGATCAATGCGTCACTTTATACAGTTTCTAAATAAGAAGATCTACCATTTGGATGCGTTTAAAATCAAAAATGAATTTAAAAATGAGTCAGAATATAAGCTGTTTGGATTTGAGGTTTTTTTCTCCAACTCCTATTTTTGTTTAATTTCTTTTTGCTATACGAATTGACCCTATGAAAAACTTGCCAATATAAAAGTTGTAGATATTTTTAAGAAGATGTAAAATAAATTTAATCAGATTTGATATCTTAAAAATTGATGGAGTTATGGAATTTTCTCTTTTTTCAGCGCCCTTTTTCTTCGGTAAAAGTTGGTCCTATCAAAAACTTGTAAATGCAATAGTTTTAGATAATTTTAGGAACATTTATAAAAAATTCAGTTGAACTCGATATCTTGAAAATTGACGAATTTATGAATTTTTTTCTCTCAAAATCCCTGTTTTTTTTTCACCCCTTGAGCCCACTTCTAAATTTATCAAAAATCTGTCATGTACATACTTTTGGCCCATTTTTAAGAAGTAATATAAACTTTAAACCGATTCGATATCTACTTTAATTAAGAAGTTATGGCGATTTTTCGGTTTTCACAAAAACGCCCCCTATTCCGACCTCCTTGGTCCGATTTTGCCCATTAACGAACTCAGCCAAGATTTTATCCCCATTGGTTTTATGTACCAGTTTGGTGAAGATTGGTGAAGAATTATAGAAGTTATCGTGTCCATAAAAAAGTGAGATATATATATATATAGATAGATAGATAAACTGGTGCGATTGCAATAGGTAGTATTTCTTACGAAATCTACCTAAAAGCTGGGCAAGGAGAAGAATAGCTATGCACCACCATGTGTATAAAACACTGCCTTTTGAACTCGTTGAAATAATACTTTGGCACACAAACTAAACAAAAAATAATAACAATTAATTTGTATAGGCTCCCCCCCCCCTCCTTCATGTAATGGAAGAAAATCACTGTCACTTTCTTATAGTATTTAATTCTTTTAAGTTATTTCAAAAGTAACATTTTATGTGTTTATTAGAATAAGGGAAAAAATATGTTTTTAAAATTTCAAAATCAAGAGGCTTTAGATCTTCTCTTCGGGCTAATACAACGTAAATTCAAAACTTCCTTCGTCCACCCGAGAATTATTAGCTTTCAATTTTGCTAGTGTTAATTAACTGAAGTTATTAAAAATAATAAATGTGTTTTTTAAAATCAGTAAAAACAAAATTTAGTCATTTAAAATTCAATATTCAAGAAGCAATTTTTCATTTAAGAAATATGTTTATAATAATCGATTTAAAAATATGTGAAATTGATTCCTCCCCTCTTTCCAATATGCATTATAGTTTTAAAATCCCCCATCTTAAACAGTATTTACCTGAAATTTATTCTATCAAAAATACATTTCATAACTATTTATATCTTGATTTATATTAATGTAATCATATTCTAATTACCCATTAATTATTTGGAAAAAACTAACAATAAATTTATTTTATTCATTGAAAATTTGAGGAAATAGTTGCATCGATAAATTCACTCTTAACCTTGTAGAAATATAGGGCATAGTAGAATTAGCTTCGTCAACACTCACTAGCAGTTATAGGCATGTATTGACCGGTCCCCGCTGGCAAGGTAAGTAGCACGCGCGTTTCCAGAACCACAGGTAGTGAGTTCAATCCTCAGAAGTGAAAAAGTCCGATGCAGTTTCTTCCATCCATATCCGTCGACGCTTCAAGTGTTGTCAGTATATGGCAGCACCTGCGTTTTTTTAACTAGCAACTGATGCTAGAAAAGCAAAAATTTAAAGCAAATGATGGTAGAAAAATATTTTAATAAGACCAGACATTTCCGAATTTTCGTAATTTTTTCATAAAATAGATAATGGAATTTTTTTTTTTTTTTTTTTTTTTTTTTGCATGAATGAGCAATTTAATGAAGACTCAAATAAAGTAGATTCACCACCATATATTGAAGCAAAAAACAGCATCGTCACCGATTTTTTTTAAAGAATTGTATTTTAAGGTAATGTCACGTAATTTACTAAAGTTTTAATTCTAGCTCCAAAATCGAGCATTGCTATGAAATTAATCACAAAGTTAGAAACTTAATATACCAGAACGTACATCATTGTAAATTACTTAATAACTGAAAATGAAAAAGAATTTCTTTAATTTTTAATTTAATTTTAAAATAGATTCCACCTAAATGGTTTGCCTCCACATATTTTCAACTTAAAAATTGGAACTACTGCAATTTTACTATGAAATGTATATATATTCTCAGGGTCTATTAAATGAAACCAGATTAATTGTACAAAACATGAACGGTAATTGTATAAAAATTCATCTAGAAATTATTACTTGTCAAAAAGTTTAACAAATACATTTTATCGCTAGAATCGATTTAATTCGATAAGAGAAACTCCCCCTTTTTTATTTAGAAGACATAATGTCTCATTCGTGTTGTGTTTTGTATGAAAATGAATAAAGCACTGGGAGAAACATTAGACTGTGTTGTAGAGATGGGAAATATAGTTATTTTTGGTTAACAGGTTACATCGTTCCACTCTTTTACAGGTAACAGGTTCCAACAACCTGTTATTTTTATAACAGGTAACTTATGGTATTTTAATTAGAAGTCATTTCAAACAAAATGTTTTAAATAATTTTTTAACGTAATTATAAATATTATTTTCTACGACGATGAATCAAAATCAGTTTGGGATTAAAAATTTAATTAATTCACTCATTTTAACTCCGAAAGTTTCGAACATGCAAGAATAAATTTTTATTGTTTTAGTTGTTAGAACGTGGAGAAACTTTTTCTAAATAAAGATTATAGAACACAGGCATTGGCGAGTGATTTTTCAACATATATCATAATGTAATGGAATTCTTCTGAGTGGCCCTGCAAATATACCAAAAAAGAAAAAAAAACGCACTCCATTTTCAATACCGAACATGCCATACTTAATCCCACTAACATATACATCCATTTCATGACAATCGGACTATATTTACGCAAGTTAGAGCGCAGGACAGACAAACCGAATTCATAAACATTTTTCAACTGCGCTGGTAAGTATTAAAAAGGAAAAATTTGATCCGCGACTTAATATCAGTGATGTCTATCAACGCATATTCAAAGGGGCTGTCCATAAATGATTATACGTTTTTCTTTTCAATATTTTTTGTCCCCCTTCCTCCCCTTTGTCGCAAATTGCCACACTTCACCTTACCCCCCCCCCCACCTCTTGTTCTTGTCACATGTCACGATATATTACATAAACATGTACTTCAGGTTCAGAAACAAAGCACTACTTTATAGATCATATTTCAAACTTTATTTTTTAACTGAGTGTTTTAATGATATTCATAACCATAACAATAAAAATGATTCATGTACTTTTTTTGTTTCAAATAATGTTAAGATTCACTACAAAAACATAAATAATATAGAATAGTAATAAAATATTAATATGAAAGAGCAACTGAAAATATCAGCATTTTGAAAATTGAAATAGAATTTAATATATTAGGTTTTTTCAATCATATGCTTACTTTTTGAACACAAAGTACTTTATTTTTAAAATAACTTCTAATTTAATCTGCTTATTTTTAATGCTTTTATTTTAACCAAAATGTGTGAAGTCACATTTCTTCTTACCCCCTCCCGCCTCCTAGTCACAAACTGTCATAGTTTCATGAATCCCCTAGCCCCCCCCCCTTCCCCCTCCAAGCGTGACATCATTTGTGGACGACCCCAAAGCTATTTTCACAAGAACACAAAAATATTTTTTATATACTTTTAATCGAATGCAATTTACCGAAACAAATTTCGTTCGTACAAATATGCTTTTCGAATTAATTACAACTGTACCAAAATTAAGTTATTTCGCAAATTGTAGGAGACTATTATCTTTTTTTCTTTTTTCTACTCAGCGAAATAAAATAACAGAAATAAAATCTTTTAAACAGAAATACAAAACAAATATAATAAAAATATTTGGCCAAAAAACAAAATTTATAGTGCCAAATCCCCACCCCTTCCTCACCATAAAACAAAATTCCATGAGTAATATCCCTTTTAAAAATTCAAATACGACTAAACTTCTTATATCTTTCATTCAACACTCGCAATATCAACACATGATCTTTCCCTACTTGAAATCATTTCCTACTACTTTCTTCATTTCCATACCATAATGCGATAATTTCATCCCACCAAACCATAAAGAATAAACAAACACTTTTAATCAAATGTCATTCACTCAGACAAAAATTGTTTATTCTGTTATATTTATTATCAGTTTCTTTTTTCAATTTGAAATGCTGTTGGATCAAATGTTACAATGACCGCAGAAAATATTTACAGATAAATAATTGCCAATATGTTAAATAAATTATCCATTTTTTTTGGAAGTTAGCCAAACGATAAAATGATCATTATCTATTAAGAATCAGATTTACTGCTGTGACATGAAAATATATCAGAATGAATGGAGGAATATTAAAAAAATATCTGTTGTTGATTTTCAGTTGCGGAAATGCAAAGGAAACGATTCAGGACATTTTTAGTGAATATTGCGCTATTTTAATGGTACAGAATTGATTTCTTTACTGAAGCAAATGAATGAAGAAGCTGTCATTAAAAAAATTATGTTATTTAATTAACAGGGACTTTTCAATAACATGTTAATGCAATATTAGGTTCCAGCACAGTAACAGTGTTTTTTATCCTAATACGTTAAATAATGCCCACCTCTACTGTGTTGGTACTTATTTACCCGAGCCAGTATTTAACCACGGTCAGTTATATGTTGCCATGTCTCTTCTACCTTCCTTTAAAAATTCATAAATGCAAACGGCTGCAAAAAGTAGCAGAACAACTAATGTGGTATATAAAATTATACTTTAAAACTAGTCGTTTGGGGCCACCGTAATACTTACCCATCATTGATATGCATAATATAATATATGAAAATAAAACATGTGTAAACTATATATAAAATGTATTGCAAGTCCGTACGTTTCAATTTGCGATTGAAACATACATTTAATTAATTAATATTTTTGATACACATAGTAATGCTCTATTAAAGAATTGCTGATGAACCAATTTCGACATATTATATAAAATGCCAAATTACTCTTATATTACCGAATTGCGTAAAAGAAATACCCGTATAAATCCAAAAATATTAATATTATTAACAAACAGTTTACTGCGTCGGATAAAGCGTTTCATTTCCAATTAAAATACATCTTTGAATTGGAATGTGAGTGAAATACAGGGTCATGAAAAATCGAAGAATGTGGAAAACAGGATTACAAATATCTCGGTAACTAATAATCCGATCGACTTCTATCGACTGTATGCAAAATTTGTGTTATTTTATTGTCTTTTACATCGAAATTTTCGAAAATTTTTATTTACCTTTCATCTGAACGAATTTTTCGAGAGTCCGAAAAAAATAATTCCGTATAACCGAGGTTACTCATATTAAATATGCTTTGTTCCATTTATACATACTAAGTACATACAAAATTTCAAGTCTCTACCTCAGTTTGTTCGGAAGATAGAGTGTTTACAAACAGAGAAACGGACAGACAGATAGACAGACACATAGACGGACGGACGGCATTTTTTTTTTAAATATGTTTTTCAAAATCTCCAGTATCTGAAACGTGTAAATCCGTCAAAAAAATTTTCAATTTTCAAAACGATTGCAAGACTTGCCCTATACTTACCTATATGATGGGTAAGTAAAATACTATATTAAAATAAAAAAGAAATCAAAGCTCTAGCTTCCTCAAACATTTAAGGCTGTGGTACATCTGTTTTCCACGGATACGATGGTAGGATGTTGTTAATAAGATTTTAAGAAATTCTGTACCACCTTTCAAAAATTCCATTTTCAAACTCTTAAAGAGGCATCGCTCTGGATGTCACGTTTCGTTTTAGCGTCACCAGATATTCTCAATCAGATTAAAGGTGAGGAGAGAAATGGACCGAAACATACTGTGTGTTGTTTTCGATTGAAATAAATTCTACACAAGTTGAAGCTATATTACACATTACCATACATTAAAAGAAAAGAATAAAAATAGTTGCAGCGTAAGATGGCAAATGGTACTTGAATTTCTCCCTATTTTTAACTCCACGAAGAAAAAAATATATTAAAACATCGGAATGTCGCAAACATATTGGAGTCGGCGTTTTCTGTTTGTTTTTTCTTCTCTCTAACTTAGCAAAAAACCCAGTCTGAGAATACTTATTAGGCCTAGCATGCGCAAAAAATCATTTTTATTTTATTTTATTACGAAATTACCGTATATAACTCAACACACATATTTAATTTTGTTAACATTATTTTTACTTAATATACCTATTTAATGTTATTTAACACAATCATTTAATTTTTTTTCAAAACACGAATTTAATATTCCATTTTCCACACAAAATCTTTATTATAAGACACACATATTTTATTCTAAAATAGAAGGCTGCCAAAGACCTGCGAAAAAAGATCAAAAAGAAATTATGATGAATGTGCGACATTTGTAAAAAATTCATTTTTAAACATTACTTAATATTTATTTTAAAAAGTTTTACTAATTCACATATGCAAAATATGAACCCTGCTGTTTATGATTTAAAAAATGCAACTGTTGAGAATTTTGGCATATCCTATTAGTAAGTTATTACATTTTTTTTCTCGAAAAAAATCAAATGTCTTTTCAGTTGGATTAAACGAAAATATTTTTTTTTTTTTTTTTGGTAATTTAACATTAATAGATGAGTAATATTTTGCTTCATATACTCTAATCCTCTTGGTTTGTGAAAATATCTATGAAGTATGTAATTTAATAGTGTTTTTTCTCAGTTTTTTTCCTAAATTATTGAAACTTTTTCCAACCAAGCTTATTCAATAGCTACCTTTTGTAATAAATTAGAACGAAATCCTACATTTTTTTTTTTTTTTTTTTTTTTTTTTTTTGTTTCCTGCTCGACGACAAATTTTAATATTCATCGTAGCTGGATATGCCCGAAAAGTAATACTGCGCTGCATATAAACCTTCAATCAACCAAGACTAAACCTCGCTCAAACAAGAGAAATCAACAAGTTGTAATATTAATGGTTTTCAGAGATATTTAATTGGTCTCGATTGAAAAACATTGAACTAATTGAACATGGATCATTGAACATTGACTGAACATTGATCATTGAACATTGATTGAACATTAGTATTAGTTTTCTCGAGATCTATAACTAATATATACACATTGACAGAAATAGAGAATATAAATAAATAATTTAGTCTGGTCTAATGTGAAAGATAAACTTTTTTTTCCTCATGTTTATTATACAACTAATATGTAAACAGCGTAGGGCCTAGGACATACATAGTAAAATATTATTTTATTTATATGGAATACACGAATGTTATCATATACGTATAATTATGTATAGACTGTATGATCCAGAAGGAGTTTTGAATTTCTATTAATTGATAAAGTATAAACAATAGAAAGATGCGGTTTTCACAGAAAAGATTCGAAACTTGTGGAATTTCTTTTTTTAATAAGAAAATATATTAAATAAGTTATTTTTTAACAACAGGTGGCGCTAAAATTGATAGTTTTGCTACAGTATCATACCTTTCATTAAACAAATTGTAGTGTCCAAGAGTTGCAGCGATTCAGTCTGACGCCCAACTTTTACAAATACTACCATAAGACAATGCAAAGCAGCCTGCACTGCATTAAAGAGTATATCAGGAGATACCTTTAAAACCTGATGGTGAATCACATCTTTCAATTGGGTCAATGAAATAGGCCATTCTCTGAACACATGTAAGTTCAAGTAGTCTCCCCCTCCCATAGGTCCATAAAGAAAACGCAGAAGGAGTAAGATTTGGAGATCCTGCAGGATAATAGTGCGGAAAAGAGCGACTCAAGACACGGGTATTACCAAATGTAATCCTCAGGATCGTCACTTGACAAAAGTGATGTGGAAAGCCGCTTTATCCTGCATGAATGTCTCGGAATGAAGAGCGTTTCTCTGTTTCAAATGAAGAATGATTTTTTAGTTTCAAAGAGCGGTACATCTGTCACTTGTCACGAAAACTGATTTACGATTATCTCCAAGAATTTCCTCGAAGAGTAAAGGACCAATAATGAAAAAAACTGTAAAGTCGTAGCAGTTTGTCACATCTTTGTCTTGAAGGGGTTTTTCCAGAAAAGTATGGGGTTTTTATTTTGCTCAAATGCAACAGTTTTGGATGTTCACGTAAATGAATGTTTGAAATCCAATCCGCATTACTTTTGATCTTCACAAAAAATCAATTCGCAACTTTTTGATGAGCTATAAAATCAGCTGACTCTAATTCTTGAACATGCTTCCATTCGGATATATTTCGTGAAAACGATCCTTAGAGATTGCCAAACACTTCCATATAAAATTAAAGTTCGTCATTAAAACGCATGTGTATTGTAATAACCAAACTCTGATGATGTAGATGGAATACCTGCACTATGTTTTAACTCATTTAATATCGCAACAGGTATATTTGGTATCTCCCGTTTCTTTTACGATCTTCTAATGAACCTGTTTCCTAAACTCTTTTTATCATAGCCTTAAAATTTGTAATGGTTATCAGTCTCTTTCTAGTTTTAATTCCACGTATTCTACGATAAGTGCGGAAAACTAAACTTGATTATACATTTCTATTTTTGCAAAACCGATAAATTAAGAAGGTTTGGTCAAATAAAGGAAGTATATCTAAACGTAGCAATTACTCTCTAAACTTTTATTAAATTTCTGTTTCATTAATGATATATGTGTAAGCGTGTGTCCGTGGTTGAATATGTGTCTGTATTTGATCATTAGAGTTTTGATTAGAAAAATGCTATTATATTGACTATAGAAAAAAAATGTAGAATTTTGTTCTGTTATCTTAAAAGACTAAACAACTCAAAACTAAACATGTGGAACGTAAAATGTTTAATCGCGAATAAAACAATTCTAACATTATTTTCTGGCCACATAAAATCTTAGTTTCCAAGTAATAATGATAAATGTATTTGAAGTTTGTTCATGAAATGTATATAGAAATCAATACACATAGATACAAATTATAAAAAATCCTCCGAAGCCCCCTCCTTTCCTATAAAAAATTTTCTAAAATGTTACTTTGACTCATTCAAATATTTTATTAAGAACAACGTTAGCATTTTTGAAAGTATTTTATGTATGTACATAAATACATGAAAAGAAGTATAAAAAGTTTATATGTTATTTACTTTAAATTAAGTTATATCATTCAAACATACGAAGCTCAAATTAATGAAACCTGATTTTATAAGATTGAATGCTAGTTTTTGCCAATACTGATTATTAATAGGAATTTTTAAAAATTAGTCATATTTTATTCAACCTAGTTTTATTTTCAGCGGTTTAGAGTCGACAAATTCCACGATATCATGAAGTTTATGCCATTTTAAAGCAATATGATGGATAAAACAAACCAATGAGCTTGGTCGAAATCTTAATTTATGTGGACATGCACTCTCATATCGAAATCGATTAATATATACGAGTGCTGTCGTGAGCAAATTAATTTTTTTTAAATGTCATCCACATTAGAAATTCAAAATGCTATATCTCAGGAGACAAAGCAAAATATATTCCGGAATTCATTGATAAGATAAATACATTCGAAAGAATCTTTTTTCAATTTCTAATTTTTTATTTGTACATCAGATCACGTGATGTTAAATAAAAAATAAAATTAAAATCCCTAGAATATTCTAAAAGGAAAGATTACGAAATAATTTCCCGCCTTTTTGAGAAACAAGCAATAGCTTATTAATAAATTAAATAAATAAAGAAAAAGGACTTTAGCTGTTAAAAGATTAATATATTACGAAACTATGATTAAAAATATGTTCCACAATTTTAGAATTAAAAGCTCAGAGAGAGCAAAATGGCGCAATATTTTTTTTTACAAATATATATATATAGGCCAGTCAAATTGTCATAAATAGATGCAAAAATTCTGCTAGAAGATTTTATGTTTTTAAACTGTTTATCGGGATGCTAGTAACAAGAATTAATGGTTTCCCAACAAAATATCTCGAGGCTAAACTTTTTGGAGCCAAAAAACCACGAAATTTTCGGACTTTTTTCAGTTTTTTGCCTATAACTCAAAAAGTATAGATTTTTTGTGCAAATATGCAATTAGAAAAAGAAAGAGCATTAAATTCTCTACAAATTTCATTATACATTTGTTTTTCTAAAGCTATTATGAAGCGTGCTACAGCTTTCTGAAAATGACTCTTTTTTTCTAACTTTGTGGAAATATTGCAAAAATGGAAATTTTACACCGTTTTTCATTATTTTATCCTCTTTAATGTAACTTATTTATATTACAGGCATTTTCATTATAGCAATCATGATTAATTACAACGGTAACATAGTAAAATAATTAAGAACAGTGTAACTTTTTTTGTATTTAGAGCTTAAGTGGAGAACATTAATATTAGGTATTTAACAGAATGTAAGTAAAAAATACTTACGATGATATTTTTCATTTATTTAATAACGTCTGGAACGCTTTCGGGTTAATTGAAATAATTCCTCAACCTCAGCTTGAGGGGCAAATGAGCAGGTTTCTTGTTCTTTAATAGCCTTGATATTCTTTGAGCAAGTTGCGACATCAGCTGCCTGACTGTGAAAGTCCATGATAAAACCAATTGATCCCATGAAAGACATGAGGAGATGAAAACCTCCAAGCCTCACTGTCACATTGTTCAATTCTGGATGTTCATTCGTCATTATGTCTCTAGCTTTCAAATAAAGAGGTTGGTCATACGTCACAAAGCATGTCTTCTGGTTGAGTTGTCTACATTTTTCAGCAGCAACCAATAGTGAGGTAAAAATAGTATCATAATGTGAAGGATGGGCATTAATAAATGGAAGATACTTTATTTTAGAACGTTTATACTCTTTGTTGGATGTAACTTTCTCCATGAAACCGTTCCAACCGGGAATGTTTTCAACATTTGACCACTTCCCATAGAGCCATACTATGTCTGTTGTTGAGGGAATTATTTCATTATTAAAGGGAGAAAGTTTTTCCAAACTTTCAATTTCTATATTTTGTAAGCCACTCATATCTGTTCTGTGAAATGTCTGTAGATCAATTTTTTCAGCTTGACAGACAATTTCATTTGTGGACTGATGTTTTACTTTTTGAATTCTTTTTTCGGGATGCAAGGCGTCGTGAGGAGTAACACACATTATACCTCCCATTGCATGAAATGTACCAGTCCCATCTAGAGTGCTGGCATTAAAATCAGCATTGTCAAAAATAAATTGGCAGAATGCATCATCTCGTTCTTTTGTTTTCTGAGGCCGCAGAATGGTAGACAATTCAAGAAGAGAGGCATCTTCATAGGACCCTGCAAAGCCAAAAGCAGACATAACTTGGAGCAAATGCTTTGAACCAAACTTTCTGTACAAATATGCACTGATCCCTGTCATGATGGATGAAAGGAATGATCTTGGTCTAACCGAACTTATTAGGGCATGTGAAAATGCAACGCACTTTTTTTTCCATTTCTCAAATGAACCACGTTTGTGTTTTAAAACTATGCTTTCAAAAAGCAATTTTACTGATTCTGGGATAACTGTCTCAGCGTCAGACAGAAAGTTATCAGATGGGGGGTATTGTGTAATATCATACATTTGTGACCTTATATCTTCCACAATTATATCAGCGGCTGTTTTCACAATACGAAGTCGCTCCTGTTGAGGATCTAAATTCCTACTCAAATACCAATGATCAGTGAGTATTTTGTGCCCAACATTTTTGAAACAGAGCACTGTTTTCTTTTTCTTGTTTTCAGAAATCAGCACAGCATCCCCATATTTCTGGATTATACGGGCCTTAACAGTCCGTGAATCGGGAAGTTCTAATGACTGTGGTACTTGATTCATCAACTCATCTAAAGAAAACTGGCATTCTTCAAACTTTTCTTCAATGTACATAAATATAGCCTCCATAGCTTCGTCAACAGATGTTGCGGGTCGACGCCCTCTTTTTTCTGCAACTGTTACAGACTGATATAGTTTTACGCGACAAAAACTATGATACCATGCATCTACAGCTACCAAGTTAGGTTCGTGTTGAATACGTTCAATTATTTTCTGGGACCATTTATCCCCACGTTTTTCTGCAGCTTTCAGGAACGTAATTTTTGCTTCTAACTTCATTACTTTGTGAATCAAATTTCTCTTTGCGTATGGCTTTTTCGATTGTTTTTCGTTGAAGTCAACGGGATTACCTTTTGCACATAAAAAGCAATTATCTTGAAATTTGAAAGAAGTGCTTGATCGGAGGGATAAACTAGTCTGTGTAGAATCTTCATTCCGACGAATATATGCTGCTATCATTCTCTCATTCGTATATGTTTTTTGGCAATCATCATGTATTCTGACTTCCTTGCAACTTTTCAAAAAACGTTGATGAAAATTATTTTGCCGTTGAACGCTACATTCAAAAAGCCTGGCAAGTCCTTTTTTGCTCACAACGCGAGTATCACAATTTGAAGCCGTTTGGCAAACGAAACATAATTTTGGATCGAGATCGCTCATTTTTAATTACTGCATGCGAAGAATACTAGCAATACACTGAATAGTAACATATTAGAAGAATGTGCCTTAAAAAAAAGGAACACCTGCGACAGAATGAACGCAAATTGGGCAGCAGCTGACAAGTGGTCAGTATCTTCCGTCGGCATTCCTTTTTTCCTTTTGTCGGCATTCTACCCCCGGTATTCCTCCCCTTCACTCCCCCAACTCTTCCGTGATTGTTTTCGTATAGTGTTTCCAGAATTTCTGTTCTTTCGGCCTGCCTTTCTTAAAAATTTGAATTCTCATTCATTAATATGTGTATTTAATTTTCATAGTTAGCAATGAAAGAAAGTTTTTTAGGATGGGAGACGAAAAATAGATCTTTTTCTGTAAAGTTAAAAAAAAGTGACATTTTCAAAAAGCCCTAGCGCGCTTAGTAATGGGTTTAGAAAAACGTTTTTATAATGAAATTTGTAGAGAATTTAATGCTCTTTCTTTTTGTAATTGAGTATGGTACACAAAAATTTTATACTTTTTGAGTTATAGGCAAAAAACTGAAAAAAGTCCGAAAATTTCGTGGTTTTTTGGCTCCAAAAAGTTTAGCCTCGAGATATTTTGTTGGGAAACCATTAATTCTTGTTACTAGCATCCCCCTAAACATTTTAAAAACATAAAATCTTCTAGCAGAATTTTTGCATCTATCGGCCCTTTTTTCTGACAATTTGACTGGCCTAATATATATGTCAACATTTGAACGGAGGGTGCTTTAGGGGTCTGGGGGTCATGATCGGTGAAAATATACCAAAATTTTCTGGAAGTGTTGTCCTCCGGACGGCTGCAATAGGTAGCTTTTTACTTTTTGTAATGAAAGCTACCTAAAAGAAATCTATAAAATTCCCTGGTGAACGATTGAAATAGTATTTCTATAAATGGTTCCAAACCGGAAAATATTTGAACAATACATTCAATTTTTATATACGATACTAAAAATTTTGACATTAAATATTAAAAAGGAATATTTTGGGGATTTTCGCAACGTATAGAGACCTATATATAAAAACATATAAAATGATTATAATGGTTTTAACCATGCTTTTAAAATGTAAGAAAAAATATTGTAACTTTATTTATATTAATGATTGGACGCAGTGTAGGAAGACATATTCCAAAAAATGCTTCAGTTACATAACCATATGTGGAAGATAATTCTAAAGATAAATTTTGTATTGTTGACTAAATTGTTGAAACGGAGAATTAGAAGAAAAAGATATATAGATATCGATTGATGGCATTTTTTTATTTAAGATAAAAAAAAAAATAATGGAATAGTGTTAAATGCATTCATACATATTTTACAGACTTTGTTTAAAGCAAATATATTTAATTAATTAGGAAATTAATCCCGTCATTACACTATATGCAATTGATTATTGGACACTTGCGATTTTAGACATTTTACTAAATATTTAGAAAAATACATGAGGAATCATCTCGAAACTCTTAGTGTATAAATATAATAGTATACGTCATACATCTCCGTGAAGATTTTTTACCGAAACTCCATAGGAGACCGTCAACAAATTAAAAAATAATGAATATATTTTGAATAACCCTGTCAAAACTAATGCAGCACGAGCGCTCAAACTCTAGATTATGATTGAATGCCTTATTGTATTATACTGTGTTCCTTTTTATGCAAATAGCATGCACACTCGCAGAGTAATTAAGGTTTTTATAAAAATGGTTCCAAATTTTTCCAAATATTTCCCATATAATTTTATAAGTTCTTAATATAATATAATATTTTTTTTAGTAAATATGACAAACAACATAGCACCCAGTACCCTGTAATCAGAAATAAAAAATAATAAAAATTGTATGAAAAATGAGGGTTTACTAAATAATTTTTTACTGCGCATGCGTCAAAGATATCTAAATTTCATTTGCATATTATGTTAGCTAAATGTACAGAGCAACTTTTGTAAAAGTCTCAAAATCATAGCTTGAAAATTCTGAAAGTAATCGTGTATAGAAAAAGGATAAAATCCGTTGTTTCCAAAATGAAGCAAAAAATGAGGGATTTTATCCAAATGTAGTAGTACATCCCGTATTGTGTATTATTATATTGACACTAATCAATGAATATATGGATACAACCCCTCTTGTTTTTGCTTCATTTTGAGAATAACGGATTTTCTACTTATTCAATTGACGATTATTTTCAGAATTTTCAAGTTATGATTTTGTGACTTTCACAAAAGTTGCTCTATACTTTTAGCTAACATAATATACAAATAAAATTTTGATATCTTTGACGCATGCGCAATAAAAAATTATTTAGTAAACCAACTCATTTTGTATACAATTTTCATTATTTTTTAATTCTGATTACAGGGTACTGTGTGCAATGTTGTTTGTCATATTTTCTAAAAAAAAATATTATTTTATATTAAGAACTCTGAAAATTATAAGGAAAAAACTTGGAAAAATTTGGGACCATTTTTATAAAAACCTTATTTACTCTGCGAGTATGCATGCTATTTGCATAAAAATGAACAAGGCGTATTGCAATAAGGCATTCAATCATAATCTTGAGTTTGAGCGCTTTTGTTACATTAGTTTTGACAGGGTTATTCAAAAGATATTCATTTTTTTTTTATTTGTTGACGGTCCCCTATGGAGTTTCGGGAAAAAATCTTCACGGAGATGTATGACTTATACTATTATATTTATACACTAAGAGTTTCGAGATGATTCCTTACGTATTTTTCTAGATATTTAACAAAATGTCTAAAATTTCAATTGTCCAATAATCAATGGCCATATAGTGTATGTTTTAATAACATTATATTCTCTTCCGTACCATAAAATTATGTATAAACCTGTTTTTGTAATTTTAAAATATTTAAGATGTGTGTTTTTATGGTTTTTAGATACAGCTACTCTAAATTTTGGTCAGAGTACTTAATTTCGGTTTATGATGTTAATAAATAATGATGTAATATATAAATTTAATATTAAAACAGTCTATGTTGAATTCTGTTGTGGTACTAAGAGATTTTGCCCCCTTTAAGCTCCGCTCGCTATGAGCTTCGCCATGAGCTTTCTATGATCTCCGCTCCATTCAGACTTTCCTAGATACTAAAAGAACTCTAATTTCACCTGTTTTAAAAAAGATTTAACTGTAATTAATAAAAACAGTGGCAATCTCCCTGTAAATGTATTTCTATTCATTTTCTTTTGATTGGCTACTTTTAGAATCCCAAGTGACCCGCTGTTAAGAGACACAATGTCTGTTGTCATTTTTGATTTTTTAAAAAGTAAACATAGTTAAAAATTCGAAAATAACCTAATGATAAATGTATTACGTATACAGAGTCTCTCGGTATTTCTTAACAACTCTGGTAGAACGATCTTCTAAATAAGACTTTTGAAGTATATTGCTTTAAATCTGACGTTATGCTCACCAAGGTTTTCCTTTTCTTTTTAATATTTACATGAAAATTCTTTTATTGTTCAAAAGAAAGTATTATCTGCATTGACTCAATTTACCACAATAGATAGAAAGAATTTATCAAAATATAACATAAATATTTCTCTGAAATACATTTTTAATTAAACTGTATTGCATTTTTATTAGTTGGTCATTTTTAATAAGGTGTAATTTCACCTATTTACTGCATTTAATGCACATTAATGAAAGCGTTATTGTAAAATTTCATTTCTCATTGTACTATTCATGGGTTTTCGGGGCGGATATCTCTGTACATCTCTGTTCTTTTCAAATGAAAAAAAGTTTGTTTTCTCGAAACGAAAAATTTTATCAATGTTTAATACAAAAGCAGTAAGTCTTGATTACTAAATTAACATTTAGCAATTTCTTTCAATAAATAGAAACGTATTTGAATTGTTTTGTACAGACCTGTATATTACGCGTATATTTTTATATGTGCCAAATACCTAGATTAAATTTAATTCAAGCAAACACCCGCTTAAAATTATTAAAATCATATTTCCGTGAATACATTTATACACTGTGCATTTATACTTACACACATACATACCGTGACCATTTACACACTTTTTGTGTTTAGATCTGTCAATGATTTTCTTTAAATTCAATTAACATCTCTTAGTGTATTTGATGTAGCTCAGTTTGAAAATGCAAAATTCAAATAGAGGACGTGAATTTCAAAATTCGTCTGATCCAGAAAATGAAATTTGGGAAATCGCGAAACTCCAATGACTGTCTTCAATGGTTTTCACTGTAAAGCAAGATTTTTCGATAATAGAACTACACAATAAAACAGTTCCTTTTTGTAGATTATAGTTTTCTTAAATGCCGGTTCATTTAGAGAACAGAGTGATATTTTTTTTTTTTTTTTAGCAAAAGATGAGGCGAGTTTTGAAACTCACGTCCTCAAATAAAAAAAATAATCAATTTACAGTTTTTCTCAGTACTGCTTACAAATTCTTTTGTGTAGTCCTGTATTTTCTGCGTATAATATCGACACTTGTTATAATATGCAAAAATTTGGTTGACCTTAAAGTTCGTACCATAAATGAAAACACTCTTTAGAAATCATTCCTAGACAATACTTCAGATGCAATATTGTATCAGAAAAAAATTATGTGTCCTTGTAAACGAACAAAAATATGATGCAAAATATATTCAACAGCAAATATTTTATAGGAAACCTCAGTATTGTATATCAATTTCATCATATTTGAAATAGTTGGAACACAGTGAAAAAAAAGCTTCGAAAAATTGTTCTCTGTAGACAATTGTATTACTGACATCTTTTGTGTCATGCTGTAAAGAATAATAGATGCCTTTCACCCTGTTTTTCCCCAGAAATCTTGTTTTAGTGTACCTCATAAATTCATATATATTTCATTATTTTTGTACCAAACAAAAATATTTAAAATACACTACAAATGATTTTTCTTCATAGACCGTAATATGATGAAATATTTTTAAGTTCCATGTACGCATGTTATACTTAACATAGTCGACAGTACCATGTTCTTTTGCGTATTAATAGTTTATATATATTTCATTACATTTAAAATGACGTAACCTAATTAAAATGCACCGCGAATGGTTTTTCCCTTAGACCATAATGTAATGGCATATTTTTGATTGCTTATGTAATTGAGTTATAAATGCTATATGCTTCATTTTCAATACCGAACTTGCTATGGCAAATCTCAATAATAATTATCGACTTCAAGTCAATCCGACTATATTTGAACAAGTTAGAGCACCGACAGACAGGCAGCAGACGGATGGCATGCGGCACACAGGCAAGTCGAAGAGTTTAACAATTAAGAGATAAACAATTTATCAAGCCTGTGAGAAAGTGTTAAAAAGAGAGTCAAGTAAAATCTTGAAAATTGCCGAATCTCTCTTCTTAAAATGAAAAAATGATGTTGGGATAATCCTACTAAAAATTGTATTTTAAGGGATGATTTTATTGAAATTTGCATACTTATGGATTGCATTCTATAAAACATTTTAAAATTTTACTATAAAAAATGTTGATTTTTTAAAATGACAACATGCGTTTATTATTTTAAAGGTAGAAAAGTGGAATCAAAAACCGGCAGAAAAAAGATCATTTACAACCTTCTTTCCAACGCACTTCAAGCTCCTAATACTTAATTGGGATATTGGCCAGGGAAACACGATTCGCATATTAAAACAAAATCGGTCTTCCAAGTTACATCTTCGAGGAAAATACATAATAACCCAATTTTGGTGGCTGACATGTATGTTTACCATTGTTTTCTCTTACACAAAAAAGTATGAAAACATGGAGGACTGGGAGCAGTACAACACAATGGTCAACCTGTGAGTTAACCGCTAAAATTTGCCGTAGGATTATGCTTTAATATACGAATCGAGTTCTAACTAATTCTATAATTTCAGCCGTGAACTCGATGATTGTTTGTGCTGCTACCTCTTATGCATTCGCTTTTGCGACAGAATTTGCAATCAAGAAATAACAAAGTATTTTTTATTCTTTTCTTAACAGAATAACTTCAAGAATTACAATCGTCATTTTTTTCTGTTTAAGTCAGTCAAGTTATTTTTGTTTTACTTTTTGTAAATTATAAAAACTATTTTTCACCAATCATGGCGTCTTTTGCCACATGGACAACTTTGCATTGCATATTATTGACATTTTCTATTTATTTTCCTTCTAACCACTCTTTTTAAAATTATTTCAATTTTAAATTAAAAAAATAAATATGTGAACTCTGCTCACCCGATAAACAAGGTAATTTTATATAAATAATAATATTTGGAACCATACTTCAAACACATCTTATTTCACACATCAACGCATATCGGTTTTACTTTGCATACATGACGTCATATTCGTCTTTTTTAAGCACTTACTGAAAATTTATTCACCTTATATTATTAAAAATAAATACTTAAAAATTATGTTTCTTTTCTAATATAACTTCTCAATTATATATTTTGAAATCTGAATTTATTTATTTAACTTTGTTCCACTTAAAAACCTTTAATTGAAAATTAATTAATGAGAAGAAAGTATTATTCCGGGTTTTTATTTATTTATTTTTATTATTTATTTTATTTTATTTCATTTTATTTTATTTTATTGTATTGTATTTATTTATTTATTTTTTGCAATAAAAAAGAAATGTAGTTAAATATTATAGGAAATTGTTACATGATTCTTTATCAAAGATTGTGAAATTTTGAATTATTAAGACATTATTTGAATAAAATATTTAAAAAATTGTCTGTATTTTTCCCGGAGTATAACATATATATATATGCAAAGATACAAATACTTTAAATCATCCGTTCTGTCATTAATTTCATTCGAATTTTCGGACACTTTTTTGAATTTGGTCCTAATACTATCATTTCATTCAAAACTAAGATTCCTTTTAGTAAATTTATTACAAAATGTATAATTCATCTGTTGCATATATATCACTACATTCACATATCTTAATAAATAATAAATACTGAGAACATAAATCCATATCCCTATGAGGAAACGCAACCGCAAACAAAATTCTCCAGCCAGAAAGACTTCAAACATATCATGTGCGAATGGATACTTCAACACAAGTTTTGTTGACAAGAAAAATTCTTTTAAAACTTTGTGTTTGTTCTCTTGGGATTGTTGTCGGGAGAAAAGAATGTTCAAAGTGGCAATAAAGTAAACTGCTCTTTTGGGCGATGGTTAATGACGCATATCAATTTCAAAGAAGGATTCTACTTTAATATGAATTTTTAAAGCCGATATGTGATTTATATTTATAATAGTTTTGAGATGATAGGTTACATTTGGGTCGTATTTTATTTTTTTCATAAACCATTATATATTCGTGTTTCAATATAATGATTCTTTTGTGAATTTTCATGAAATCTATATTGCGCTATAAAATTTCTATCCCGACGTAAATTTAGAATGCAAAAAAGAATTTGAGCAATTCCTTTGGAAGTAATTTGAGGTGTAATGGACACACATACATAGATAGGCAGACATTTTGTAAAAGCATGTCTTTTTGGAATCTATGGCACCTAAAATGTGAAAATCCATAAGTAAAAACAAAAAATCCGATTTGAATCCTTTTTTCTATAAGACTGAAGAATGCAATAATGGAATTTTTAATAATTAAGAAAAATATTTGTGTAAAATAATTCAAAATCTGCATATTCTCTTCTTCGGGCTATAACAATATGTGCATGTAATAATACTGCGTCGTTAACTCATCCCTTTTGACACTGATTTCATTCAATCTTTCAGACACACTTTAGTGTGTAAACTATTATATACGAATATGGAAAATAAACGGTAATTCATGTATTTTCGTTATATGCCTTATTTTAGCTTGCCAGAAAATATCTAAAACAAAATAAAGCTTTATTTGTCTAATTCGAAGCTAAGATTCCTTTTAGTAAATTTATTACAAAACATATAATTCGTCTGTTGCATATAACTGACTGCATTGACATATTTTAATAAATAATAAATAGTGAGAAAACAAATCCATATTCCTATGAGGAAACGCAACCGCAAACAAAACTCTCGAGTCGGAAAGACTTCAAATATTTTATGTGCGTAAGGATACTTCAACACAAGTTTTGTAGTCAAGAAAAATTCTTTTAAAACTTTGTGTTTGTTCTCTTGGGATTATTTGTCGGAAGAAAAGAATGTTTAAAGTGGAAATAAAGTAAACTGCTCTTTTGGGAGATGCTTAATGACGCATATCAATTTCAAAGAAGGATTCTACACTAATGGGAATTTTTAAAGCCGATATGTGATTTAGATCTAAAATAGTTTTGAGATGATATGTTATATTATTTTTCTCGTATTTTGTTTTTCAAATATACCATCATTTATTTGTGTTTCAATAAAATTTTTCTTCAGTGATCATATTTTTTTTCATATGATCTGTATTGCGCTATAAATTTTCAATCCTGATGTAAGTTGTGAATGCAAAAAACAATTTGAGCATTTCCTTTGAAAATAAAATTAGGATGGAATGTTTATAACATACTAGCAGTCATCGTCTACTAAATTGATGCTTAGTGAAACATATCAATTTCAAAGAAGGATTCTACTCTAATAGGAATTTTTAAAGCCGATATGTTATTTAGATCTATAATAATTTTGAAATGATAGGTTATATTATTTTTCTCGTATTTTGTTTTTCACATAAATCATAATTTATTTGTGTTTCAATACAATTATTCTTTGGTTAATTTTCATAAAATATATATTGCGTTAGAAAATTTCAATCCCGACGTAAGATTTGAATGCAAGAATTTGAGAAATTCTTTTGGAAATACATTCGATATAGAATATTCATAATGTTCTACTTTATAAAGTCTAATGTTCGGAATCATCGGGACACCACCAGGTCCGAATTTCCGATAATTAAAAATATTGCTCTTCCAATTAAAAATAAAATAAATTTCACGGATTAAACATGACAAAATATGATGCTGATAGATAAAATAATTGAAGAAAAAAACTATTAATATTCAATTAAACAATAATTGAGTAACTATATCATAACAAAATAAAAAATATATCAAAAACCGTAATTAATGGGAACATACAATATAAGAACAAATTGTAACATTTTTTAACTTGAGAATAATTCAGTTAATGTGTGCTGGTTTACTAATTCAGATTTATCATTAATATTTTCTTTTATTCAATACATAGACTTGAGTTAAAATTCTGTAACAAAAAAAAATCTATGCTCTAGAACTTTTTTTTTTTTTGTAGATATCAACAAATTTGTTCTTTTTTTTCCTTAGCGATTAAAAATATTTAACAGAAAAAAAAAAGTTTGTAAAAAATGAAATCAAACGAATATCTCAAATTTCAATAAATCCTTTTAATTAAGAAAATATCTTCCAATGAATTTCATTTTAAGTGCTTGGGAATTCATAAAATAAAAATTATTCTAACTCTGTAAGCTTTTAAATGTAAACTTGCTGTCTTTGCTTCTGTAATGTTTTAGAAAAATTTTCAAAATCATGAAATCCAATGTCGTATCTAGAATACATACTCATGAAGTAGCTTTGTTCTAAAATGGTTTAAGTCACAGACTATTATAACTAATGTTAGTATACTTAATCAATGCTTATTTAGTTCAGGGAAACAGTATCAGTTTTCCAATTAAATATTTTCACTTTTATAAAAATAATCTTTATTTGTTACCAGTGTGAGACAGATGTACATATGCAACACACAAAAACTACTTTTTAAAATACAAAAATTGTTCGAGAAAATCGTAGCTATTGTATTAGAAATATAAATGTCGTTTCTATATAAATATATTTAATATAAAATTATGGTATTTCAATCCTTTAAGCACAATTTTGAATTACATAGAAAAGTATGAAAGAAACAAAATAATAAAATATTTGAGTCCCCGTTGATTGACAAAATTTACGAGTAACTTAAAGGAAATCAGAGACCATATAACAAATTAAATTTAATATTTTTAAAACTAACTATTTTAAAGTATATTGAATTCTGAATGTTGCAGAACAACCCTTGAAGCCTTCTTTTTATTTTGTTCTCTAAATATCATTTAAAAACTAAAGAAATAAAATTAATTATATAAAGATAAATGTAAATTAAAAAAAAAAAAAAAAAAAAACCTCGTACAAAACAGAAAATATTTAAAAGCTTGTAATAAATGTAATAGAAAACAAATCAAAATATCATATATATATCACTGTTATACTTTTTAAATATTTAAAATAAAACGAAAAAGTTTAAATCAAACATTTTTCTGATGATGTAACGAAGATGATATAATAGGCTCATACAAATATTAAATGTAATCTCATTTAAGGATAGAAATCTGAAAATGCATTTGCAAAACATTTTATTAAGATTCATAAAAATGTTACGTAAAGAACAAAGTAATGTCTTTCTTTATATGTTGAAGGTTAAATTCACATCCATGAAATGTTTCGAAGGATTTGTTGCTTATAATATTACTAAAAATTTATATATTCATATATTAATAAACATTAAAAAATAGACGGTATTTCGAAATTTAAAATTTTATTGCACAATGCAACTTACAAATATCTTATAATTGAAATTTCTGTAGCTGTACAACAAACCTAAAATGTAAAATTTCACGAGTTGTGCAACGATGTAAGTCTAGAATTTAGTACTTATTTACATGAACACATAGCAAAGTACTTATTTACATGAACACATAATTTATAAAATATGTATATTTCTTCAAATTTAAAGTATATTGCCGTACTTTTTTACATATTTTCTTATGTTCAAGATGGAATTGGGTGCTTTGAAAAGAAATTCTTCAATTTGATCATGCATTAAATCCAAGATAATACAGATGAATGACTTGTCATGGGATATGTCGTCAACAGGACACGTGATTTAACTCATGGAAATAAAGAAAAACACCCAGCCGATTTCAAGAAAAAAGCGAATAAGGAATGTAGAAAGAAGTGTTGAAGATTCGTGTTAAAATTGAAAGCTGTTAGCAGTGCACAGTGCGTACTGTGTTTTTCTTGGGAATCTTCTATCTCTATTTTCCTTGTGAGAGACCAGTTCTGTTATAATATTTGATAAATCTTGATGTGTATTTCCAAGAAGGACTCAAATATTACGTTACACTGTTATACCTTAGTGCAAAATCAATACCCAGCTCTGTAATTCAACATAGTTCCGGTTAGATTAATATATTCTGCCAGATTGATAGATAAAGGAAATTGTGTGTTTCAATTAATTGCTAAAAATGAGAAAAATTGTTGCCAATAAATTTTGAATTTAGTATACTTTTAAAGATCTTAGTAAGACATTTCTCTAGCTTAAGCACGTTTTCAAAAATCAGATGCGAACGTACGTTAGACAAATGCAGAGTAGGTGAGATGTCATCTCCTTGACAACTGTTTACATCGAAAGAGATTGCGTCAAAAATGTGATGTACACAGCTATTTTTCAGAATGAAAAGGTCAGTCAGATCTGAAGAGTAGATAATGAAAATACGTCACATTATTTTGGTATCCTATCCCCATTTATTGAAAATCTTTCTGAAAACAATCTTTGGTGAAAGTCATTTATGAATCCAGTTGGTACGCCTGAAGTTGACTTCAAGATCTGTGCTCCCATGCTTTGAAAATATAAAACCGCATTATTCTGCGTGGAACCCTGATTTTGCATTTTGTTTGTCTTGCTTAAATAATTCACTTCACCAGGAGGCATTTGTTTTCAATTGTTGATGCGCATCTCGAATAATACTACATGCTAGTTCTAGTGTGAATACTTAATAAGGCTCAGATATCAGTCCAAATTTTTACTACTAAGTGGAATATTCTACTTGATGGCTGTTAAACTCATTGCTATTCCAGGCAGATTGTTTATTTTTTTTTCAGAAAAAATTTTGAAATGCACAACCAAAAATATTTTCGCTTCGACTTACTACAACCACGCGACTACAATTTGGTAATGATACCAATTCATGGATTCCCATGAAGTAATGTTCTACGAGTTGTCAACATCATTACACATGTTTTGCAGAATTATATCAGTAGTCTAATAGGATAAATATTATATACCAAATACTCACACATCATGTATAAGCTAAATTATATCATATTTATAGTACTTTATTTTTAATTTAGATTTATATGCTTATTATTATGCCAATTTTAATAGTACTTATTTTTTTTTTCAAGTAAATGAGAAATTTTGCAAAGTAATATTATAGGTAGGTAATGACAGTCTAGTCTCTTTATATTCAGTTTAATCTCTTAATACGTATATTCATAATTGCAATGGTGCATTTTTCCTGTATTATTTTCATCGAGCCTTTCTTTTTCGTGTTATGATTAATATGAAATACAGACTTTCTTTTATATACACTGCTCAAAACAATTAAAGGATATTGCAGTTTTAGGTGGATTTTGTATCTGGGAAACTTTTTAGCTGCTTGATACTTGGTCGACAGACAGTAGGTTATATGAGAATAAATTACACATGTTTGGCAGAAAAAAATGCATTTTATTGCGCATTTGTGTACAGAAGGAAAAAAACACAATTTGTGCATATGAGAAAAAAAGAATAAGAAAAGGTGTTTCTTCAAAGAAAATCATTTTCAGTAGGGGGTATAATTTCCACGGGCGGCCAGCAACGTTGAACACCTTTGAGGCATAGTCTCAATGAGGCTATTAATGATGAGTTGGGGTATTCTGCCCAACTCTTCCAGAAGAGCTCTTTCCAGTTCTTGGAGAGTTTGTGGGGGTTGTTGGCGGCCAGAAACTCGTCTTCCTAGAGTGTCTCAAACGTGCTCGATTGGATTCATGTCTGGAGAACACGCTGGCCATTCCATTCGAACGATTTTTTCCTCGAAAAGGAAATCCTACACCAGGTTTCCACGATGTGGCCTGCAGTTATCGTCCATTAAAATGAAGTTATCTCCGATTGCTGCAGCGTAAGGGACTACAATAAGTCTGAGGATCTCATCCCTATATCGGCGACCAGTCAGAGTTCCATCTCGAATAATGTAGAGGTCAGTGCGCCCGTCAATGGAGATGCCACCATACACCAACACTCGTCCACCGCCAAATCTGACACTTTCGTGCATGAACGCAGGATTATTCCTACTGCCACGGTCCCTCCAGATGAAAATACGCCTATTATCCGGATGCACAGAAAAACGGGACTAGTCAAAAAACAGAATATTGCTCCATTCATTTCTCCTCCAGTTGACATGCTCGGTTGCCCACTCCCTGCGGTCGCGACGATGCCTTGATGTTAATCTAACACATACCATCGGTCGGCGAACATACAGACCTACAGCATGGAGCCGGTTTCGGACAGTCTGAGTTGAAATCGTGGTGCCTGTAGCCGAGCGAAGGTGTTGTTGGAGAAGAGTAGCGTTCATGTTTCGGTGTCTCCGAGCTGTTAACGCTAAATACCGATCTTCACTGGGCGTTGTTGCCCGTCTATGACCTTGCCCTGGTCTTCGGACTGTACATCCACTCTCCAAAAAACGGTTCCAGATCCTGGAAATGACACTTTGTGACACTCCAATGGCTTGCGCTACTTCGGCTTGAGTTTGGCCCCCTTCTAACCTACCAACAATTCTCCAAGCTTCTGAATCTGTCAAATGACTTCGCTGAGACATCGTACTCATCGAAACAAAGCCAGCACTGAATGCCGATCATCCTTGTTTTCATTCTCTTTTATCCAGTTGAAAGTCAAATTTCATTCGCTGCCGATAAAACATATCTAACATTCTTGCGAATAAAACATATCGATTGTTGCTCAAGATTTACGGTTAGTGGAAGTTTAAAAGTTGAATGAGCAGTTTTTCCATACTTTCGAAGGGTTGCAGCGATTCCTGACGAAGCAACTGCTATCGCTATCTTCCCTGATTGTCTTATCTTAGCAAGTATTAAATTTGCAATAAAAGTCTTTCCAGTGCTACCGGGTGCATCCAATTTTTTTTTTTTTCGCGCTATTGACTATAATGTCAAAAGCATCTTTATCTGGGATTAATTTTGGCAGATTTTCATTAACAAAAGCGGTCAAATTATTTGTATTACAGTACTGTGCCATTGTTTTTGTCACATTGTTTTCTGCACGAAGTGAAGACAGCAATCCAAAATCACTTAGGTTTTAATCATACAGTTCCAACGGTGAAAGAATTTTTCAAATTCGTCAAGTACTTTCTGAGCCTATTCAATTCAAACAAACAAACAATCAAATCTTTCCTCTTTATAATATTGGTATAGTTGTGACGTCATTATTTACCAATTTTTATTAGTTACATATATCCATGCCTCTTGTTCTTTTAACAAATACTTCAAAATTCCTATGTTATTTAAACTATGACGTCATATTTTTCCAAATCAAATATTTTATTAATAATTTAATTCTTTCTCGTTCACTTTACTTTTATATGTCGCCATTTTTCAAAGATAACCTCTTATTCACGTAACTGATATTCGTGCGTCTTATATAATAAAAAACTTTTTTTTCAAATATGACGTCATATTTATTTTTCTTTGAATTCTTTTTATCTTAATTTTTCCACTGGATACTGTTCAAATGAAAATTAATTACGAAGAAAAAATTAATATTCCAGATTTTGATTTTCTTGGCAACGGGAAAGAAAACTGGTTATTTTTTTATCGGAAAAATATTAATTGATTCTGTATGAAAAATAATGAAATTTTAAATTATTAAGAAAAACATTTGAATAAATCAATTAAAAATTAGCCTATGTTCACCGGAAATAGTGTAGCTTTTCAACGGTGAAAGAATTTTCAAATCCGTCAAGTAGTTTCGGAGCCTATTCAATTCAAACAAACAAACAATCTTTATAATATTAGTATACATTATGTTACAAATATTGTTTTTAAATGTGGAGCCCCTTGAAGAATGGCTTTTGTAGTATAATTTTACAGTATACTGTTCTTTTTTCAAACATGCAATTTTACAATTTATATCTATTTTGTTCTAACATGAAAAATTCGTATCATGTCGAAAGAATGTAGAATTGAATATATTCATACAAAAATTATTATTCGCATAAGAATTTCCGCACTTAAAATACGAAAAAAAGTATAATAAAATCTACTTAACAATTCTTAAATACTAGTATCTTAATATTTTCTCTTCAATAAACGGTAATACAATAAAGTTAGTACCTAATCATGAATACAATAATTATGGGATAGGCATGGAAAAAGTTCATATGGTATAAATATCATAACCACTAATCTTTATTCTTTTCTTACCGAAAATCTTGTCCCGATACATTTATTACTTGAGTAGTTGCATAGAGCTTTTTTGCCAGAAAATATGAGATTTACTAGAGTGGAATATGGCATAGCGAACTGGCATCATAAAATCTATTCGCTTTAATCATTCTCGAATACAAATATAGATACAGATTCGTCATAGTTCATGATTGTCATAGTTATAGCAGAAGTGTTTTTTCATTGTTTTTTTGGAGAATTATGTTTAGCTACTATACAGTAATGAAGTTTATATTAATGCAATAACTTTTTGTTCCATAACAACCATATCATGTTAAATGAGATCTATATTTTTTTATAATTTTCAACATTATCTTTTTAATTTAATATAATGAAATAATGGTACAATAACAATGAAAACCACCCGCCTTTAATTTATGGGAAATTGTATACAAGCAGAAAAAAACATACGAAGAGATAGATGTGATAATCTGAGATAACTACATTTTTTAGAAAAATGGCATGAAAAATACTATTTTTCTTGATGTACTTCATTAAAAAATTTAGTGCTAAATATCAGAAATATGGCATTTTATGGATTATAAGTAAAAAAAAAAATAACTGAAAGCATTTCTAATTTTGCTATCAGTCTTTTCTCAATTGTTTATATTTTATCATTATGCGGCTTATTTCATTACTTTTATGTCTTTCATACCACGTAAATATTCATATAAAAAGCTTAGGAGTTGGAACATTTATTCACGAATTGTTATGAATATTGCCTAATTTAACGTTTTCTTTTTGTGTATTTTATTATATAAAGTATACTGGATATGATATAAATATAAAAATAATAATAATTTTGGTGTATTAATTGTTAATAGTTCTTGGTATTTATAAAATGTAGGTAACTTAAGATATGCTTGATTGAAATAATTTTTGTAGAATGAATACCTCCACCTAAGTACTTAACACATCTTCTATCATAGATAATGAATACTTTTTACAAATTTCAGAAATTTATTCAATCTGACTTTAAAATCACTGCATAAAGCACTTTCCTCATTAGACTTAACCACTGTAACTAAACGGGTTCACCACTCGCCATTTGTAACTGGTTTAATAATGTCTGCATCTTGTAACCTTGTAATTCTTCATTTACTGTTGCATGTTATTGCATAAGTGACAGTCCTAGCTTTACAAAATAGGAGCCTAGATTTTTTTTTTTCAGGATAAAGTTCTGCTTTCATTTTTCTTTAATTTTCAAAGCGTAATCCAAAGAAACAAATCGTGTAATAGAGCTTGTAATTTTTAAGAAATTTTCTTCATTTGCATAGACTGATTTTAAATTGTGTGGAGAATTATCAAATTCAAATAATCAATCTCTGAAAAATAACAATGGGAAATTGTCTTCTTTTATCAGATACAATTTCACCTTTTTTAAAATTTATTTACTATATATTTTTACTATATATTTTCCTGTATACATGTATTACATTTACTGTAACAATAACCTAAAGATTTATAATTTTCGTCAGTTATAGTTTTTAACTGAACATCCGGAGGAAAAATTTTATAATCAAGAAAAATTCCGCATATCTTTTTTAAAGGAACGGCAGAAATTCCAGTTCCTGTATCTAAATCCATGTTAGCTCTAGTTTTGCTGTCAATTGATACAGACATTTTATAGGATTTGATCCTTTATCATTCTTTATAGTTAAGATATTTACTGTATTTAAAATATAAACCTTGTTTTGAAAATTTTTACTTCAACACACTTTTTTTCAGTAGCCCACGTTTTATAAACAAATAATAGATAAATAATAGAATTGGACAGAATTAAAAACACAATTAAGGAATAAACTAAAAATTTTATATTAAAGTAAACTAAGTAAGTAAAAATTAATTTAAGGAGAATTTAATAGGATTAATGATAGATGTTATGAAATAATAGGAAATTACTGAATATGCCGATAATTTAGTATAATAAAAGGAAATATTGCGAAGAAAAAGTTATTAATATAATACAATATAATATAATGTAACATATATATGCATATATATATATGTGTATATAATTGTTTGAAGAAATAGTTCTCTAAAATGGCATGACAGTAAAAATGATAAAATATAAATTTTCCAATTTAAATGTTGAATTAGGGAAAAAAATACGAAATTTAAATGGCCGAGGAAAAGATGTCTATTTGAAATTTCATTTCTCTAGAAATGATAAAGTATGGTCTGCAACGCAAAATGAAGTTTTATATTTTATGCCTTTGCGCAATGCAGTTTTTTACTTAGTAGAAATACAAAATTTTAAAAGAAAATAACTGATCTTAAATTTGCTTTTACTAAAAAGAAACATTGCTACTATATCGAGCTAAAAAAAGACAGATTCGAAGATAATATTTTTTCTGTAATAAAATTTAAATAGTATTTTAGTTAAAACCGTTGAAAAATTATTTTCACCAATTATTAGAATCGCGATTGGATGAATGAACAAGCTGTTTTTGCTGCCAGGAACAAAGACGTGTACTGCTAAAATTCTGTGATATGATGATCTAAATGTTTGTGTTCCATAAGCTGCAACTATGAAGTGATGAAATCCTTAACCAACATTCGAGCTTAGTTTCAACGTTAGCTTCTACTTTTGGAGTGAGATAGCATCAAAAATTAGTTCAATCATTTAGAAAACATTGATTAGTATATAAATTTAATAACATTATTGTGTCTGACATTCAATTTGAAACAGTCACATACAAGTCCGTCATCACTGTTGAATGAATCAATCGATTAATTGACAAAAAAGCCGTTTTGAATTCACTCGATCTGCGAGGGACGCGGTGGCACGGTCAAAAATAGAAAATCGGTATGTCAATTACCATTTTATGAAGTATCCACCAGCCAAAGCTTTGCAACAGTAAATGTTTTAAATAAAAAGAATTAATGAGCAACATTGCATAATCAACAGTATTTACAGGAGCCTTCAGAAGAGAAGATGCCCTCGTTACTCACATTCCTTTTATTCAAAAGGCTATGCCTTTCAATTTAAGGGATTGCAATTTCCAATTTGATAGGCATTTGTAATCTCTATCAACAATGTTTAGGGACAATCTTTAACAATTTGCTGTTTAGATCTAGACACGGCTTGTTTATCTATATGTTGTAATGTATGTTCAATTATATGTTCCGCGTTCTAGTATCTGAAAACCAGACAAACTGTATAAATGGATAAGCAATGGCATAGCAAAAAATACCGTATGCATACAAGCACTGTGAAATTAAAAATTTTAGAAACTGCGCTTTCACTTTCCTTCTTTTCTCATTTAGTGAGACCGAGCATGGATGGGCACATCTAGCATACTACTAGCATCCATCAGTCCAAAATGTCCGAGCGTGGAATAGCATACTTTTAATTTATAATCTTTAAGAATATATTTTTTATGTTTACTGTTTAATCCTTTATGCATTGAAGGTACTTTTAACTACCATTGAAGAATTTTTTTCTCACACAATAAACTCTGCTCGATCAAATTTAGATATCGTAGAGAAACAGTTGAATTTAAAGATATTCAAAGAGTGGTAACATTCTTAATCATTTTCATAGGTATAGGGGTTTTTTCCGAACAAAGAAGTCAGGTGGGACATTTTCAACCATCCTTTTAATTTATAGAAAGGATCATAATAGATTTAAATTTAGCTTTTATAAGGTTTGGGAGATTTTTGAAACAGTATTTTTGGTAAATTAATTTGATTATTTTTGTAAATATTTCCCAAAAAGGTTATAAATACTTATATATTTATTCATTCCTCTAAGCGACACACTATACTAATTGCGATATAATTTTCTCTTAGAGACAACTACTTTGGATCAATACCTACAGCAGTTTTTGCCCGAAGTTAAAACCTGATATTTATACATGGTGAAAACTTATGCAACTGTTAACTGCAAATAAGTTCGTGAGTATAAAGACAGTTCCTTCTTTCATATAAGGTACCCTGGGGTAATAACGCCACGTTAAGGTTCTACCAATTTTCACGGCTTAGTTTTAGATTGTATTTTTCAAACAAATATAGGATCTGATACAGCAACTCATTGACTATCTATATAAAATAAAATAATTTAACAGATATGTATTTATAAAATGTAATGGCGTTTTTTCTTGACCAATGCTATTTGGCGTTATTACCCACCTATATGGGTAATAACGCCATGCAAACAAAACTAAGAAATAAGATGGAATAATTGCATGTAGATTGCCCAATTCTAAAAATACAAACTCTACAAACTTAGAAATTGACAAATTGCATTCTAAGCTATTGAAAATGTTCATTTTTTTTTTGTGAAAGTGTAAGAAAAATAAAGGTGCGGTGTGGGGAGGGAGGATGAGGCAAAAGAATATCAGACCGTGAGCTTCTTTTTGCTTAAAAAGGACCGCTTAAATAGAATTATTAGAAACATTGCACAGTTTTAACTGTGTTTATTTGAATCAGTATTTAGGATGTAGCTAGGTCACTGTAGAGAATCAACCGGGGTATTAATGCCAAGGATTGGCGTTATTACCCCGGATACTTATTGCGCAGTAAATCCTAAACTACAAATTATCTCGAGAAGATATCGAAAATATTCTACAACAATTTGAAAGTACATGAAATACACTACAAATTTATGTAATAAACAAAGTATTTCTGGATAAAAAATATAGTCTTCAGATCAAAAACCTTATCTCGCAAATTTTAGATCAAGCGTTAATTTTAGTTGCTTGTAAAAACAATAAGACCTAAAAATGAAACAAATTAACTTGAAGCTGTTTTTTGCGATTTATATGACTCAAAACCCTTCTGCGCAGTGCACAATGGTGTCATTTACCTGATTATTTCATAATTATGCAAAATATAAGCACTTGGCGTTATTACCCCGCCTGGCGTTATTACCCCAGGGTACCTTATTTAGAAATACGTTCAATAAGGAAAACTCTTTCAGTCAGAAACGGTCATGGTAATCATCAAAAAGAACCATTACTGCCAGTGGTTGAAATCATTAGACAATATCTTTTACCATTCCATGTGCACCGTTTACCGATCTTCCCATGTTTATAGTTTGGTACGTAATATAACTCTGCATCCAATTGGTAAGAAATTTTTTGTCTTAAGTTCAGATGCATTTATTATCATCACTTGATCCGGCTATTTGATTATTTGGGTCTGTAAATATTCTTGTCAGTGGCGATTATGATTTACGAAATACATAATATATTCCTTGTTTATATTCTTCAGTTTGTTTGTTGAAAAAAGGCGTATGCCATCAAGAAATTATTAAAGTTCAGCAGAAGCATCACAGATTTGCACCATTGCATTAAAAGACTGAATGCTATTTTCTTTACCATTATAAGATCTTTAATTAAGGTCATTAAACAGGCGACATCCTATTGATTAAAATTCATCAATAACGAGAAATGACCCTGCATACATGTTGAGATGTAGATTTTTTGCTGTCTGACTTCCTAAATGAGTGAAAGATTTAAATCATTTTGGTGCATTTAACGCTGAGTGAAAGGCTTTGTTTTTGACATTAATTTTAACAATAGCTAATGGTGCTAAATCCATGATAGCTTCAGATCCTAACTGCAGAGGGAATTCTTTTCAAATTACTTCGATTTTTGCGATTTTTCTAGCTCCTGTTTTTCCAATAACAAAATTTCACTTAGGAAATTTTGTAAACATGGAAATTGTTTTTTTTTTCATATCTTAGGTACCTCTTACTCTCATCTGTAAATCTAATGCCTGAATTATCATATTTTTTATACATTGCAATCTATTGTTCGTTCAAATAATTCGAAATTGTTGGAACTAAAAATAAACAACTGAATAAGAGTATTTGCAAAGAAAAACTACTGAAGATATTTGCTAAATTGTTCTTTATGGCTCAGAACTTTAAGAGAATCCAAAACTGGAACTGAATCAATCAAGTTAGCAGTAGAAAACTACAAAGAACTCTTCAAAGATTTGTATGTCTGACAGAGTCCAGAATTATTTAATATGTGGTTTCGGGGAAATATTTTGTAATACTAAAGTCAGCACATATAGATGTCTGCGATCCACTCTGTCAAACTTGGTAGCTTTATTTATCCAAGCTGTTTTTGGATCATTATTCTCCATATATCTGAAAGGCAACTGGTTTCTAGTTATGTTATTTCTCCCCATCGAATTACGCTGAATAACGCATTTCATCTCCACTACGTAGATTTTGTTATTTCCTTCTCGAACATATGATTTAATTGAATGGTCTTCCGGTAGACAAAAACTTCAGAATACAAACTTAGTCAAAATCTGTATTTTATAGAAAAAAAAAAACAGCTTGACACGCAGTGACCCCGGAATGACTCACTAATCTAATTTTGTCGAATATAGGACTCAGCAGAGTGGTTTTCTCAAGAACTAAAACCGTAGAATATATAATTAAATCAAAATCATTATAGCTGTTATTTATATTATATTTTTTTGGGTTATACTGACCCCAAATTTACCCAATAACCCAATTTTCTCAAACATGTGATCTAACAAATGATCAAAAATTTTATAATACAAAATTTTGTCAATATAGTTTAACACACTCACTTCCGATCACGCGCCAGCGCGTGATGTGGTGTGTTGTCCAACAGCCAGTCACGCGCTGGCACGGGAAAATCTTTCACTGTTTCTTTGTAATAAAAAGTAAATTGGTTTCTGGGTAAAACCCACTTCTACAGTGCGGTATTAACTATCATCACATCTTCACGTAAGCGGCAGCGAACGTGTTAAGTCGTTTTCAGATATTACTAGCTTGATCCTTTTCATAGTCAACCACAATGACCACTAATCGAATTTTCTGAAACATGCCTGATAGTCTTCTAGATCCCAAAATCTATAAAATGCAAAAACTTTTCAAATTCGTTAGAACTATTTTCTAGATAAATTTACCTTGACCAGTATTAACGCAAAAAAGACTCTCTAATCGAAATTTCTTGAACATCTGACTCATCCCAATAGTTTTCCCATTCTCTAAAACAATTAGATACGAAATTAAGTTAGAATCAATCGAGGAATTCTATAAATACGCACTTATTAAATACAGTGGTTCTGAAAGTCCTGTGGTCGGTCTTAGCTCTTACCAGTGTTAGATCTCGATGGGAAACCTTTCTCCTCCCTTTCAGAAACATACCGAATTTAAAGAGGTGGGTTTGTTTGGTGTTGCCATTTATTAACACTTTTCACAAACATCTTCTGCAGAAGTCTGGCTTCCAACCCTCTGGATGCAGTCTTAATGGATGCTCTAGCAACCCATCTTGCCTTATGGAAACTGGTCAACAACACTAAAACAAGACAGTACCAATTCAAAGATTTACTGCAATCTGTTTTTTTCTTCCGAGAATTATGGTGTTCACAAGGTTATTCACTGTTTATAATTTATTAAATTAATAGTTTATAGTTTATTAGATTAAAAGAAATAAGCTGATAACTTCTTTCACATCTTCGCTACACAAATATTTGTCCCCTTACACATTGCACTAACCCTTTGCAGGGATGGGATTTATGAGGAAGTCTTGCACGTTTGCTTTTCTTATAATATAATAACTTTTTTCTATATTGCCACTTTGGTAATCTTTTACATATTTAATGACAAAAATTCCAAAAGTACACTAAAAAATTCATTTTTTTTTTAGTGAGATGTACGAACTCTGGTCAAGTTGGAAATAAAGTTGCTGTCATTCAAGACTTATGATGTAGTCATGACGATACAACGTTTAGTGTGTTGTTTGCACATTTAACTAGCTGAGTTTCTCGGCATTACCTGTGTTTAACATGGGAACTTTCCAGGTAAAATAAAATGAAATGAAATAATATGGCAATCACAATAATGGAGCTTTGACATTCTCCTCAATGACAAGTTTAAAATATAATAAGAAAATATTACGTTAGTATGCTGCAACTGTAATAAAATCCCTAAAATTTCAACATGAGAATGCGCATTTCTTTTTGCTCGTGTAGTATTTTAAAGGGGATACGTAAAAAAAAAAACTAAGTAGCATATTAATTTTGGCTACAGTTCAGTGTTGACAGTTTTATGAAACTCTCGTTAGCAAGCCATCTATCAATATTTTAAAGCATAAACATGTCAGCTAATTATACGGAAATCATACTATTCATGTCAACGGCTTAATCCATAAATTGCGCTTTGAATTTTTCTTAATTTCTAAAACAGACCAGTGTCATTTTTTACTTTATCGAATAGAAAAAAGTACTCTCAGATGAAATTTGGTTGAAAATTATATCTATTTTTTTAAAATGCTTAGTGGATTTTAAAGTATTTTTCAGACATGGATTTTTTTAAATTTTTGTGTGACCGAAAATTAAAGTTTCAAAGGTCAAAAATTAAAGATTGTTATAAGAAAGTTACATATAGAGAACGGTTTTTATGTATGTTAGAAAAAAATTCTTGCTATGGTAAAAACAAATACTACGAGCAAGAATATTTGAATACTTATGGCTACCCTTTGGTTTCTGTGTGAAGTGCATAAAACTCATTATCCAATACTCATAAACTATGTTCACTTTTTTGTAGAAATTTGTGATATATTGTTTTTATTTAAAATTTGTTAACTTTTTGGTTCGTAACAATGATTTAAATCGCATTCTTTTTTCATTTTGATTATTATTTTAAAAAGGAGAATAATAATATTCATATTTGTAAGAACTTCTAGAAAATTCTTTTTCATTTCATTTAAATGAACTTTTATCAAATTCACTCATATGAATATAATCTAAGCTAAACAAACAGTAAAAAAGTTTCCTTAGTCTAAAATTCTTAAATATCTGTACATGTTATTTTTCATACATGAAAAATACATCTATAGTTCAATCATTCTACAATAATAACGCATGGCAAAATAATTTATGTTATAAATATCAAGACCACTGGCCTTTATTTATATTTTGGTAGAAAATGCTATCTTAATATATGTATCGGTAATATATCAGTAAATGAATCTTTTGCCGTAAAATATGAAACTCAATAAAGTAAAATATGATATAACAAAATGGCATCTAGAAATTATTTAGCGTTAACCATTAAACATCGATTGTTTGATTCGATTCAGTTACTCAGTACATTACATCTGAATTATTCATTGATATATTTTTCTGCATCGAATTTTCTGACTGTAATGTATTTAATATTTAAATGTTGTAATAAATATTTAAAAAAATTGCCGTAACGTATTACCTTTTTATTACATATTGTATTGTAAATTTCAAAAGTATATCTTTTACTTCGGTAATCATATTTTTTTGCTTTATATACCACTAGATCGTGAAAAAAAATAAATATTAAATATAATGCGCTAAGATATTATTTCATATTGTATTATTCAATTGAAAGTATGTCACAATACAATGAAAATGAAATATATTAAATGTATAACATTTTACATAATCATATTAGATAAAAGTTCAACCTGCCAAACTACAAAAAGTACATTTGAGGAAGAAATAAACTGAGAATATTAATTTTTTTAAATGTTTTGAAAAAAATATGGTGCTAAATTTTAAAACTATGATTTTTTAAGTACGGTAAAACAATATATTTTTTTTATATCTGTGACTGCAGTTTGGTGTACTATTTTCCATTGCATTACATATAAAAGTATTTCGCCTGTGTAATATTTTTTTCAGCAGAATGAAAATATGTCCAGACATTTATTTGAATTTAAAAAACTCGATTAATCCAAATACTCGTGTTAATTGCCCGTGCTCTTCTAACTGAGCAACTTGATCGACATCCCATCAAACACAATTCTCTCATACACACATATAGTATTGACATTTGGTCTGTTATGCATCTATCTCGACTCAGTAATCTACACATAAAAAAGCTCTTAAATTATTAGACCAGTTCTGATAGTCACGTACCTGAATGAATTCTTTTCACTACAATATCTTCAAAATAGCTAAATTGGATGATCATTAGCAATTAAAGTGAAAACCATGCTTGAATCGTAGGCTTGAAACTTATTTTATTGTTATTTTTTTAAGTTACTGACTACTAAATTTGTAGTAATTAAAATAATTAAATATTGTACTTTATGCTATTGAAAATAATGTTTCAATCTTCTTTTTTGTAGTGTTTGTTTTAAGGTATTAGAATAGAAAACAAGTTGCTTATGTCCATTATAAATATGTTTTTAACTTAAAAATTTCTTTTATATATTTACTATGTTAAAATATTCAGGTTCAAAAAAATGTGTTTGGAATATTTGGTTTCTATTGATTTGTACACAATAGACTTATGAAAGTACTTATAAAATTACTTTCGTGTGGTTGTTTGTACAATAAAATGTATACAGTGAATTTTTAATTAAAAAATATATCAATTTACTTATGAATTATGAAATTATTTTTCTAAAAAAATACGAACCGCAATCTATAATTTTTTGATGAATTTATATTTATTATGCCCAGCTTTACGCAAATCCAAAATTTCGAATTTTACTTCCAAATACTTTGCTAGTTATGCTTATCCTTTAATACTTCAAAATGCTGATTTAAGGAGCCTTTGCTGAGCTGAAGAGTGTATTTTAATAAAATATATGAATTTTTTCTCATGTTATTGAAGAATTTTGGTCTGGGATTACGAGGTCGTGCTTAACCTTTTACACGCCAATGTTCCATAAGTGGAACATCAACTTCAAAATTCTGCAAAAAATTCATTTTTATTCCTATTGCCCTGTAAAAATTAGTATTTGAAAAGAAAGTATGACTTGATTTTTTGGCGTTGATTTTACGTTGATAAAATAAATCATGTCTTAGGGAAAAAATCGTAAATTAGGACTTTTTTTAGACTTTTTTTTGGGCAAAATTCAAAAATTCATAGAAAATTCAAAATTTAACAAATATTTTTATAACTAAGTGAGATCAAGTAAAAGTAATCATTTTATTAGTAGAACACACGTTATTAAAAAAAAGATTGATTTTTATTGTTTATTTTAGATAAGAAATGTGCATGTTCCATAAATGGAACATTGGCGTGTAAAGGTATATTTTTTAACATGATAAAGTCTTTTGGTTGCAATGCATATAAGTTTTGATAAAAAGTTTCTGGATACGAGGTGGTTTAGTAAGTGTCGGCAAAAGATGGTTATGACACTGATATACTTTATTTCCCCCCCTCCATACCCTCCCCCTCTCCCTCCCCCCTTCTCTCTCTTCCACACTCGTTCTCCCATCTGAAGTGGATTACTCATAACTGACAGGGAAAACATGTTTGTTTGTTGATAGTTAGACATTGTTTATGACTCAAATAAGCTATAATGTAAGAAGTGACTTTGGAAAAAAGCGTGAGAAGTAATTCATATGATTTTACTTTACTCTGCGATTTCCTTCATTTAGAATACCTCATACAGACCAGATGTCTCTTTCAATCCATTTCGAACAATAGAAGAGGCACTAGAATATTTTTATGAATTAGCAGATGATTCTGAAGAGGAATTCATTGACATTTGTTAATTACATTATCTGTACAATCAACACAAAGAAAATGTGTTGTATGCTAGAAGAACACAAAAAAATGTTTTGAATGTGAAAAAAAGACTACATGGAAATGCTTCTCTAACTATCATGGATAATAGATCAAATGTAGGACACAAATATTAAGGACAATCTATCTATCTATCTATCTATCTACCTATCAATCTCTCTATATATTTAATTTTTGGTAATTTTTTTTCTCTTTTGTATTTTTTTTAGATTTTGATTTATTTGATTATTTTGCTGTAAATTGTAATACAGACATTATTATTATTATTATTTTCCATTACATTTTTTGTATATATTTCTTTTTTTAATTTTCATAAATAATTGTAAAGATGCTTTCCTACAGTGAGTACTGCCCTTCATCTATATAATATATTATTTAAGCAAGTGGGAAAGTTATTTTCTAAAAGCTTTGTGGGGTCTTGAGCATTTTTGCTGGAATAGTTGCTGAAATCGCAAGTAAAATGAAGGCTCGATGGGCGAAGCCCGGCTATTTACCTGCTTAAATTGTGTTATTACTAAAAAATGCCTATACATTATCTATAATCATGAAAAAAATGTGCACAGAAATAGAGATTTTAGTTTAAATGTTGTTAATCATACTTTATGAAAACATGTGAAAAAACTAAGTGTTTCCCGCCAATGTTCCACTTGTGGAACATGCTATAAATCATACACAAAAATTTTTTTTCGAGAAAAAAAATTACTCATAGTGCTTATGTTTGAGTTTTAATGGGATTTTTACCAATAAATAATTTGTGTTACCTTTCGATCATAGTGCGGCGTTTAAAAGGTTAAGATCAATGTCAAGCATAAGTCTGTTTTATGATGTAAACAAAAAGTAGTAATTCTTTCAGTAACTCGCGATTTTATTTTAAATAAATCCTTTCTACGTTCATGTACCATACAAATGATCAAAATCCTAATATTGTGAACAGTCTCATTTAACTAATGGCTTGGAAATTAGAATAAATTATTGATAAAAATTAGTTTCTATATATCATATTAACAGATTCCCTCCTTTAAATTTAAACAAAACATTTGAAAATGACTTTCTACCCTTTTAAATTTTTTATACCAAGTTGCTGCAACTGTTTCGAGTTTCAGCAACTTGCTATCAAATGCGTACATATTTAAGTATAGTTGATGTTTAATTTTAATGAAACGAGCTATGAGGATCACATTAACATGCAATTTCAAAGAGTAAAGCCTAATTGTTAGTGTAAACATGAAATTATTAATCTTAATGCTTCCCGCAAAATTAAAGAACAATTTTTTCTTTTATTATTTTTATCTACAAATTTTTACTCTAAAATACTTTGCATCATATGTATCATTGTTATATCCATAATGTATTCATTGAGATATTTTTACTTATTAATTTATTCAAATCTTGTTACGTAGTTGCTTGCAATGTAAAAAATATCTGTTACATAAAATATTTCCATGAGGTATTTTATTGTTATTTAAAACATTTAATTTAGACTTTTACTAACCTTTTTGTATCAATAATAAATTATAATCTTTACAATAAAGTATCGATGTAAATGTTATTAATCCTTCAATAAAGAGCTTTAAATAATGAATTTCTTCTATAGCTTCATTACTTAGATTGTTCTAGTACACAGGCTAGTTAAAAACATTTTACAAGTAATTTCTATGACTTTCTAATATGTAAAATTTCTTGAAAATCAGAAGTAGTATTAAAAGAAATCTAAAATATGAAGAAAAATATTGAATGCGAGTTTTTTGCTAATCACTATGAATGAGTTAGTTGCAAAATTTCAAATGTAACAGCAGAATAAGTTTATTCATATTACTATTTCTGTTTCAAATGGCAATAACAAATGTTAAGTTATTCTGATGTATTTTTAATTTTAATTCTTAAATTAAATCTGAATCCAAATTCTGGGAATATATGTGAAAAGATTTAAGAAGAATCAACCCTCCCCCCTCTCCTCACACTCACGCACTCACTCATCAAACTCTAGTTTTTTTCTCTCTCTCTCTCTTCAAAATATAGCATTATTAATCGACTTAGATTTATTTTATGAGAAAGAGCTTTATAAAGATATTTATAACATTCCAATCACATTCATCATATTCGAAAACTATTATAACATTGGTAACTTGTATATAGTGTCGGTCAAAAGTTTCCGGCCAGTAAAAAATTTTTAGTTAATTTGTAACTATACACATATGAAGAGGAATCTCAAAGTGATACTTATACATTTTATTGACATAATAGTTAGGAAGTTACATATGGAATAACATACAAATATCAATAAATTTAATTGACAAAATCAGGTACAAAGGAAAACGCATGTTCTCAAAAGTTTCCGACCACCTTTGCAAGATAAAAAAAAAATTATATCGTAATAAATAACTACAGTGATCTGCAAAATTTTCAAATAGTATTTTATCGTATTAGTATTTTATTACCGTTAGTAATAGATTCTACGGCACAGCAATGTGATATTAATACAATCAACTGTTAAAGATCGTCTATGGTACGTTTTTTCCACATTTTTTGCATTTTTTGGAAATTTCGGCTGAGTTGGAATATTTGTAGTAGATGGATATGTAGATGGCCCTTTATCAAATTTTACATACATTTTTTCAAAAGTTCATTTTATTTTCATTCGTTTGCTACCAGTAACTTTATTCTTTAATAATTTGGTGCAGAATTATAAAGTGATGTTTACTTTTTTTCCACGATCTTACTTGAAAAATAGTATTCAATATCGTTTAAATAGTGGTTATGAAACAGTCATAAAAAATATTCTCACATTTTTTTCATTAGATTTTTGTTATTATAGTAATTATTGAAACATTTAGCTTTTCGAATTATATTTTCAGAATTGTTTATATATTTTTAAATTATTAAAAATATATGGTGTCATACTTCTATTTTTTTTCTCTCATAGTTAATAAAAAATATATAGTGCTTTTCTTAAGTATGAACTCATTTATAACGATTTTGATTATTCCATAATGTATATATATATATATATATATATATATATATATATAATCATCAAATGGCAATTTAAATATCTTTAAAATAATGAGAAACAAAATTGGTTTAACATAATAGTATTAAAATTCAAAATAATCACGAAATTTTATGCCACTAAAAATATATAATAACAATTATTATTATATAATTTTTTTTCATATGAAATAATACTTTTTCGTTAAAAATGTTATACAGTAAAAATTTATTTTCCAAATAAGGAAAGTTCCTTACATCCTTGAAATAAAGAAAAATAAATATGACATTTGTGTGACCGAAGAGAAGATTCGTATCTGAAATTGCTTTCAGATAAACATGATAAAATATGGGCTGCTATGCGAAATAAGATTTATATTTTATGCATCAGAATAATTCCAAAATTTTCATATACAAGAAATACAGAAATTGTACGTAAAATATCTTTATTGAAATTTACTTCGACTGAAAAGAAATACAACTTTTGCATACTTGAAGATGACACACTTAAGATTAATGCCTTATAAATTTGTAAATATCAAAATAGAAATCTTGTTTATACTAAATAAATATACTATATAAGTACTGATGATAGTCCATCTCAGGTTCATAAATCAATTGTTTGTTATATAACTTTTGAAGAAATAGTTGAATTATTTAAAACTTAATCTCATTATAACCTTCTTAATTAAAATGTGACTACCAAAAAATGATACATAAATTTCTAAAATCAAAAATTTTTAACGAGTAGTTTTTCGTCTTCTCTCTATGTCTCTGTAAGTATTTACACCGAAAAATAAAGCAAACAAAAATGCAAAAAAAAGTAACAAGTAATGCAATTAATGCAACAAGTAATGCAAACAAGTAACAAGTATGCAATAACAAGTAATCCTATAGGTGAGACTGGGGCACATGCAAACATGTTGCAGATGTGAACGTTGCCCCTATTCTTTAATTATTATCTTCCGATGCTATTTCTTTCAGACAAGCTAAAAAATGTCGTGTCATCAGCCCTGGATTTTCTATTCAACCGATTTTGATAATTATTTTTTTTAATGAAAGCTATTTATTTGCAGTTGTGCCCATTTTAGATATTTTTTTAATTTATTTCCATTTTTATAAATTATTTTTAATTTTAAATGCTTTTTACGATATTTGTTCAAAATGGTGGCAACTCAGTTTAGCTTTTCTCTCGATAGTAAAAATTTATTTTCCAAAATGATTGAGTATAATTATGCACTAAATGCGAAGAAAAAAAATATATTTACTGAGAAATAATATTAATAATGTAAATAAAATAACAAAAAATAATGTATGATAAAAATTAATGTTTAAAGCAAAATAAGAAAAATTTCAAATGAGGAAAATGATGCCATTCACCAACCAGATAAATGGGAAATACAAAATTATTACGGATGCCTTTTTCATATTACTAATAACAGTAACTTTTAAAAAACATTTGAAGAGAAAATGACGTCACTATTTAAAACATCGCATTTTTACTCATAACGATATTAGATACTACTCTGTTATCCCGTCGACCAATTTCGCCAAATTATACAAATCGCCAAACTAATAGCCAAATTATACATATTGACATAATTTTTATTTTAAATAACGAAAAAACAAATAATTAGTAGAATATTAATAAAAATATTAATAAAAAGTCGAAATAAAAATCACTTAATGACATTTTAAACACATAAATCGTATTTAATGTCATTGAATGTGACATTCACGATCATCCATTATTGGCATTTAATCTTATAGTTTGACGATAATTTTTTGGCCGACGGGATAACCTGGTAGAACCCGATATTACATTTCAATATTTCTTTTCATTATGGACACTGAGATTGAGATTTTACTTTCAGATGACTTCAGTTAGGGAAAATAATGTCACAGTAAAAATGAAATTAATTTTTTTTTAATAAAACTATTTCTTTGTGAGTGCATATAAAATAAAATTTCTGGATTTCGCCGGCACTCAGATTACAATTTTAACTGAAGATGTGCGAATATTTGCATGCAAAATTGTAACTGGCAAACTTGACATTTAGTTTGTAAATATATTTATTACATTTACAAACTAATTTCAATAATGTAATTACTTTTGCTTTTTTTAAAAACCAAATCGATCGGGTCTTTTAAACATTTCATTCGTCGAATTCGACGGGATTCCACTCGTTTTATTCTTAAATTACATTGCCTTTTACTCAGAGTCTATAAAAAAGCTTTTAAACTAAAGAAAAAATCGTTTTTGATGAATCTACTCAATGAAGAAGTAGCACGTCAAATTGTATCTCTTTATTATTCTGCAATTCCAATGTCTCAGAGAGAAATTGTTATTCAATTGGGTATTTCACGCCGTTCTGTTTGCTATTATATTAGTAAACACAAGGAAAATGAAGTTTATTGCAATCTAAACGGGGTCGCCCTTCTAAAAAACCTCTATCGAATTTTTTTTTTCTAATTGGAGGCGAAATTGAATTCTGCAATGGCAGAATGTACATTCAACTTGTTATACTTTTTTTTTTTCATTTCAACAAAAAAATTTCTTTAGATGGTAGGAACTGTAGACGTATGGTTTAAAATTTTGAAGCTCTTCGATATTTTGTTTATCCTCAAGAACCATAAAACTGTTTATTGATCTCAAATGTAAAATCTTAGTTCCAAGTTGCTAAGAAAATAATTTTTTATTTATTTTCCCATTTAAATTTTAATATTTCAACATACACTATGGGTACTAATAAATTTTTCTGATAAAAAAAATTCTTTTAAAATGCAAAAATTTTGATAATTTTTCATTTGAACTCTAGTAGGAATGAGAGGCACTTGTGAACTGTCTAGTTCGGGCAAATATGATCGGATCATAAATTCCCTAATAATCATTCTGTGATTGCATTCCTTTCAGTTAACTTTGTGAGGAATAATTATATATATATCTATATATTTCTTTAAAAGTAAATATTTTCGTCATACAAAGTTTATTTTGTATTGAAGCCGTTTTAAACGCATGTTTTAGCCACTACATAAAAAGCAACAAGCTTGTTTGCATTTAATGGTAATTTAAACAAATTTAATGTTTTCTGCAAGAAGCGTTATATATTACATTATTTAGCGGTTTTTAAAACAATGTTTTATGCATCGTTAATACAAAGAGTATTACGTTAAACATTTTTGTAAAATTTTCTATTTTATTAGTTCCAAACTTGCAGTATTAGTTTATTTCCATTTCTAAAACAGTTACGTTACATATTAATAATAAACAAATAACTAGTACGTTATTTGATGCTTTGAATATATATGTGATATTTTAAGAAAGTAAATTTTTAAAACCGATAACTACCGTTAGATCTTGACTATATAATCCTCTCTTTTTTCAAAAGCAAAAGAAAATTAAGTTAGGAAGAAACTTATAATTGAAAAACAGTTTTTATCCTTAATTTAGAGGTAAATAAGGCAAATAATGAGGTCAGAATTTTTTGAATTTCAGCAGATTTCCGATAAATATTATGTAAATATGCCTTTCCTAAAATCCCCCTAAAATAAAATCCTACGTAAAATTTAAATGCATTAATTATTTTTTCAAGTTTACTTCTTTTTTTTATTGCAACAATATTTTATCAATCATCTAACTCCCCCTCCAACCAATAATCTACTTATTTTCATTTTACCGTATTTCGCTTAAACATGTCTCTGAGAAACTAGAAAAATATACATATACTTTTTTCTTTATGATGAATATTTAAAAGTTAGTATAACTAATGATTATGGTGACATATGAATAAGATAATAAAAAGCATGTTAAAGGATAGTTGTTGCTTGTATTTACATGTGCTCCGCGTGTGTTCATAACTGCCCCACTGTTTGAATGCATGTGCACAATTTCTTGAATTTATAACACTATTTAAAAAAGTAAAAATAATTACAAAGTCAATTTTTAAAAAATACCTTATGTAAAAAAATGTTCTGCTTACTATATTGAATAGTTTTTGTTTATAGGAATTAACCCAGCTATGAGAAAAAGCTATGGTTATGTGAACTGCCCCAGTAACCCCTACACCGTTAAAAATTTGCAGCATTCAGTATTTACCGAAAACGGCTACACAGCTATAATGTATCACAATTCTGACCATGTTATTGCCATTTTTATTTTCAGAATGCAATTAAATTACCAGTTTTCAGCCATTTTTTTTAAACGGTCGAGTGACTGAAAATTTTACTGTAAGTTTTAAACAGAGCAGCAGCAACATTATGATTTGGTGAACTAAACTTCATGAGTCTACACGTTAAGACAAACTTTGTAATTGATTTTTTGAATTTTTTGTTGTTTTAATTTTGTTCTGTTTAATTAATATTTTTCTGTTATACTGCTTTGATTAATATCATTGCAGTGCATATCTGTTTTCGTGCAACTGAAGCATAAAGTTGCTATGCAACGAGAAAGGACGAACGGTTTAAAAGGAAGTGATACACGCACAGTGGAGTATTTCGTGAGCTTAGTCGGCTAGCAATTTTTTTTACTGAAAAATCAGAGTTAAGTTTACTATTAATTAGTTTATCCTATTTTAATCACTTTTTATTGGTTTTCGTTGAAAAGAAAATAATGTATTAAACCCTAATAGCAAGAAATATCGGCTAAATGTCTGCCGTTTATTAGAATTGTCGGTAAATGACTGGTAATTGAAGTGAGGGCTTGAGACAATATCGTCTGAAAAAAAACTATTCATCTATATAACATGCAGGGCAGATGTCGGCAGGGAATTGAATTGTTATAACTAGTCAATTAATCGGCAAAATATTCGTATACTTGTTATCGGCCTGTAAATGTAAAGTAAATAAAGATGAATCCTTTTAAACGGGTGTTATTGATTGCTTTCGCAGTCCCCTCCATTGATGATAGGGTATATGTATCACGTTAAAAATAAACTCTAATGCTCTGCAATGTCTTATCTCATTTCCTTTCAAAAGGCTTTTTTGTGTTTCTTAGGACATCATTCATAAACGGGCAGTCGAAGGAATGTAAGGAGAAATCTCTTTAAATCACTTTAAAATTTACAGATTGCAGAACAATTAATGCAAAACAAAATAGCAAATTAAAAGCATTTTTCCTCCCCCCCCCCTTTTTTTATAATTACGTATTTAAATGTATTCGTGTTTAAATTTACACTTTGATAAATGGTTAGAGATATTTGCTGATTTGTTGATTTAGATAAATAATAGAAAATTACAAAATCTGAAATTTATATTATATCATAAAACATGAAATTTAGATTATTATAACAATAAACTCTTTGCTCTAAATAGATTTTTTTAATTATTAATGAGAAATTTCTCATTAAAAAAATGAAAATTATTCAGATAACGTTATTATATAAATTACTTAATAAATACGTAGATCATCTTTTTCTCCCCAAATAGTGATAAATTTTATTTGATAACTTTTAAAGTTTAATAAAACAGAGAACACTTTTCTTATTAAAATAATTATTCATATTTTAAAAGTCAGAGTAAATGGTATGTCAGAGTAAATGATATAATTTTCGCTGTTTAGGAAGCAACGTTAAATGAGAATATTTTACATTGTGAATTGAAATAAAATTGTATTATTAAAATTCACCGAAATTTGTTTTAATTCATGTAGTAAATATTGTTAAATGGAAATAATTTCTTTTATGCAGAGTACAAAAATATCAATATCTAGAGTATGATTAATTAAAAATATGAGTAGTTTTGTTTAAATTTAAGTTTGAATATTGGTGTTAAATGATATTGAAATGAAAATTACAATTGATTATAATTTGTAAGATGCAAAAATGTCAGTAATGTAGTTTGTCCAAAGAAAAAAAGCCACCGTAATTGGACACGAAACAAACCGATGAAAACGAAACAAATATGTTCTAAAAGTCTATATAGAAATACACATTTACAAGAAGTAACTCACTCCCTGCCCCATCTGAAATGAAAAAAAAAAATCATAGCATAATAAAAGAGGGAGAAAAAGTGTTCCGCCGAAATAAAGCCACTACTTTAAAAATCAATATATCTGCCAAGTTTATGTATGACTTGGAATATAGGAATAGAATCTCTCCATTAAATAATCTCTGGAAAACAGTAACATCAATATTATCCCAGGCTTCAATGATGGAGACCTTTAGCTCTGCCACAGACTTGAACTGTCTGTTATTGACATTTAAAGCTCTACCATGGACACCCCCATACATTTACTTGGGGACTGAAATGAAGGTACAAGCAGGCCGTTCCAAAACATGCCCCTAATTATCCAAAAAAAAATGCCTAGGAGGATTCTACATAGGTTATGAGTTCGTTTTCCTGGTATAAAATCTATCTTAAGCCAACAGTTCTCTCTACAATTGGCAATAAATGGATTTCTAGCAATTTTTGATAATTGGTTGCCTACATGCGTTCTGAAAAACTATTTTGCTCTGAAAACATTTTTTTTCACGTGCAAATCTTGGAATAGAAAAGCAAATGTTGTGCTAAGAATTTCATTTTTTTAAATTGTTGGCAACTGCTGTAACAAAAAATGTTTATTCATTTCCCTGTCATTATTCTGTAAAAGCTGATTTTGTCAGAGCCATGTTAAGGCGGTACTCAAATTTTTTAATCGTCCCTATTTCCACCCCTATGGGCCGATTTTGACATATTAGTCATCGCAATATTTTGTCTAGTAGCAGAGATTGTCGAGTTTGCAGACGATACGTAAATAAATACGACTTTTATGCGACTTTAAATGCGTGTGAAAACATAATAATATATATATATATTTGACGATTTAAAGTTAGGGGGGCAGAAACATCATCGCCAGGTTTTCCTTTCTCCGCACAGAAGTCATGGCCAGCGAGAAAAAAAAAACAAAATAAATAAATGTAGAAGGTCAAAATAAACGCTCCTTGGCTGCTGAAAGTTCATTTTATTAAACGGTAGCTATAATCTAGGGAAAAGCTCCTGTTGTGCTGTCGAAAGCAATATGACATCACATATTATTATTAGCTTCCTTTTTTTAAAATTAAATTCTCAAGTTTAAAATTTAAATTATCTTTTGCAATTTCAAATCAATTAAACATCATTTTTACTTTCTAAAAAGAATATATTTATCTCTTTCTTTTAAATTGCAGTTATGTAGGTTTTCATGCTTAACCGAGGCCATTAATAAAATAAATCAAAAACAAATCTTTTCTCATCCTAAAATCATTTTCTGAGCCTGCATACTTTCGTTTGTTCAAAGAGTACATTGTAAGATATTTAAAAAACCATATGCCCTTTTGCAGTTACTCAGTCACTTACATAATTCCTTTTCAAATTAACAGACATTACAACCCCTTTTTCGGCTTAAAATTTAACGCTCTGTTTATATTAAAGCGGTGTCTAACACCTGTATTATGCATATAGAAATATTTTCCCCAGCAATCAGTATTGGCATGCATATTTGTACGCTGATATATTAATCGCCAAATTAACGGTCCGGTTGGCAAGTTTTTAATTTAAACTTTCTTTATGAACTATACGTATAGGGTTATTATGGTCTAGGGGCAACCACATTTTAGCTCGACGCATTTTGGCTACCTTCTTTGATGTCAGGAATCATTTCTATCTCTGACCGTCCTGCTGTAAGGATGTAGAGCTCCTGCATTGTATGTTTACAGGGGGTCACCCCGCGAGAGTGTAAGTTTTACCTCTCCTTAATAAATGCCACATACATACTAGAGCATTTTCTTCATCGAGTCTCTTGTTCCTGTGTTATTGTTGTTTTACTCAATGTAATTTTAATAGTCACGGCTGATTTTTAGATATACGAAGCAGTTAATAAACTTTAACTCCCGTTCTTTAAAGACATGAACAAAATATTCGTCACACCTGTTGCAGACGATATTTTACCGAAACATCCGAAAAATATTCCATGCTTTACTACATCTAGTCGTACTCATTCATGCAAGAGCGCACCCAAGAATCCTTCTTCTCATCTCATCTCTCTTACCACCTCTCGAGCTTCCTCTTTTCAATCTAAAAAGAAAATTCTAGAACATTCTGTAACCTCAAAACATCATCATTTTATGTAAACAGAATTCTTGGCCAGCTTCGAGGTTAAACACATCATTCAGACGATAATTTTATTTTTTTAAAAATATTATTTAACCAATTTATAATCGACTCAGGATTTTAAATATCTCAGGCAGACGATTTTTATAGACGATTAATTTTAAGAGAAAAAGGAAAAAAATGAATTTATTGATATGCACACTCTATCAAAGGTTGACGGAGGAAAAATAAATAAATAGATAAAATAAAATAATGATATTTTTTGAAAGGTATGGTTTTGGAATAAATTTAATAAGACCTTCTTAAAAAGGGTTGATAAAAACATAGAAATGAGTTTTATTTGGAATATTAAGAAATAAAGTTTAATTAAGAATATTTTTAATTTAGAGCCACCTTTTTAAATTTGCGCATACTGGAATAATGTTTTTTTAATGCGAATTAAGAATTTATATAGTCTGCATAAAGATTAACAGATTAGATCTAGAAAAAAGATTTTAATGTAATAATTTGAAGTAAGTACGGAATATTAGTATAAGAAAATTAAGATAGTATAAAGGTTAGTTTTGGCGTAAAAAATATAAAATTTGAAATATATATATATATATATATATAAAATTTGTAATATATATATATATATATACATATATATATATAAACTCTTTAGATGGGTGTGGTTTGGGGTTCTGGCGTCATATAATGAAAAGTTATGAATACATTTTTCAAAATTTCTTCCTTGGTAACGATTGCAATAAGTAGCATTTCTTACGAAATCTACCTTTAAATTAATAAATAAATAAAAACTTTAATCCATAATATTTGAAACATAATCATTTTTTAGCGTAATCTAAATTTGTATATGCTCAGTGTTAACTAATGAAATTCATTATTGTATATTATTGCCTATTTTAAATTACCTTAAAATTAAAGAAAAAATTCAAATGTGTAGCTTCAAATCATGTTTATACCGTATTTTTCATTACAGTTTGTTAAATATAATTTTTAAATTAATATTTCAATTTCGCAAATTCATATTTTTAAATTAAATTTAAGAATGTCATTATAATCCCTACAACCTAATGAAATCAATTTATATGAAACTTTACAACATCTCTTATTTAAACTTATAAAGATGGAAGCAATATTCTATCCAATTAGCGAAAAATAGCAAATGCTCAAGCAAGAAAATTATACCTTAATATGTTGCATAAATTAGACTCAATCGAAAATATTTTTCAGAATATTTCGCTCTAATTAACGAAGTGAAAAGGACTCTAGGGATTATTCAATATGTTATTACTGTTTTTTTTAATTCGAAATAATTATAATCTGATCAATTTTTTTAATATTATATTTAAAGAAAATAGCAAATAAAGAAATCTTGTTCAATTTTAAATGAACAGTAATAGATTATTTCATTTCATAATTTGAAGCATATTTTTTTTAATCATTGAAACATATTTATTTTCTTTTTGACAGTAAATATATGTAAATATAGGGAAACCTCCATTTGCGACCACCTACATTAAGCGACTAACTCAATTCAGCGACCATCTCACTGAACAACCTTTTTTTCATGGAACGAAATTTATTTCTATAATCACAATACTAATTTTACCTCCATTCAGAGACCATCCGCTTGAACTCCCTCTATGAGCGCCAGATTTTTTGAAGAAAATGAAATAAATTCCGTGATATGAAAATAATATACCTGCTAACTTGAAAAAGATTTTATTAGAAAAATGAATCCAAAGAGAGCTTTTTAGTCAAACTTCTAAACTAACTTTAGATTAATTTTTTAAATTCTTCCCTTGTGCTTTATTAGACAATCAATTGTCATTGAAATCTCTCCGAGGAGATCTAGAAGATCCATGCGTTTTACATTTTGAGAATATTTTCACGACTTTATATGTTAATCGCTTAAAACTTAATTACAAACAAATCTGTACATCGATTTTTTAATCTTTCAAATGGTCAATCTTTAAGAGCTTTTTTTTTTTTTTTTAAATTCTATATCGATTGCTATTAAAATTTTGCCTACAATAAGTTAAAATTAATTGTCTTAATAAAGTCGAATTTTAAAATGCATGCATAGTTTCTTTGTTAGTAATATCAAGATTCTTTCTTATCAGTTTCACGAATTTTGATTAAAAAATTGAGACAAATGGAGCATTTTAAAAATCTCTAAAACCATTAAAATATCAGTTTCCAGATAAATAGATTTAAAGTACAGTAGAGTCCCGCTATCCTGAACTAATTGGAACCTAACATTGTTCGGTTAAGACGAATTTCGGTATAAGCGGATTTCACTAATAATAATCAAAGCATTAACTTATTAAAGCATAAATTAAGTGTGTGGATATTTGATAATGATTTTATTTTTATTTTTTATACATTGAAATGACATTACTCTGGTGATGAAGTATCAATGATGGTGAATAAATTCTTTTTCCTATTTTGCCAGGAAACTCAAAGAAATAGATAAAGTAATAAAATCGTCAATATTTGTTCCCGTCCGAAAAAATTGCATTTATTTACTAAACTTTCAAGGGACATTGAAATAAAAATTATAAAAGATAAAGCTATAAAATCAAAGCAAACGTTAATGTTTTCATTTTTTTTTTAAATCTGCAGTAATTAAAAGATGTAATTACCCCTTGTTTTGACACTTGAACTTTTATATTATTTCTTAATGTGAAAAATAAGTTTTAGTAACATTAACTGTTACTTCAATTAAATGATTAAAATCTACATTTAAACATGTTGGACGTAAGGTTAAAACATTATATAAAATAGGATAATAGAAAAAATAGGGTTTATGGGAGTTCATAAAGTTACCAATTTCCATGATATCAAATACAACTTTTTTTTTTTTTTTTACATATATAAATATTGTTAATATTACCTAAAATTTTTGTATTTACAAGTTTTTAAGAGAAAAAACTCTAATTGAAAAAAAATGAAAAACGAAAACAAGGGGGGAGGAAGAAAAGATCCATAACTTCGTCAATTCTTATAATATCAAATCCGATTAAATTTACTATACTCCTTTTCAATAATATCTACAACTTTGATAGTGACAAATTTTTCATAGAACAAAATTTTATAGCAAAAGTAAATTAAAAAATAATAGGAGCTGAATAAAAAATTTCAAATCCAAACTGCTAATATTCTGACTCATTTTTAAATTCATTTTACTCCCAAACATATCCAACTGGTAGATTCTCTTATTTAGAAACTATGTAATGTGACGTATTGGCCATTTTTATGATGTAGGTAAAATATATTTTAAAAAATGCTGTCGAAAAAGCATTTTGAAGAAAATTTCCTTAAGCGAGCATGATTGTAAAATTGAGGAAATATTCAAAGAACAAATTGATTATCTTCTGACTCATTTTTAAACTCATTTTACTCTCAAATACATCCCATCAATATTTTCTCTTATTTAGAAACTGTATAATCTGCCGTATTGGTCAGTTTTTTTTTTATATAAAGGATGAATATATTTCAAAAAATGCTTTCAAAGTGAGTATTTTGAACAAAATGTCAGAAGCGATCGTGATTGAAGAATTGAGAATGTATTCAAATAGAAAATTGCTTATTTTATAACTTATTTTTAAATTCAATTATGTTCTCAAACATATTTAATTGGCAGTTTCTCTTATTTGGGAACAATATAATTTGCCGTATTGGTCGATTTTTCCCTAAAGTCAGAATATGTTTTTAAGATGGTGTCAAAGTGGACATTTGAGCCGAATTTTGCTTAATATTATTTTGATAAAATTAGTTCTTACGTAAAAAAGAAATTTGTTCCAAAGCGGCCAAAGAAATTTGTTATGCTGTGTTTATCTCTAATCATATTGTATTTTTTGTTATTGAAATAATCACTTAACTTCGAAATCTACCCCTACTTATAGGCCAAGCCGACAGGGATTTTTTTTATACAGAACGCACACGTAGCAAAAACAATTCTGAGAAAAGTGCATAAAAATCGTCAAATGCATCGTAGTCTGTGTAAAGTACACATTTAAATTTCATTTGAAATTTTAATTGACCAGCTTCTAATGTAAATATTTTTTATGGTGAAGTATTTAATCATTTATGACATATCTCGATACGAATTATGTCAAAGCATCACAAGAGGTAAAAGGAATTGGTGGAAACTGTAATGGAAAAATTGCATAAAAATCGCCTGATATAACATGGTGTAAGATTAAAACAAGTATTTCAAAGTTAATTTTACCAGAACATAAATTAGGAGCTAAGAGCATCGTGTTACACTGTAAGATTTTTTATTTATATTAATATTTCTTATCAGTTGAACATTTAGCAAAAGACTCTTTGATTATGCGTTATTATGGATCTATTTGCATTTTAAGACAATTAGATATTCCCGATATTTTTTTTTATTTTAATTTTTGATTTTTTAATTAATTAATTTATTAATTGTATTCTATAATTTTTCTAAAATCCTCGACACACATTATTTTAGCCCATTATTTTTTATTTTTAGATAGTTTTGCGTTATTTATTTTATTTATATTTTTGGCATGTATGTATATACTTTATCATGCAAAAAGCACATTTTATGACAAAAACATTTAAATTTGGCTCAGGCAAATCCCTGTAAAAAATCAAAATAATCTAAACTTCAGTTAGATAGGCGTAACACTTTTTAAATGGAATTTTTAAGTGTCTTACAATTAAAACAGTTACAGTACACATTTTTTTTTTTTTTTTTTTTTTTTTTTTTTTTTTTTTTTACAACCGTGTCTTTTAAACAAATAAGAGGAATCAGGAATTAGAATTATTTTAATAATTTAAATTCAACTATTTGTATCAGTTTTATATATATATATATTTAAGAAATATATTAAAAAATCGCAGCAATTTAAATATATATCGATATTAAATCGTTGAAAGAATATACAAATGACTGAAATCAAAAGAATAAGCAAATAACAAAAAAGAAAAACTAATTTCTCCTCCTTATAATTGCTTGTGATTGATTTTTTTTTTTTTTTAAGAAATTTTATTTAAAAAAAAAAACATATAATTGCAGAATTTTATCGTATTTTTGAAAAAGAGTGCTTAATATATCGTATAACATAATATAATTTGATAATTGGTGTATAGGAATTTATTTCAGATCGAATCCTAGATGAATACAAAATTAACATGTCTGAACAAGCGTCGCTAAAGAAAAGACAGTGTATCTGTGACGTTAATTTCAGCAGTACGTTGAGTCATATTAGAATTGTCCTGACGAACTGTTAGTACATTCATTTAATCACCACTGAGTTTGATCAAAAAGAGCAAGAGATTCTCCTGATTTTAATTCATGACCCACGGTCATTTCTTTACACGTCTTTCTTTGACAATGTTCTATGCAAATTTAATAATCTTTATCTTGAATCAATTACGTGAATCTTTAACGCTATATGTTTTAAATTTTAAATCCATCCTTCAACTATTTTATTTTTTTTTCTCCTTTTTTTCCAAATTTCTAAATCGGATGTACATATTAAATAAAAGTTTTTCAAATTTTCGATTACTTCTTACAGTTGGACATTCAATGATTGTTTCAAATTCTCCATGGCGAGAATATTTTTCCCCTATCCTTTCCACAATAGGGAAACTTCACACTTAGATTTATACGGAGCATTTTTTATCTTTGAAAATTATGATAAGCTTGTCAATGATTTTTCGTCGTCTCCTTTTCTCTCTTCAGATTGGATACTACTTTTGTAATTATTCCCCTCCCCCCTCCTTCTTTTATCTTTTTCCATTTTATTACGAAAAAAAAATTCATTTCTTTTAATTTTTTGTTTTATTCTGTTATTTCATTTCTTAATTTCCGTTACTTTAATTTTTCTATCATTTTTTCACATCTTTCTCTTTTGTGAGTGCTTATTTATGATTATTTTCAGCAAGCATCACGCTGTCGCATTCTTTGTAAGATCTATTCCCCAAATTTCAGTAAAATCATGACCTTATAAACTTACACACACGTGATTTCTTTACTGATTATAGACTATTAAAATTATCAGTTCGAAACGCCTTCTGTGATTTTTTAAATCTTTATGGGGGGATTTTTAAAAGGTTTCATTTCCTAGTTTTGGTTTATCGTCAGTTTTTTCTTTTCGTTTCATTTAGCATTTCTTTAATTCTTTACAACTGTTTGTCAAATAAGACTTGACAAAGCTTGTCCTTGAAATTATTTAAGATTTTGATTTAGACAATCAGAGTAATTCAGAACGAAATCTTCATAGTGTGTTTCTAGAACATTAGTCAGAGTTATGATATATTTATGATAATTATTGTTTCAATTATATAATGTTCTAATCTATGATATATTTAAAAATAGCTTTCGTTTAAAAATAGCTGAGTCGGAAAATAAACCGCTTTTTCAAAAATAGCATAATAGAACGATTTATGTTTAAGACCGCAGTTTAAATTTTTTAAATTAATTAAAATATAACTGTATTTAATTATAGAATTTTTATAATCGAAGAAGAATTGCTTTTTTATTATTTTACAGAAATTTTCAAAGGTTACCTAAATTTTAAATAACAAATTTCTATACGATATACTATCCAGGTTTTTAAATATTTTAATTAATAAACTCGTACTTAATTGTTTACAAATTCAGTTAAAAAAAAAGATAATTTAACTACAATTTTTTCTTTCTATAAAAACAAAATCAATTTTACTATCATAATGACTGTTTCTTAAGTATAAGGTTTCTTCATTAAATATTATGGAAATCTGATATTTTTTTTATTTGTAAAAATTTTAACAAATTTTATCTTTTAAAGTGTACAAATTAAATAAATAAAGCATATTCTCATTTACTACACTTAATAATAATGTCAAATTGTCATAAAATTGCATGAATACATTTGATCATTACTAAAGCTTATTAAAAGTACTGGAGTAGTAATCATGCGACATGATGCTTTTCATGTTACAAATAGAATACTTGATATATATACACGGAGATTTCTGGACGCAAAAAGAATATAAATAATTTAATTGCATCATTTAGTTGCAATGATTAATACTGAAAATTACTTTACATTTTGTATTTGGAAAAATATTATAAAACTGCTCTAAATCCGACAACAGAGTCAGTTTTAAATTTTCCTTAAAAAATACCCAAGTTTGGCTGGTAAAATTTGAAAGTGTTGTTGTTATTAGTTATTTTCTAGAAATAACTTCGTTTAAGCTATATTTTTCAATAGGTTTCAGTATTATTATTAATTTTACTTCATATTAAATTATCTAAAAAGACTAGTTTTTAAAGCTTCTACTGTCTAAAGCTAATTGATACAAGCAAAGCTTTAACAGATGTCAATTTAAAATTTTCATTAATATATGTCTGTCATTAATATTAGTTTGGCTAAGCTTTATTTTCTATAAGATATGATATTATTATTAACTTGATTGTATGCTAAATAATCAATAAAGGATAGCTTTTAATGTTTTTTTATATGTTTCCTTAAATCTAAGGCTAGTTTATTTAAGAAAAGTTTTAACAGATATCATTCTTTTATATTCATTAAAATATATCTACGTTTGATTCATAAAATGTAAGTGGTGTTATTGTTATTTTATTCTAAATAAAAAAAAATCTCGAATGAGCTATATTTTTCAATAAGTTTTTATATTATTATTAATATGTCATATAATCAAATGAGATAGTATTTTTATGCTTTTGTGGTCTAAAATCTGATTAATTTAAGAAAAACTGTAACAGCTGTCAATTTTGCATAAATTAGAAAAAATCTAGTCATAAGCATAAACTGAAACAAACTTTACTATTTTTGTAAACAGCTAATTACACATATATATATTAAATTATCAGAAAAAAAATTGTGGAAAAAAACCCTTTTAGATTTAAAAAATCAAAACATGTTTTTATTCTTTTGATACAGAGCTGTTTTATTTACATAAATACTATGGAGAATAGGGTAAATAGTTCCTATGCAACTTTCAGTGCTTCCTTAAATGCGATTTCATTTCGTACGGTTTCCTCAGAGAGAGAACTTGTTTCACAACCATGAAAAAACATTTTTTTTCTTTAGATAAAAGAAATTGCATAGTGTCATACCAAACTATTACATTTTCATACATATATTAAAAATAGTCGGACGTATCAATCCCAATACTTTCTTCTACTTGATGCATGCTAATAGAGTGGGCGATCGGTTCTACCTGATGCATGCTAATAGAGTGGGCCATCGGTTCTATCCGGTATACGGATAAATCGCTTAACGAACAATTTCGGAAGAGATCCTCTCTGTTCGGTTAACGAATACCTCATAAGACAAAATCAGAACGTGACAATTCTCTCTTTCGCATTTGCCGAGCTGTATTTAATTGCATCTGTTGTCAAATAATGAACAAATAGGGAACACATTAACAGATGTATATGTATTATTTAATTATTTCATCTCGTGCTGGGAGTTCGGAGCAAAAAATCAGAATAAATGGGTTAGAAACATTCATTTTCATACTTTGTGTCCTTTTTTAAAGCAATAGTTTTCATTGAAAAATAATTATTTTACTTGAAATTTAACCCACAAATGGGTAAAAAGTTCTTATCACCACTTGAGTTTATAGGGATCTGCCGAAAATACGATCTTTTAAATAACAAGGATTATTTGGAAGGATAAAATGCCAAATTGATATAATTTAAAGACAGATTTGTGTACAGACACTTTTTAAAAACATTTTTCTCTGAGATCAGTGAACCATATAAAGTATAAATACGTCGAAAACTGAAATTAGAAAATTTTATATTATCCATTTAAAGATTAAAAAAATTAAATATAGTAGTGATAAAAACCATTGTGTAATATTGTGTATACTATATTGATACTAATCAATGGTTATATAGATACAGTCTTTCACTTTTTTGCTTCATTTTGGGAAAAAATGGATTTTCAGCTTATTTTGTTGACGATCCCTTTCAGAATTTTCAAGCTATGTTTTTGGGAAAATTTCAGAAAAGTTGCTCAATACATTTCTCTAATACATTCTGCAAATTATATTTTCATTGCATTCACACATGCGCAGTGAAACATTATTTAGAACACCTGCTCATTTTTCATATAATTTTTATTGTTTTTTAATTCTGATTACAGGGCATTCTGTACAATGTTTTTTATCATATTTTCTGAAACGAATATTTTTAATATTAACAACCCTGCAAATTATAAGCAAAAATCTTGGCGAAATTTGGGACTGTTTTTATAAAAACCTTAATTTTTTTACGAATATACAGGCTATAAAATTATACCCAGCTTATTACAATAAGCCATTTAATCATAATCTGATGTTTGAACTGCAGTTTTGCTTTTGCTGCGTTAATTTTAACAAAGTTATTCAAAAGATCTTCCTTTTTTTAAATTATTGACAGTTATCTGTGGGACTTCGGGGAAAAAATCTTCAGGAAAGTATATGACCTGCACTATTTTGTTTACACATCTGAAGTTTCCGAAAAACTCTTCTTATAATTTTCTAGATATTTAATAAAGCGTCTAAAATCACAACTTTATATAGATAAATAAAGAGTGTGAAAGATATTTTTTAATCTAACTCTGATTCTATAATTCAGTGTTTGTTTCCAACCGTTATTCCGAAAAATAAATAATTAAATAAGATATAAATAAATAAAAATAAATAAATGAATAAATGAATACTAGATCAGTAACAAAATAAACAAATAAAATCTCCTATAATATAAAATATTTTGCCCTGACTGACTAATAATCAACGCACATCCTAAACAACTGTACTTAGAAGCATGAAAATTGAGGGAAATATACTTCATCTGATGTAAGCGTGCACTGAGGCGAGACTTTTCCATATCTCCCCCCCCCTTAAGGATGCTACATGGCGGTCGAAAATTATCGATGCTACATCTCAGCAGCCGTCATAGGCAGGAGCATGGAATTCCAGAAAATAAATCTACTCAAAAAATAATCAAGCATGTATTTCAAACAATTTTACAAATTTTCCCCCTAAGGGGATTAAAAGGGGGGTTGAAAAATTTAGAACATTTCGCACACCTCAGCAACCCTTTTAAGTAGGAACGTGAAATCGCAGACAATAAGTCTATTTAAAAAATAATTAAACATGGTATTTAAACGATTTTAAAATTTCCACTCCGGGGGTGGGCTAAAGTGGGGGTCGAAAATATTGAATTTTTTGTATCTGTCATGTGATGTGTCATCTTGAAGCCTCGGACCACTCTTTCAGATTATAGACCTTTTTCCCATCTCACTCAATTTGACATTCCCGTAGGGGGCAATTTTCGAACTTTTTTGAAATGGCAGTGTTTTTATTATTTTAAAATGGATTTTTTTATGATGCAATCCGATAAATATTATTTATACTATAAGAGAGAGCAGGAGTCGGTTGTGCACGATAGTTGGATCCCTGTGGTGGACTTTTTCAACTTTTGCCGACATACCTCATATGACATATCACTGGAAAACTCAATGACTATTATTTTATGTTATACACCTCCCTAACTGCTCCCCCATACTTTTTCCACGTGAGGGGAGGATTTTTCTAAATTTAGTTGGCACCTTTAATGTGATATACCGATGGTAAGCTCTTTGACCACTTATTCATATTATACACTTCCCTAGCTCACCCCCTCATTTTTACTCTCCTGGGGGATACGGTTAACATATTCCAGCAAAAGATCTTCCAATAATGGAAAAATTAGGGAATTAATCTTAAATGCAGTAGATAAAAAATCGAACATAATTGTTGATCACATTCACCATCTTTTTAATTCCTACTTTTGCCCCAAGGGATTTCTTTTAATTCTTATTCCTTTGACTATTTTTCTGCTAATTGACAAAAAATTCTAATTTTAACACTTAAACTCCTTTTTTCATACTTACTCGCGCCTTTCTCACTTTTTGCAAACAGGGGACGCTGTCAATCGATTTTTCCATTATTGGGGTTCCCTTTTGGCCCTTCTTTGGTTTGTTGTTTTTTAATTTCCCCTGTTTTTAGTTCTCATGTATTCCTAAAACCGACTTTAAAAGCATGTAAAAATAATGATTTTATAAATGATTGTAGAATATCTCTATTGAAGATTACCGGAACAAATGTTGTCTGTATAAATTGAGTTTTTTTTTTTTTTTTTTTTTTTTTTTTTTTTTTTTTTACGATGACGTTATTTTTCGATTGGAAATTTTTCGAAAGTCGTCCATCGCTAACCATATTCCAGCAGCACATTTAGGTAGAAGCGTGAAATTCCATTAACAAACCTTTAAAAAATATATTAAACATTTATTCCATGGATTTTAGAATCCCTCCTCTAAAAAAATTAACAGGAGATACAAAAATTTTAGATCATTCCACCATACTTCAGCAGCCGTTTTAGATTGAAGCATGGATTTGAGGATAATTAATTGACTAAAACGAACTTAAATTTGTATTTTATCCATTTTCTAAATTCCTAGCCAATACGGTTTAATGAAGTAATCATACTTTTAGGTCATTTCGAGTCACTGTCTGAGTAACGTTGCATTTGAGATATGCTGTAGATAGGCATCCTGGAGACACAAATTGCCTGTATTTTTATATATATATATACATAGCCGCATAGAAAAATGTGTATTTTCTTAATAGATTTTGTAAATTGCTTTTTGGGCATGTAATAGATTGGCGCTGATGCAAATTGTTAGTATTTTTTTCTTTCATACGTTGTCGAATAGAAAGGAAATGCATTTTTCAAATACAAGAACCAAACAAACGATAAAATACCAAAAAAATTGGAACTTAATTTATTGATCTAAAATATTACAAACATTAAATATTGTGACATTATCATAAAGCATTTAACGAAGCTTTTCTTTTTAACTTGAATTATTTGAAATATTACATAAAATGGCTTTAGGGAAATTGAAAATTCTGTATGGGGTATATGTATATCTTAAGAAATACGTTTCCTTGCTTTCTATCTTACTCGAGAAAAGAGAATGACAGGAAGGAAACGTCAAGTTTTCATTCTTTTGACATTCTGTCAATGTGCTACATAAAATATATAGGAAGAACTTTTTCTTTCTTTAAATAGAGTAAAATTCGTTTCTTAGATTTCGAGATTAGAATAAAAAGAACTGCTTTGAAAAATAAATTCAATTTCAGTTTTTACTAAATTTAGTTACATTTAGGTAAGCTTTACGTCAAAAAACGTTATATTTTATTGCTTTCAATTATGAAGTGAGTACAGAACGTTACCAGAAATTGGTTCTGTGGTAATTATAATCTTTATTAGAATTTATTAGAGCGGGCGGTGGCGACACAAATGACAACGTCATCGAGTTACGGGTTGAAATCATGATGTAAGACAAGATTATTAGGTGTAGATTAAGGAATGACCGCTCTGCCTCGTCATTTCTTGGTATGATATGAGTATCAGCGAGCGCCAACTCGCCATTTTGGCGTCACTTTCACATCATCGTGTTACGGGATGAAATTGGTGTCAAATTAAAGGTAAAATAAAGTATTTCAAGATTAGTTCGGTCTGCCGGCGCATATACTGTACAAACCCTCTGCAGACTGAAATTTATAATAAAAAAATGACGTTATAATGTAAAATTCAGTATGACTACGTCATCGAGTTACGGGATGAAATCTTGATGTAGGACAAGATTATTAGAAGTAAATTAAGGAATGACTGGTCTGCCTCGTCATTTCTTGGTACGATATGAGTAACAGCGAGCGCCAACTCGCCACTTTGGCGTCACTTTCACATCATCGTGTTACAGGATGAAATTGGTGCCAAATTAAAGGTAAAATAAAGTATTTTAAGAATACTTCGGTCTGCCTGCGCATATCCTGGTACAAACCCTCGGCAGACTGAAATTTATAAAAAAAAATGACGTTATAATGTAAAATTCAATATTATTACGTCATCGAGTTACGGGATGAAATCATGATGTATTAGGTGTAGATTAAGGAATGACTGGTCTGCCTCGTCATTTTTTGGTACGATATGAGTAACAGCGGGCATCAACTCGCCATTTTGGCGCCATTTTCACGTTATCGAGTTACGGGATGAAATTGGTGTCAAATTAAAGGTAAAATAAAGTATTTTAAGAATACTTTGGTCTGCCCGCGCATATTCTAGTACAAACCTTCAGTGGACTGAAATTTATAACAAATTATGCCTCATAATATACAAAACAAAATCTAAAGATGCATTTTACATAACTTCGCAATCGACTTTCACTCTAATTTGATGGTTTAGGAAAAGATTCTGATTAGTAAGCGAGAAAATGACCGATTCGATATATCATGAATTGTATTGTATATTATGACGCCTTTTTGTTATAAATTTCAGTCTGCCGAGGGTTTTTACCAGGATATGAGCAGGCAGACCGAAATATTCTTAAAATACTTTATTTTACCTTTAATTTGGCACCAATTTCATCCCGTAGCTCGATGGCATGAAATTGACACCAAAATGGCGAGTTGGCGCCCGCTGTTACTCATATCGTACCAAGAAATGACGAGGCAGACCAGTCATTCCTTAATCTACACCTAATAATCTTGTCCTACATCATGATTTCATCCCGTAACTCGATGACCTAATCATATTGAATTTTACATTATAACGTTATTTTTCATTATAAATTTCAGTCTGTCGAGGGTTTGTACCAGGATATGGGCAGGCAGACTGCAGTATTCTTAAAATACTTTACTTTACCTTTAATTTGGCACCAATTTCATCCCGTAACTCGATGACGTGAAAGTGACGCCAAAATGGCGATTTGGCGCCCGCTGTTACTCATATCGTACCAAGAAATGACGGAGCAGATCAGTCATTCTTTAATCTACACCTAATAATCTTGTCCTACATCATGATTTTATCCCGTAACTCGATGACGTAGTCATTCGTATCGCCGCCGCCCGGTCTACATTTCTTATTGTTGAACATAATGCAATTCATTCAACATAACATTATGCTAATACTTTAATGATGTATTCATCCAACTACCTAACCAGTTTTTTCAACCTATTCCTATCTACCCAAATTATTCCTATTATTCAACAAGAAAGGAAAAACCATGTGTCAACCATATATTATTCTTGTGTACACAAACAAATATGTTTACAAGTAAGTTTTATCCCAAATCCCGGTTGTCTTGTGACATTTGAGAGTTTACAGGAACAAAATTAAGCTTGAGTCTTGGAGGGATACTTTGATCGTCAAGGGTTAAAATCCACTGTCGAAGTCGCAATATTTTTTAGGTTATGTTGCAGATATGCATCGCGATGTTATAAATTCTTATTATTCCATTTCTTTTATACATAGTAGAATGAAGCGGAAAATATATTTTTAATTGCGTTTTCTACGATAACGAAAGCTCAATTTTTTGTTTTAAAATGTTAAAATTATTAAAAATCTGAAAATTTTCATAAAACATGTAACGAAGCTTTTATGCGAAAATGGAAAATCGTCGAAATAGTACGTAAAATTGCTTTAAGGAAATTGAAAATTCTATATGAGGTATATGAGCTTCTTATGAAATCTGTTTCCTTCATTTCTATCTTAGTCGGGAAAAGAGAATGACGGGAAAGAAACGTCAAGTTTTTATTCTTTTGACATTCTGTCAATGTGCTACATAAAATATATAGAAAGAACTTTTTTTCTTTTTTTAAATAGAGTGAAATTCGTTTCTTAGATTCCGCGATTAGAATAAAAAGAACTGCTTTGAAAAAAAAAAAAGGTTTTTCAATTTCAGTTTTTATTAGTTTTAGTTAAATGAAGAAAAGCTTCTATTTCTTTACTTCAAAATTCGTTCTATTTTCTGATTGTTTGCATGACTGAAGTGAGTATTGAACGGTACCAGAAATTGATTTTGAGATATCTATATGTATTATGATGTCTGTTAATGCAACTCGCTAAACAGAACATTATGCTAATATTTTAAACTTTCTTATAACGATGTTTTCTTAAAAAGCCAACCGGTTTTCTCAACATCTACTTAGCCTTAGCCTTAACAGTGTATCAAGCTACATTATTATTTTGTGCACAAATAAATATAGTTACAAGTAAGTTTTATTTTAAATACCGGTCCCATTGCGACATTTCAGGATTTAAAGAAACAAAATTTAGCCTGTGTCCGGGAGTAATGCTTTGACCGTCAAGGGTTAAACGCCACTGTCTGAGCAACAGTGTTTTTTGGGGTACACTGTTAAAAATTTGCAGCATTCTGTCCAGTAATTTGACAGTTTTTATAGAAAACGGTAAAACAATTGTCATTTTACGCTATTATGAATATCATATTGCTCATTTTATGGTCAGAATACAGATAAATTACGGTTGCGTCACTGTTTTTTCAAAAAAAACGGTCAAATGACTGAACAGAATGCAGAAATTTTTTAACAGTATATGTTGCAGATCTGAACACGATGATATAAATTAATAATACTCCATTTCTTTTATACATAATGGAATGAAACGGAACATACACTTTTAATTACAATTTCTATGAAAATGGAATTTCAATTTATTGCTTTAAATTGTTAAAAATATAAAAAAATCTTAAACTTGTCATAAAACATATAACAAAGCTTTTATATGAAAATGTGAAATCTTTGAAATAATAAATAAAGTGGCTTTAAGGAAAATAAAAATTCTGCATGAGGTATATGTGCTTCATAAAAAATTTATTTCCTTAATCACTATCTTACTAGGGAAAGGAGATTGACAGTAAGGAAACGTCAAGTTTTCATTCTTTTGACATTCTGTCAATGTGTTACATAAAATATATAGAAGGAATTTTTTCTTTCTTTAAATAGAGTAAAATTCGTTTCTTAGATTCCGCTATTCGAATAAAAAATAACTGGTTTAAAAAAAAGAATTTTCAGTTTCAGTTTTTACTACTTTTAGTTATATTAAGGAAATCCCCTAATACTTTACCTCAAAATTTTAGGTAGATTTCGTATGAAATACTACCTATTGCAATCGCACCAGTTTATATATATATAAATATATATATATCTATATATATATCTCACTTTTTTATGGACACGATAACTTCTATAATTCTTCATCAATCTCCACCAAACTGGTACATAAAATCAAAGGTGTTAAAATCTCGGCTAAGTTCCTTAATGTGCAAAATCGGACCAAGGGGATCGGAATAGGGGGCGTTTTTGTGAAAACCGAAAAAACGCCATAACTTCTTAATTAAAGTAGATATCGAATCGGTTTAAAGTTTATATTACTTCTTAAAAATTAGCCAAAAGTTTATGCATGACAGATTTTTGATAAATTTAGAAGTGGGCTCAAGGGGAGAAAAAAACAGGGGTTTTGAGAGAAAAAAATTCATAACTTCGTCAATTTTCAAGATATCAAGTCCACTTAAATTTTTTGTAAATGTTCTTAAAATTATCTAAAACTTTTGTATTTACAAGTTTTTGATAAGACTAACATTTACCGATGAAAAAAAATTAAAAACGAAAAGAAAAAGGGCGGTGAAAAAAGAGAAAAATCCATAACTCCGTCAATTTTTAAGATATCAAATCTGATTAAATTTATTTTACATCTTCTCAAAAATATCTACAACTTTTATATTGACAAGTTTTTCATAGGACTAATTCGTATAGCAAAAAGAAATCAAACAAAAATAGGAGTTGGAGAAAAAAACCTCAAATCCAAACTGCTTATATTCTGACTCATTTTTAAATTCATTTTTGATTTTAAACGCATCCAAATGGTAGATCCTCTTATTTAGAAACTTTATAAAGTGACGCATTGATCAATTTTCTGATAAAGATAAAATATATTTCAAAAAAGGCGACCAAAAAGGGTGTTTTGAACAGAATTTACCAAAGTCATCGGGACTGAAAATTTAAGTAAGTATTCAAATAATTGCGTTTTTTTTCTGACTCGTTTTTAAATCCATTTTTGTTCTCAAACGCACCCAATTTGCAGATCCTCTTATTTAGGAAGTATATAATGTGATGCATTGATCGATTTTTTGATAGAGACAGAATATATTTTGAAAAAGGCTACCAAAAACGGTATTTTGAACAGAATTTCCCGAAGTCTTCACGATTTGAAAATTTAAGGAAGTTTTCACATAGAAAATTGCGTTTTTTATGACTCGTTTTGAAATCCATTATCGCTCTCAAACGCATCCAATTTACAGATCCTCTTATTTAGGAACTATATAATGTGACTCATTGGCCAGTTTTTTGATAAAGATAGAATATATTTTTAAAAATGCTTTCAAAGTGAGTATTTCGCACAAAATTCTCCGAAGCAATCATGATTAAAGAATTAAGGATGTATTTAAACAAAAAATCGGTTATTTTATGACTCATTTTTAAATTCAATTTTTTTCTCAAATGCATTCAACTGACAGTTTTTTGTTATTTAGGAACTGTATAATGTACTGTTTTGGTAGATTTTTTAATAAATTCAGAATTTATTTCTAAATATGTTGTCAAAATGGGCATTTGAGCTGAATTTTTCTTGAGATAATTCTGATAAAACCAGTTTTTGGAGAAAAATGAAATTAAAAATTTTTCATAAACAGCCAAATGAAGTTTTTAAACTGGGTTTATCTCTAATCATATATATATATATATATATATATATATATATATATATATATATATATATATTCTTTGTTGTTGAAATGAGCACTCTTCGAAATCTACCTCCGCCTATAGGCTCAGCCGACAGGGATTTTTTCTATTTTATTGTTTTCATTTCTGAAGTGAGTACAGAACGTTAACATAAATTGGTTCTGTGGTATTTATATTTCTTATAATCTAATAGAATCTATTTCTTAAAGATGAACAAAATGCAACTCGTTGAACATATCGTTATGCTAGTATTTTAATCTTTCTTTTAACAATGTATTCATCCAACTATCCAACCAGTTTTTTCAACATTTACCCAACCTATTCCCATTATTCAACAAGAAAGAATCACGTGTCAAGCATATATTATTCTTATGTATACTAGCAAATATATTTACAAATAAGTTTTATCCTAAAATCCGGTCGTATTGTGACTATTGAGAGTTGAGAGGAACAAAACTAAGCTTTTATCTAGGAGGAATATTTTGACCGTCAAAGGTTAAAATCCACAGCCTGAGAAACATTATTTTTAGAGTATGTTGCAGATATGAATCGCGATGATATAAATCCTCATTATTCCATTTCTTTTATACATAGTGGAATAATGTGGAAAATATATTTTAATTACATTTTCTATGAAAGCGAAAGCTCCATTTATTGTTTTAAAAGGTTAAAAATATTAAATACCTGAAAATTTTCATAAAACATGTAACGAAGCTCTTACATTTCTTGAATTCTTCGAAGTAATACATAAAATAGCTTTAAGGAAATTGAAAATTCTATATGAGGTATACATGTTTCTTAAGAAATGTTTCCTTCATTTTCATCTTACTGGGAAAAGAGAATGACAAAAGGAAACGTCAAGTTTTCATTCTTTTGACATTCTGTCAATGTGCTACATAAAATGTATAGAAAAGACTTTTTTCATTTTTTAAATAGAGTAAAATTTTTTTCTTAGATTCCGCGATTAGAATAAAAAGAAGTGCTTAGAAAAAAAAAAAAAAAAAAAAAAAAGATTTTTCAATTTCAATTTTGATATTTTTAGTTATATTAATGAAAGCTCCTATTTCTTCGCGAAACATTTTTTCAATTTTATTGCTTTTAAACCTGAAGCGAGTATAAAACGTCACCAGAAAGTGGTTTTGTGGTACATATTTTTCTTATAATCTATGAGAATCGTTTTCTTATTATTGAACATAATGCAACCCGTTTAACATAACGTTATGCTAATACTTTAAACTTTCTTTTAACGATGTTTTCTTAAGTAGTCAACCGGTTTTCTTAACATTTTTCTCCAATTTTTCAACCGGATTCTTCCATTTTGAAACAAGACAGAAAAAATCATGCGTTAAGCATACATTATTGATATGTACATAAATAAATACAGGGTGGTCATAAAAAAAACTTTGCCGATATACGGAGCTCTAGCGCCCAGTCCGTTCAACCGATCGAAATGAAATTTCAGCTATAGCTATACAGAGGTATGAGTTCGAGATTCTGTGAACGACAACAAAATGGCGCTCACGGTTACGGTTATAGTTACAGAAACTCGAAAATTTCCAATGGCAACACCCATTTTTTTCATCGCAAAATGCTCAGCGCATGCGAAAACCCTAAAGAGCGTTGGAACCGTACGTGTATCACAAGAAAGGGAGATGTTATGCACTCACAAAAAACCGTTCTGGGAATCCTCACCCCCCCCCCCATAGAAAAAACCCGATTGGGGCGCAAGGAGGAAATTTGCATATGACGCAGAGTCAGTACACTAATCTCTGATTATAATACAGATCGGAGAAACTAAAACTTTTATTTTGATTACACATTTTCCACATGGGTGCCATGCCTGTTTAAATGAAAATGTTTAATCAAAATAAAAGTTTTAGTTTCTCCGATCTGTATTGTAATCAGCGATTTGTGTACTGACTCTGCGTCATATACAAAATTCCTCCTTGCGCCACTATCGAGCTTTTCTATGGGGGGGAGGATTCCCAGAATGGTTTTTTGTGCGTGCATAATATGTGCGTTTCATGTGATACACGTACGTTTCCAACGCTCTTTAGTGTTTTCGCATGCGCTGAACATTTTGCGATGAAAAAAAATGGGTTTCGCCATTGGAAATTTTCGAGTTTCTGTAACTATAACCGTAACCGTGATCACCATTTTGTTGCCGCTCGCAGAATCTCGAGCTCTGAATAGCTATAACTGAAATTTCACCTCGATCGGTTGAGCAGACTGGCCGCTAGAGCTCCATATATCGGCAAAGTTTTGTTATGACCACCCTGTATGTTTACAAGTAAGTTTTATCGTAAGTCCCGCTCTCATTGTGACATTTGAGTGTTTAAAGAAACAAAATTTAATCTACTAGCCCCTATGCGACGAATACTTTGACCGTCAAGGGTTAAATTCCACTTTCTGAGTAACAATGCTTTTAAGGGTACGTTGCAGATATGAAACGCGATGATACAAATTAGTAATATTCTATTTCTTTCATACAAAGCTAATTGAAACGGAAAATATACTTTTAATTATAATTTCTATGAAATTGGAAGCTCAATTTATTTCCTTAAACAGTTAAAAATATTAAATATCTTAAAACTGCCCTCAAACATATAACGAAGCTTTTATGTGAAAATGTAAAATCTTCGAAATAGTGCATAAAATTTCTTTAAGGAAATTGAAAATTCTGTATATGGTATATGTGTTTCCTTCATTTCTATCTAGCTCGGGAAAAGAGAATGAAAGGAAAAAATCATCAAGATTTCCTTCTTTTGACATTCTGTCAATGTGCTACATAAAATATATAGAAATAACTTTTTTCTTTTTTTAAATATAGTAAAATTTATTTCTTAGATTCCGCGATTAGAATAAAAAGAACTGCTTTGAAAAAAAAAAGAAAAAAGATTTTTCAATTTCAGTTTTTACTAGTTTTAGTTATATTAAAGAAAACTTCTATTTCTTTACATCAAAATTCGTTCTATTTTATGACTGTTTGCATGACTGAAGTGAATATAGAACATTACCAGAAATTGATTTTCAGATATATATATATATATTTCCTATAATCTATTTTAATCTATTTTTTATTGTTGAACGTAACGCGACTTATTGAACCTAGCGTTATGGTGAAATTTTAAACTGTTTTTTAACTTAAAAAAAACTGTTCAATCTATTTTCTCGCTGTCTACACAAAAGATTCGCATTATTTAAAAAAGAGAGAGATAAGCTTTTTTCTATTGTATCTTATACAACAAACAAGTAAATGTTTCATAGAGTTCTTTCTTTGTGGAATGCTCATAAAAAGTAAACAAAAGGTTAAGAAAACTTTTTCTCTAAAATAACCACCATTTTCTCAAAAATTGCCTTTTTAAACTACATGTTTGCAAAACTGCAGAGAACAAACCGCCTTTTCATAAGTTAATAGCAAAATTATTTTAGGATCCTTATTATCGGAAATTACTGTCGTCTATAGATATACATCCACATAAATGCGTAGCATCATTTAAATACACATAAAATGTATCAATATTTCTGAGATTACTACGAGTAATGTGTAATTTCACTATAACACGGATTCTTCAAACACAAATATTATCACTGATGTTCAATAAACAACTAAAAGTACAATTGAATAATAGACATATAAGTAGATAACTATTAATGAACAATATCAACTTTCGGTCTTTCAATAACAACATATTTCGCAATCTTCCATGAGGCATTGCATAAAGCATCACTCAAAATCTTTAGTTCACAAACTATACGACTAATCATATATTCATTGTCCACAGTCCTTGTGTGTATTGTGTATTGATAGTTCTGATTGAAAGCAGTTTGTGATTCCTATTACTTAATTACGTTATTGAGTTCGTTCAAACGTTGCTGTTGATCCTTACTAATTCTCACACGTATTTGTAAATTGGTATTAATACGCACGTTTATTTCAATTTATCCGAAATCACGTAAAAAACAATTTGTAAGTAAAACTGCTGTAAAAATTATAAATCTTGTTGTTTGTGGCATTGTGCATAAACTTTTGAAACGGTTTTATTAGCATTTTTTTTCATTATATTTTTTACTGTAATATAATTCTTTTTTTCTACTTATGATACCATTTTTTAAATAATGTTACAATATCTGCAACTAAAAACGTCATTCCTTGTAACTTTATAAATATACATTTTTTTGAGAATCGACATTTTATGCTTGTATTTAAACTTTTGAAATAGATCTTACACTACTGTATAGTACAACACATTTGTGCCATATATGTATATTTGTTCATTAAGTCATGTAAGTAGAAACAAATTTGATTGCGGCACTACTTTTACACCATGTGACGTCAGACTTAGTCTCTCGAGTGAAATTCGTTAAAAATATCATTTTAAAATCTATCGCAGTTTTCCTTATAAATGCATTTCCTATGATATTATTTATTAATTTTAATTTTTTTTTTCATTTTTAAGATTCACTGGTACTTGTATTGTTGAACTTTAAAACAATTTATTACTTGAGATTTATTATACAGGGTGAGTCATAAATATCGAAACAATAGGCTATCTCCTCAAATATTACCCCTAGACCCATACTTCCAATTACAAAAATTCCTAAAAAAAGGTGAAATTTCTGATAAGTTAAGTTGCAACTCCATGGGGGGTCTATTTGAAAAAATACGAAAATTAAGTTTTTACATGGCCCCCGTAGGGAAAAATTCCCAATTAGGAAATTATTCTTTATCCATTCCTAAATTGAACAAAACAAATTTCATCACCATATCTAAAAACCCCACAGAGATATTAAATCTCAAAATCCTCAAAAATTCCTGACTTACACCACTTTTCCCTGCCTCTAAACGGTGTTTTCTTCACTCAATTTCAACGCTACTTAGGGAACATTCACAAATTGCAATTTAATAAAAATCGGTTTAAGATTGCGCTTTTTCTTTAGACATAAAAAAGCAAAGTATAGTTTTTACGTTAAATTTGTATACCAGACGTCTGCCTCGGTCAAAATATCTAGGCCAGGTCCCAAACTGACCCATAGGAGAAAAAGTTCGGCGTAGCCTGAAAAAAATGTCAACTTCATAACTCGAACCGGTCTGGAAAATAGTTTAAATCATAGCCCGGTTCAGTCGCAAATTTCTACATAGTTTTTTATTTCGGCGTGGGAAAAAATTGTTTCAGATGGAGGAGTTCTGACTAAAAAATTCTTTTATAGCTTTTCGTTTTTTATATTTATACTTTTAATTACACTGTTAAAAAAAATTCTGAAATTCACGAACATTTTTTTCCTGAATTTCACAGAAAAGCTCCCTTTTAACAACAAAAGGGTATTTTCCGTTACAAATCACAAAATTCCATCATATTTCCTGAAAATAACGAAACGGATGGAAATAAAAACAAAAAAAACGGAGACACTCCGTTGTGTGGGGAGCTCCATGGCCGAGTGGTCAAGGCACCACACCGCTAATCGCCTGCGAGCGCAGATTGTGGGTTCGAGTCCCATTGGTGCCATGGAATAATGAAACATAAAAAATTTCTTTTAAATTACATTTTTTCTGGTAATTTTTCTCTTTTTTTGCTATTAAATATCTTTTAATTTATTAGCCGAAAAATAAATAAATAAAAAATAAATAGTATACGACAATTTGAAAAAAATGTGTATATATATATTTGTAAAAAAATTGTTAATAAAAAAATTTTTATTTAAAAAAAACAGTGGTTTTAAACAGTAATTTTTTTTAATTTAAATTATTTAAAAAATTAAAAAATATTAAAAAAAAATAAGTATTATGCATCAGTCTAAAATAATCCGTTTACAAACATTCTAAGGAATATATTTGAAAGGAAATCTTTAAAAAGCACAACAGATTTTCCCACTAACTCATAAAAGACATACTTTGGACCGTTAGGCATCAACAACTTTGGCTCAGTTCGTAAGAATTTGGTACGCAATCTGAAGGTCCCTAGTTCGATCCTGAGGACGGCGTGAACTAAATTATCCAAAATAACAATTAAGTAAAATAACATAGCAGCTTAAAATCCCTCGGTGATTTCGAATTCTTTGAAGATTAATCGGTAAATCATTTTTAAAAATTATATTAAATTATTACTATTATAAATCAAACTTTGTAACGGAAAGTTACTGATTCTTACACCGGAGTTTTCCCTTCTTGTATTTCCCACAACGGAAAATCTACTAACGGAACGGTATAAGTTCGGCTACATTGCTGCTGGTAGTTTCACCTGGAATTCACAGATTTATTTTTAACAGTGTATAAAAAAAGCGAAAGGCTGTAATATATTTATTTTATCAATGAATCTCTATTTATATGTAAATGTTTCAATTACATTTTAATATCGTTAATCCATATCCAATGCGTTGGAGATTTTGAAAAATGTTATACAGTAAAACTTTTTAAGACGGAATCACATAGGAAAGAAAAAATACGTTATAGACAGATGCCCTCCCTAGAAGATGTAATTGAAGCTTATTTTTTTCTCAGGTACTATTGTATTTATTTTGCGTGGATCAACATATTTTCCGTTTAAGACAGAATTCCGTCATAGGAAGATTTTTTTTCACTGGTTTTATTGTATTTAATTTTTTTAGCCTTTGAATAATCTATTTAAGAAAAATGAATTTTAAAGTTTTTTTTTTCTATTTCTTTTTCTTTTTTTTTCTTTCGGTTTTGGGTCAATCCATTTCAAGTGGTCCAGAAAATATTTTTTTGGTCGCTCGACCATTTTTAAAAAATCTGCAATTTTTTGTACAACAACCCTAACATGACGGAAGTTCAAAATGACCGTTCTTTTAATTTTACTATTTTTTGTTTGTGCATGGTGGCCATCTTTGTTTCATCGTGTGCAGCGATTTTCTCAGATGCTAGGATACACAAAATTGTAAATATCTCGTATTCTATTTTCCCAATTGAAATGGGGTTTGCAGCATTTTGTTCAGAATAAAATAGTCTAAATATACAGTGATAGAAAAATTTTGAAAAATAATTTTTTACAGGTGAAATTTTAGCACAAAATGTACGATTTTTTCCAAAATCTATCCGTTTGTAAGAGGACAATTTTCATGCAAGAGCAACTGTCAACATTACACAATTTTTTCTACAAATAGGTCAAAAGTACGTGTACTCATACACCAAGTCCCAGATCTGGGAGTTAATTTCTCTTTGCGAAAAAAATTCCGAAATTCGTCAAAAATTTCAAAAATCGCACTTTTTAGGCTTTGATATCTCTGGTGGGACACAAGATAAAAATCTGAAATTTTGGCCTGTGATAGTATTTTGTAGTAGCGTTACGTACAAAAAATTTCAAGAAGGATATTTGACTACAAGCTGAGATATGACATGGAAAATATGTGAAAACACTACTGTCAAACTATTGTAAACCTACTATGTAATTGTTCAACAAGACTGTCAACCTTGCACAAGTTTTTCTACTAATAGGTCAGAAGTGTGTGTACTCATACACCAAGTCCCATATCTGGGAAATGATTTCTCTTTGCGAAAAAAATTCCGAAATTCGTTGAAAATTTCAAAAATCGCACTTTTTAGGCTTTGATATCTCTGGTGGAGCACGAGATAAAAATCTGAAATTCTTGCCTTTGATAGTATTGTGTAGTAGTGTTATGTACAAAAAATTTCAAGAATGAGATTTGACTACAAGCTGAGATACGGTGATTAAAGAAATGTTAAGAAATGCTATTACGAGTACATTAGGAAAAATGAGATTAGTCTCTATTATTACAATATTTACCTAGAAAATATCGTTTGTTGAAAACAGTTAAATAATAAGCATTTCATTTACAAAATACTTTATATGCTCAACAAAGAGCTTAACAATATTTACAAGAGATGTTATGAGTTCGATCAGTTACTGTTATCAGTCCATCAGGCTGTTCTTTCTAAAAATTTTATTTGAAGCCCCCCAAGTCTTGTCATCCCTTGTTAACTTGAATGAAATTCTCTAGGTTTAATAATTGAAGCCATGTCAACTCGATCAGTTGCAATTCATTGTCTGTAATTTACTTTTCCTGAAATGTGTTCCGAGTAAAATTGTTGCAATAGCATTTCTAGTAGATTTGTTCATCTGAACAAATAGTGTATTGGCTTAGCATACATTCTGAATTGTTTAAATCACACAGAAGCATTTGAAAAAGATAGTTGTAACTAACATTTAACTTTGTACCATAAATAATTAATTTAAAATTTTGGAGGTATGAACAATTACATAGTATGTTACAATAGTTTGGCAGTATTGTTTTCACATATTGTCCATCTCATATCTCAGCTTGTAGTCAAAACTCCTTCTTGAAATTTTTTGTACATAACACTACTACACAATACTATCAAAGGCCTGAATTTCAGATTTTTATCTCGTGCTCCAACAGAGATATCAATGCCTAAAAAGTGCGATTTTTGACATTTTCGACGAATCTCGGAATTTTTTTTCGCAAAGAGAAATCATTTCCCAGATCTGGGACTTGGTGTATGAGTACACGCACTTTTGACCTATTTGTAGAAAAGATTGTGCAAGGTTGACAGTCTTGCTGAACATTACGTAGTAGGTTTACAATAATTTGATAGTATTGTTTTAATAATATTTTCCATGTCATATCTCAGCTTGTAGTCAAATCTCCTTCTTGAAATTTTTTGTACATAACGCTACTACACGATACTATCTTAGGCCAAAATTTCAGGTTTTAATCTCGTGCCCCACCAGAGATATCAAAGCCTAAAAAGTGCGATTTTTGAAATTTTTGACGAATTTCGGAATTTTTTTCGCAAAGAGAAATTCACTCCCAGATCTGGGACTTGGTGTATGAGTACACGCACTTTTGTCTTATTTGTAGGAAAAATTGTGTAAGGTTGACAGTTTCCCTTGCATGAAAATTTTCCTCTTGCAAACGGATAGATTTTGGAAAAAATCGTACATTTTGTGCTAAAATTTCACCTGTAAAAATTTATTTTTTAAAATTTTTCTTACACTGTATATTTAGCCTAATTTATTCTGAACAAAATTCTGCAAACCCCATTTCAATTGGGAAAATAGAATACGAGATATTTACAATTTTGTGTATCCTAGTATCTGAGAAAATCGCTGCACACGATGAAACAAAGATGACCGCCATGCACAAACAAAAAATAGTAGAATTAAAATAACGGTCATTTTGAATTTCCTTCATGTTAGGGTTGTTGTACAAAAAATTTCAGATTTTTTAAAAATAGTCGAGCGACCAGTGCTGGACCACTTGAAATTGATTGACCCTTTTTCTTTTCTTTTTTTTTTTTTTTTTTTTTTTTTTTTTTTTTTTGTGATTTTAATACGGATTTTGTCGAGACCGGGTTTGAAAATTTTATCCAGTGTGCACCTAAGTTGAAGGAAGCAGTCCCCTCCCTTATGAAAAGTACGCTAGGCCCGGCCTGGCGAGTTTTCAGAAAAAAATAGCATCTCGGTCCTGGCCCTACCTGGGCCCAGAGTACAGATTTTTGAACATCCTCTGGAGGACGGTATAAAGCTTGAAGTTGTCAGAGCTAAATTTAAAAAGAAAAAAAAGACTTAATCAGCATCTTAGAAAAAGCATTTTTTTTAAATAACTGACGGATATTTCACTTTTTATTTTATTACATTTCGAGTTTTTATTTCGTGTTATTTTATTTTACGTTGAGTGACGATAAGAAAATTTGAAAATGCGACACAGAAAGAGCGAGAGATTGACGAAATGTACCTCTGCAATTTTCACTTGAATCTGGAATAGGCGTAACTCTATCAGATGTCGAAATTCTTCGGGTTGACACTTGACATTTAGTTATCTGGAAATAGGAAGACTAATAAAAAATACCACGAAAATCTGTATCTAGTTGATAATAAAGTTAATCGCATAAGTTGAAATAGGCGCATAAAGATTAAACAAAATATTTTTTTTATAAAAAAAGGCGTTTGATTTCTAAAAACTGCTTTAAAATTAAAAAAAAATAAAATAAAAGAGATAGCTTCACCAATACACAATATTTTTGTTACATTTTTACTTCTGAGATTGATTAAGATATGATTAAAATTAAAAAGCGGCAATTCTTATACGAATAAACAACAGACCTATTTTTGTAAAATACAGTTGAACTGATATTTAATGAATGTCTTTAATGCTGCCGAAACATCACTAAAAATTTATTGTGGAGCAAGAAAATTTTTTTTTTCTGTCTATCTGTTCGTCTGTCTGCCTGTTTTACAATAACTGCCGAAAAAAACCCGATTAGCTTGAAAATAAGCGCGCATGTTGGTATGTTGATGCAGTACTCGGATTATGCAGCAGAGTGTTTTGTTATTATGGTTTATTTATCCAGAAAATATAAAATATTTTATTAAGCGTCGTAATGCTTTCCTATGGCAATTCAGGAGATTTTCACATTTACATTCGTTTAAAGAAAATGACGCCTTTGATTAACGTATTTAAATGATAAATTATGAATGTTAAAAGTTGCAAATAAGGATTTTAAGTTATTCCTATTCTTTTGAAATTTTGTCAACATTTTTGCTACGTTATTTTAATTAGTTGTATAATTTTTCGTAAAAATTTGCACTTTTTCTCCAATGATATAAACCATTTAGTTTTTTCTATTTATTTATTTGACATGACACATTTTTTTTCTTCATTTTTCTTTCGCGAGTTACCTAGCAATTTTATAGACTATAAGAAATACAAATATAAAAATAAATCATTTAAAAAAATCTCACTTACGAAAAAATAAGCAGAAAGCCTGCTCAGGGAAATAAAAGGTTACTAAATATTTAATAATATGATGTGCAATATAGTTTTACGTCAAAATAAACTGTACTAATATTATATTCTAAAAAATTTCTAACATAGTTCAAAGTATTTATGAATTCGGATTATCTATTTCTGCTTTATTTCATGTGAATATAGTCCGATTGTCTTGAAACTGATAAATAATGGTGTGGTTTACTATACCGTATTCTGCTTTAAAATTGTAGTGCGCAGCATTTTTGGTTCATATGCATGGTCACTCAAAAGAATTCCTTACACTCACAGGAGAAAATATTTTGTTTAATTTACTGATATTACGGTATTTTACCGAGGTGTTCTACTAGGTTCTTACTATAAAATATGGTATACGCATAGAACAGTGTAAAAAATATCCGCTAATACGCACAAACTTTTACGTAAAATTTTAAAAAAAGTTTCATTTTCCCGAGAAAACAGTAGTATTTCCGTAATTCACTTTTTCAAATTACAAATACAGTAACTGTTCCGTCAATTTTCCGGAAACACTACAACTTCTGTTTTAAACAACACAAGTTATCGGTATTTTTAACCGATAAGTGTCTTGGGGCCATCTGTATCAGAAATAGAAAAACATTATGGCAACATTTCTCTATTTTTTCTGTTTTAATAATAAAATGATAGCATATTTTTACAATATAATAATAATAATAATAATAATAATATTTATTAATTCTTTTTAAGTTTGAGATAGTTAAGGAAAGTTTTTTTCAGTATGATTTTAAAATAATATTTAATTTATTTATATCATAATAAAAAAAGTGCGTGGGATATTTTAAAGTGGAAAAAAAATCTACTTTTAATTTTAATATACATATGTTTTAATCGATTCAAATTAAGAAGTTCGCACATAAAATTTAAAATAAATCGAAATATATTATCAAAATTGTTATCGTTTCGGCGAATACATAAATCATAAAAATCAATAAATGTAATTAATTTTAATAACCGATAGTAATTATCTTTATTGAATTTACAATAGATCGTCATACAAAATATTTGTTAAAATACATGTTTTAATAAAAAGTGTGTTAGTATCCTTTTATAAAATAAATAAATAAATAAATAAATATGAATAATGTTACAATAGAAAATTAAAACTCTGCCAAAAAGGAAGGAAACAAAAATTTATAATACTTTCATTCATGCATGAAATATTTTAAATGCTAAACTTTTTTTATAAAGCTAAAATTAAAAAGCTAAATGTTAGAAATTATAGAAAGAAAATCTGTAAAACATGATTTAGAAATGCCCGCTCAATAAAAAAAAAATATTATGTCTACATAAATATTAAAACCCGCGTTCAAAATCTTGTCTTTACTTTATGAAATGCATCCAGAATAACTAAAGATATTTGAAAAGGTGTTTTGCGTAATTCTGGTGTAATGGTATTACACTTCCGGCTGCGACAGAAGAGGTCCCGGATTTAAACTCTATGGAAGGTAAGTGACATTTCTTCACTGTTGTTTAAATTAAATGTATATAATGTGTCTCGGATGTTAACGTGTCTTTGTAAAGAAAAGAATAAAAATCACAAAGGTGTTAGTTTGCCCTTGAAAAATTCTTTTAACTTTTAAAACGAAAATTTTTACTTAAGGAAATATTTAAAAAAATAACGGAAATATTTTGTGAAAAAAACGGACTTATTTCTGAAATTTACGAAAATCTTTTTCCGAAAAAAAAAAAAAAAAAAAACGGGAGTAGTATTGGCGTCTAGATTACCAGTACTAGTTCCGTCTTTTAACGGAAAAAAAAATTTACAGTGAACTTTTCGTTCATTTTCATTGTTTGATAAATAAATTACTTATCCTGTAATAAGCAGTTGCTGTCCCGTGATCACTGGTTTTTCCCATTTTAATATTTTTCAGCAAAGTTGAGAAAAGTTTACGCATTCTCTTTATCCTTTTGTCATTCTCTCCGTCCTTTATTTTCTCTATGAAATGGACTTCAAGAGCGATGAAATCACACATTTCATCAATTAGTGTTTCTCAAATGGTTCATTATTTGCAGAATTTTAAACGAGACTGATAATCAGAGTCAATATCTCATAATTAAGAAAAACAACAAATGAAGAGCCATTTGAAAATAATAAATAGTTTTGTTTTATTTTGAAACGACTCTGCAAAATTTTAATCAGTAACTAAGAGTAATATGAACGGAAAAAAAATTAAGTCGGAATACATTTAATTATTATTATTTAGTGACATCCAATAAGTTCTGATGCGCTTTGATCAGCCAGTTAATCGCGCACATTTTTGATCACCGAGTTATCGAATAGATGTTTGAGCTTTAATATCTTTAACATTGAAAATTAATCTGAAGAAAAGTAAAAGACTAAATGAATCCATGAATTCATATAAGTGTCGTTGTGAATGGTTCAGTGTAACTGACAAGAAAAAGGAATGTTTTATTTTTTTAAAATAGCTATTATGATAGTTTAAAAAAGATTACATATTCAATAATTGCGATGAAAAAGGTCTGGTAAATAGATATTCGTGTTCGTTACTTAGTATTTTTTCCCTTTTTTCTGTTAAATTCTAAGATTCACCAGAGAATTTTACAAAAAAGAAAATTTTAAATAAAATATTGTAAAAAAAATCTTCGGATTAAAAAAAAAATAAATAAAACTTTCTTTTGTAATTTCTTGAAATACTTTTGCCATAGGGTAGATTTGGTGAAGATACTATATTTAAAAAAAATCTTTTTGAAAAATCATGTTGATTTTAATTGTTATTCATAGATTTGTTGTTAAAGTTTGCACACTTATGTATGTTTTAAAATGCATTTAATTTTACAGACAATATAGAAAGCGTTGAAAATTTTGTTTGGTATCTTACCCCCCAAAATCTGGGTAAGATGGCAAATAGAAGACCCCAATCCCCCCAATATCACGAAGAAGCTTTATACGGTAGCAATTAATGCTTTGCGGAAAGTACAGATACTAATACTCTCTAAAAATATCAGACTTATTTGTTTGGTATTTAAACTAAGTCTTATGTAGGGAAATAGAGAAGTCGGATGAGTCGGAGAAAATATGAAATACAATAAAAAAGAACACCACTAAGAATTGTAAAGAGCACAAACAGGAATTATAATATCCGTTGCGCGACGTTTCCCAGCAGCACCTGCAAATACAAAAACTATGTGATACGGCATCTCGTGCATTATGGTATCTCACCTCAAGTTACTCTATGCAGTGATAAGTGCAAGAGCTTCAAAAAGTATTTTTCTTCATAATTTGGGGTGTTTCACTTTTTTTAGTTAACTTTTTAAAAACTAATATAAAAAAATGGAATCATTTCTAGAATTTTGTTAATTTAAACACATGTTCATAATAAAAGTTGTAAAATGCTGAATCATTTTTCTATTACCATTTCTTTTTTGAAAAATAAATCGTGTTGGAATAACAGTATACATATTAAGCTTATAGAAAAATTAATTCAAACATTAAATAACGTCTTATAAATAAAGACAAAATGCATAATATTTATTATTTTTTAAATATTATGATGCATGCTTTAATCTTTAAGAGGATTTGTGTTCAATTTAAATCAGGTATTTGGAAATGTTCGTCGCAGGGTTACCATTTTATTTAAAACATTCGGAACACCACCAAAAAAAAAAAAAGATAAAAGTACTTACAGATTTATTCAGTATCAACTTTTCTTGATAACATCAAGTACAAATTCTTTTTGAAAAATTGCAATTTGCTGTCAAAATTTCTGGATAAAAATGAAGGCCAAATATGAAATTCTGGTTCGAGTTATCAACATCAAAGATTAATTCATTGCTTTTGTATACGTCAATTATTCTCCTTGAAATATTTACATTACCCAATAATTTAGGTAATTCCCATAAGCTATATAACACATTATTGTAGCCTATCTAGTGTTTAATCCACAACTACTAGGATAAAACTATATTTACAATAAAGATAATAATTAGCGAAAAGTATTGATCAAATTACTAAGAAGTAAATGCTTTTTTTAGTCATGAGTATTTTTCTCCATTTATTAACAAATCAGTTATTATTACTAAACAAACCTATTAATAAAATGTAAGTAAATTGGTACTTGCCAGTTCATAGACTTCTTCTGTAGCATGAAAATCCACTATTTTTATCGATGCAGAAAATATCCGAAATAGATATGTAGGTCATGTATTCTTATTTATAATAACTATTTCTTAATTTATGATGCGCTTTGAAAATATATAATATAAATTATTATCATTAATTTTGATAAAAGATTCGATTAAGAGAAATTTTAATATTTTTATATAGGAGCTTTTTTACTATCTCCATCTATAGAAATTACATATTGTAGAAAGTAAACAAAATCGTATATATTTCCAGTTAAATAATAATAATAATAGTAAAAACAGTTATTAAATGTTTATGATTTAAAAAATAACCCCATAATAGTGCTTTTCACATTACGGTATAAAAGGTGTTGCACAAATTGTAATTAAGAAGATTTATGGTCTCATTTCAGCTGCCCAAAATAATTTCAAATTCTTCCTTAAATTCTTTAAAATTATGCGAAATTTAGAAAAAGTGAGTTTATTGTGTTGTTTTGCTGTGATTATGGAACGGAAAGAAATTACTTGATTTATTTCCATCATAAATTTAATTCAATCATTATTTTTTTTTAAATTGATGCTTTATAATACGTGCTTTTTAAGCAGAATAATTCCCTTTCAGTATATTTTGTGTATGTCTTGGTTTGTGTATTTTTATTCAGTTTCATTTTATGATATTGTACAGTTTTCTGTGACGTGAATAAAGTAAACTCTCGACAAATGATGATGTGATTTGATAAGTAAAACTTAGAAAGATGAAATGTTGTTACTCATCTGCTGTTTATGATATTATAGAACTTTTTATTTATGAACTCTTTCTTTAGATTTCTTATATTTGTTTTTTTATGATAAGCTGAATGGCTTCGAACTGTAAACATAATTGAATAAGAGCTTAAAGAAAATATAAATTTACTTCATCCATATGTTACCCTTCACTGCACCGTGTATGATATCTGGCACATGGTTAAAAACACTATAATATACATTACATGCCATGAATCTGGCCAATATGATTTATGACACTGATCAAGAAAAGTACAAAGATGGACTAACATTTATTTTGTCCGTGTGAGATGGTTGTAATTGAAAAAAAAAGAATTTGTCTTTCGGAACCAAAATAAATTGTTGATCAAGCTATTAAGAATAAATTTACTTCCATTTTTTTTTTCTTGCAAATACTTGAAAACATTGAGATAACGATAGTTACAGAATTTTAAGCAAATAAAATTAATAACTTCTATTCATTTATTTGCAAAATATGGCAATACTATATTAAAAAAAACCTAATTGTGTATATAGAAAACACCCCATAAAATTTCAAATTTTAACTGAAAATTTGAAATTTAATTTTTTTTACTGTTTTTCCAAATATGGGTCTAACTATAGTTTTAATTTTTTTTCCATAAAAATAGAAAAAATCGTGCAATAAAGGATTAGATGCTACACAGAATAATAGCAACATTTCTTTCTTCTAATTATGTGTGGTATATTAATTCAGTAAAATTCACGTATATTTCTTGTTTCGGATATCACTTTTTGCCCGTAATTAATTTTTAACTTTTAGGGTAATATCTGTCATTTAAAAATGATATTAGGGTACAAAAATAGCTGGAATATGATAACCTAGATGTAACTTATTTATTTATTTATTTTATTAACTTATTTTGTGGTAAATAAGTTAAAAAAATGAAAAGGATCAAATGGTTAATAACCGAAAAAAAAAATTAAACATCATTTGTATATTTGAAAAAAAGAACTATTTACATTTTGTTAAATTTAAAGAATTTACACAATTGTTAGAATCTTTAGAGTGGGTTCAAATTATTATACTGAAAATATTATTGAGAATTATCTTTAAGTTTTTCAAATATAAATTAATGATATGTATGTATAAATGTATATATTTATATATTTGTTAATTATAATGCTGTATAAAGCTTTTTTATTTGATTAAGTAAAAAATTCATATTTAAATATAGTGTTATCGCATTTATTTCTGAATTCCGTAAACATATTGAATATTGTTTACATTAATTTCATAATTTATGTACAAAAACTGAGTTGGGAGATAAATGGTACTGTATTAATCTCTCTAAATTAAAACATTTCCTTTTCATATCTGTTGTCAATAATTAACACGATCTTTTCAGTTGTACATTTAAATTAGAACATTGGTCTCCCATTCAACTTAACTATGCTTTCAACATCTCAGTAATTATATTTAGCTTTTAACAGAAATTAAAGGTGTTCAGTAATATAATTTCATATATTTTCAATAAATTTATGCAAATGACGAAACATATGCATGAATAACAAGATTGATTCTGACAGGATGTGCAAGTTTCTACATCACGTATTTCAAAGATAACTGTTGCTTCGCCATTTAATTAATATTTATTTGGTACTTCAACTGTTAAATACCAAAAACATCAAGAAGAGACTTCATTATCTATGTTAATTAAAATAATATTTCTTTAAAGTTTTCGTCTTTCTACATTGAAATTTCCTCTAAGCAAACAAATGTTTTAGTTAATTAAATAGGACATGTAGTTCCCCAGAAAATATATAAATATTAAAGTATGGAAATAAATTTAAGATAATAAGAAAGTTTCAGAGTAATGTTTTACCTGTATGTGTAAAACTGGATTCATTGTGTTTAAAGTAAGGAAAGCAGCAACTTATGAGTCATATTAATTTAAAAGAGACTATATTTACTTTTGTATTTTGATATACTATGCACATTTTGTTTCAAGCATTGGTAAGTTATTTAGAAACAGATATTTTTGATTACTTGTTTAAAATATTTTGATTTGAAATTCATGTTTAGGGTATTTAATTTTCATTGGATTGTAATATTGAAATATCGATTCTTGTATACAGAAGCTTTGTAATCTAAATTATTATATTTACCCTTTCGAGTCCGTTTCGTTTTCGATTTTTAGAAAAAAATTATTTTACGTTAATAACATTAAAAAATAGTTATCCAAATATATTAATTAGAGTTTAACGTATATTTCATTGTCTGAAACATGCCGAATGTTGTTGCTTTGCGTACTATTCGATTCATATCCATATGTCAATAGGATAAGGAAGAGTGTTTGGTGCCATTTTCGAAAATAATGCATTACAATTAGATTTAACGTACATTATGATTTTCTAATACTTTTTGAGCTTTATGACACATGATTCTTTCAGATAAATAAACTTTATTTTAAATATATAGAGTAAAATATATCTTTAGAATAAAAGAATCGCAAGTATTTCAAAGAGATTTAAGCAAGTATTTATTATTATTATTATTATTATTATTATTATTATTATTATTATTATTATTATTATTATTATTATTATTATTATTATTATTATTATTATTATTATTATTATTATTATTATTATTATTATTATTATTAATGAATTCCTAAATATTTATGAAGTCATATTAAATGCATAGACACATACAACTTTGCTACATGTAAACGGTAACATAAGTATTTGTTAAAATAAAATAATACTGTAATCCAGTTAAAAGACATGTCCTATAAACAGTACACCAGACAGGAAAGAGTTAGTACAGAGCAAGAGGTGGGACATAAATTTCATAGTATAAATTTAAAAATAAGAAAAAACGAATATTATAAATTATAAATTTAAAAGTATTTTAAAATCAAACTATTTTGTAATATTTCAAAAATCATCTTTTTTTATATATAAAGTTTAGTAACAAGGTCATGGGTAATATTATTTTAAAGTGAAATATGGCAATTTTTTTATATATAAAAGAATGTATCTAGTTTACATTTTCGAGATTTCGCATTATTTAAGGAGATATTTTCTATAAGAAAATATTGGTACTGAACAATATCCTGGTCTGGAAATTCTAGAAACAGTACAAATCTTAAAATGTAATAATTTCTGTTTAATAAATAATGTTTTCTAGTCATTATACTATTCCATATTCGGGGAAATATGACAAAGACAAATTTTTTGAGAATACATTTTCCATTCTCTATAATGGAAAATGTGTTCGCATAATTTTGAAACATTCAGATCTATCCAGTTCAACCCAAATACTTTCTTTTTGTGAGTCATCAAACCTTATATATTAAACAAGCAAGCGATTTTTCCTATTATGTGTTATATCATAAATATTTACGCTGTTAAAAAAAAAGTGTGAAATTCACGGAATTTTTTTTACCTCAATTCCACAGTTTTTACGATACAAAGTGCATTTTCCGTTAAAAATCGGAAAATCATATCGTATTTCCTCAATATAACGAAATAGAAGGTAATAGAAATAAAGAATGGTGATACTTCGTTATTTGCATTTTTATCTAATCTATGTCATTGTTACAGGCCAAACTAGATTGGCCTAGGCCAAACCGGTCTATCCTAACGCCCATCGGATAAACTAGTTTTTCCTAGGCCAAACCGGTCTATCCTAACGCCCATCGGATAAACTAGTTTTTCCTAGGCCAAACCGGTTTATCCTAACGTCCATCGGATAAACTAATTTTTCCTAGGCCAAACTAGTCTATCCTAAGGCCCATAGGGCAAACTAGTATTTCCTAGGCCAAACTAGTTTGGCCTGACTTATATAGGATAAACTTGTTTAGCCTGCTGTTTATTGGTCTGAACTAGTTTATTCTAGGCCGATCTAGTTTATCCTAGGCCATTTCAATTTGGCGAGATTTTATTGGATTCGATGACCGCCTCAACGCCAACGTTCTGGTTTGTCCTAGGCTAATCTAGTTTATCCTAGGCCAATGTAGTTTTACGTGTTTTTAGCTCTAGGGCGTCAAAGCCTGAGAAATAATGGGCTCGCAAGTTCTGTATGTATGTAAGCATATATGTACGCATGTTTGCACTTATATACGTCACACGATACTCTTGATAGAAATATCTGACTTGCTTCAAATTTTGGGTGTGGCTTTATTTAGATAAGGTACTTTTCTGATTAGTTTTGGGGATTCATTGGATAAGAACAAGAGGGGGTGAACGGGGTGCTAATCCGATACCGTGTTAATTTACAGAAATGGATTTTTCATGTAAAATTATCAATTTTCATTTAAAATATTAGATCTAGGATCATTTTGACAAGGTGCCTCCATGATTAGTTGTGGATGTTTATTGTTTAAGTGTAAAAGAAAGGGCAATGTAGGTAATTCCCCATAATTTATATAAACGGTTTCGACGCAGAATTTACGGATTTACTTCAAATTTTGTGTATAGGTTCTTTGTGATAAGGCGATTCCCTTTTGGGCGTTTAATGGTTAAGTATGAAGGAAAAAATGAAAGATTACCCTCCTACCAAGGAAAAACTAGTTTATCTTATGGGCATTTAGATAAACAAGTTTGGCGTAGGAAAAATTAGTTTCAATGAACTAGAATGAACAAATCTAAGATTTGCAGCAAATCGGTTAATTCTGCATGAAAAACACATTTGCCAAAATTAGGCTGGAGCCCCCCATTCTTCCCTTTGTTCTTAACCAATTATCCCAAAAACTAATTAAAGCACCTTTCCAAAATGAATCTATTTCTAAAATTGGAAGCAAATCAGTAAATTCTGCGCGAAAAAAATATTTACGTAAATTATGGGGCGTTACACCTTTTCCCCTCTCCCTTTATACTTAAGCAATGAACACTCTGAACTAATCATGGAGGCGCCTCATCAAAATGCTCCTATATCTAAATGAGGCTAACAATGTATGCAAACCCATTTATTTGAATTAAGGGAAGGGACGAATCAGCGTTTGGTTCTTAACCCCCTTAGTCTTCTTCAATGACCTTCCAAAATTAATCAGAAAAGCTCCTCATAAGAATAAACCTTTATTGAAAGTTTGAGGCAAACTGGGTATTTGTATCAAGATTTATTGCGTTGCGTATTTACGTACATACATAGATACAGAACCCACGGGCACATTAGTTCTTAAGCTTTAGTAGCCTGATGAGATAAAAACACGCCAAATTACATTATTTCTAACAAGAGTTATCGCGTTACGTACATACATACGTACATATATGCGTACGAACATGCATACATACAGAACCTGCGCGCCCATTATTTCTCCTGCTTTGACGCCTGTGAGCTAAAAACACGTAAAATTACATCGGCCTAGGATAAACTAGATCAGCCTAGGACAAACCAGAATGTTGGCGCTGTGGCGGTCATTGAATTCAATAAAATCACGCCAAATTGAATTGGCCTAGGATGAACTAGATCGGCCTAGGATAAACTAGTTCAGACCAGTAAACAGCAGGCTAAACTAGTTTATCCTATAAAAGTCAGGCCAAACTAGTTTGGCCTAGGAAATACTAGTTTGTCCTATGGGCCTTAGGATAGACTAATTTGGCCTAGGAAAAACTAGTTCATCTGATGGGCGTTAGGATAGACCGGTTTGGCCTAGGCTAATCTAGTTTGGCCTAAAATCGGGTTTGGCCTGTAACATCATAAAGAAATGTTTCTATACAAATATATTGTTACTTAAACGTCCAACTACGAAATAATTTTTATATCTAGTGTGAATAAATAAGACTACAAATTATAAGCATACATAATGGCATAAAAAAATTTCATTTTTCATAATCTACCGATAAAATAGTTATAGCAATATTTTCATAAGAAAAATTATAGTTACCTCTTAATAAAAACGTACAAATTGTTTGCGAAGTGGTATTAGATTACCAAGATAGGAGCCGTAATCAAGATAAATGTCTTTCTGTTACAAAACCGAAATGGTCCTATCAGAAGCTGGTATTATTATGACACTTTTTGCTGGTTGTAAAAGCAGACTTTTGATTAATCAATGTCGTTTCGCTAACAGCGAAAAATCTATCTGGATCCTGGCCATTATATTTTAAGATAAATGCATCTCTTTTATTGTTCAAAGTGATTCTATTAGATAGAAATATTTTATAACTGTCACGCCATGAATCTTCTATGGCGTGATTAAACGTAACTGTCTTATCATTGTTTCTGTATTACTTGTGAAACCCGCTTTGTAAGTATATTGATTAAGTAAAGACATATGTTTAAAGTCTAGAATGAGGGCATGGATATCAATTCTTCAAGTATTATTTGATTTTTATTTTTTGTAAAAATAAGAAAATATGTATTATTTGCCGATAGATTTTTTTTCCTTTTATAATTAAACGGAAAGAGCTTCTAAAATTTTGAAATGGCTTAAGGAATTTATGTGCATAAAGAAGAGATTTTCTCTTTAAATCTGAACGATAAACAAAAAATATTAGCATTTTTATTAAGTATTTTTTTTCTTATTCCGTAAAATTTAAATATCCGAACTATATGTATGTAAAATCTTCATTAGAAATTTGGTTAACATCTTTACATAACCTTGTATGATAAAGTATGTTTAAAAAGTATTATATATATGAGGGTATGCTGAAAGTTCCTGGCTTTTATTACTTGAGTGCAAATTGAAAAACAAATTTGGACTCATTTAAAAGTTTAGAATCTTATTATATAACTCTAATAATATCTGGTGTTTCTGATTAGAAATTTTTCCTATTGGGTATGAAAATAGCGATGGCAGAGGCACAAGCAAATTTCATTTCTTTGGCGTCAGGAAGATTTTGTTTTTTCGGAAAAAGTCAGCAAAACAGGACTTTTTTTGTCTAAGTTAGTGACTGAGGAAGACACGTGGATTTACATCTATGAACCGGAAAAGAGGAAACAATCAAAAGAATGGCCTCACAGTCGGTTTCCGAGAGAGAAGGAATTTTGCCAAAGAAATCGGTGAAAGAAAGGCCAAGGAATCGGTGCCAAAGAAAGGTCATGGTGACAGTTTTCTGGGACAAAGACGGTATTCAGGCGTGTACTACTTACCTCAGAGATGTTGAATAACTAGGCAATATTATACTAACCTATTGGTCCATTTGTTAGAGTTCATCAAGGATAAAGCCAAGGGAAGTTGACCAAAGGGATCTTTCTTTTGCATGACAATACACTTCTACACATGTCTAATTTTGAGGCCGCCAAATCCTTGAGGCTGCAAGATCATGGATTTTCATTTGTTCAATAAACCCTCACACTCACCAGACTTATCTCTATCAGACAGTTATCTGTGTCCAAACTTGAAGAAACACCTTAAATTTAATCATTTTTAGAGCAGTAAAGATGTCAAACAGGCTTATAAGAGCTGGTTTCGGGACTTCAAAGAACAGTTATGTACACTGGAACAACAATGCAACAAGAGCCACAGTCTCATGGGATAATACGAAGGATAAATAATTTAATTTCTTAACTCTAGCTATTTTCTTTCTAGTCCAAACCAGGAACTTTTCAGAAACCCCCTGGTGAATGAATATCACTATGAAAGACCGAAATTGGAGAATGTCGTCTTATATTAATACCGAAAATTGCATATTTTAAACCTCGTAAAATTATTTCATTATTATATATACAATTATATATTCTAGTTATTATATTTACAATTTAAAACAATGACAAATATCATAAAATAAAAGCCTCTTATTTTCGAAATTGATGCCAGATATAAATATCAATTTCCATAACAGACAAATACAATTTTTATTTTCGTTTTTCTACTTTATGTTTGCTAATATTTTATTAATAACTGGTGAAAATATATTTAAACAATTAATATTATAAATTGGTGTGGTTGAAATGTTAATTTTTTAAAAGCTATTTAAACTTCTGAACGTAATGTATTTCATTTTGAAAATTTAAGATATTTTGTAATCATTAAGTAATAGTTTAGTGGATTCCAATACTTTGTGTTTTATAAATAAAAATTATTGAATTTTTTAGAATCTAATTTCATAACAAATGAGATATAATATGTCTCCATCAAATACTAGGATACATTTCTCTAATTCAGTTGAAATGTACAAATGTAAAACTCGAGTATATTTTCAATAAATATACATTTAATTTTTTTGAATATGGCTTGCTTCATTTTATAAGTATTCAACTATATAGATAATTCTATGACTGTTTCTTTAGAACTATAAACAATATAAATACAAAAAAGAATTTAAATTAGTGAATAGTTCTATGCAAAAGAATTCCGATTTAAAAACATCTTGTAATCTCTTTTTAAACGTGTGCAGCCTCGGATATTTTTTAGAACAAAGTATAACAACTGGCAAAAGCTGCATTTTTTCATGACATAGACACATTTTATTCCACCGATGGACTGAAGGTTTTTGATAAAGTAAAACTTTCTGTGTTTTCTTTTTATGAAAGAAGATTCTCAAGCATTCATCCTATAATTATACATGCATATTTATAATTACATGATATTTTAATAACTTTGTGGTAAGCACTTTTCTTTTCTCCGCTACAGGTCCAAAATTCGACACCGGAATTGTGCAAGGTTAACCCTAAATTTTATCTCTTAAACTAAGTGTGTAAAAAAGCTTATTTGTAAACAAAACACTGTCAGTTTTATCTCTTAAATACTAGAATAGCTTCCTCTAATTAAATCAAGATGTATAACTGTAAAATACGAATATCTTTTCAATAAATAAACATTTAATTTTTCAGGAATTTTTCATAATTTTTCTAGCTTCATTTTAATAAAATTTAGTTTCGTGAAGTAAAATATACTGTTTTGATTCTATATTAATTGTATAGCTTCGTAATTTTATAACTGTCCAACTTTATAACTATTTCTATGACTTTTTGTGTAGAATTATAAACAATATAAATACTAAAAAATACATTTTTGAATAGTTATTTGCAAAAAAATTCCGATCCTACATCTTGTAATATCTTTTTTAGTGTGCAGTCTTGGGTATTTTTGGTAACAAAGGATAAAAACCGTAAATAATACACTGTAAAAAAAAATTTGGAAAGTTACAAAAAATTTTCTAGTAGAATTGTATTCCAAGAACTTTTTATGAAACGGCAACAATAAAAATTCATGTAACAGATACAGATTTGCACTTTGAATCAAACAAATTTTAAGGTTACTAAGAATTTTTTGGGGAAATCGTATTCCAAGAACTTTTTAAGTGACGATAACGAGCATTATAGATAAAATTTTAGTAAAGTTACCAAAATTTTAGTAAATTCTTTTGTAAAGTTACAGATGGTTTTAGTTTTGCTTACAAGTTTTGTAGATTGACATCATTTTCTTGTAGAGTGTACACATAAAATTTTAGTAAGCATAAGAGATTTCGGTTAATTTAGATTACTAAGGTTACAGATTTTTTTTACAGTGTATATCGTTTCAGAAACTTGATAATTTTTTTTTCCAGTGGTGGACTGTTTTTCAAAACAGTTTCTCTAGCAGTCATCCGATGCTAATACATGCATATTTATAAATATATAATATCGACGTAACTTTGTGGTAAACACTTCATGCTTTTGCTGTATAGGTCTGAAATTCGACTCCGGAATTATTCAAAAAAAATTTCAAATTGTTTGTTGGATGTTCAAGGTTCATCCAACCCTTTAACTCTTCGACGATATGTGTACAAAGTATATTTGTAATCTAAACACTGAGAGTTCTCCTTTATGCTGACCACCTAATTTGCAGACATTTTGCGCATAAAATATAATGACCAATGGTCAAGAAAATATGACAGCATACCATATAAATGAATTGTGGTACTTAAAGATCATTATTTACAATTCCTAAATCACTAAAAATTCATTCTTGAGGCTGCAAAAGGTTGCTCCTCAATGCGGCAGATGAGTGCTCTTCGTTGGCTTGAATCGCCATTTTTTTTTCTCAGATTTCGAGCAACATGCATTATTTCAAGAATACAAAGCTTTTCGATATGCATTTCATGCTTAGGATGCCGCAAGAAAATGGCTGGGCTGATCAAAAGATTTAGCTTAAGTATTTCTGAGGTACGATTTAACCGGACCACTGAAAAATTGAGTGTCTTAATTAGGCGTTGTGCCCGAGTGGATCCTTTTAGGCATCCTAGTGTTATAAGATCACTGTGCGTTATTTCATAATTCTGGCATTCAAAGAAGCAGTAACGTATAATAGAGGACAGGGGCTTTGAGTGTGAATAATTTCCTTCTTTTGCCACGTTCATGAAATGAACATCGGCAAGCTCCGCATTGAGGTAACAAAACGTGTTGCTCGAAAACATTGGGGAATATCAACTCAAGCCAACGAAGCTCTTTCATCTACTGAATTTAAAAGCACTGTCCCAATGCTGCATTTCTGAATGCACATTTTTCTGCACAAAATTTACTTGTTTAGATACCAGCTATCTGGCTGTACATTTCTGATATATAATTTTGAAACTCCTTGAATAAATGTATTACTATGCCTGATATTAAGGAAAAAAGATTGATTAATAAGCATACTTATCGTATTTCAATAAAAAAAGAAATTAAAAAAAATTTGAAACTTAAAGTTTCGATAACTTATCATACCAAATGAAGAAGTATGATTGACCTGACATACATTGTTTAAGAAGCACAGATTAGGTTGCAGTGTTGACTACAACTAAAACATAAAATACACAAACGGTTATTAAAGAACATCCTACCCAATATATATACATATTATTTTATGGAGGGATTGACAGCCAGTATGTTATCAAAGAAAAACAAGAAAACACAATACTATGTTCAATAAAACATTTATTTTCTTCCTTTTAATAAAAGATAAAAATGAATAAATACTATGAAAATTAAAACCTCTTTCTTCATACTAAATTTTAAACTTGTGTCTTCACTTAAACACTGTACTCTCAAAGTATTCTTCATAATAATAGTAAAACAATGATAAAACACTTACACTTAATCACGTCAAGATTCATAACGCAGCAGTTATAAAATATTTCCCTCTAATGGAATAACTTTGAACAATAAATATGATACATTTCTTGTGAAATATAATATTTTCGTAATATAATACATCTTTGCAAACAATTTGTACGTTTTCATTATGACGAAAATATCATTTTTCCAAGGGAAATATCAGTATGTTACGATAGATATTTTATAAACATATTATTTTATAAAATAAAGAATTTTGCAATGCTTTTACAAATGCTGTACATTTGTAACATACTTACGCATATTAAAGATAAAATTCATTTGATATTGCTTCTTGAAAGTTAAGTAAAAGTATATTTATAGAAACGTTTCATTATATCATAGATTGAATTAAAATTACGAATTACGTAAAGCAAAAACATCAATTCATCTTATAGTTAATTTTTTCATTACAAAACGATCAGATTAATAACATTTGCTGTAGTTCAACATGTAAATTTTAGTATAAATTTTTGTCATACTTCAAAAAAAAAAAAAAAAAAAAAAAAAAAAAAAAATATTTTTTTTTTTAGTGCCTTCTAGTTTGCCTTATATTTTCAACCAACTGGACTTGGGAACTGACTTGGACTTGATCTTTTTACTGATCAGACAGCTATTATTTCAGTTTCCGAATATCCATCGGTAATGTTAAGTAAATGAGCTGTTTGTGCATTCTTATCCTCCCTCACACAAATTTTACGTGTCACTACAAAAACCAATTTAAAAATATTATAAATTTTCTCCAAAAATACGTCAGTCCGTGTATTGATGCTTCTGATATGCATACATAAATTAAAAAAACTAGCTGTAATTTTATCAATTTTAGAAGCATTTATACCCATTTAAACGGTGTTTTTTAGTGTCGCCTCCAGGCTACATGAGGACTGAGGAAATTATATTTAAAATATTTTCTCAAGATATAATAATTTTTTATTTCTGTTTTCTGTGAGCTCTTCTTAAAGATCATCTCTTTTCTTTACCTTTACCAAAATACCTTTAAAATCGATGCTGAATTTAATGTTTTATGTGTTTATAGCAGGCAAACTGAGAAAAAATTTATAACACTTCATATGAAATTAAGCATACATTTTAGAAACACATTGAGCATTAAAAATAAAGAAGCATCCCTTGAGAATAAAACGTAGAAAAATAAATAATAATATCTTAATTAAAAAATGTATTTATTAAAAAAATATTTTTCCAAAAGAATATTTCGCTATCGATTCACGAAACAACGGGAGGTAATACAAAAGCACCACAACCAGCTGTGAAAAATGCTTTTTAAAATTCTTAATTCAACATATTCAATACTTGTTAGAAGAAATTTCATAGAATTTGGTAAAAGGAATTTTTAGAAAATACTTTTTCTAGAATGTTAAAATAACTTTGCCTTTCAAATTCCGGTACAGAATAATATTCAAGAGAAAACAATAATCGTCTTAGAATCAGTTATTGAATTTCTGAAAGGATTGCAACATCCCGAAAATAAAAACACGGTTATAACTAACTTTATTTGTAGATGTAAAAAACTATTCTAAAATTAAATTTACATTAATAATGTTTGAAACTATAAATTATATTTAAAATTAAACTCTAAATCTTTCCTAATAAAATGTGCATATTTCTTAAGTTTTTTTTTTTTTTACAAAAAGATATTTGCTCTTCCAAGATTTGGCTTCTAATTTTGGAGCTTGCTGATTGTGTTTAGGTTAACTTACACAGAAAAATGAATTTGTTTTAGGGAATTTATTCAGAAATATTTCTTATGAATTAAATCTTCAGGTAACTGTAATTTTTATAACAAAAACACTTTGATGTTAAAATAATTGTAAAAAGTTTTAATCGACATCTTAAAGAAATAGTTCAAAATGTAACTTTCTATTTTAAATTAAATTCTAAAAACTACATTTTTTTAAAAATATCGATGGAAATTGTATAAATGATAAACAGAATAAATTATTTTTTGCTTTCTAAAGTAAAATGATTCCTGAAGTAAAACAGGGAAATTAAGTTTCCACATGTAAAAGTATTTACACGTGAAACATGTAAGCATGTGAAATTAAATGTATATTTCGATATTTTCTTGAAAAGAGAATCATTTGCAGTATTATATTCACTATATATTAAAATAAAAGTTAACTTCAATATAAAATGATATCAAACCAAGAAATCTAGTGTTACGTATCGTTTTCTCTTTTCTTCCTTTTATTTACAAAAATCAATTTAGTTGAAATCGATAAGAAAATACCATTAAAAATTAATATCTGCAAGACTAAAACAATTTTTAAAATTTTAATATCCTTTTTAACATTTACTGTTCTTTTCCAAGAAAGGCATTATTTAATCTCACAATGTTCAAGAGTCTAAGAGGAATGTCTATTAAACACAAGTGGACAGTCACTTTTTAATTTGATAAACCAATGCAGTTTTCCTTGCATTATGAAAAATTAGAAAGAGAGAAATACTGAACTATTTATGAAGTTTTAAATGCAAATGCGTTATTTTACAATAGTTCCTCATTACGATGTGTTTAGATTTAAATAAAAACAATGTTGCCCAATTAAATTGATGACATTGAGCTCAGAGGCTATTCACACTAATTTTACATTACAGACTTATTTTTTAAAATATTAATTTTCCTCGAAAATCAAATTAAGGGGGGTTAGCTCCCCATTTATCCCCTTTATACTTAATCATTGAACCCCAAAAACTAATAAGCGATATGACTTGTCATAATTTCTCTACATCCAAAATTCAAAGTAAATCTGATATTTAAGCATAATAAAACATTTTTTTTATTTAAAAGGGGTTATCCTCAATTCCCCCTAGTTTATATTTAACAATCAAACCACATGTCCTATTCAGGGATTTGTCTTATATGAAAAAACTTTTTTCATATAAGACAAATCCCTAAATAGAATATGGAGTTTGATTGTTAAATATAAAATGTATCAGAAATTTGAAACAAATTTGTTAATTTGGCATAAAATTTATTTATAAAATTTAAGAGAGGATTATCGCCCGCCACTACTTTATGCATAACAAAAAAACCCCAAATTTAATCAAGGAAACGTTTTATTAGTATAGACTGGACATTTATCGAAAAATTCAAGCAAATCGGTTATTTCTGCATGAAAAACCCATTCACCTAAATTAAGAGGGATAATCCCCGATCCCTCCTCGTTTAAACTTAACCAATGAATCCCCAAAACAAATCAGGGAACCACTTTATCAATATGAACCTATATCCAAAAAGCGAAACAAATCGGTAAGTTCTGCAAGAAAAAAATCAATTTACCAAAATATAGGGGTTTCACCCCATCCCCCCTTTATTTTTAAACAATGACCATCCAAAACTAATCTTGGAGGTGCCTCATATAAATGATCCTATATCTAAAATTTGAATGAAATTTGATAATTCTGCGTGAAAAAAAACATTTATCCACATTAAAGGAGGGGGGTTAGCCCTCCCTTCTCCCTTACACTTATCCAACATACTGCCAAATCTAATCGGGGTAGCACCTTGAGTAATGCAAAACGTGCAATACTGCAATTTTTTACTGGTGAGAAAAATAAATTGTGAGTGACATATGGTTGCCCGCACATGGTATGGGAAAATCATGATTGGCAAGAACAAGTTGTCCATACGACGCACGTACGGGCAAAACAGGGAAACGGTTACATTTGCAAATTTAAATTTCAATTCAAGTGAGCTAACTGGTTTTGAGTTATGCTGAAAAACGCATTCGCATTGCAATCTGTTTTCCAATATTTAACTTCCTCAGTCCTGATGTCACTTGTAGGAGACATTAAAGAAATCCCTTTAAATTGATTTTAAAGCTTCCAGATTTATTGAAATTACTTCTAAAACGATTTATTAAATGAGTACATATCATAAAAATTGATAAGCAAGCTGATAAATCTTTGGAGATGATTTATATTAATTTTAAACAGGTTTTTGTGGCCCCATGCATTATCTGTCCCATGACTGAATAGATTCAGGTTACCGTTTGCGAGTTTAAAGTTAGTAGAACCGACTCAAAAGTTTTTCTAGGAAAGTTTTTCTAAGCAAACGCCTAGTATTTTTTTTTATGTAACAGAAACAACAAAAATTCATGTAAGAGAGAAAATATGCCCTAAAATCCGTAAGTTTACTAACAATTTTTTAGGAAGATACGCAAAACATTTTATGCAAGTGCAACCCGCGTTACACTTAAAATTTTAATATGATTACTGTAATTTTATAAGAATATTTTTTAAAGCTGCAGATTTAAGTAGTTTTACAAAACTAGTTTTTTAGATGTACATCTTTTTTTTAACTGTGTATAAATAAATTTACAATAAGTATGCAGATTTCTGTAAATTTATAGTTTTTTAATTACCTTATTTTTTCAATATACCAGACTGAATGACTTCTGATTTGGTTAGTCAAAGTAGTAGAAACGGAATAATCAGATATTCACTTTAAAACTAGAGGTTACTGCTAAATATTTTAATTATGCTTACAACTTTAACACATCAACAGCTCCAGAAGTGTAGTTTCTGGTAGCTTTACAGTTTAACTTATACTTAATACAGCAATCGGTTATACGGAAATTACATTATAAATAATCCGTGATACACAGCGCAGTTGCAGACCATGTTTTTTGGATGCACAACTGTACATTATTTTATCTTGTTGTCACATTGTCGTCTATATCAGTGGTTCCCAACTTGTTATTGTCCAGCCGCCACTAAATCATATGTAAAGTCACTATGCACCCTCCCCTCATCTAATATTTAAATTTCGTGACTTTTATTTAAAAAGTTAACTGTATTCATTCATTGGGAATATAATATAGTTTTAACAAAAGGTATTCATTTAACATTTCTTAACTTTATGGAAGACATAAATCTTTAATCACAAATATAATTTTACAAATGCAAATTTATCACAATAAATATGTTCATGACTGTCTAACTTATACATGATTTTAACTAGTTTTGCCTGATAAAATGTTCCTTGTGCGAAACATAGTATAGCGAATATTAGTGAAAAACTCAGTCAATAAAAAATTAAACAGGGGGAAACATTATACGATTCAGTACCAGGAAAATTACAGTAAGCTTTAATAGTATAAAATTTGATGATATTTTAAAGAATTTCCCATAAAATTATTTTGTCAAATTAATGTCAAATCTATTTACCTTCGCTAAAACATGCTTTCAAATCAAAACTTTTGTTAAATTTTCTTGCATTTTATTCATTTTTAATCTACAAAATTAATTTTCCAAAATCAAAAAAGGAAATAAAAAATGATAGAAAATGAAAGAGGTACAAATTCGAAATTGTATCCTAGAAAGTTAAATTGTCCTCTGTGGGAAATACGCCCCATGTTCTAGAAAATGAAAGAGGTACAAATTCAAAATTGCCCACTAGAAAGTTAAATTTTCCGCTCTGGGACATATGCCCCATGTAAGGAACCCATGGTTTGCAATAATATATCGTCAATTAAAATATTTTTTAAATTTTTCATATTCATATGCAATGTCATTAAAATAAAATTCGCTGATAACGTACATTTCATATAAATATTCACAATAAAGATAAAAAAATTCAATATTTAAAAAAAATTAATTAATGTTAAGTAATAGAATTAACTTAGAAATAAACTAACTATGCATTAAAACTTTTAAAGGAAGACACATTAAGTAATCGTAATGACATTATAAATTTTTCTTTTTCGAATCCGCATAATAATTTCGTTTCATTAACTTTATTAAACCAATGATTTAAGCTCTTTACCTTTCTCTCTTCTGATTAAATTAATCTTACCATTCATTACTCCAAATCTTTTGCTTAAAGCGATAAGCTAAGCATTTGATGACTGAGTCAATATATCTGCACATCTTTGACACATAACATTTTAACACGGTAGATTTAATAACAGACTCAAATGAGAATTTAATTACATAATCAATGAAAAGGGAAAGTTTTGCACGAGAAATTTTAGAATCTAATTTTAAAAAAATGAAATTACTTATTTTGCGGCACTTAATTTAATCTTATTAACAGAAGTATTAATGTGTCATTAAATATTTTATGTCGTTTTACTTAAATCCTGAATGACATGCTTTGCATTTGCTGGCTTTATGGCTTTTGAAATTGATATATTTAATGTTTAAGATATATTTATCTTCTAAGTTTGACTATATTTGAAAATGCATTTAACTCGAAAAATATTATCTTTTAATTTAAGACGATGCACATGCTTAAATTTTTAGTATGAAAAAAAAAGTTAAAAATAAATTAATGTTTTATTAAAGAAAAAGCTAATGTAATTTTTTTCTGTAAATATTTTAAAATATACTTAATAGCATTAAAAGAATTTTAATTTGTTCACTAATTACGATTATTTAACGCTGAATTAAGTTTTTTTTTAAATAAAAAAGAATAAATTAAAATATATTTATAAAATTTTCATGTGTGAATAGTGCGAAACTTTCTTGCTAAACAGTTCGGATAAATTCTAATTCATTAATATTGAATTAAGCGATTGAAACGGGATATCTGGAAATGAAGAAGCCCGACATAGAGTGGAATACTAAATGAATGGGATTGCTTGCTTTTTTGTCCGACTCATTTTGAGCCCTATTTTATTGTCCGTTGTATAAAGCGCTCTTCAAAATAATTTTAATTAAAATCTGTAATGGACATTCTACATAAAATATATTTGCTAAGGTTGGAAATCGGCTACATGTGTAGAAATTTTTTGGTATACGTTTTCTATATTATTTTCGATAGTATAGAAAAGTGAATTTGCGGCGTTTTTGAAACTTGCAAAAATTATTATAAGGTAAATTCATTGTTGATTATTCTGTCACCGTAAGGTGATTATTCGGTCACCGGAATAAAGCAACTATACAGTAATAAAAAGCTATTCACAAGCCCAGAAAAAGGGTAGAAAAAAGGGTAAGTTTGGACACTAACTACGTTTTAATAATTTTTGATATATTTGTATTAGCCGCATGCCAAAAATTAATGGCTAAAGTTTTCTGTTAAATTATCTTTTTTTAGTTTCGATTTGTTTAATGTTTAAGTTCATATTTCGAATATTTTATTTACTTGTATGTGAAGTTTTAGTTTTGTTTAATAATTTAATTATAAATATTATACGAAAACGAACTAATGCTATACTATGAATAATTTTTAAATTGTAAACATGTTAATATGTCTTAATCGGATTGCACGTGCAATTTCAAGATAAATTAAAAAATATATATATTGAAACATATTTTTAAAACTGATAAAATCCAATACATTAATATAAAGTTTGCAGAGTAGTTACACATGAATTTACTTTATTGTTCTTCACTATTCGGTATATATATAATTGTGCGATGTTTAGAAATTATTAGGTTTGCGAAAAATGAAATTATTTATGAAGTTCGTTGCAACCTTCGATATGGCGTCAACGTTAGTCATTGACATGATTTTGCTTTATAATATATATCACATTAATTTACTTGTACCTTTAGTAATACAAGAAATATTTTAATAATGGAATTATATTTTGTGCACCAATTTTATGTTTTTATCAAAATAATATTTTTTATTGTGTAAACTGTTGCTTAGATAATGAAATTTTTAATTATTCGGCATAAAGAATAAATCGTCAAACGTTTTTGATTAATTTAATGAAAAATTCAAGTAAATCGTTTCACGCAATTTCTCTTCTACATCAATATTGCATCGGATGTATGAACAATTCATAAATAATTTAATCTGATACCATAATAGTCACATCGTTTTGAGAGAATATTGTTGGAAGGATAACTGCATATTTAAAAAGCATATTTAACTGTATATTTAATGAAATTAGTAAGCTTACCTATTCTTATCAGACAATTTGCCAAAATGTCGAAACAACAAAATTCGATAAATTATAGTCTTTTCATAACATATTTTCATAGTCTTACAGTTCCTAAGAAATTTTTTCACCTCTACATATTGGAGAAAATGATGCTACATTGATAAATTCTTGCATCATCCTCCATCTCGTTCCGGATATGCGGTGCTAGAAAATGTAAGTGAAAAATCAAGCTGCATCTGAAGCCTGTCGTAATTAGCAATATCATTTTAAATGTTTGATTTCATTTTTTTCACAGCATTACGAATATGAATAAATTATTTCTTTTGAAGTATCACGTAAAAATAACAAAAGAAATGTGTTTTGTTTTAGCGTACACCAACAATATCTAAGACTGTATAAGTCATACCATTTAATTGCTTAGAAAGAACTTGTTAGTATATAAAGGGGGTTATATAAATGACAAGATGTTCCCTGCTAAAAGAATCTGCGTCGGATTTTCAAGAAATAAGAACGAAAACAAGTAAACTCCGATGTCCTCAAGTTAAAAAAAAAAAAAAAAAAAAAAAAAAACAGAATTTATTTATATAAATTAACAACTTCAGATTTAAAAAAACACCTTATGTAATATTGCACCTAATAAACTCTACATAAAATCATTATAAATAAGTTCAAATTAATTTTGCTGTAAAAGCAAATTCTTAGTATACTGAGTATTATTTATTTTAATTATAAACATTATCCAACACTTTTCTAAATTATTTATTTTACAATGATTCATTTTAAATTATATATCAATGGTAAATAAAACAAAAAAATGCATTTATATTTATATTTTTTGAGTACGTTTGAAAAACTTTATTAAAGGAATAATGACATATAAGTTAAAATATTATGAACTTATGCCACTTTAATATCATGATATTTTGTTGTGATTATTCGCTATACGCTCAAAAGTCCATAAAACTTTTAAGCATAACAATTTTTTATTTTGCGACAAAAGTCCTTTCGTTTTCAGAAAAACCTAAATTTGCATTTTCAAAAATGAAAAACTTTTTTTTTCGATAAGTAGATTTTAAAATGTTTACTTTTTAATTTATGCTATAACCTTTTACTTAAAGTATTATTAGAGAAAAAAATCTTTAACTTTAAAAAAAATTCTTTAGCTATTTCTGTCATTATTTTAATCAAATAGAGAGAAATGTAAAAAACTCTTGTGTGTAGTAAACTTGATATATTTAGAAAAAAAATCTGCTTTATAAACAACCACATGAGTAAACTATGAAGCTCAAATATTATAACTAAATGTCGAGCGTGGAATTTGTGATTCAAGTCATCGTTCAATGGCGACGTTACACACGTTAACTTGAATTTAACATTAGAGCTTAAATGCCTTTCTTAGAAAAAAAAAGGAAATAACAGATTTACAAACTATAAAACATTCTTTACTATCTTTAAAGAAATACTTTGTAAGTAGATGCATCAAGTAAAATTACTTACGAAAAACTAACATTGATTATCAGATGTTCAAAGTTTAAAAAAAAAGGCTTTCGACTGAAAAAAAAGTTTGATAGTCCATAATATTACAAAAATTTAAATAAGCCTTTGGAGTTCATTGTTACCATTCAACACAGAAAATAAAATAACTTTTTTCTACACAAGCTTAACGGTCTGGTCCAGTCCCGTCAAGGGAAATGCTCGAGAGCTAATGCTAATGCTATGGTGATGGGATTATTTGCTAATATCTCGTTTGAATTTAACTATTATTATTATTAACTAATTATTTTATTTTATTTTATTTTATCTCTAAATATTGTCCTTTTTTCTAGTTTTTTTTCTTTTTTTTTATTGCAGATATTTTATTATGATGACAATTTCATAACAACACACATATTCATCATACTTGCATAAAAATATCTGCAAACAAACAAACAAAAAAAAAAGGTTTAGTTTTTTTTTCAGTGTTCTCTTCTTAAAGTATGTCACTATTTTTATTAATTTCAAAATATTTCTAAAATTCATGCATGATTTTATACGAAATGTTGTAATTTTACTTCCAGTTCGTCATTTTTTAAAACACAAAATATTAAATTGAAAATAAATATAAAAAACATTTTGACAACCAAGGAAAGAGAAAATAAATTAAAAATAGTAATTCTCAGAGGAGGTATTTCGAAAATAAGAATGCAGCAACTTTACCGAGGTGAACTCGGCTACTGAGTGACTAGCATCCTGCTTTTACAGATTTCCAGCTGCGCACTTGAAGAAGCGTGACGTGTGTGAAAGGAGTGATGCATTGTAAATGAATAGGGTGCCAATTTGGCGTTTTCCACTGTGCGGCTTTGGTACGGGTCATTTGTAATACTACTTGCGGCTATCCTCAAAATTATAGACTCCCTCATTTCAAACGATGTATTTGTATGGATTAGCCAGCAGTTAATAAAAATACTCTCTGCCGATGGTTGCGGAATTGAAATTTGAAAGAACTCAATATATTAAGTAAAATGTATACTTTTTGAGCTTGTAGCGCCATTATTATTATTATTATTATTATTATTACTATTATTATTATTATTATTATTATTATTATAATGCCTCTTCTTTAAAAACAACTCTATGCCAGCTTGATTATTTTAATATATTTCCATTAATTTACATAACGTATGACAAGTTTAATATTATTTCAATATTCTTAATAATAGTTATTTTAATTACAATAATAATTATATTTTTTATATTATTTTTATTTTTCTTTGTAATATATATCCTTAACTGTATTCCATCTCTTTAACTGTTTGTAAAATGAGGTTTTTTTCACCACGTTAACGGCTTAGTATATTGTAAGTTTTTCTCATTTCAATTTCTGTTTTTAATGGTCAAACCTTTAGTGGTAATCAACTATCTATCTATCTATCTATCTATCTATCTATATCTATATCTATCTATCTATCTATCTATCTATATATATATATATATATATATATATATATATATATATATTATTTACATTTTTTGGTTACGATTAATCGGGTAATGTAGAAATTATGCTTTAGGACTTTTTCCTTATTTCTACTTTATAAATTAATCTTAATCGTTGTGTCTGCGTGGCATTGCTCTTGATAACGAGCCACGTATCACAATCCCTAATTTTATTTGTAATTGTTCCAATATAGCTAATTCCATTTGATCTTTTTGTTTTGTTTAAATTTGTTACATTGCGTTATTTTACATTAAATGTAGATGTTAATTTGTAGTATTATATAATGATTATGTATATAATATATATAGATTGTTTTAAGAATACCTTCAATAATACAAGGTATGCTAGTAAATTGCTAGTAATAGCAATAAAATTGCAAGTGTGGACTTGATTGCCTGCTTTGTTTTTGTTAACGATAAGTAGTGCAAATTTACGGGAAATTAACAAATTTAAAATAAGATGATTAAAATTAATTTGTTTTGATATTTCTAACTAACATAATGTAAATACTATAGACAAATGTCTCATTGTTTTAAACAAATTGAGCAATAATTTCAACATAAAAGCATCTTAGAGTGAAAATTTTTGATTTATTAAAACAACACAAAAGTATTTTTATAGAGAAATTTTAATTACTAAAAACTAATTAATGCTATAGCACAAAAAAAATTACAGAATAAGGATTTTCCACTGAAATGGATAATTTAAGGGTAGTAATTTAGGTTAAAAAGTATGGATTTAAATTACTAGTCATCTAAGAAATCTTTAATTTTATATTACCTAAATTAACAAAATTACAAGTTAAACAGCTTTAAACAAATAATTTATTTGAAAGACTTCTAGAACTTTTATAATTAAATAGGTAAGTTAAACCATTATCAAAATCACTATTTTGAAGGCATTTTGCAAATTCAGATGAGAATGATGTTTAATTTATATAATTATGTGAATAATCATTGTATTCCATTTTATCATTTAATTATATAAATTTCACATAATAATTTTTATAATTATGTGAAATTCACTGTCAATGTTACAAATTTTACCCATGAGTTTGCTTCTAAAGCAAAATACATTCAATTATACTAAAGCACATCAAATAAAAAAGGTATACAAACATAATGAGCTAGATATGAAACTATATTCAGTGATTGTAAAATATACAAAAATGTTATTTATAAAAACCATGTACATTTATCTATTTAATACAAAATGCATCTAAAATATTTTATAAATGATAGGCTCTAAATGACACTGAATTGAACTGTCAAACTGAAAAACTTGACTATAAGCGCGAAAATAAAGAGCAGAATTAGTGATGACATTTACTGAACAGCATTCGATAAAATTGTTATTCGTTTAAAAATAACATTAATTTTTATATTTAGGCGAGTAGCCAACAAGAATGAATATTGGAAGTACTAATCAGAATATATAGTGTTTAAAATAGATCGGAAACTTATTGTCGAAATTGCGGAGGAAACCAGTCCGATATGTTAATGTTTATACGATATAATTTCAAGCATCTGCGAAAAGAGAGAAGGCTTGTCAACCCTCATCGCCATCTAATTCATCTACTCGTACCATATTAAGCCACTATGGAAATGTTCAATCTAAAAATTGAACCGATATTTTGGGTTTCATAGCATCATCAAAATGCAGTGTACTATAGTTTGAAGATATTTAGAATACAACTGCAGATTGTGTTCATATAATTTCTGATTTGGGGTAAAAATAAGTTTTACTTCTCTTCAGTCATATTTATCGTTAATTAGTATGCCTACATAGTACTATGATCACACAAATCTCTAATGCGCACGCGAAAACAAATTGTGGAGCGATTCATGCCTTCTAGAATGTTTTTTTCATAAATTCGTTCCGCGGGTCGTCCATTCGGTAGAATACGGGCACACTTGCAAGCTCACCATTGGTATACCGTAGCATGGTCAACATATCGTCACCAGAGAATAATAAGGTTCTATATGTGTTTTTGTAAAAATTGACTTTTCGATATAGAAATGTTCTATTTGTATCTATAAAGGGATTTCTGGATTAAAATAATCTCATAACACATCATTATACCATAAGTAAATTATACATAACATCATTTTGATGTACAATTGCCTTCATAGATACAAATTGAAACTTCCTATATCAGTAAGCCATTTTTTTCAAAAACACAGATAGAACCTTATTATTCTCAGGTGACGATATGTCGGCTTAAGCAAAAATAAGAAAATCCTTACTTTTCACATCAGCTATCTCTTGCAGAACAACACTTAGAAGCATACGATGATGTTTCCTGTCATGTGCCGTTATGCAATTTCAACTCTTATGGTTGCCCTACTTCCCCTAAAAAATTGTCTTTATATTATTGAGACACCTTTTGTCTATTTATTTTTTATTTTCCATACAATTGAAAACAATAATTGAATATTCTGTGATATATGCAAATATACTGCGACAGGTTTATATTTCTTTTTGTAATATCCGTATGGAAATAAACAAAACTACCACAAAATCATTCTGCACAATCTAATTTTTATTAGAAATGCTCAACAAAGCTGAAAATCGATTTTAACTCAATGATATGCATACTGGATTGTTCTTTAAGATATATATGTGCCTCGTAAAAAATTGTCGTAAAAATTTTCAGAAGGAGTTGGTAACTTTTCTTTATCTATGCGGAATGTATTATATTTATATCTTAAAAAAAAGACTGTGAGTATAATAAAGTTTTTTATGATCAATTAATGAGATTTACTTGAAGCATATATAAATTTTTAACTTGGTTAATTTGCATATTATATTATGTTGTTACAATATGCCAATTATAAATAATTAATTAACTAAAAGTTATTTTCTTTTTAAACATTTATAGTAAACATCAATACTTCTCCATTTTGAATTAAATAACATGTTAATAAATATATTTTTAATTGTAGCATGCAGCATTATTTAGCATAAATCACAAAATATGGACTGATATTCAAACATGTTATGTTACATAATACATAAATATTTGATTTACCATTCAAGTGAAAATAATAATTGAATATTATATGTTTTACAAATATATTGCGTGACATTCATATTTCTTTTTAAAATATCCATTTGGAAATAAACAAAAAACTCTCAAAATCATTCTATACAATCCAATTTTATTTGAAAAATTTCTATTTAAACTTTGATCTTTATCCGAGAAAAAAAATGCTGGAGATTTCTTTTCGCAACAAATAAAGATTTTGAATACTTTTATAACTCAATTTACTTAGTAATGTTCGGTTACAAATTTAATTAAATTTCCCCATTGGGAACGACGGATGATCAAAATGTTTTGGAATCTAAAGGTAGCATAGTCATGTTTAATTAATCATTTCATTTCACTTGAAAGGTAAATCTGTTTTAAGATTTTGACTTAAATGATATATTTTATTTAAAAAAGACATTCAATGACATAATAACGATTCATAACTATATAATTTTTCTATCACTATTTTTATTAATTACAGGAGTTTTTAGAGTTATGAGTTGTATTTCAATTAATACTCTGCAGTATATCTGAAATTGAAAGAACTGAAACTTTATTTAAAAATAATTCCCAATTCTCTTTTGATGTATTTTATATAATGTAATACAAAGAGAATTAAAATTGAAAGAGATTTGTCTTAACATTACATCAAGTGTTTTAGTGAAGTTCGGCATTAAAACTGATTGGTTTGGTTAACATGCAATGGATTATGGTTATTAACAATTACTTAAATTTGCTTTTAAAGTTTAGCTGTCAAGTTCAATAGTAAAGTCATATTCTATCGATTGTTTTGTGTCTACATATAGATATTCCTCTAATTGAATGTGTATAATTATTTTAACAAATAATAGGGGCTAAAACAGTTTTAATTTTTTTTTCTAAAAATAGCTTAGCCCGATTGTATTACAGAAGAACTGCAATCTTTTTAATTTTATTACTGATAGGTTCATTTTAACCCTTCAGTGCATGATTTTTTCTATTTTCACGAAAAAAAAAAATTGAAATCTATATTGGTCTAATAATGTAAAAATGATAAAAAAAAAATAAATAAATAAATAAAATTTTTATCTAAAACTTGATATTTTACTGCATCTATACAGTGTACACTAATTGGGTTTAAAGTTCCTATTTCTATGTTTTGCAATTAAATCATCTTAAATTATTAATTTTACTTGTTTAAAACTCTACATCTTTTTTTATCTTAATATTTGAAAATATTCAGTAAAAATAATGAAAGTAAATTTTGTTTTAATAGCTTGATTGTTTTTTTCTCTTTTTTAAGAACAAATTTTAACTTTTTTATTTAATGCAGCCATCTAACACGGACAAAATAAGTGTTATTTATTTCCTTCGGACTATTTTTAATCAGGAACAGAGATCATTTTGGCCAAATTCATGCAGCATAATGAGAATTATAATGCTTTTAGCTCTGAAACGTATGAGGTACAATGCGAAGTAAGAGTTAATTTTAATAAGAACATTCAGTATTCAGCTCTCTAATATGCTGCGTAGGATTTTTTTCTATTTGTTTTTAAAACATTTTAAATTTATTTGTATCTAGCCCAATTGATTTTTCTATCAATTTTTACAAGTATTTAAGAGGATTCAGCACCCAAATTAAAAGTAACTCAGGACTAACCTCTTCGCTACTGGCGATTATTACAGTATTTTTAATTATTACTGAATTATTTCTTCTCTCGTTTAACTTCAGAGCGAGATTTTTGTTTTGTTTTCATTAACTCGAATCTTAGAATTCGAAACATATTATTCTTATATCGAAATTTCATTTACATATGAATATCATTAATAAAATGGGACAAAACTGGTGTTTCCATTTGGGTACTCTTGGACTGAAGAGGTCAACTGAAATTTATTCATTTGATCATATATAAGGCATCATCATAAAATATTTCGAAAAAATTATTCATGTTCGAGAAATGCTGAAAATGTGCTTGAATTGCATGGCATGTTTCCTAAATTGCTTTGCAAAATATTGTCTTTCCTCTTAAGAAAATGTCGTAGCAACATTCAGACGGAGTTGGATGATGTTCATAATTTATGTGGAAATCAATAGTTAATCAGGATTAAGCAAAATATTCTTTAGACCATATGTAAGATTTTACAAAAGAATTCGAAAACATTACCATCCATATTCAAGAAATGCTGAAATTATACTCTTTAATTGCATAAAATGTTTCCTGAATTATTGTTTAAGACATATTTTTTGGAAAAAAAGAAAATACAGTAAAAATAGTCAGAGGTAGTTGGTAAACTTTCGAAATCTATATGGAACGCTTTTTAAGCTATTGCATAGCTTTTATCACGGGCTTTGAGCGCGGCGACCGAATCCAAAAATTCCGTAACGCGAAAAATCCTAACACATCCGTAACGAAAAAACCTAACACTCGGCTAACGTCGTTTCAACTCGGCAAACTTCGGCACGGTGGACTTCGGCAGACACTAACGCGTTATTTTTCAGATATTAGGATTTCAAGTCACAAACTTATGTTTCTTATGATCTAATTTTCATAGCGCGGCCAAATTTTGTTTGGTAATTTGTTATGAGACAGTGTTAATTTTTGGTGACAGGAGACCCCCCCATGGTGAGGGTCGAAAAATTTAAAATGCTTATAACTCGCGATCTAAGTTTCGTAGCGCAGCCAAATTTTGTTTGTTAATTTATTATGAGGCAGTGTTGATTTTTGGTGACAGGAGACCCCCATGGTGAGGGTCGAAAAATTTAAAATGCTTATAACTCGCGATCTAATTTTCGTAGCTTAGCAAAATTTTGTTTGGTAATTTATTATGAGACAGTGTTAATTTTTGGCGACAGGAGACCCCCCACGGTGAGGGTCGAAAAATTTAAAATGCTTATAACTCGCGATCTAACTTTGTAGCGCGGCCAAATTTTGTTTGGTAATTTAGTATGAGGCTGTGTTAATTTTTGGAGACAGGAGACCCCCCATGGTGAGGGTCGAAAAATTTAAAATGCTTATAACTCACGATCTAATTTTCGTAGCGCGGCCAAATATTGTTTGGTAATTTATTATGAGACTGTTAATTTTTTGTGACAGGAGACTCCCCACGGTGAGGGTCGAAAAATTTAAAATGCTTATAACTTGCGTTCTAAATTTTGTAGCGCAGCCAATTTTTGTTTGGTAATTTATAATGAGGCAGCGTTGCTTTTTGGTGACGGGACCCCCCCCCCCCACGCGATGAGGGTCGAAAAATTAAAAATGTTTATAACTCGCGATCTAATTTTCGTAGCGCGGCCAAATTTTGTTTGGTAATTTATTATAAGACAGTGTTAACTCTTGGTGACAGGAGACCCCCCACCATGAGGGTCGAAAATTTAAAATGCTTATAACTCGCGATCTGCTTTTCGTAGCGCGGCCAAACATTGTTTTGTAATTTATTATGAGACATTGTTAATTTTTGGTGACAGGAAACCCCCATTGTGAGGGTCGAAATATTTAAAATGCTTATAACTCGCGATCTAATTTTCGTAGCGCGGCCAAATTTTGCCTGGTAATTTATTATGAGACAGTGTTAATTTTTGGTGACAGGAGACCCCCCCCCCCAACATGAGGGTCAAAAAATTTAAAATACTTATAACTCGCGATCTAATTTTTGTAGCACGGCCAAATTTTGTTTGTTAATTTATTATGAGGCAGTGTTAATTTTTGGTGACAGGAGACCCCTTTGGTGAGGGTCGAAAAATTTAAAATGCTTATAACTCACGATCTAATTTTCGTAGCACGGCCAAATTTTGTTTGGTAATTCCTTACGAGACTGTTAATTTTTGGTGACAGAAGACCCCCCCCCCCACGGTGAGGGTCGAAAAATTTAAAATGCTTATAACTCGCGATCTAATTTTTGTAGCACAGCAAAATTTTGTTTGTTAATTTATTATGAGGCAGTGTTAATTTTTGGTGACAGGAGACCCCCCAACATGAGGGTCAAAAAATTTAAAATACTTATAACTCGCAATCTAATTTTTGTAGCACGGCCAAATTTTGTTTGTTAATTTATTATGAGGCAGTGTTAATTTTTGGTGACAGGAGACCCCTTTGGTGAGGGTCGAAAAATTTAAAATGCTTATAACTCACGATCTAATTTTCGTAGCACGGCCAAATTTTTTTGGTAATTCATTACGAGACTGTAAATTTTTGGTGACAGAAGACCCCCCCCCCCATGGTGAGGGTCGAAAATTTACAATTCTTATAACTCGCGATCTAATTTTCGTAGGGCGGCCAAATTTTGTTTGGTAATTTATTACGAGACTGTTAATTTTTGGTGACAGAAGACCCCCCCCACGGTGAGGGTCGAAAAATTTAAAATGCTTATAACTCGCGATCTAATTTTCGTAGCGCGGCTAAATTTTGTTTGGTAATTTATTATGAGACAGTGTTAATTTTTGGGGACTGAAGACCCCCCACGGTGAGGGTCGAAAAATTTAAAATGCTTATAACTCGCGATCTAATTTTCGTAGAGCGGCTAAATTTTGTTTGGTAATTTATTATGAGACAGTGTTAATTTTTGGGGACTGGAGACCCCCCCCCCACGGTGAGGGTCGAAAAATTTAAAATGCTTATAACTCACGATCTAATTTTTGTAGCGCAGCCAAATTTTGTTTTTTAATTTATTATGAGGCAGTGTTAATTTTTGGTGACATGAGACCCCCACGGTGAGGGTTGAAAAATTTAAAATGCTTATAACTCGCGATCTAAGTCTCGTAGCGCGGCCAAATTTTGTTTGGTAATTTATTATGAGACATCGTTAATTTTTGTTGACAGGAGACCCCCCACGGTGAGGGTCGAAAAATTTAAAATGCTTGTAACTCGCGATCTACTTTTTGAGCGCGGCCAAATTTTGTTTGGTAATGTATTATGAGACAGTGTTAAATTTTGGTGACAGAAAACTCCCCCCCACTGTGAGGGTCGAAAAATTTTAAATGCTTATAACTCGCGATCTAATTTTCGTAGAGCGACCAAATTTTGTTTGGTAATTTTTTAAGCTATTGCATAGCTTTTATTGCGGGCTTTGAGCGCGGCGACCGAATCTAGAAATTCCGTAACGAGAAAAAATCCTAACACTCCGGCTAACGTCGTTTCAGTTCGACAGTCTTCGGCACGGTATCCTTCGGTAGACTTCGGCAGACATTGACGCGGTATTTTTGCATAAGTTGTTAAAAAAGGCTATGCAATAGCTTTACCGCGGCAGTCCCCGAGTGCCACACGTATTTTTTTTCTTGTAAATCACATGGCTAACTTATCATAATATCAAGGCTTGTCATTCGCCAAGTTTCCTTTGACCGCAGTACAGGGGGCGCTGAACTACATGATTTTCACGTTGGTAGCGCCATCTAATGTTAGAAACTGAAATGTTTTCCATTATTTCCTATGGGATTATGAGCAGTAGTATGCACCAGGTGGCGTTACTTACGAGACAAAGTCATATAATAAGTTGGCAATTATAGGGACAATTTCAACAATGGATTTTCTCCTGAATGCGAGGCCTTGATATTATGATAAGGGAGCCTTGGTAAATTATGGGTATTTAATGTGCATTGATCTGTTTTATGATCCATTTACTTGAAGCCAATGAAAATCATTAAATTGATTGCTTGATTTGTGCACCTATTATTATTATAATATATTACTATAATATATTATTCATAAATATTAATTAAATAAAAGTTGTTTTTTATGCATTTCCAGTATGGGTCAGGATTGTTTCTTTAAGAATTTCTGCTCTTTGGCTTCAGGATTTCTAAATCAGCAATTTAAATATAGACTTTTGGCCCTAGCATGCAGTTTAAAAAAGGCTTGGTACATATTTTTAAATATTTTTAATTTATTGGGTTCATTTTTTGAATTTTTTTTCTTTTTGCGGTGGTGGTTAATCATATTGTTTGTAAACAAAATCACATGATAAAACTTCTGAGATTTCTTTTTTAATATAGAAATTAAAATTTATTTAAAAAATAATGTAAGCTAAAATTATTATAACTCGAGATATTATTTGTAGAATTTTAATTTTTTTCATTTAAACCTTCTGCTATTTATTAATGTAAATTTTGATTTAGCATTTTTAAAGATATTAATTTATGTAAAAATTAAGAATAAACTTAAATTTTTTAAAAATCAAATTTTAACAGGTAAATATTCTTTTCAAATTTGTTGAATCAAAATTAAAGTAAAACACTTGAAAAATCACATCCCAAGTGTGAAGTAATTATTTATAACGGTTCTTGACTTATAGCAATTTAAATAGGAGAAATGGGTAAAAAATTAATCATGAAAAAAAAGCATTATCACAAGACGTCATCTCCTGATTTCATAATTAAATAAAAAATTAAGTTGAAACTGGTGTTAGTTAATTGAATTGATAAAAACTTCTCAAAAATGCTACAGAATATACTAAAATATGTTAAGCCTGTCGGAAGAACTGAGTCTTTCTTCGTAAGGCAATAAATAAATAAATAAATTAAATAAATAAATAAAATAAAATAAAATAAAAAATAAATAAAATAAACCGTACTTCTACCATGAAAGCAGTAGTACGTATTTTAGAATATTTTACCGTATATTTAAGACGTTTTTATCAATACAATGTATCAATAAATTAAAATAAAATCTGTTTAAATTAGTATGCAAATATGATTTGCTACATTTATATATATGTTTGTGTATGTTTAATTTACCATTCAAGTGACAAGAATAAGTGAATATTTTAAAATTTACAAATGAATTGCGTGACGTTTATACTTCTTTTTTAATTATCCTTATGGAAATAAAATACAATACATAAGAAAATCATTCTAAGCAGTTTGATTTTATAAGCAAAAGTTCCATTTAATCTTTGATCTTCATTAAAAGAAAAAAAAAAAAAAAAAAAAAAAAAAAAAATGTCAGAGATTTCTTTTCGCAAGAAATAAAGATTTCGAATACCTTTACAGCACAATTTTCTTAGTAACGTTCGACAACAAATTTAATTAAATTTTTCCATTGGGAACGAAGATGGAACAAAATGTTTTGGAATCTGAGGTAGCATTGGGATGTTTAAAATATTCAATTAATTTTTTATATCACTTGAAAAGTAGAAAAAAAATATTGAGATTTTGACTTAAATGATACATTTTAAGTTAAATGGAGATTCAGTAACTTATTAAATTTTTTAAGTGCAAACTTTTCCTATTACTTTATTTTATTAATTAAATAGATTTCTTGAGTGCTATTTTAATTAATATTCTGCTACATATCTTAAAGTTTTGTGAACTCATTTACTTTATTTAATGATGAATCCCAATTGTTCTGTCCTAAATGCTAACTATTTTGTAATACAAACACTATTTACTTTTAAAAAGACATGTACTAATGGTATATCATGTGTTTCTGTCAAGTCAGACATAGAAACTAATTAGTAGGATTGTTAAACGATGGTTTCTGTTTGATAACGATACTTTACATTTATCTTTAAATTTTGATAGCCAACTTCTATGATTGATATATATTTTCTTGATTGCTTTTTGATCGACATATTAATAGTCTAGTGTTGAATATGTAGGAGCGGTAGAGGAGATTACATACATAGGGAAGATTGATACATTGACAATTTTTATGAAAAAAATTGAATTAACAGACATTCTAATAAATCTAGAAACTTCTTTTATTTGCGGAAGCTATTATTAGATGAGGTTAGTAACGAACAACAGAGAACTTTGCATTTATTTCAATTTTGAAAATTTATGGAATAAGAATTTTTTTTTTTTTTTTTTTTTTTTTTTTTTTTTGTAGTGCAGATTTTCTTTCATAACTCTTACTATTATGAAGATAACATCTTGCATTTTTTTTATTTAAAGAGCATATTCTTCGAATTAATTTCTTAGGATGTAGATTGCAATTTTAAAACCGCACTAAAATGCAAAGTTTTGAAATCCAATATGACATGATAGGGAGAAATGGTACATTTTTATTTCGAAGAAATGATATATTTTTACAGGGCAGAAATGATACATTTATACATTTGAAATTTAATCGTTTTTTTTAACTTGTAAACCAATACTTACCATAGCAATTTCTCATTGTTGATTTATAGCAAGAGCTTCTGAAAATGAATAAGACGATTAATTGGTAAACTTTTTCTGAAGTCATTTACTCAAGCAAATATTTTATTTTATCTATTTTTTTTTTTTTTTTTTTTTTTTTTTTTAAACTGGAATTTATCCTTTTGATCTTAACGGTTACTGTGATACCTAATTTTTTATTCTCAACATGTTCTTGTGATCGTCTACACAAAATTAATGTTTTAAATATGAATCAGTTATTTACTGGCACAGCACTTACAAAATTTGTAAATGAAAATACAGGAATGCCAAACCAAGTTTTAAAATTTCCGAGAATATTAAACCTTACCCCAAGAGAACAGCTGCAACCACAAAGAATGGAAAGCGTAAAGTAAAACCTTTAATATTGATAGATATACCTATTAAAGAAAGTTTGATAAAAGACCAAGAACAATGCTGCAAAACAAAATCTATGTAAGAAAAAATGTTCAGAAAAAATATGAATTTTCTAACAGTGGACTAAATTTTCTATCATTAGTTTTAATAATAATTATTGCTGATTTATAAATCCAGTTATTGCTAATAGAAGGACTAAGTGTATTTTTCTACTAAAAAGACAATTTAACATTATGTAAATTACATAGAAAAGCGGTGCGATGAAGGATGAATAATTTCCTTTTCTTGTCGTATCAAAGAAGAAAAGTTTTAACCCTTTCAGAGGCAAAGCACTTTTATTCTTAAAATGCTAAAATGACTGAGTGACATCAGAATTTAAAAACAAATTTATTTCAAATTAGATAAAAGCTTTTCTTCACATACTTGATAAAATTAAAATTTTCTTTTCAAAATACTGGTGTCAATTTAGCATTTTGCAATTAAAATTAAGTGGTATATATTTTATATCACCGCCCTTCAAAGGGTTAAATTGTCTGAACTGGAAGATATTTATAAAACTGCAGATAAGCAAGTTAAAAAATAATTAATGGCACCCAACTTTCCTAGGTATATGGGAAATTGTTTACAAATGAGCAATTTTACACTTCATTTTTTTCTTTGCAGAAAGATCTGTAGAGTATTCTTGATTATTTTTTTTATGTAATAACATTATTGCCAAGATTTATCATGAATTTTATAACACGATTTGAATTGTTTGAGCTACATTAATTTCTTTTTTTAATTTATGTATCCGTGTATAAAATCTCCTTTGTGAGTGTATCAATCCTCTCTAACAATGGCGAGATTTGATACGATAATAACCATTCAAAATAATTGGAATATATATATATATATATTTTTTTTTGAATGATAATTTTTTAAACACCTGTATTTTTAACCGTTTAGACGCCGAATTATGATGCAGATCGAGCTGGTACTCAAGTTTGCTTAATTAAGTATACTTGTAGACCTATTATAAATAATCAACAAAAAAATTTAAAGAAAAAAATTTTTTATATAGATTTTTTAGATGTTCCCAAATGGGAACATTGGCGTTTAATGAGTACTTTTCTTATAGATTTTAAAGATTTTTATTTTTACGAAAATCAAATGAAAAAAAGACATAGAAGTAATAGATTATGAAAATATTTGACAATTTAAATGTAATTTACATTAAATTTGTTTACCTTTTTTTTTTGTTTACAGCTTTTTATCCAATTTATTTGTCATGGTATAAGGGAAAACAACCTTCATGCAACTTCTTGTTACATTCAACACACATATTGCGGCAGTTTTTTTTGACAAACAGCACATCGTCCTTGTGACGCAGAAATCAGATAATGGTTATCAGTTTTTCTAAGTTCTTTTTGAACATGTATTTTTGGTCCAGGTTGAGATATAAGTTTTGGTTTGGAACGCAGCAAGTTCATTGTAATATCTCGGCGAAATTCTAAATGTGGCATTGAATTCTTTCCATGAATGTCTCTATAAAGTATCCAAGATGCAGTTGCAGCAATATTCAGAGCGTTTGCAAACAAGTTCCAGTACCATTTCTTATTTGGTAGCTGCGGTCTGTAGGATGAAAGAAGTTTATCAAGGACATCAACTCCACCCATACCTTCATTGTAATATTTTATAAGAGCAGGTTGTGGAACGTCAATTTTCTTTTTTGCCGATTTGAAATATCGCTTTGTGTTTGAAATAGGCTCATGCGTTTGATGATTAGACGCAACCGTTACAACTGCATTGTCATTCCATCTGCAAATGAATACAGTTCCATCATTACGGTAATCCATCGCTCCTCTGGTCTTTTTAGCCAAATTTTTATTGTCTAGTAAAGGACATTGCCTGATGCGATTACTTCGGATTGTACCTGTAGCTCTAATTCCAGAGTCTGCCAATTTTCTTAATAACTCATACGATGTAAAAAAGTTATCAAAATAGATTTCGTGCTTTCTCGGATCTGTAATGGTGGAGATTAGCTGCGTCACAACATCCTCACCCAGAGGGATTCCTGATGATTCACTCTTCCTTCCAGAATAAATATCCATCGCATATGGATATCCAGACGAGAAACATAACATCCAAATTTTAAAACCGAATCTTATGGGTTTACCTTTTATAAACATTTTACAAGTGTGGTGTCCATAATAAGGCACCATAGACTCGTCAATGCTCAATTTTTTGTGGAAAGTTCCAAATTGACGCAAATTTTTCCCCAATTCTTCATAAATTGGAGCTATTTTCCCAAGTTTATCATCTGATTTCAATTTAGAATTATCATTTAAGTGAAAAAACTTTTTGATTGTACGGAAATGGCTTCTTGACATAACTGTTGGAACAATATCAACTTTCAAAACTTCAGCAGTGCTCCAATAATAATCTTCTTTTGGCACCCAGTGGTAACCACTCAAGAGGAGCAACCCTAGAAACTGGGTAATATCTGTATCGTCAATGGCAATTCTCTCTCCTTTTTGACCAGCGTATAACATTGTCATGTTTGCTAATGTTCCGATATACTCCTTGGGCAAAATTTTATAAAAAATTTGAATAGGATTCAAATCTTCTAACTCTGGAAAATCAATTTTTAAATCATTTGGTTCCTCATCAAGAAGTGCGTGATTAAATTCTTTTCTCTTACTCCATCTTGTTTCATACAGTTTAATATTTATTTCGTGTCGACAAATCATCATCACCTTTACCCATGCTTTCTGTTTCTGTTCTTATGTGTGATGTTGATGGTGCATCACAAACCTCATCTTTATGTAAAATATCCAATTCTCCAGTTACATCTGTCGGAATTATTTCACCTAAATCTTCATCATTGATGTCCTCATTTTCTGTTATATCACCACTTTCATTTGGCGGAAGAATGCATATATCAACTTCCGAATTATCAGAGTCATCTGAATTTAGCGTTTCAAAATAATCGAGAGCTTCGTCCACAGTTTTAAAACGTTTAGCTTGATCCATTATGAACAAAATAAACGCACAACAGAAACACAGAACAACTTATTCCTTTCTGAGAGAGAGATTATCTCCCTTCCTATCGAAACACTTGGGGAAAGGATATTGACCTTCCGACTCGGGTAAACAAAATTCTCCCCCCACACTAGGTCCTGAAAATCTACAGCTGTGATTCACTTGTTTATATTTTTCGGTTGTACTCAGCAGAAATATATATCATTAGCAAGAACTGTCATCAGTGCAGGCAGAAAGAAACAGAGAAAATGAAATAACGAGACATGAAATTTGTATTTTTTGCGGGGGGGGGGGAGAGGTTTTGGATGAACTTGAATCTTATATTAAATAAAATATCTTTGCACTCAATTATACCTTGCTTTGATGTAGAAAATACCTTAAAATATCATTTCAAATTAGTTAATTACATTGGGTTCAAACATATAAAAAAAGTTCATGTCAAACGCCAATGTTCCCAAATGGGAACATCGAAATATCTTTCTTCATATTTACTCAATTATACCTTTTTTCATGATTTAATTGTATTCTACATATTGTTTTAAGCTTATTATTTCATAACTCATATGAATTTAAAATTATTTTATATTTTTATATTTTTTATTAAAATTACAATTTCCCAATATGAAATATGTCAAAATTTGAAATTTTTATAATTTTTTTTCGATATTAAAAAATTAAATTATCCAATATAAACGCATTTCAAAAAATCAATCACACTTCTAAGTTTATGAAATAAAAATCTCATAAAAATATCTTTAAAATTAAATTTTTTGAGATTTTTCTAAATTGATGTTCCCAAATGGGAACATTGGCGTCTAAACGGTTAATCAATTAATAAAAGGTCAGTTCAAAGGAAAACACGAAAAATTTGCTTACATTTTTTCTAAGGGTTTAAAGAAAATATTTTTATATTAGTGTATAATATCTCCCTTATCTGCGTTAAAGTTATTTTTAGAAACTAATTGTTGATTATTAAGGAGCTAATTGTGCCTCAATGAAATTCAAATTTTAAACAATTTTCTGAAAACATCATTAAACAATGACCTATTGGATTGCAGAAAAATTGCCTTACCGTTTTTTATCTTAATTTTATTGCAAACTTAGAATTTAGTTATCTTATGTACTACGTAAGATTTTTACATATTTTCATTTTTTCATTTTGTTTTTACAGCAATTTCTTTCTATTGTCTAAAATGATTTATTTTAAACCGACATTTTTTTCAACTATTTAAGGGAACTCACTATGATATGATCGTTATTGGAAAAAAAATACAAGCCCTTTTATTCATGACTTAAATATCCTTATAACTTTGAAGAGATGGAAAATTTCAAAAACATCGAATTGAGTTGAATGATTTTAAATAATTTAAAGATTACCTTTAATGTGTCAATATGTGATTAGTTGTTTATAAAATCAGTTAAATCTGTGGTTATACACGTAGAATAAGCATGAAATTTTTTCAGTATGAAGTCGAAAGAATTCGGTGTGTGATAAGTTTAGGATATGAAAATCTCAGTTTTGCGAAATTTATATAATAACATTTAACAGGCTTTAAACTCATGTTCATCTCTGTACATTAGGCGGTAAGCACAACACTTCAGAATCAATGTTTGTTTTAATTCATCCTTTTCTGTTTGCAATATACCGGATGGCTAAACTAAATCACTGTGGGATGTTTTGGAACTTGCTTAGTGGACCACTTTCCAGCAGACTAAAGGCACCGAGGTAAATTGATTAACGTGAAATATTACTTGTATTATATTTGTTTAAGTAAACTGATCCAATTTCTTGGTATATTGTAGGACAAGACGTCATTACAAACAATATTTCTTTTAGTAATAATTTTTATTATTTCTCATATGATTAATCCACGGTAATTTTTCAAGGTAAGTAAGTAAGGACATGTAAGTTTTTCATCTTCGAAATGAACTTGAATATTATGCTTCTGGTTGAGTCTTGAAAGGGCTGCATTTTGGAAACTATAATTAAATGTAATAGTTGAAAACAATGAAAATAACATTGCCGACCTCGAATTCATAAATGAATTTAAAGAGAACTACCAGATAAGAGATTTTAGAGATAGCCAAATGATACAATTTAGAGGTAATATTTAAGCTAAAAATATGCAAAATAAATACCATTTTTAACAGTGCGGAATCAGGAAATAAAATAAAACATTGTGTGACTCATGCCATAATGATCTTGTACAAAAGTTTGCGCATCGTAAAATTCTGGTTTGAAGAAACAGCTTTTAAAATGAGCTTCTAAAAAATGAAATTAAAAGCTACAATAAAAATTATACTTCAACCGTCATGCCATGAACAAGTCAAGTGGGAATCGTCATTCTAAGAAATTGTGAACATGGCACTAAGCTTTTATTCAAAAACTCATTTATCGTTTTGCAGAATTCGTACATATCAAGAGATTCCTAGGATTTTAAGTGGTTTGGTAAATAAATTTAGTAAAATTCTATTCTCTATATCTGAAGATAATTTTTATTTTCAATTAATAACTCGTGTGTTACTTTACAAAATATGTGGCAAATGTTGTTTGAAAGTCTTTGAAGCATTCGAATCCTGTTTTATATACAGCGCGTTATTCTTCACTAACACTTTAGTAAAATACTCAAAAAAATCAGTCATTTTCCACCCTGTTAAAAACTTGATCCCTTTGCTGCAGCTCACTCCACCGCTTTTATAGAAAACGGTTACTTTACTGCGTTATGGAGCATTCTCATTGGTCAAAATATATATTCTATAAAAGCTGTGGAGTGACGCTGCAGCAAATGGGTCAAAGTTTTAACAATGCACTGAATAATCATGATTAGTGGACCTAGTGTAAAAATAGTGTTCATTGCCAATTTTCTGATCAGAGCAAAAATTAATAAAAACCATTCTTTAGTTTCTTGAAGTTATAACATTTATCATCACTAAATTTTACGTACCTGTAATTACTAATATATTTAATTGACAGATTAGAAGAATCATATATTGTACATGTGTGTAATATCGTATTAAATATATCAACGGGATATTTTATGGCATAAATAATAAAGTACTGATTATTCTGTGCTACATATATAACCAACCAAACTTTTATTTAGAAAAGAAATGCATAAATTTAAGAATATTTTTTAGAATATTTAGTACACATTCTATTATGCTAATTTAACTGAATGTTTAAAATAAGAAACGAAAAATTCTAAGACAAACTTTCAATTAGTTTAAAACAAGCACTTTAAAAAATGTTAAAACAATTTTTCAATTAGTTTAACACAAGTATTTTAATAAATTATATTTCGTCAACATAAAAAAAATGAAAATTATCCTTTTTTTAGTTAAACTATCTAGACAGTTTAAAAACTTTGCAGCTGCTAATTTTTTTATAAAAAAAATATGATTAATCTATTCTATACTTTTCTTTATTCTAAGAAGTAATGCATTTTTTATATGAAAAACGCCATGTTTTTATGAAAAAATAAATTAGTTAATTTCCTCAGACACTGAACAAAAATTAAAAAACACTAAACGAAGAAAATTATTGATTGATTTTCTTTAGGAAGAACGAATAAAAGCAATCTTGTAACAAACACTACGTTAGAGAATTTTATGTACTTAGAGATTTTTGAAAGAAGTATTATAAAGGATTCTTTTATAAAGAGAAACTAATCATCAATCCACTTTAATATTATTTTATTGATGAAATTTTAAGAATGATATATTTTCTTAAACATTATTGAAACAGGAAAAAATGTCGATATGTTGTAAATTAGTATTTTATTTTCAAAAAAAAAAAAAAAAAAAAAAAAAAAAAAAAAAAAAAAACGACTAATTATATTGAATTTATACTTTAAAAATGAACTTTTTATATTATGATAATATTTTCTATATATAATGCTTTTGGAATCAAAGTAAGTCATGCGCCATGCGCAATGAAAAATATAGTAAACTTTCTTATTTTTCATACAATTATTATTATTATTTATTGATCATTACTCAGTATTGTGTGTTTGTGTGCAATGTTGTTTGACATACTTTCGGTGAAGAATATTATTTTATATGAAGAACTCTGCAAATTATAAGCAAAAAACTTGGAAAAATTCGGGACTGTTTTCAAAAAATCTTAATTTCTCTATGAGTATACATTGTATCCGCAAAAAATGAACACAACTTTTTACAATCAGCCACAGAATCATAATCTACAGTTTGAACACTTTTGCTACTTTTGTTTTGTCAGGGTTATCCAAAAGATATTCGTTCTTTTTCTATTTGTTCACTGTCCCTTGTGGAGTTTCTGGAAAGGATCTTCACGGAAATGTTTGATTGTATTGTTTTGTTTGAATAAACGCACTTTGAATTTCTGGATATTTCCTTATGGATTTTTCTAGATATTTAACAAAATGTTTAAAATCACAAGTGGTCGATCACCTTTAGCAATATAGTGTATTTATTAAATTTACAGAAAAATCGAACATTGTTTTCAATTTATATCAAAGGAATAATGTTTATTGAAAATGAAATTTTCGCATCGATCTTTTCTAACAAGAAGCACGAAACTTAAATGCAATTTTTACACCAGGTATCTATATTTACATTTCTGTCATACAAATTTTTATGCAAGAAATATCTTGCTTTTGAAATATCGATACTATTATTCGCCAAAGATATCTATAAAATGAATTTTTATATATTTTTGTCCTTTAAAAAAGTTTAATTTTACTTATAACAAATTGAAAATTTTATTTTCTAAATCTTTCAGTATATTTTTTACATTAGTATTTTCAATTAAATGCTGACTTTATTAAATAAAAATTTATACATTTCTTTATAACAGCATTGAAAACAGATTTCGATTCTTGTAAATTTAAAAACTGGCATTAGATTAATTTTTTCACAAATAATGTGACTTTGTTTACATTTGAACTTGTTAATTATATCTGTTCCAGTTGACATTCTAATTTTACATCCATTTAGTAAAGATTAAAATTTTAACTAAGATTTAAGATTTCGTAGAACTTACATACACGAAAAGAAAACCTTGTTTATTTGAATTTCTGCTTTATATAAATTTAAATTGAGTCCATTCGTGTCTGCTGCACGATTGTCTGAATACAAATATTATAATTTTTAGGAGCAAGAATTGTATGTTCAGGGAAAATTGTTCAGGTTGGTAGTTATTTTTTGTTAAATATCTTTATTAAGTTTTAACTTTTTATGCATCATGTGGTTATCATTCTTTTATTAATCGTATTTTTAAGCATAAAGATATTTCGATATTCATCTTATAATAATTTTTTTTTTAATTTTTAATAATTCGCATGTTAAGAGCCCACACTACTCACTGAAAACGACACGGATGATAATGTAAAGCGTATGAGGGCGTTCTTTTTAAATATCTCGTTCAAATTTTAATATTTGACATGATTATTTTTGCATAGAATAGCTGAGGACGATCCACAACCGGCCTAGTTTTTACTTTTTTGATTTTGGTTATATTCTTTTTATATTAGGATAGTTTCAGTTCCATAACCGGTTCATACCGGTTGTCAAAGTTAAAGTATATTTTTTTAACATCTGACACCAAAATAGAAAAAGTAAAAATTAGGCCGGTTATGGATCGTCCCAAACTATCTTATGCAAATAAGAATCATGTAAAAATATTAAAATTTGGGAGAGATATTTGAAAAGAACGCCCCAATAGACTTTACATTATCATTCGGGTATTTTTCAGTCAGTAATTTGGCATCTTAAAACAGCGTTGTTATATTCAAATATTTATTCTTATCTTATCAATGATGAAAATTCATTTTAAGGAATATTTTAAATACAGAACGAAGTTTAAAAATTGTTGGTGCAGTTGAATCCGTCATTTTATAAACCACACAAGTCCAGTATTTCCAAAGGAATTTTTTTCTATTAGGTTACTTTATTTTAATCATAAATTATAAACATTACTCGATATGTATAAGCTTTATAATCATCCTAAAAAACATGACAGTTAAAATAACATATACCACTGAATGATGCATTTTTTTTTTATTATTATTTTTCTGAAAGGTGATTTATCACGTTTTTGAAATGACCGATTTAATTAATTTTTAGGTTGCTATAAAACATTTACACATTTATATTTTCTTTAAAAAACATTTTCGAGTTTATTAATTAAAACATCAATTTTATGCTTCACAAATATTGCTTTACGAATTTTACACCAAATGTGTAATTAAATGTTGACACAGTTGCAATTTAAAAGAAAATTTTCAAATGACTCAAATAATGAGAAAATTCCTGTAACTTTTCCACTAAATATTTATTAAAAGTCTAAAGACCTCATAAAATTAATTTTAACATTACTTTCAATTATAATAGCTGTTTTCAATTCACGGTCGGAAAATGCTTTTCTCACATAAAGTAACGGTGTTTAATAGACCGAAAATGGGAGAAATGGCAATTTGAAAGTAAGATTTATTTAGAGCATTTTAAAACTGTTAATTAGAATTCAGAATACGTGTTTAGCATCATTAGCAAATATTTATTTATCTCTTACTAATGTGACTTAGGACAATGGATATTGAAATCTAAAACCATTGAAATCCTAAACAAAAATTAATTAAAATATAAGATTTTCGCATGTATTCCTACCTAATAAAATACAAGAAACTCAAAAGATGATTAATTACTTATTTTCAGACTGACGTTATTCCAATTTCGTGACTTGAGAGATTCATGTACGAAAAGCATTTTATTTTTTAAAATGTAATAGCAAAGATTAGAAATATTGTTCTTTAACAAAATGTCTTAAATTTTAATACTCTACAATTATTTTTCGAATATTTGTAATAATATTGTAATAATATCAAGAACTAATAACAATATCAAGAACAATTGTAATAATATCAAGAATTGTGATTTTATAACAAAGAAATTTAAATTACCAAGCATTTTAAATACAATAATGTATTTGCTATGAATTATTCAAATAAATGGGTTAAACTATATTTTTCTATTATCGCACACAGCATTATATTTAGTATAATATTAATTATTTCAAAACTCATAAAACGTTCTGAATAGTAGCATTTCCTAAAAAATTAGTAATAGACTTTTACAGGATTTGCAACAGAAATATCTTTCGTGCTTGGTTTCTACAAAATAAAAAGTTAAAAACAAAATTTTAAGAAATAGGCATTCATTTTTTAAAAAAAGGACACTTTGGATATCCGGTAAATATTTCATGATATTGTAATATGTATCTTATTTTGTTAAAAAGATCTATTATAATTTTTTTTTAAGAATAATCAATTACAAGTTGAAATCATTACGAGTTCTCTGAGTCATTATAAGATGGCTGACTGTCCATTTCCGTAAATTTTATAAAATAGATTTCAATAAATCTGCAAATGAAATTTTATAGTAATTTGCAGACACTGACAAAAGTTTGCTGATGCCCTACTCTAATAATTTAAAATGCAAAATATTAAATAAATGCATTATACTGAGAGGATTTAAACATGGTGTAAAGTTGATTTGTATGTCTTTTTTTTTATCTAATGTTTCTTTACACTTAAAGTCTATTTCAAAATACTGGTAGTTTTCATCTATTACTTGAAATGGACAACCTCTCCCCTTTAAGTTTGTCCTTTCTATTCCTCATTTTTTATGTTTTAATATTCTGAAGCTGTTAAAAATATTAAACACAAGTTGATTCAAGATGATTGAAACAAGGAAAAAAAAACAGAATCGTAAGTTCAGCAATTTTTTAAGTACAAATTCAACGTGAAATACAAGTTTCTAGAGATGCTTGATGTGGGTTCCTTCCCTGAAACGGCAAATATCTATTCGGTAACTCCTGCCACACTTTTTCTTGCATATCATGTATTATTGAGTTAAAAAAATCACTTTATCATATGCTTTAATTGCTATAGTTCCTGAAGAAGCTGAATATCTTCAAAAGGAAAAACAATCACTGAAGAACAATAACCGATGAAATCATTGGCGTATTTAAACACACAGTAATCTTAATCTTACGAGATATTGTCATTTTTAATGAAAATGCATCTAGTCATGATTGCTATAATGGTATGCTTGTCATTTATCTATATTAATAAAAGAACAAAACGCTCTGTCTGTGTGTCTGTGTGTGTGTCTGCGATGGCTAGCAAAATCTACAGCATGTACGAAGCTCAAAATTTTTTTGAGAGTAGCCCTAAATCTCACCTGATGCACCTGAGCTTTAGAATTTAGAAATTCCAATTATTAATTGAGTAATTAATTAAAATCGAGAGGTCCCTCTCATAAAAAATCATCTTTTTCCAATTTTTTTCTCTTTCGTTTGTTTACGGTTGGTTGGCTGTGTAAAAATTTTCGCAGAAGTAATAAGAAAGCTGAGACAGAATTAAAGAAACCCATAGAGGAATCAGATAACTGGAGGTGAAGTAAGCCTCAAAAAAGTTTTGCAATATGAAACCATATATCGCTCAAATTGTAATGTGCCAAACAAACGGACGTGGAAAGGATTTTGTATTATAAGACGAATTGAAAGAAATGAATTGCAATTGAAGCATATATCAAGAGGAAATAGCAAATTTTTAAAATGGTATTTGTTCTATTATTATTTATTCAAATAAATGTTCGCTTTTAAAATGAAGGAAATTAGAAAATTAGCAATAATTAAATATCAAATTAATTCTTTTAAAATGAAGGAAATTGGAAAATTAGCAATAATTAAATATCAAATTAATTCTTTTAAAATCATGTAGGAAAACTTAAGTAATAAATATTAATCTAAAATATAGATTTCTGACTGCAGACGATTTTAATGTATTAACAAAAGAATGTTATATTTTCAAGCAAACCGTTAAAATAATTTTCTATATTGATATATAAAACACATATCATAAAATAATTAATAAATTTTTACCGGTGAAACGATAGATTAGTTCTTTTTAAGAAGCAAGAGCAAAAAATACGGGTTTAAACCTGTTTCAATAGATAGGCGTGTCAAAGCACGTACTTTTGTTGGTACTTAATTGGACTTAATGTAGGGTTACATTTTTAGCATCACCTCCAGAGATAATACTTCCACTCTATTAATTTCTTTTTACTCTATGAAAGAAACCAATTTGAGATTTTGACATTTAAAAAGTGACTGTATTTTTCCCCCAAAGACCTTTAAAATTTAAAGGCTGGCAAAATGTCAGTTTAACTTAGCATTTTTGAACACAGCTGTTACGTCAGATCGTTGGTACTTTGTACATTAGAATGTATGTGTGGTTAGCTATAATGCAGTAAATATATGTATATGATGCTTTTTTAGCAGTTTTTTAAATCATTGATTAAATTTGAATGCATTTTATTTAAGTTAAAATTTTATTAAGACTTTAATTTGTTTTTAAAACAAAAATGAAATGGCTGTTTGACGTACAATTGTTCGAATCGGCAGACGATTCGTACACAGTAATAAATTATCAAATAGCAAAATAAATTATATATCAAAAATAGTCACTAAAAGAATAGTAGCAAAACATAATGTTTAGGAGTATTAACACATAACCCGATACCAACCGGAAAAAAACAGACTATACTCCGATCCAAGCAAGACAAAAATTCCTTGGCCATAAACCCGGCCCGAACCTAAAAATTCCATTTGAAAAAAAAAAAAAAACTATGGATTTGATATCTGACCCGAATCAAATCTGAATCCCACAAAAATATTCAAATGAAGCATACCCCCAATCCGATCAAGGAAAAATAATGTTCGTGTATATGCAAACCGACCCGAACCTAAAAAGTTTCTTTGAAAAAACCCGAAAAATGACCAGAACGAAACCTGAAATCGATAAAAATATTCCAAAGAACTATAACTCGATAAGAGTAAGACAAAATAATTTCCGTGAACACAAACTTGATTCGAACCTAAAAAATTCCATTTGAAAAAAAAACCTGAAATTTTATGCAAACTACATCTGAATCCGATAAAAATTTTGGAAAGAACCATAACCGGATTCGAATAAGAGAAAATAATTTCCGTGGGCATGAACCCGATCCGAACCTAAAATACCATTTGAAAAAAATACCTGAAATTAGAATCGAACCAAATATGAACCTGACAAAAATATTCCACAGAACCATAGCCTGATCTGAACAAGACAAAAAAAATTCCATGAACATGAACCCAATCCGAACCTAAAAAACTGAACTAAATCCGAATCTGACAAAAATGTTCCAGAGAAGCATATCCTTATTCAAACAATGCAGAATAATTTCCGTTAATGCGCAACCCAATCTGAACCTAAAAATTCCATTAAAAAAACAGAAATCTGAATTGAATGACATCTTAACCCGAAAAAATATTCCAAAGACCCAAAACCGGTCCCGAGCAAGACAAAATAATTTCTCTGGGTATGAATCCTACCAGAACCTTAAAAATAAATTTGAAAAAATACCTGAAATCTGAATCGAACCAAATCTGAATCCGACGAAAATATTCCAAATAACTATAACCAGATACGAACAAGACAATATAATTTCCATGGGCAACCAATCCGAACCAGAAAATTTGTATCAAAAAAATAAATCCCGAAATTTGAACCAAACCTAATCTGAACCTAACAAAAATATTTCAGTGAAGCATAACCTCATTGGAACTAGGTAAAATAATTTCCATGAAAGTACAACTCGAACCGAACTTAAAAATCTCATTTGAAGGAAAAAAAACCCTCATCAAATCTGCATTGAACCGAATCTAAACTGAACAAAAATATTCCAAACGACCATAACCGTATCCGAAGAAGACAAAATAATTTCCATGAACATGAATCCAATCCGAACCTAAAATTCGGATGTTCTACAAAACATAATGCGCTCCGTTGCGGTGGAAAGTGAAACTAAGTACTTTGTAGCACGTGATGGTTAAGATATTTCGTTTATAGTTAGTGTTAAATTAGAACTTGGTTACGGTTAGGTAACAGTTAGGTTGCAATTACGTTCCGGTGAGCCTTATGTTATATTTATTTTCCAGTTAGGTTACAGTTAGGTCATGGTTAAGTTACAGTTAAGTTAAGGTTAAGTTGCGGTTAAGTTGTGGTTAGATTATGGGTAAGTTGTGATAAGGTGACGGCCAGGTTACATTTATGGCATATTTAAGTTACAGTTAGGTTACTGTTAAGATACAGCTACGTTACAGACAAGTTATGATTACAATGCATTAGGTTACGGCTAGGATTTTGTTCACAGAATGGACATTACGCATGTTTGAGAAAAAATATGCACCTATTTTTGTAAAATGGCTCCGAAATTATACTATATACTAACCTTTTAGCTAATCATCGAGAATCGATTTCATTCACGGTATAGTCGGATTTAAGAGTGATGTAATTAGTTTGAAATTCAAAATATTTCACTTGGGATATCTATGTGAAAAAAGTATTTAGTTAAGTCACTTAACAGTAATTTTAAGGATAAATATCAACAGTTTAACACGAAAATCACGCAATCGTTGGACACATATTCCCTCCTGCGTTTCCCATTGCAATTATTTTGGGTACTTTTGCAGCTAAATATTACTTTTTTTAACCAATTTTTGACACAGTCAGGGGGCACGTATTTAATATAAAGTACACTGTAAAAAAAATTTCCCTTTTGCTGTATCATCACTCCCCCGCTTTTATGGAATATCTCTCTTTTGACCTATGAGAATGCTCCATAATAGGCTGAAGTAATAATTTTCTATAAAAGCGTTGGAGTGATGATGCAGCAAAAGGGTCAAGTTTTTAATAGTGTATTTACACATATTTCCAGTTAAAGATAAAATTATAAAAATTTCAAGTTCGTTTAAGATTATTATTACGGACCCGGGCAACGCCGGGCGGATCAGCTAGTGCTAAATGAAATTTAACAATGAAACAAAGATAAAATAAAATGTAACTTAACATTGTTTTCCATTTTTTCAATTTTTTTAAATTCTCGGTTATAAAAATTTGATCTTCACAGAATCACTGAATATGTACTAGGAAATATGGTTTAAAATTTATCGCTTATACAAATCATATGCAGAATGATTTTCTCATGTGGAAATATGATATACTGAAAATAAAAGTAAAAATACTTTTATATTTGCTATGTAGGTTTTTATTATATATATTTTTTTACTCGAAGGTATTTATTTAGTATTATGGAAAGCAATAATAAATGCAAATAAACAAAAAAAGCTTATAAGCCTTCGCGGTGTTTCCACCTGTATTTCTGAGAATTTTACAAGATTTGTAATGCGCGAATCGCTGTCTGAAAATGAAATGTAACATTTAGTTGTAATTTTTTATTTAAATTTATAAATTAAGCTAATGTAACAATGTATTTTAAATAAATTCTAAAATAAATTCTAAAATAAAAGATTCATAGTTTAATACATTTAATATTTTCCATGTCCTACAGAAAATCACTCACTCATTTTTATAAATTTCATATTAAATTGTATTCATTCATTTCATCTTAGTTTGAAGTGCAATTTTAGTTTTGTAAACACGACATGCTATCACAAGATTTAAACACGACATATATTTCAAGTTAACTTTCTGAATTACTGTATGAAAAACCATAAACATAGATTTATCCAAAATACATTGAAATAATTTTATTATTTATACTTAGAAATTACAATATAAAATGAATTAAATTAATTGAAACAAAGCAAGCGACTTTTTAGAAAAAAAAACTGTCCCCTCAACTAATAAATCGAGTTTAACAGAATGTTTCTTCTTATTTAAGGAGAGATTTTCTATAAGAAATTATTGATACCAAAAAATTTCCTGGTCTAAAACTTCCAAATGTATGAACCCTTCCCGCTAAAAATAATCTTAAGATTATCTGAAGAAATCTTCACTTTCTTCAGAAATTCTACAGAAATTTGAAGAAAACTTGCAGATTTAGCTTTAACTTTAAAATATCTACAGAATATTTTATAATATTCTTAAAATTATCTGCATAATGGGCCTAATGCCAACAGATTTCCTTCAGATTTTTGGGCCAAATACCTACAGATTTTTCTTTGATGATAAAGCTATAGTAAAATGAGGTGATGGAAAAGAAAATGTTTATAACTGAATTTAGAAAGATTGCTAGATTATCTACTGCAAAAAAGAATTAATGCATTAAAAAAGGGAAAGTTGACGGAAACTTTTATTTTCATTTAAATAACATCCACAGTATATGATTTTAAAATCATGCCTTCACAACATTGCGCGAAGTTGTTGCACTAACTGCGGGGGTGAGTCTCAGTTATATTTTTAAATTTTACCCACGTGTAACTCCCACTGTGGTTTGCGCACGACTAAGGTGCTGCATACGACAATTAGAGTAACAGAATACCTCGAGCTGCTGAGAAAACCGGTAACATAGCACGGGTAGTCACCGAGATTCAAGCAAAATTAAATGTGCTGTGTCTCACAGACCCAGTCCCCATGGCGCCGGGTTAAATCTGAACATATTACTACAGAAATCCCTATGAAAGCAAAATTTATCTCTAGCGAAATAATATTTTAAATAGAATAAGTTCATTTTTCCTGCTGTACAATTATACCTGCCCAGAAAAAGTTATATTTAATATGGAATTTTTCACTTTTGATTTAAAATTTAGTTTAAACAGGTTTAGTTAAGTATCAAATACTCAAAAATATTTTTTATAATAGTTAAATCATGTAACATAAAGTTACTTTGCTTTTTCGAACTGATTTTATTTCTCTTAATAAATGTTTCAGTATAAAACAAATTTGGTCAAGCCTCCCATATAGTATTGTCAACCCTTTCATCTGTGAAAAGCCTTGACCCATTTTTTCTCCTGATTAAAATCAATCATTTTCCAATTGTGAAAAGCCTTGACCCATTTTTTCTCTTGATTAAAATCAATCATTTATTGAAATTTCTTATGTATTACACTTGTGTAGTAATCTTCTTTTGATAACTAGTTATATACTGAGTAAAATTATACATAACATTATTCTATGTTCAATATTTTAAAAATAAAAAACCATTTTGTAAAAATTGAGTAAATCCTACCTAGTTCCCACATACATACATTAAATGTAAATGGATAATATAAGATTTTTTAAATCAGTAAAATAATTTTTACATCATTTTGCAACCTTGGAAGACCGGATTGAGTCTTTAGTTACAAGGAAAGTCTAACAAAATGATAAAGAATGATTTTTGTCGAATAAAACTAATTCATAAATGTTTAGGAAATATAAAAAGCGTACTTTGAACAAAAAAAATTGCATAGAAAATGTCATACAATTAAAAAACAATAAGTGCTAAGGCAAAACTTTAAACTATTTAGAATTATTCTCTAGTTATAAAAATTAATGTTAGAAAGAACGAATTCCTATTATCTAGATCATAATTAATCCTTACGGCGCTAGAAAGTAGAATTACTGTCAATCAGCCTTCCTTCACAGAAGCTCTATAAAGGAGTAATGACCTGAATTTAGGCTGATTCACGTTACATTTAACTTATCAAATTAAGAAAGTGTTGCATTTTAAAATATAAATTGTTATACTTCAAAAAAAATAAATAATTTTGTAGATGTTTAAGAAATTTCAGATTGATTTACTACTTGTTAAAAAAATTAAATGTGCTGTTTCTGATCTTTTGTGATTTAAATGTCGCATTTCATTGTTTTTGTTTATTTGTAGATTATGTATATGCCAATTGAAACTCTTGTATACTTTTATCTTTCTTATTGTTTTGAAAATGCATTCAAAGACCTTCTTTTTTAAAATCTTCTTACTAGACATGAAAATATAAAAATGCAATATTTTTATTAAAATTATTTAACATTGCTTCATCATAATTTTCCGAAACTCGTGCACACTCGTATCTTCTTTATTAAATAATATTATAATCATCTCATAAGTTTCTCTTTTTAGACTGATTCATAAGGAAGGAATCAATAACATGTTTCCTTGCATATTCCTCTAAAATCATGCCACCAATTATAAAGTTCCATGTAAAAGACACAGAATACGATGACATTTAAGAAAATAAAAAAACAAAATTTCCATAACGCCTCGTAGGGTATAATTTTAAATTAAAAAAATTGCTTAATCCATTCCTGAACAAAACCCAAAGAAAACCTATCTAGATATATTGATATCGGCAAAACTGAAAGCATATTCTTAAACATCACAATGTACAATCCCCAGAAATAAAAGAGCGTAGTAAACATCCTCGACAATTTATCACAGAAGAAATTTACTGATACCAAACGATTGGAAATAAAGTCTGCTTTTAACTGATGGATACAAAATTTGGTTAGGGACATATCTGCATATTAAAACGAACAGATACTTCATAATTATCAATGGCAATATATAATTTTAACATGACATTTGAAACATTTGGTTTAAACATTGCCTAAATACCAAATTTCAATTCATTGAGTGATACGTTTTTTTAATTATAAGGTTCCAAATTTAGAGCTTCTAATGATAAATTACATTTTCATATTTTTATGAATATCTCCTGAAATTACAGGGTGATTATTAAAAAACTATCCCGACATTTGGGCTCCTGACTATTATACCCACTCACAGAAACTGACTGAAATTTTTGCAAAAGGTATTTTTAGGTATGCGCTCAAGAATAATATGGAATAAATGCAATATGCAATTATGATTATGCAAAAAATATTCGAAAAAATTATGAATTACAACCTACAAATTTTTATGTGATTTTAGATTAAATAGCTGTCTTACGGAAATTCAAAATTTCAAATTTTTCTTGTTACTAGTTTTCAATTTATGCTTAAAAATTTGTAAAATGATGAGTTAAGGGGGCATCTACGATAGAAGTGACTAGATAAACTTCGTATGCTATCCTGCAATTTAGCAATCTTCAATTACTGACTGACTGGCTCATAAAATGCCTAAATTAAGAAGGGTACAAAAACGAGTACCGAACTTCAATTTAATTACAGCACCTAAAATGTGCTCGTTTAAAAATAATTAATTTCTCACAAACTTACACGAATTTCATGAAAATTTGTTTTCAGCCTAATTGAGTGATATAGAGTTCATTTATGCTGCCAGAAATTTGATCCGCTTTAAAAAAAAAATTACGGTTCTTTTAATATATAGTAGACCCTCTAAACATATTTTATATTCATCTTTCAACAGCAGACTTCATTTCCAATTGTTCAGATTTGGTAATTTTTTTTTCTACGATAAGTTTTTCAGAAATGATTGGGGGGGGGGGGGTATCTTTTTTTTCACCAATTGTACCTGTATGTGTCAAGAAATCTTCTATTAAGCAAAAATCCCTGTCGGTTTGGCCTACAGGCGCAGGTACATTTCGAAGTTAAGTGCTAATTTCACCAACAAAAAGGAAAATAAGATTAGAGATTAGAACCCAGTTTAACCATTTTATTTGGCCGCTTTCGTAGAGTTTTTAAAATCTTTTCTATAAAATGTGGTATTATAAGATTCATCTTAAGACAATAATAAAAAAAATATTTTTCCGAGCACAATCATTCAAAATTTTCTAACCTATTTCAGACGCTTTTAAAAAACTATAAAAGTTTCTGTTGTGACATTTGGAGGTATTTATAAGTTACCTGGTGATTTGAATTTCATTCTATTAATTAGAACTTGATTTACAAACAATTAGTTTTTCGAGCATTTTTCATATCCAGCACGACTGCTTTGGAAAACGGGGTTCAAAAGTTATCTTTGACAGCATTTTTTCAGAATATATTCTACCTTTATAAAAAATATTACAAGCACTGCACAATATATAATTTATAAATAAAGAAACCTGGAAAATTGATGCGCAGAGCAGAAAAGGAATTTAAAACTGAGTCATAAAATTAGCAGTTTGAATTCGAGAAAATGTTTAATTTCTCCTGTACTATCACATAAGAAAGTATGGCTCAAAATGCCTACTTTAACATTATTTTTGAAAATATATTCTGCCTTTATCGAAAAATCGACCAACGCATCACATTATAGAGTTTTTAAATAAAACTATTTTCCAATTGGATGCGTTTAAGAGCAAAGATTAATTTAAAAATGAGCCAGAAAGCAATTTGGATTTGAGTATACTCTAAATTTTTCCAGCACTATCTCCTCGAGAAATTCGGTTAAAAATGACAATTTTGAGAGAATGTTTTGAAATATATTCTTAAATATATTAAAATATTACATAAGCATGACTGGTAGAAACTTGGAATTTGAAAAAGTGAACATGAATCTGATATTAAATTTGATCTTACTAACACTACTTTATCAGGAGATAAAATTTCTGTTTAATGAAGACAAATTTTGTTTCGTATCAAATTGTTGTCGCAAATCCATTATAAGGGAGTCCAAGGAAATTCATACGCGTAAAAAATTATGTTTGTAGTGATAATTTTTCTTTTATTATTCTTAAGTTATGATTAGAGTTTATGAATATATTTCTCACGAAAGCTTGAATAGGATGAACCAAGTTGGAAATTAATTTTGATCATGGCCTATTTTTAATTTATTGTTTTTACAATAGAGCGCGTGGTTTTTCTCGTTTAAATCTCCTTGTCGCGTGCCGTTCGTGTTGACCGTGAAACGATTTGTATTTTTATTCTGTTATGATTATGGTTCTTATTCGATTGGTATCGAAACGTGTCAATAACATTTGTTTTTAATGTTTCGTTACACCTAAAAAAAGTAAAAAGTAATATAAAATTTTAATAATTGTAAATCAAGTAAAATAAAATTTTTTTTTAAATGTTTATATATAAAAGGTGAATTTATTAAAATCTTATGATTTAAAAATCTGAAAGATTTATTAACTTTTTTTACAATATATGATCTTACGTTTAAACGATGTAAACACGTACTTCCTTCTTTAAGTTTAATTTGCAATAATGTAAGCATTTTTTTGCCTGAATAATTGCGATTGCTATTGTTTTTGTACGGTCTTTATAACATAAAAATACAAATGTTATTTTTTTCTACATTTCTGCGTTCTATTGTAACGTAATAATGAATTGAAAACTTGTCATCGTTACACTGCAATAGTTGTTTATTTCGGACATAATTCTATTTGTGTAATATAAATGAATCTTTATATCATTCTGTCCACATATTCATATTGTCAACTTTATTTTATATTGTCAATCATATTTCATATTTTTGTATTACATGCTGTTGAGTAATTCACATAAAATAAAAATAAATGACGTAAACTGTCTTCACGGAATTTAATGCCTGTTAGTAGAACAAATCTGGTTCTTAATGGGGTTAAAAGTCAAACTTACACCACAGAAGCAAACTTCTTAGTGATGTGATTTGCTATACAAAGTAGTTCAATCACACAATTATACGTTATTTAAACAAACACTCTGTATGTTTTGAAGATATCCAGTCCGAATTGGAAATTTTATTATAGAGGAATGAGAGGCACGTTGGGACATTTCTCCCCTCGGGACATCTGAAATATCAGGATTTATTTTGCAGCAAAAAATTAGCACACATAAGTGCCAACATATGATACAACAATCAGAGATGGACAGTATCGAAAATACATGTATTTGAAATACATTTTCAAAATACATTTGTATTTTGTATTTTAACCTGACTAAAGGAAAGTATTTTGGTAATGTAGTTTGAAGTGATTTTTTCAAGTATTTTGTATTTTGAAAATACATTTCATACTCAAAATACATTTTTGTAGATTTCCAGCTGCTTCGTTGAAACATCAGATGTAAGATTCATAAAAGAATAATACGAGCCTGTCTGTTTTGTTTTGTCTTATAGGGTTCGTTTCTAAAAGTTAATGCAAACATGCTTTACAACTACTGATACGATAAGGATTAGAAGGAATGCTTCCGTTTTACTTAGGCATTTTTGCTGAACAGTTCCAATTCTAAAGTTCTAGGTTTTATAATTATAACGTTGATATGAGAACGGCAAAAACTACTCTGCGATAAACAGGAAGAATTATTTATATTTTTGATGTGTCTAGTGATTTTAAAGAACCATAGAATAAAAGTAATATAATAGTAGAAGGAAATTTAATGTTTGTCTTGAGAAAGAAAGGCTGTTTTTTTCCAGCTACAGATGATAATGTATCAAAGAAATTACTGAATTGGGACAAAAGACGTAGCGCTATATTGTATGAGAATTTTCTTTAAATGATTTCTGTTGATAATAATGGCAGATGTAGTATGAGAAAGTAGCATGACAAATGTGCAAAATAAGATATCATTATGGATGGAAGTAGTGATGAATTTAATTCATCAAATTATTCATGTGATGCTGATTTTCCTACAAGTGGCAAACTTGCTTAAGATAGGTCCATAAGCTTACAGTCAACCCACTGTGGGATAGTTGTATTGGTAAAGTTTGCAGGAAAACAAAGAATTGTTGTATTTGGTAAGACTTGTTCAAAAAATTGAGAACAGCAGAGTAAGATTAGGAGAAAATGAAATGAAGAGTTGTTATTTTTTTCTCCTGATAAGCATGATAGCTCATTAGTGTATTAAATAGATACTCTTTTAAAACTTCGTACTCCAAAAAATAAAATACGTCAATATGTCTTTTATTGAATTTGAAGAACATCATTTATTCCGCATCGAATACAAAATCGAAAACTTGTGTCGCTATTCAAATTATTAAAGTGTTTCTATGCTTAAATTATTTCATGTTAAACTAAAGCCTTATAAATAAAGCTTTGTTCATCAATTAAATATAAAAAAAGTCTACATTTACTTTTGATTACGACTAGTGTCCCAACCTGCCCTACAAATGTGGGGCAAATTGAGACATTTTAAGTTTTTTTATTTTTTTACTCTTTTCTTATGTGAGACATTAGATTATTTTGAATATTATATATTATGTATATTAATTGGCTCTAAACAAGATTAAAAGTTAATAAAAAATGTTTTAAAATGTTGATTTACTGTAAAACGTCCCAAGGTGCCCCACATTCTCTTACATATAAAAAATTGGAGATTTTCTTAATCAGACTCACGAGTGTGTTGTATTTTACGTCATCAAATTTTACACCCTTTTTGTGAAAATTTTATTCTAATACTAGCTGACCCGCCCGGCGTTGCCCGGATCCATAATAATAATGTTAAACGAACTTATATACGTCAAAATAAGTGTAAATACATTATATTAAATACGTGGCCCGTGACTGTGTCAAAAATCGGTTAAAAAAACAATTATTTAGCTGCAAAAATAAAAAAAAATAACTGCAATGGGAAACGCGGGAGGGAATATGTATCCAACGATTGCCTGTTGATATTTATCCTTAAAGATTACTGTTAAGTCAACTTTAAGTCAACAAAATACTTTTTTTCGCATAGATATCCCAAGGGAAATATTTTGAATTTCAAACTAATTATATCACTCTTAAATCCGACTATATCGTAAATGATACTCAATGATTAGCTAAAAAGTTAATATATAATATTATAAATTCAGAACCTTTTTACAAAAAAGTGCATATTTTTAATCAAACATGCGTAATGTTCATTCTGTGAACAAAATCCTAACCATAACCAAATTGTATCGTAATCATAACTTGTCTGTAACCTAGCTGTATCTTAACAGTAACCTAACTGTAACTTAAATATACCATAAATGTAACCTGGCTGTAAACTTATCATAACCTACTCATAATCTAATCATAAACTAACCGAAACTTAACCTTAACCTAACTGTAACTTAACCTTGAACTAACTGTAACCTAAATGGAAATTAAATATAACCTAAGACTCACCGGAACGTATTGCAACCTAACTGTTACCTAACCGTAACCAAGTTCTAATTTAACACTAACTATAAACAAAATATCTTAACCATCACGTGCTACAAAGTACTTAGTTTCACTTTCCACCGCCACGGGGCGCATTATGTTTTGTAGAACATCCGAATTTCAGGTTCGGAATGGATTCATGTCCATGGAAATTACTTTGTCTTCTTCGGATCCATTTATGGTAGTTTTGAATATTTCTGTTTATTTTAGATTTAATTCAATTTAAATTTTGTGTTTTTTTTTTTTTTTTTTTTTTTTTTTTTTTTTTTTTCTCAAATGGGATTTTTAGGTTTAGGTCTGGTTGTACTTCCATGGAAATTTTTTTACCTAATTTGGTTCAAATTTATGGATTTTTTTAAAAACTTTTTGGATCGGATTGGGTTTATGTCCATAGAAATTATATTGTCTTGTTCGGATCTGGTTATAGTTCTTTGGAATATTTCCGTCGGATTCAGATTTCAGGTATTTTTTCAAATTGCCTTTTAAGATTCGGGTCGGATTCATGTCCAGGGAAATTATTTTGTCTTGCTCGGATCGGGTTTTGAATCTTTGGAACATTTTTGTCAGTTTCATGTTTGATTCGATTCAAATTTTAGGCATTTTTTTCAAATGGAATTTTTAGGTTCGGATCGGGTTCATGTCCACGGAAATCATTTTCTCTTATTCGAATCCGGTTATGGTTCTTTCAAATATTTTGATCGGATTCAGATGTAGTTTGGATAAAATTTGAGGTTGTATTTCAAATAGAATTTTTTAGTTTCGAGTCTGGTTTATATTCACGGAAATTATTTTGTCTTGCTCTTATCGGGTTATTGTTCTTTGTAATATTTTTATGGATTTCAGATATCATTCTGGTCATTTTTCGGGTTTTTTCAAAAGAAAATTTTTCGGTTTGGGTAGGATTGCACATACACGAACATAATTTTTCCTTGTTCGGATTGGGTTATGCTTCATAGGATTCAGATTTGGTCCGTGTCAGATATTAAATCCGTAGTTTATTTCAAATGGAATTTTAGGTTCGGGTCGGGTTTATGCTCATGGAATATTTTTCTAGCTTGAATCGGAGTATGGTTTTTCCCGGGTTGGAATCGGGTTATGTGTTGATACGCCTAAACAATATGTTTTGCTACTATTCTTTTAGTGACTATTTTTGATACAAAGTTTACTTTGCTATTTGATAATTTATTATTGTATATGAATCGTCTACCGATTCGAACAATTGTACGAACAGCTATTTTCTTTTTGGTTTAAAAACAAATTAAAGTCATAATAAAATTTTAAATTAAATAAAATGCTTTCAAATTTAATCAATGATTTAAAAAAACTGCTATTAAAAGCTTTGTTTATACATATATATACAGGGTGAGTCATAAATATCGAAACAATACGCTATCTCCTTAAATATTGCCCCTAGACCCATACTTCCAATTGCAAAGTTTCATCAAAAAACGTAAATTTTTTGATAAGATAAGTTGTAACTCCATGGGGGGTCTATTTTAAAAAATATGGAAATTAAATTTTTATACCGTCCCCAGAGGATAAAACTTCCAATTAGAAAAGTTTTCCTTATCCATTCCCGAATTGAACAAAAAAAAAAATCATCTTGATATCTTCAAAATTCAGAGAGTTATGACAATTTTAATAAATCATGAGGTTTCAAGGGATCAGACACAAATTGAAATGCGTGTAACTGAAGAAACAATCTTGCTGTAAGTTGTCCAGGAAACATTTATTTTATTTATTTAGAGTTAGAATTTGGAATATTTTATGATGGTTAACCACATAATTTGTAAGCATTATCACATCATAAGCTTTCTTAATAAAATATATTTTTTTTTTTTTAATTTAGAGTAAATTGTCATAACTCAAAATATTATTTTTCGCGATCAATTTTTTTCGTTTGATTAAATAAAAATGTCTAATTTTCAATTTTGATTCAAATATTTCAATAATATTTAATATATTGATTTAATAATATTAAAAAAAATAATAAAACTATTTAAAATAGCAATTTAAAAAAAATGTAATTTTTTTGTAAACAAATCATATTTTTAAAAGTAAATTTTCTGAGGTGAAAACTCGGCGTGATGGGCGTTTTTTTTTTTTGTTTTTTTTGTTAAAAAACTATTGAATTCGTGGGACTATTACCGTAACCGGAGGTTATTGATTTATGTCAGTTTAAAAATGAGAAATACTGAAATAAAAACATCTGATGCAGAAAAGTGCATTTAGTTTTAAACAAAGATGGGCTTTTAACGTTTAAATGCTTTTTAAAAGTTTCTAGGTGATTAACTCCCTCTTGTATAGTTTCGCTTTCAGATTTTGTTTAAGTTTTGCCATTCTTACCTTCTTTAATTAGTATTTAAATGTGTCAGTTGATTTAAACTTGATTTTTTTTTATCACGCCGATTTCAATTTTTTTCATTGTTTTGTCCCTGTCAACTTCATTTTTTTCTTGTTAAAATTTATATTACACGATGCGTAAAAGGTACCTCTAATTACGGGCCTCCAAACTGATAGACGGTAGGAGCTGGGTTAAAACCCAATCGCGACCGAACCGTTCGAAGTTTTCCGTGGTTTTCTTCGAACCCTGGATTGCGTAAATACGGGTTAGGTTCCCTTAAAAAGACCCTCACGGAGGGCACCCTTCCCTTCACTGCCTATATCCCTATTGTAGATAATTGGCCGGCATAAAAAAAATTCTCAAGGTGTTAACCACTGTAAGCGGTCTCAAAGGCCGCTGTTTTTTTTTTTTTTTTTTTTCTTTTTAGAGTTTAACATACAGTACAAATACATTTTAAACTTTGTTCAACTTGCGAATCAGTTATCTACTTTAAAACAAGAACAGGTGTTTAATGAATCTTTGGCATATTTAATCTAAACTTTTTAAATTGAAATTATTCAATTAAATTTCTTAAAAGATGTTTGGTCCGAATGCATTAAATCTTGATCAATTAAATATACTTGTAACGAAATTTTAGTGGGAACTTAGCATAAAAAATACGATACAGAAACGTTATACTCTTAGACTTTAACATTCGAATAAATCTTTTTATTTTTTAAATGTCGTTTGGAATAAATAAACTACACGGATGTAGCAATCGACGACTCTAAGGATACGAAATTCCGTACATTAGTACTTGATATCATTGAAATCGTGTAAATTATACAAAATTCATTATAACAGCGCCACCCGAAAGATGATTGAAACAAAAACGTAAACAAAACCAATTCATGTCAAGAAATAACTGAATCTGACTTTTTATGAAAATTCCTGCATTAGTTCTTAAGGTTGCAGAAATCGTAACAAATTCAGTGTTTCAGCGCCACACGTGGAGCTATGTACAACAAAATATAAACAACATCAATTCATGTCAAGGACTAACTGAATCTGAAGATTGATGATATTCCTTGCATTAATTCTGGAGATACAGCTATCGCGGAAATCCTGTACAGTAGGGTAGCCTGTTAAGCGATTCACACCAAAAACTAATCAGCACTAATTTATATCAAATAATAAGTAAATGTAATTTTTTATTAAATTCCGTGGATTAGTTCTTGAGATAGCGCGCTCACAAAACTTATGCCATATACAGAGATACAGGAGCAGTGACTCACAGACAGATATTTTGTAAAAAAAATGTTTTTCGGTATCTTTGAGCCCTAAAACGTGTGAATCCGTCGAAAACCGGAATTCAAAATTTTCATGAATCTAATACTTTTCTCTTGTAAAGATAGAAAAAAGTAAAAATAGGTTTAAAACCACATAAATTTTGAAGCTGATTAGTAAAAACTAGATTTTTGGAAATATTTCTGTGTAATTTATTAAAATATATTTCCATTAACATTAAATTATACATTAACATTATAATATATTCCATATAACTCAGTTAATAGAAGTGTCATTATCGCTATTACTGTTTTTTTACTAAACTTATTGCCTGTGGCAATAAGTTTTAAAGACACGTTTAATGAGAGTTTAATTAATATCAATTAATTTAACAACACTTTTAATAAGTGTTTAATAAGACGGTCCGGCAATGGGTCGTGCCATTTACGAGCCTGGTGCTAAGCTCGAGTTATTGCAGACATCTAGCATATTTCAAGGAAGTTTAAAGCCAAAACCTATACGCTTTTATTTTATATCTAAAAGTTAAAGTATTATCTTGTATCGACATTTAATAATGCGTAAATTAATGGTCAATCCCTAAATTGTATTTCAAATGAGCTGATATCGCTGCGCTCAGAGGTATGCTTAAATGGTGTATCACGAATTTTGGAAAATTTTGGATTTTAATATCTTCAGAGATTTGCAGATATCAAGATGAAATTTTTTTTGTTCGATTCAGGAATGGATAAGGAAAATTTTTCTAATTGGTAGTTTTATCCTCTGGGGGCAGTATAAAAATTTAATTTTCGTACTTTTTTTAAATAGACCCCCCCCCCATGGAGTTGCAACATATCTTATCAAAACATTTACCTTTTTTGATGAAACTTTGCAATTGGAAGCATGGGTCCAGGGGCAATATTTAAGGAGATAGCCTATTGTTTCGATATTTATGACTCACCCTGTATATTTACTGCAACTAAGCTAACCACACATATATTCTAATGTACGAAGTACCAACGATCGGGCGTACACACAACAGTTGTGTATAAAAATCCTAAGTTAAACTTTCATTTTGCCAGTCTATGAATTTTAAAGATCTTTGTAAAAAAACAGTCACTTTTTAAATGTCAAAATCTCCAATTGATTTCTTTAATTCTGTCTCAGCTTTCTTAATTATTTCTGTGAAAATTTTATACAACCAATCAACCGTAAACAAAGGGAAAAAATTGGGAAAAAGATTTTTTTATGAGAGTGACTTCTCGTTTTTAATTAATTACTCAGTTAATAATTAGAATTTTGAAATTATAAATACCAGGTGCATCAGGAAAGACTTCGAGCTACTCTCAAAAAATTTTGATCCTAGTACGTGCTGTAGGTTTCACTAACCATCGCACATACACGAACACACACACACACACAGCGTTTTGTTCTTTTATTAGTATAGATACATGTCTAAGGGAACTATTTTAAGATATAGACAATTGTGTTAATCAAGATGACTATTAATGTATATTAAATTCTTTAATGATATAACTTCCTTTAAGGAAATAGCCTACAATCTCTATATTTATGAATAACCCGTAAATTTAATAACAAACGGTTAAAATTATTTCTGATATTTTTTTTTTTCAAAACGCCAATCGTTTCAATTTTAAATTAAAAACTAATTCTATAAAATATTCTAAAGTAATAAAATATATCAAGAACTAAGATAGCTAAAATGAATGGTACGTAAATAAACTTAAACGACAACATTTCTTTAGTTTGTTTAAAAATGTTCACGCATAAAATAAAATATTTTTATCACATATTTCCTAAGTACTTTTAATAAAAAATAAAATGTAAAAAATTCTCTTATCAGTTTAATGGAATATAAAAAGGATTTCTGAAGAAAGAAAAGTCGTTTTGACATAAATGAAGCAATGTTTAAAAAATCCTCGGATAAAATTATTAATACATGACATAAATTGCTTAAAAACTGACAAGACATTTTTTTTAACTTTTTTTTTTCTCTTTTTAGAAAATAAATTATTTTCAGTTTTGTAAAATGTAGTGCAGATGATTAATTTTATTTCACTTAATTACGATTTTTATATATGCAGAGATGTAAATAAAAACATATGAAGATTCCAAATGTTAACCCATCTGAAGTTTCTGTTTTCACAATTTTATTTGAAAAAACATTTCAAAATTTACAAATCGAACTTGGAAAATATTTTTAAAAAATCTAACTAAAAATTTTGCTATGTACTATGTAAATATGTTATCTGTAAATGTAAACATATTAAATATGAGAATATGTTTTATATTTTTCATAGTGTAATACGTATAATTATGTGTGTCTAAATTTATATAAAATAAGATTTAATTTGTACATTATACATTAAAATTAGCATTTTTATGACTTACTAAAATGAATATATATATATGTATATATATATATTTCTTTACAGAAACTATTAACATTTTAGGTATTAGTAATTATAATGCAAGAATAATCGTATTTCAGACATAAAACCAATTTGCTTCAAATTAATCTTAATAAATAACTGTCCCCTAAAAGACCAATAAAAATACCTATCCATTAGTGTCATAAGTACCTATTCATGAACATATTTTGTACGTTATAAAAGTGCATTAAAAATAGCATTAAAATATAATTTCGCAATTTAAAAAATCACGTATTTCAATAAATCTACAAGATAAGATTATGACTTATTTATTTGGATCCTTCGAAGAAAAAAAAACACAAACTCATCTTACATTTAACAATATTGAAAAATGAAAAACTCCAAAAAACTCTTTAAAATTAACAACTTGATATCTATCTTATGTTGTAATCATTCGGTAACAGATAAGGACATTTATAGGTAAAAATTTCATGCAATTTTCATGTTTTAAAGAAATAGAAAATTGTACAAATTTATTAAAACTTGAAGCGTCCAAAAGATGAGAAGCTAGTCATAAATGAATTAATATTCTTCATTTTCATCACAAATAATGGATATGAAGTTTTCATTTATTGTATTAAACATAATATTAAGCTGACAAAATAAATTCGTCTGAAATAAATATGCTGTATTAATAAGCGTACTCTCTCTTAATTGTTGACAAATAAAATGTTTGAAAAGTGCAAAAATGACTGCAAAGCATTACAACAAACAGTTTTTGTATAGAGAGTCCTGGTCTAAATCCGTCTCTTTAGTAAAATTACTGGATTTCATTTTATAACACATTTATTATAATTCGTTATTTATTATAATTTTCATTTTATAACTTATTATATTTTGAACAAACTGTTTTACTATTTAAAAAAAAAAAAAAGATAGAAATGATCACCATATGCATTCAAACAGCACTGTGTTAGATATTTCAAGTTTCAGAGAAAAAAAAATCTGTCCCTTCTGAAAAAAATATCTGTAGTCTTTTACTCAACATATTTACTTTTGTCTCAATGTTTAAGTTCCTGTTAAGTACTCAAAACAACTATTTATCGTAAAGTTTGGGCCTTTTTATATTAACACTTTTCGACATGTATGAAAAATGTTTATTACTTTGGTTGGTTTGTCTATTTGTTTACAGAACGTAGGAAATCGTCTAGGTTTTCAATTTCAGACCATTCATAAAAACACATAATTTCATTTATATGTAAAAGAGTTTTTTTTTTTCAGTATGAAACTTTACTATCTAAGTTTAATGTATAACTGATTCGAAACTAAGCAAAAATAACACAAGATAATTTAAATATTTCATAGCTACGCCTAAAGTCATGATGAACTATTAAATCTATTAATATAAATTCTAATATGCAACAAAATAAAATAAAAAGACTAAAACAAAACATATCGGATAATTAAAATGTCAATTCAGTCAGAAAATTTTAATCTAACTCACACTCAAGTACACAATCACACTCAAGTATGATCGATAAAGATGATTTATGAATGCTGAAATAAATTTAACATCCTATGAATTGAAAGCATAGAAAATAAAGACGCTCGAACTTTTTCAGATAATTATAATTAAAATAAATTTAATAAAAAGTTTTTAGTAAAATCATAATGATAATTAGAAATGTTAAACTTAGATAAATTCCTAATATAAGTTGTCGCATAATCAAGAAATATTTCATTTTTTGTAAACATCTTTTTCACATGAAAAATATACGTTTAATCTGAATTAGATATATTTGTTAATTAAAATAATAGATTTTCATTTTAAATTGAATTTTCAAAATGACATAGCTATTTATTTAAAATGTAAGAATATTTTGTTTTTATGTTCAGAATTTGCTTTTATTTCCTAGTTTTAAGTTTAATACTCATTGTTCATACTTAATCATAAAAGACATTCTCATGCTCATTTCGCAAGATTAAAATTAAAATGAATACTGTAAAAAATAGATGCATATTAATTTTAATTTTAATTTTGCAAGATTACATTTATTATTAAATTACTGATGTTAGAACGAAAAGAAGATGCGATCGTAGTCAAAATTATTCTATCACTTTTTTTTTTTTTTTTTTTTTTTTTTTGCATGCACGTTTAGAAAGTTGTTTGGATATTATATCTTGAAAGTATTTTATTTGGTTTTCTAATATTTTATTCAATCTAACTATAATTATTAATTTACATCGAACTGTTAAACAACATACATGATTTTGTTAGATAACGCACAGCTTAACGATACATGCCAAATGTATTCATAATTTAGTACAAAATTTGAAGCAATTCTATTAATGATGTATAAAGGAATTGTATAAGAAAAGTAGAAGAAAGCTGTAGAAGTATCAGACATAAACCACTGTGATCATTAGCTGGATGTCACTGGTCTGCAATTGCCGCTATGAAATAATAGTAAATTTAGCTATATTTAAAAAATAAGCACGCTTCTTTCTTGAATAACATAATTCGTCATAATTACATAATGTCTTTCCTTCTTTTGAGAAAGTAGTTTTGATAAATATCATTGTCTCTGTGACTTGAATTATTGTTAATAATAACTGGCACCTTGTAATTTACTTTAATGAAATGGTGGATCTCTTGAGGTAGTTCTCAAATCCCTGTTTAACAACGCGATTTTTTTTTGAGAGATTTTCTATCTCATTTTTAAATGCAATGATATAAATCTAGCAGGTTTACCCTTGAAGCAATTTGGAATCTAAAGGATTTTTATTTTTGTTAAATAAAATACCCATCGAGTTATACGTGATTTCGATTATCGTGGCAACTAGTTTTTCTGTTTTCTCGAGGTATGGCGCTCTGGAATTTGGTTCAAAATTTTACTAACAACCCACTTTGACAGTACTTTCCGAAGATCATTTGCATTTACCTAAAAAACGATTCTGATTATCGACACCTTCCAAATCCATAAATTATCGAAGAAAACCGAATTAAAAATTTTGTCAGAATGCAGTGCTTTTGGATTTGAGAACAGCTTTAATGCTGAGATCGAAAATAAATATGTCACACCCTCGCGTATACACATAGATGTATTAATATAACTTTAAGGAATTAAGAAGAAATTCAAATTCAAGTTTTTTTTTACAATAATTTTACTTTAAAAAGAAGCTGAACGAAGATCAACTTGAATTAGTTTAAACTAGCTCATCTTGTAATGTTTTAAAATATGTAATATAAAATATAATTTAAAATATGTAAAATATATAATGTTTTAAAAAAAAACCACATGGTGACGAAAATAAAGTCTTGCTAACAAGGGAACCTTTTTCATCGTTACTCGTACTTGAACCTTATACCTGGGGCATTTTGTAGCCCTATAGAGAAAAATTAGAGAACCGATAAAAATTTTGTGTTAAAATCGTACTTTATGTATTTTTCATACTTTATTTTTTTAATGTTGGAGTTTCACACCAAAAGTGAATTAAGTTACCAGATATGGTGCTATTTTTTTCGATAGCCTTATTTTAGGACTATGATATTCGGCTAGGGTTGCCGGAAAACTCTACTTAATAAAACATGCCAAATTTTTCCACTGCAAAATTTTTAATATAATGTCGTAATTTTCGAAAATCAAATTCGGAGGTCTTTGAAGAAAATTTTTTAATTTGTTCAAAATTTTATATTTATTATTAAACAATTTATATATTTAAATACTCTCCTGAAACAAATGCTAATAGTCCAATAAGGGGGCTCGAAAATAGCATTTTTAGAAAATCATGCTGCTGCAAAATAAAAAAAAAATATCGATTCGATTTTCATTCGAGATTCTTATCGAGATTCATATTTGTTCTATTTTCAAACTTCGTAAATAGAGCTCCAATTAAAATGCTCTAAGTCTGAAAGCTACGTGCAAGCAACAATAAAATAGGATTCCTTGTAAGTAACTAGCCTATAACAATGCAATGTCTTTGTCCTTAAGAAAGTGGATATGGCTTAAAAATGATATAGTCGCATTTTTGTTGCTAAATCTTGCATAACTTTTAATTGTACATTCAGAGTATTTACAATTCAATCAAATTTATTATTAAAAATGAAATTGAAAGTACTAGGTAATTATAGTGGTTAATCCAACATAACATTGCGATTGTCATTTAAAGAGGTACTTGTAGTATTTCTTATATAAATTCCACCGGAGTCCCATGAAGTAAAACTATCTTCTGATACAACAAAAAGGTTAAAATTTGAGTTATATTCGCTGCCATATATAACCTCAGAAGTATTTCTATTGTAAATGTTAAAAGTGAATAATATAAGTAAAAAATTTACTTTCGTTCCCATATTTCTAGCAGTAACGCTCTGAAATCAAAATATACATAATATTGCTATAATTTCACTCAATTTCAGAATTAGATAAAATAAACATTAACCAATCATTTTTATGTTATATTTTACAAGTTTGTAAACTTTTCTAAGTATATATTTATATGGTAGTAACTTTATGAAATATCTTCAGTTTATATCATAGGCTAAATAAAGAATACATGATAAACAGAAATATATTACAAAAATTGTTCATTTTAAGATTAATCATCAATTGACAAAATGGTTTTGAGACGTAAACAAAAAACATACTAACATCTCTGACATTTGGGCTTCATGAAATAGCATCAACAGAGATTATTTGAAGTTGCAATTTGCATTTTAATAAAACTCTTTCTTTAAACCAATTTAAAACTGAAATCCTATACTTATCGGATGAGTTATATTGTCAGAAAGTCTGCATATATTATTTTATTTTATACGATAAAATTTACTTTTAAAATAAACCTCCATTTCTTTATCTTGTGTTTGTCAATATAGACAATGTTTCTCAATTCCATTTTAGACATTTTATTTTAAATTAAATTATGATGCATATTCATTGTTTTAAAAATCTATATGTGAAAAGCTTTTTCTCAATTTGTTTCTTAATATTACATGTTCATATATATGCATGTTCTCATATATATATATATATATATATATATATATATATATATATATATATATATATATATATATATATATATATGACTACCTGTTGAATACGACGAAGGACCATCTTTTGACCTTTAAACCACAGACACCTGACCTGGCATCAATTCGAAAAATTCCTTATAGGTATTCGGAAGACCTAGCACGCACCAACTGGTCCTGTATTTCTCGCGTATTATGAGGTCATAGCATGGCAATACAAATTTGGATTTCCTGTTGGAACAACAAGTGTTCTATTAAATACATGCTAGGTGAATTTGGAGATCAGGACATGACTTGAATAGAATACCCCTCGATCCATTCTCTGACGATTCGACCAGTATAGAATGGCTCACTATCATGTTGGTAACTACAATAACTAGCCGAAAACTTTGCAGTCATGAATAGGTTCACTTGATCAGATTTAATTTAAATAACCTTTATTAAACTTTGCGAAATCTTCTGCTTTTCCCTTTATGTTACTAATCATGTTATGTTTTAAAATACAATGCAAGGGCGTTTATAAGTTGCGCCCACGTACTTTGGTTTGTTTATGGAGGGGTTTTATGATATAGATGGAAAATGGTCACAATGTAATGACTATTTGGTGTATATATACATGCTAACGGCCTAACCGGACTTTAGGTCAAACTAGATTAGCCTAAGCCAAACTAGTTTATGATAACGCTCATCGGATAAATTAGTTTTTCCTAGGCCAAACAGGTTTATCCTAATGCCCATCTGATTGACTAGATTTTTCTAGGCCAAACCGATTTATCCTAACGCACATCAGTTAAACTAATATTTCCTAGGCCAAACTAGTCTATTCTCAAACCCGTAGGACAAACTAGTTTTTCCTAGGCTAATCTAGTTTGCCCTAACTCCTATAGGATAAACTAGTTTAGCCTGTTTTTTCTTGGTCTGAACTATCTTAGGCCAATCTTGTTTATCTTATGCTAATTCAATTTGGCGTGATTTTATTGAATCCAATGACCGCCTCTGCGCCAACATTCTAGTTTACCCTAGGATGATCTAGTGTATCCTAGCCAATGTAATTTTACTCGTTTTTAGCTCACAGGCGTCAAAGTCTGACTAGGGAAGTGCAAGAAGTGTAAGTCACCGATTTTGATAAAAGTGGTATCGTTGGAAAGATCTCATCGTGAGCAGTAAAAAACTCATAGGAACGACCCATCGCAAATGAGTCGTTTTCGAGATATTCAACAATTTATGTCACTTAGCTAGTGCACACTTAATGGGGGACCGCAAAAAATGTTAGTCTAGATCTTAACGAAACTCATATTATTGAAAAGATATCATCGCAAGGATTGAAAAACTCAATGGAACCACCCGTCGGAAATGAGCCGTTTTCGAGACATCCCATAATTTATGTCACGTAGCTAGTGGATACTGGGCTAGTGCACACTTAACGAGATACCGTGAGAAAATGTTTTCTTAATTTTGACGAAAATGGTGTAGTTGGGAAGATATCATTGTGATAAGTAAAAATCTCAATGGAATTACCTATCGGAAATGAGCCGTTTTCGAGATATCCGGCAAATCATGTCACTTAATGCAGTTTCTCAGTAAGTATGCATTAGCAATGTGACACAAATTGTTGGATATCTCGAAAACTTCTCATTTCTGACGGGTAGTTCCATTGAGTTTTTTAATCCTTACGATGATATTTTTTCAATACCAGTTTCGTTAAGATCGCGACTAAAATTTTTTGCGGTCCCCCATTAAGTGTGCACTAGTTAAGGGACATTAATTGTCGAATATCTCGAAAACGACTCATTTGCGACGGGTAGTTCTATTGAGTTTTTTACTGCTCACGATGAGATCTTTCCATTGATACCACTTTCTTCAAAATCGGTGACTTACACTTCTTGAACTTCTCTAGTATGAACTAATGGGCTCGCAGATTTTGTATGTATGTAAGTACGCATATATGTACGTAACGCGAAAGCTCTTTATTGAAATATCCTATTTTCATCAAATTTTGGCTATAGATTTATTCTGATGGCTATAGGTTTATTCTGAGGCGCTTTACTAATTTGTTTTCGGAGTTCATTGGATAAGAATAAGGGGGTGAGCGGAGCACTAATCCCTCCATGAATTTAGATGAATGTGCTTTTCCAGCAGAATTATCATATTTCATTCAAATTTTAGATATAGATTCACTCTGACAAGGCACTTCCGTGATTTGTTGTTAGTGTTTATTGTTTAAGTGTAAAAGAAAGATTAATAGAGGTACCCCCCATAATTTAGATAAATAATTTTTCACGCAGAATTTACGGATTTGCTTCAAATTTTGGATATACTTTAATTCTGATAAGGCGATTCCTTGAGTAGTTTTGGTACTTTAATGGCTAAGTATACAAAGAAAAAAGAAGGATTATCCCCTTACTTAGGAAAAAATAGTTTATCCAATGGGCGTTTAAATAAATAAGTTTGGCGTAGGAAAACTAGTTTATCCGATTGGCGTTAAGGTAAAGTAATTTGGCCTGGAATAATTTAATTTGACTTAAAATCGTGTTTGATCGGTGACAAACATGTCTTGTATTAGAATAAGTATAAATGTGTGTCACGAGCCAATGCATATAACACCAATACAGAAATGTAACATGTGAGAGTAGAAATAAGGCAAAAAACACATTTAGGTGGAACTAATTGGGACAGGAATCATTCTTTTTGTAAATGACAGATAACATACTCCTAATCAATATACTAAAAATATACAGTCGTATTGTTGAGCAGATTGCGCTTTTTGGCGGCCATCTTGAAAAAATGCGAGATTTTTTTAAAAATCGAAAACAGCCATGTGGGGTATCATATTAAAGGAAATTTTGAACTGATAAAGAATGTGATATTTGTATTTAAAATTAGAAGTATATAAAAACGTTATGGTAAAAAAAAATGAAGGATTTCGGATTTTTGAAAAACATGGTTTTATTTAAGAAATTCAAAATAAGTTCACAAGAAAAGGGATTTTATCTATAAAATCATATTTATGTAGCCAAATTTAAATAACTTCTCCATATTCATCTAAATCTAAACTGTCTCCTGTGTTTGCACAGTCCTTTCCACAACATTTTTTACAAACTACTGAACATGCAAGTCCATATCAGTGGGACATGTACACTTTGCCGTGTTACAGGATCTTCAGTTGCAGTAAGGCAAGCACATTTAATCAATTTTTTAACAGTTTGACTGGTGCTGGGTTTAAGTCTATTAGTATCGGTTGAAAATATCCATCAACTAACTGCCAACCCTACAGTGTAGGATCAGAAGTTAGATTTAGATTTCGCCATATAAAACACTGCAAATGCACTCGAAGTAGGTGATATTTTTCTACATTTTGTGTAGGCGGCAAACGAGCCATGTCAAATTATTTTTTAGCTGAAGTTATTTTTCTCATGTACTGACGTTTAGCTCCTTTTTTTCGATGTGCTCTTCCTAAAGAAAGACGATAACTTTAAAGGCATTTTTAATCAATTGTTCCATAATAACATCTTTGGATGATCTATAATATGAAGACCATTCACATAAAATTTTCGACGGAATGTTTTTTTTTTTTTTTTTTTTTTTTTTTGAAAGCAGAAAATTTACTTTTTTTAAATGATGCACTCGTGGTGTCACATCCCGTTAATGCGCGAATAAAAAGTAAAGTTTTGCAAGCCTTCTCTCCAATAGATCCTTGCATAGTTTGAATGTCACTAACATTTTCAGATTGTATCGCAGATTGCATAAAAATATTCTTCAAAGAATGATATAGTAGCAGGAATCTAGTAAAGGGTACCCAGGGGGTAGTCCCCGTATATCTTCTGGATTTTTTAAAGGCACTTCGTATATCTTCTGTTTCTCAAGAAAGCTTATAGTATACACACTCTAGGTTATACCGTCTGTCTTAAGAGTATATCCTCTGCTTAGAGCGTATATTCTTAGAGCGTTATTTTTAAGACTACACCGCTGTATAGTAGTAGAATTAAAATGTCAGTGTCATCAGCTACTACTGTGAGATATTTTTCCTGGGCTAATTTTAGAGCTTCTCTGACGATTACCGTGTCTGGATCTCCTTTTGCATGAATGACGGAATTACCCCTTTCTTGAAAAGAATTCCCCAGCATATAGGTAAAGCATTGTTTTTTGTAGAGTTAGAAAGAAATTGGTTTTTCTTGATGATTACGGGTAAATTTTCATCAAATAATACTACAACAGGCAAGTGCTCAATGCGCAATCTATGTTCCATATCTTTTATATTAGATTCTTCATACCCATAAAAAACTATTGTTACTTTTCCATACTTTAAGTTTATATATAATTCGTATTGATTATGACATCGCCAAATACTGCAGAAGCGGACCATAGTAACTGGTGAATTAATTCCCCATTATCAAGAAGGTAGTAAGTAGTTTGTTGGGAATGAGACCGCTATATTTCATTGACATTTATATTCTCTAATGAGTGTATTAATGATGATTTATCTGTTTTTCTTATTTTCTAGGTACAATGGTCAAACAGTGAAGTTGGTAGGATAGATAACTCGTAATTAAAATATTTTCTTGTATATTGAGCGCTATTATTCAGGGAGATATGAACAAGCATCCTCTGTGCTAAAAGACGAAAATCTACATAATGAGTCTCACCAGCAGTAATAATTTCCTTTTTCAATACTTTCATGGTTACTGCTTGGTCTGATTTCAATAAAGTTTCAAGGCATTAAATGCTTCTTCCAATGATGTCAGCATTATCTATAGATACTTTCTTTTTACTATCTGTAATTTCATTAAAAATATTCCATAAATCAGTTGAAGTAGCAATAAATAAATTATGGTCTATAAAAAATTGCATTATCTTTTTCATATCTTCAAAATCTCTTGCCATCCTTGCATCAGTTAAATCAGTATGTTGTTCACTGCCAACACGTGAAACATTGGTAAGCAAACTCATTGCACATGCTACTTTACTACATCGAAAATGGCTCAAAATCCAAGTTGCACGTTGACTTTCAGTCATATCTCCCCATGAGTTATACAAGGATGACTTTTAGTGTATTTCATGAGCGTTTGCTCAATGTGCATATCGATCTTAACACCAGACCACTTTCTGCTCTTTCTTAGTACTGTATTAAAGTGACCTTCATTAAGCATTTTGTAGAGTTCTGGTTTCGTTGTATTTAGTGCCCGAATTTTTTAAAGGTAAATTCTTGCACATATGGCATAATTGTTATAACCTGAACTAGAAAAAGAAATGGTAGCATCTGCTCAACCGTCTGTAAGTGCATTTCAAAATTTCCTGATCGCTCAGCCGAAATAAACATTTTTACAATATCCACCATGTTCAGATACAACAGCCAGAGTTTAGTAGTGCGGTTTTGCGATTTAAGAAGGCTCTTCCGTTCATTAATTAGTGTTGAAAGTTTATAAAATTCAGAATCTGAAGTTTTTTTTTTTTTTTGCCTTGATATCACCTTTGAACACTTTTTGGAAAAGGTGAATAAATTTTTCAAGATTAAAATCATCATTTGACTCCACTTCCATTGTGTCACCGGCAACGCGATGACTTTTTGATGCAATATTGCTAAAATCTGAATCTATAGTAAATTCAACTGGTAGGCTACATTTCAGTTTATTGGCTACGATTAAAGCAGCGGGAGATGAAGAAGATACAAAATGTTCTCGAAGAGCACGCGATTATGCTTCCCCTTTTAACATATGCGGTATTGAATTTTCAGCATAAACTGTCTGTAGGGCATCTTCTATGCGTGATCTAGCCATCAATCGTCCAATAGTTCCGAGAAAGGACATCAGCGTATGAAACTCACCAAGCAGATTACCACATTATCAAACTCTCTCTTGTGATCAGCGCATTTAATTTCCAATGCCTTTATCCGCAAGCATTGATCAAAGATTACAATCGGAGTTTCTTCATTTAGTCTTTTTGCTTCATTGCTGATGAACATAAGTGTAGTGTATACACAGCTGTAAGAAATTAGATTTAGATCAATCATTGGCATTCACCTTTTAAAGCAACTTGCATATATCCTAACCATCCTGGTTGAGGTGTTTTGAATAACTTACTAATACTCTAAAGAACATCAAAATAATCAAAATACTTATTTTGAATTTTTTAGATAAAACCATTTTTTTTAAATCCGAAAGCCTTCACATTGCCATAACTTTTTTATGTATTTCTACTATTAAAAAAAAATATCATTTTCTTTATATGCTTATAAGTTTCCTTTAATATGATATCCATATGGTTGTTTTCGGTTTTTTTAAATTTTTCGCATTTTTTCGAGATGGACGCCAAAAAACGCATTTTGCGCAACAGTGCGAATGTATATTTTTAGTATGTTCATGAGGAGCGTGTTACCTGCCACTTGCAGCATGAATTATTACTGTTCCAATTAGTTCCACCTCTAACGCTATTTCTACTTCGCTTTCTGTACTATTAACCCCAGAGATATGATGCATTAGACATGGTGTCTTCTTATTTTATTATTTTTTCAGCAGACTCGTTCTGTGCTGAAATCAGACTTGCAATTTTTTTTTATATATTTCAGCCACACCGGAACTGAACATAAATGTTCTGAGGATGAGAAGAGTTAGCAATATGCTTGGTAAAAATATAACAGATCTAGTGCAGTTCTTTTAAGGGAATCTTTGGTCATATATCTTAAGCTAACTACAAATTCAGTGATCAACAACGCGAAACAGTGAAACAGTTTTCTGAGACATTTCAATAGAAAGGTGTATCATTGACAAGCCTGACTACTGAAGGGATTTGGAAACCAACATCGTTTTCCATTTCTCATAAATCACTTACTTGTTGACATATAAGCTATTCTTGTCACGGCATAAAGTTTTTCTTTCCCTTGAAATCTCAACCAGAATTCCGATTCAAAATGTAGATTTAATAGTATTTTCTCAAAGATACAACGCTTTTATAAAAAAAAATGGTTTATGCCATTTGATTACATGGTTTCTGAATGAGAATGCCTGCAATTTCATGCATTTCTGAAAAGGTATTAATTCAGGAATGTGTCAGAATGTAGCTCTTTTGTATTTGAGTAAAGCCTTAAGGAATTACAGAGAAAAATATTCACAATTCTACTTTTTATTAAATAGATTCAAAAATTATGATGATTATAAATCCCTTTTTTACTTTTATTCTAAATTACATTGATTATTTAATAAATCCCTATTTGGATGTTGAAACGTCTAAGAGTCTAAGTAATCAATAATACATTGTATATTTTCCGTTCTGCGAACGCATCGTAATTTTAAAATATATTGCAAATTTATCCAATAAAAATGCATGCAGAATTTTTTAAACAAATCTTAGTTTTATGTTAAGTAAAGTCTGAATATTGTGCAGAAATTGGGTCGGGCCAGATCAAGTTTGACCTGGCCTATTTTCACTAATGTTTGTACAGGCACGGCTCAGGCTAAATTTCTAATTTTTACACCAGGACGGGCAAAATAATTTTCCTTCTAGAAGAAAGGGGACCGGGCCTCGAAATTTCTGCCCGTGCAAATATCTAACAGTATTTTACTGCCCCACGAAACAATATATTATACAGGAGCGATGGCAAAACCACTTTGCATAAGGTTAGCAATGATGCAACAGTCGAGATCTATAAGAATAGAATGCTGTTCACAGGCTGTTTATTCTAATTGTGTTTTACAGCCTAATTTTTTTGAAAGAACAAAACCACTCGAAAAATAAAGTATGGGAGATTAGTTACCCCATTTCCCCCAATTTTACTTAACCACTGAAATAACAAAACTAATCACAGATACACTTTATAAAATTAAACAATTATCAAAGATTTGAAGCAAATCGAATAATTCTGCACAAAAAAACATTTATCTAATTTATTAAGGGCAATACCCCATTCGTTCCTTTATACTTAATCATTAAAATCCCCCCAAAAAATCAGATATTCGCCTTATCAAAAAGAAACTATTTACAAAATTTGTGTCAAATAGAATAAATCTGAAGGAAACCAATTATCTAATTTAAGGAAGATGATAAATCGTCCATTACCCCCATTTTACTAAACCAAAAAAATCCTAAATTATCAATGAACCGCGTTCTCATAATGAACTTATGTCCAAAATTTGAAGAAAATCGGATAAATCTGCTTTAAAACCACTTAACTAATTTAAGGAAGGAGATAAATTATCAGTTTCCCCTGTATACATAATCAAAGAACCACCAAAATTAATCAGTGAAGAGCTTCTTCAGAATGGACATATACAAAATTTGCAGCAAGTTGGTTAATTCTGCATGAAAATTCCATTTGCTAAAATTAGGGGATAATCCGAACCCCGTTCTTCCCTTTATACTTAACTGATGAACCCCCAAAACTAATTAGAGAAGCGCCTTACCAGAATGAATTTATTTTCAAAACTTGAAGCAAATCAGTAAATTCTGCGTGAAAAAAAAACATTTATGTAAATAATGGGGCGTTATCCCCATTCCCCTCCCCCTCTCTTCATACTTAAAGAATGAACACTCAGAATATATCATGGAGGCGCCTTATCAGAATGTTGCTATATCTAACATTCGAATGAAATATGGTAATGATGCATGAAAAATCATTTACTTGAATTCAGAAGGGGGGGGGGCGAATTCCGCTCTGCTTCCTCCTTCTTCTTTATCAATGACCTCCCAAAACTAATCAGAAAAGCACTTTATAAGAATAAACCTATATTCAAAATTTGATTCAAATCAGGTATTTCTACAAAAATTATTGTGTTACATACGTATATGCATACGTACATACGTAACTTACATACAGTACATGCGGGCACATTGGTTCTTAGGCTTTGATACACTGAAGAGATAAAAACACGTCAAATTAATTGGCCTACGATAAGCTAAATCGGCCTAGGCTAAACTAGAATGTTGGCGCCGAGATGGTCTTTGAGTTCGATAAAATCATGGCAAATTGAACTGGCCTAGGATGAACTAGATCAGTTTAGGATAAACTAGATGAGACCGATGAATAGCAGGCTAAACTAATTTATCCTATGATCGTTAGGCCATCTAGTTTGTCCTAGGAAAATCTAGTTTATATTATGGGTGTTAGGCTACGTGTGTGTTTGACCTAGACCAAACCAGTTTTGCCTAAAATCGGATTTAGCCGGTAACATATACATATCTTCTCTGTGAATTGAACCTGTGCGCTCCTTTGGTGATTCTGTAGATTACTCATAGTTTCTTATTATGAATTTCTGGTTTCCACTGTACATTTTTTGACCATCTTTAGAATTTCTCCCACTTGTTTATGCATTTGTGTTTCATTTTAGTTATACACATATATATGTGCGTGTGTCTATATACATATCCGGTTCGCGACGGGAGCCTTTTACGAATTTTTTAATTAATTGCTACCGGAGAAATAAAAAAAGAAGTTTGTGCCTTATCAAATCGGGAAAATTCTCGTATTAAATAAGACAAATTTTATAGTAAAATTTTACTGGCGGGGATAAGCAAGGATACTTAAGCTTTTTTTGCAGCACGTATATATGTCGCTCGTCTCCAAGGGGTTAAGAAAAAACAAAATTAGAAGATTTTAATATTTTCGCAAATTTTGTGAAAACTACTGAACAAAATGTAAAATGAATGCTTTTAAATGAAGACGCAAATCTTTAGTGCTGAATATGTAAGCGTACGTGTGTGTAGAGGGATTAGTGGAAACAGCTTTTATAAACGAGCTTTCTCTTTTTTGTTCGCTTACACACGTAGTCGAATAAATTGGAATTTTTTTCAGTTTGAGGGAGGGGAGAGCAATAGTCGTTGAAATTCATAATGAAAACATAAAAAATCATTACCACCAACGTTTGGAGGATAAGGAAATGAGGTGGCAAATTGTTGTGAGACTGGAAACAGGACAGTGTCTTGTGGAGACTCCTAGCAAATTTTATTTAATGCCCAGAATCGTGTCCAGGTTATAAAAATAGTTTAAAAACATTAGAGCTATTCAGACAAAGCCTAGGCAAAGTCGTTCAAAGAAAACGAAGGTTAACGAAGATCAGTATTTGTCCATTAATGCGAAAGAGGAACACCTGTGCAACAGCTTCGCAGCTCATTTTTTAACTGTATGGGAGAACAGGTTGAGCCGACTTTCAAAGATTATTGTTTTTAAAAAATTACATGTCAAAGAATTCATTGCAATAAGATCTATTGATTACAATTTATGCACTTATGCACTAAAAATAAACCGTTTAACCCTTTCTAGTGCGCTGTCCCTAAAAAGAGATACCTACTTTTAATTTTAATGGCACCAAGATTATTTAATAATTTTTTTTTTATAATATACTCGATAATATTCAAGCTTTTATTTTTTAATGAATTCGTTTATTAAACCAGGTGTAAGTTAATTATTTCAAACAGATGTACTTCGTGCCAGAAAGCCCCATACTATTCAATGAAGAGTATCGGTTTAGTATAACGCTGATTCACGAAGACCTAAACTCTATATCGCATCGGCATTTGCCAAAAGCCTTGAGAATAATTAAATCTCCTAAAACCCGACATTCAGTTATTTTACATTTGTTATATCTTTATATTCTTTGCGTGTTAAAAATCGGTAATTTTTAATGTACAATCGCTGCATCGTTTATATAAAAAATTGTTACTTGATTATATTATGAAGCATTTTAAGTGATCAGAATAGAGATATTAATTATTAATATTTATATTAATATTCTTTTAAAAATGAAGGAATGATTATGCAGTTAAAACGGCAATTTTTAACCGCATGTATGACACAAATGAATCTTCTGTAAAAAGTTAATGTACTTCTCTTTTTAAATTTTTCGTGCGTGACCCTGCAGAACTGTAGATGGTTTAAAACCTACAAAAAAAAAAAAAAAAATTGTATGATGCTTTTGACATTATTATAAATGTTTGCCGTAAAAGAGTTAAACCAATTAAACCATCAAAAGTAACACACAAACGTGAAACTATTTACCAAAATTTTACTAAACTGTTCACAAACCATTGTAAAGTCTAAAAACTATAAAACATTAAAATAAAATTCAGAAATTTAATGTTCCGATTTTCTACTGATATCTTCATCAGGAAAACGCTGTCATACTGCTGAAAAAAAAGAGAGAGAGAAAGAAACAGAGAACAACCATCTTGAATTTTAAAAGTTTCTTATATTACCAGTCAGTTATTGATTTAACTGATCTGAAGCAGGAAAAGCTTTCATGGCAACTTCCGTCTGACAAAAATCAGAATTACAATTCTTATCATTCATTATGGTTTAATGAAGAAAAATCATGTGTGTCATCTCATGTTGAAAAATTAAAATGAATAAAATTAGTTGAATAATGTTAATTTAACATGTGCATCCAAAATTTAAGGATTTTAACCCTCTCACTGACAAGCCCGTCTATAGATGTTCCCTAAGCTCCAAGTTTCACTGCAATGCAAGCAATAATTAAAACGATGTAACTCAGTTGATTTAATGGATTTTTAATACATTGTGCAATGATTAACACACTCGAGGCTAACATTAATATTCGTAAATAAGATTTTTCTATAATTTTCAAAGAATCATATTTTTTTAGCAATTAAAACAAAATGCTGAGAAAACAACATTACAATTTTGCCCTTTTGCAAGACTGTCAGAGGGTTAAATGAGATGTAATCGTTACAAACTACATCTGTTCTAATCATAAGTTTAAAAGATTATTTCCCTGGGCCAACAATAGCTGTGTTACATGGAATTATTAACTTGGCGTTACTAAAGTCTATAGAACATTGGGGGTGGTTAAAGTAAAATCTAGCAAGTGCTGTTGTCTGATGATATTACAAAATATCTTTTTATGTTCTTTCAAGCTTTCTAGAAATTTTATTTTCGTAGCTTTCATAATTATCCAAAATAATTGGTATTTCATATAATCCTTCACTTTCATGCCCTGTTATATGATCCATATTAGTATGTAATAAGTTAATGTTCAACTCTTCACTATTTCCTTTTCTTACGCTACTAAAGAAGGGGAATAGCATAAAGTTGAACGTTAAATCTGCGAACAATTTCCCTTAACTCTTCAAAAAATAAACGGAATGTATGCGAATCGGCAATATGCTGTTTTCTGTTGGTTATTAGGATGGCTGTGTTTATTATGAATAATTTTATAAAAGTATTTAATGGGAAAACCATTTTCTGTCGCAATCTGATTTTATAAAACAAAGTTCTTATTCTAAACGCGTGTCAGGACATATAAAAAACATTTTTATAAGTGATTTAAATTCTAAATTGCAATAATTAACCCATTAGTGCCTAGCGTCCCTTTTTAGGGACGCTTCAAAAGGTGCTTTCAGCACTGTTTTTGACACCGGTAAAAAAGAAAAGCAATAATTATTTTATTTAAACGATGCATTTTCGTGATCAATGAACTAAACTTAAATCTTCTAAAAATAGTGATGTCAACCAAATAAAATTTACGCAAAAGATGCTGGGCACGAATGGGTTAAAGGGTAAGTCAGCATTGAAAATGATAACAGCATTTTCTTTCGTTGTTATTCTGTAAACTGTATAGTTCAACATCTGACCTTTGTGCTATGAATGTACGTCCAGGAATGGCAATGAAGTATTTTTCTCAATTTGATAGGCGAATTTGATAAATGTTATAAAAAGTTTAAAGTTATCTATAGCACATACCACAAAATACATATTTATTGTTTCGATACTTGCGGCTTTGAAACATACCAAATGTATATTCTTTTAAAAAGTAGTACTCTTCCGTAGGTACATTTTTTTCTATATTCCTATAACTTTATAAAAACATGAGACAACAAAAGCAATTTTTTAAAAATGTATTTTTTATAAGGATAACATAGGATAAATATACCAGTTCTATTTCAAATAAAAAATTAGTTGAGACTTGTTTATACCGAAATTCATGTTCAAAATGTAGATAAATAACGAAGTTTAAAAAATATATTTAAAAAATTTCATAAAATTATGTTTGTATTATTACGCAAGATATTCGCACTTAAATGTCATAGCAAAACTATCTGATAAATCTGTATGCAAACCTCTTAAACTTTTATTACTTACCCGATTACAAAAATATAATTTACTTGGTAAAAATGATCAAGGTATCACGGGACCTAGCTGAAGTACCCAAAAGTTGTATTTAATACCTTTTCTGTGCAATAAAACATCTTGTGTAATATTTATAAGACCCTATTGCATAGTTTAAGCATACCAGAAAAATTTATGAATGGCATTACTATCGAATAAAATTCTTTCCCTTTAGGTTAGATCTTAAAAGAAAGTATGAAATTGCTATACAATCTCCAAATAAAGTTTTATTTTTTAATTTTTTAAGAAATAAAAAGGAAATATAATATAGGTCTTTTTTTGTAAAAATGATCAGTCAATCATTTAAAAGAATTAAACAAAAATTTTAAAGGCCTTTTGGATTTTTCTTTAATTATAAGAAATCTACCAAATAGTGAAAAAAATATCAAAATTAAGTTTGAAATTTTGTCAGAATCAAAGATTTTATTAGACAAGTTATCTTTGGAGGGCTGTTTAAAACAGTTTTTACAATTGAATTTGAAATTTACTCATAGAAACCGTCTGTCTAATCTTTTGAATGTGCTTCGAAACACGAAAATTCTTTATTAAAATGTATCCTGAATTTATTTAATGAAATGCTGTTGATATTTTGTTTCTTTTTTTATTAAAAATATTGGTTCAGATATATTTATTTGACTTAATAAAGCACAAAGGTCACATCCAAACTTTTTCTATTTTCTAATCTAATTTATATTGTGTACTTTATATATGCACTTGTCATTCATAGAATTCATTCATATGCTGACGTTATAAAACATTCCACATGAAGTGAAAAATAAATTATGACAGAAAATCTCCTAACAGTTTGAGCGGTATACTTGAATTTATAGAATGCCTGAGAATCTATTTCTCTCAATACCTGCCCCACATATTTTGTCTTTAATAATAATGATGCTGTTAAAAATACATGCTTCTGTTAAATACATAAGTTAAACACATGCACGCTACAATCGATCCTCTTAGTAGATGAATATTCTGACTTGGATATTCATGTTTGTTAATCAAAATCAGCCATACTCTAATCTGCAACTCACATCAGCGCGACATACACGATCATTACTCGATATTTATAAAATTAAATAAGATGTGAGTAAAAAGTAATGACATTTGCTGTTGCTTTATATTTTTTCATGTGAAGTCAAAATCTGTCATTTTGTTTACAATTAATTTTACACCTTAACTGCTGTTTTATTTGTGAAATATTCATTTTATATTTCTTCGTAGTCTTATGTGTGTTATAGAGATGTATAATTTTCTTAATCGTCAACATTAATCAAACAATAGTCTAATTTAAATAAACTTGCACTATATTTCTGCAATGTGTATATGTATATATAATAAATAAATTGTATTGCGCGAACGATTTGAAAATGAAAACTTCTAATTTTTTTTTCTTTTGAACTCTACATTATTAAATTTTAATATTAAATTTATTATATAATTACTACTGCTTTTTAGGTGTAAAGCAATTAGTATAAGTATTTTTTACTTCCCTAATTCCAAACAACAAGCTTTCTCGTACATTTTTTTAATTCATCATAATGTAACCTTTTGACTGCCCCTGTAAAGGACCTATACATGATGCACACTTAATATTCAATTCCAAACATGCCATCTTTAACTTATCTATATTTCAACGCAGCACATTGCATGAAATTGCAATCATAGTATCGTTAAGTGAATAATTCTTCCATGCAGATATAAAAGCAGACAGATGGCCAAACAAGACAAATTTACAAACATTTTTTAAATCGTTTTGTAACTGCTAAAAATCCAATATTTTACACTAAATGAAGTGACTAAATAATTAGTTATAGATGATAACAACACGCACCTTTCTTTGTGGAATATTTTAGATATAAAGAAATAAGTTAACTAGAGTATATACATTTATATATATATATATATAAGAAATTTAGTGTTATGTAACAGCGGAACGATTTATTAAATATTTCACAGAATTTCAAAAGTGTTATTATAAAGAGTTATTATTAATATAAAGAGTTTTATATTAATAATAATGACAATATTACTGCGTTCTTTGCAGCTGTTTTCGTAAACCATATTATACAGTAACAACGCTTAAACGCTTATGTTTTAAATATTTTTCTAGATGCATTCAAATGCATAAAACATGTATAACAATTTTAGTTTTTCTAAAAAAATAAAATAAAATCCAATAGTTGAGGAAAAACACGTATATCTTTGATTTTCTAACGTATTCTGAGTATCATACAAAGCGTATGGAATAAAACAAACATCTGATTTAGAAATAATTTTAAAATGTTTTGGTCAGTCTTGATTTTTTTTAAATCTCCATTTGAATATGATTGAAAATTTTCTACTACATAGATAATCAAATGCATCATCTTTCTGTTGCATAATATGTATTAATGTATCTAAGTATTTAAAAAAAAATCTTAACGATCACTCTGATTTATTCTTTAGAAATGTTTTATATGAGATTGAGGAATCACATATGTAATGAAAGAGAGTTCAGGCCATCCGAACTCGAGTTTCAGAATGTTGCATTTATGAGAAGGGTCACAGATACTCGCAATATGAAGATAATATTAGAAAATATAAAAAATACTTTAAAACATTATTATAAATTTGTATATATTTATAGTGACATTTTCTGGTTCATCAATAATATTAGAGTAATGAAAGTGGAATAGTATTTACCAATAAAATCACTGCTTTTGTAAGTAACAGGCTTTTTAGCTTTTAAACCTTTAACTGTCCCTTTCAAATTTACGCAATGGGTCCAAAAACGAAGCAAGCAACAAAGAGTTGCGGTGATTACTACAATTAGATGATAAATATATTTCATTAGTACTTTCATGACTGTCTGGGATATCCAAAAATCGAAATAATAATTTATCGGGGAATCTACGTCGTTTTTTCAAGAGAAAGTTTTCGCCATATTTAATTCAGCCACGGTAACAAAATTGGTATTAAAACTGTTGAAGAAGTAGAAGGTGTTATTTACAAAATCAGAAACTCCTTCTCTTCGTTATTAACAATCAACGACCAACTTTTCTCGCAAATAGTAAGTCACATAGAGTTGAGATTTAACTCTTTGCATTTCAGCGTCCAACATTTATAGAATTAAAGGCCAGATAGTATTGAGATTTTTCATTTTTTAGATTTTTTGAATGTGTTTTTTCTTCTTTTTGAATTCCTTATTGGACTTACTTTTCCGTTACTTTTCCGTTACTTTTCTTCAAGTCAGTAAACAAAGCCATTCCACTGTTTAATAAACTGTATTCGTGGTCTAAATTTAAAGTATCTGACTCAAATCACTTAAAGTAATTTTCAATTTTTTTTTCTTTTTGCGATTTCGCCCTGTTATATGGTCATCCAGGATTTTTTTTTTTATATACTGTAGTTATTCCTCTATAAAATGTAATTTTCTTTCTTAGCTGAATGATTACTTGTAATTTAAATTGTACAGTTTATGAAGGTAATGCGTATTTCGGCCCTTATGCTAATATAGTGGGCAGTCAGTGAAATATATATTTGACGCCAAAGATCATTTGACACCTAAAGTGTTGATAGGTCCTTACATTTTTAACTCTGTCAGTTTTCATTGTATTGATGTTTTCTATTTAACAATAATGTCACTAATTTGGTTATAATTTTTAATAGCTAACACTTTGCAAATCCAATTTTGAAGTTTCCATATCATTTAATTCTGAAAAACTCTTGATGAACCGTTATCATTTTTTTTTTCCTTGTTATGATAATTTTTACGATTTCTTGACATTTTTTTATGTTATGATAATAAAATTGTTGCGTTATTTCCTAGCCAAATTTATGTAGATGAGTATACATGTTGCAAATATTTTGAGGATTTTTTTTTTATACATTCTGTTTCGATATTTTTTAAAAATATAATACGCTTGTATAATTTTGTATGCTTTCATTTCTCAAACTTCAGCATACATTTTTATAGAAATAGTTGTAATATTTCAATTTTTAATTTTGTAATTTTTTTATTACCTAAACTAAAGTTACTGAAATAAACAGACATACAAAAAAACTGTAGAAAAAAGAATTAAAGATTTTCTTGCCTTTTTTACACAGTTGAGGAGATTTATAATTAAATATCATATTTCTTATATTAACTTGCATATTGCACTTTCTATACCTCCGAGCTATATGTGAATCTGTTATTCTGGACTCACACTTGTTTAACGGGCAACACATAGTCAGCACTTTAGTTTACCTTAGGACATCAAACCAAATATGCGCGAACGCAGAGTAAAACTTCAAAACTTAAGGATTTCATTAGAATAAGCATATTTACAATAATCAGATATCTTTACGAAACGAAATGTACACGCTTAAACTAAACAGTAGAAATAAATTAAACATAAAAAATTTAATGTACAATATTACTGAAATTACCTTATAAATTTATGTTGATATTAAATTGTTGTGTTAGAAACACTTGGGAAAATAATTATATTCTTAATATTCCCTATGTGTGTTCGTTGAGCTTGAAGATTTTTGATGTATTTCGTGCTATATTCCAGAAACTTTTTCAATTTCCCTAATTTTATATGTTACTTTTTTTTAAATATTATCTGTAAATCAGAAACATTTTTGCTTAAAATTGTGTAAAATGTTTTAAAAAAAAGTTCTCAAGAAAATTTAGTTAATATATTATTATTAAAGTATTTTTGTTAATTTTTCTAATTATAAGATATATTTTATACGTGTTTTATTGTTGCAGCACAGATTTATACGATTTTATTACTTATAAAAAACATTTCTATTTGAGTCTGTCTGTATGTAATACAAATAATATGGGCATTCTATCTCATAAACTAATGCACGAAGTTTAAAAAAAAATCAGATTCAGTTACTCGGTAATATGCTATTTGGCCCAAGGTGACCGGGAACTTGAAATTTCAGACTTTTGTTACATCTCTAGAAAAATACATGAGGAATTAGTTGAATGGAGATATTTTGGAAAAAAGAACGAATATATTTTGGATAATCCTATCAAAACTATTATAGTTAAAGCATTTAAACTGCAGTCTATGATTGAGTGATTTATTGTAATGATCTGCATTCATTTTTATAAGGATAGCATGTATACTTGTAGAACAATTAAGGGTTTTTTAAAAACAATCCAAAATTTTGCCAAGTTTTTTTCATATAATTTGCAGAGTTCTTAAAATTAAAAAATGCTCTATCCAGAAAAAAATGACGAACAACATTGTTCAGAATATTATGTAATTAGAATTAAAAAATAACAAAAAATTGTATGAGAAATGAGCAGGTTTACTAAACACTGTTTCGTTGTACGTGAACGCAACAAAAATATAATTTGCATTACGTGTTTGTTAAAGTTATAGGCCAACTTCAGTAGAAGTTTGTATCTTGGAAATTCTGAAAATTATCATCGAATGAATAAGTTTAAAATCCGTTATTCCCAAAATGAAGCACAAAGATGAGGAGATGTAACCACATATTCATTGATTATTGTCAATGTATACGTACACAATATTGCACGTTCTGTTATAGTTGGATACAGCCTGTCATTTTTTTTTCTAATTGGGAGCAAAGGATTGAGCTTATTCCATGGATGGTAGGTTTCGGATTTTTTAAGCTATGTTTTTGAGACTGTCAGTAAAGTTTTGCGATGCATTTATCTTACATATTATGCCAATTTATATTGATTGCGTTCAGTCATATTTTTTAGTAATCCTGGGCATTTTTGTATAATTTTTATTATTTTCTTTTTCCTATTGTAGGATATTATATATAATAATTTTTGTCATACTTTCTGAAATAAACACTTATTTATGTTAAAAACTATGCAGATTATAAGAGAAAAACTTGACCAAATTTGTAACTGTTTTTATAAACCTTAATTTCTCTGCGAGTATTAATGCTATCCTCATAAATATGAACACAATTTATTGTAATAAGCTGTTTAATCCTAATTTGTAGAATGAGCGCTTTTGCTTCATTAGTTTTGACAGGGTTATACAAAAGATATTCGTTCTTTTTCAGTTTGTTGATGGTTCCTTATAGAATTTCGGGAAAACATATTCGCGGAAATATATGACCGGCACTTTTATGTTTATACACCAGGAGTTTCAGGATAAATCTTCATGTATTTTTCTAGAAATGTAACAAAATGCCTAAAATCGTAAGTGCCCAGTCACCTTCGGCCATATTTTTAATAAACTGGATTTGATTACATTATTTTCTCGATCGTCCTAAATCTGTCACTGCTATGTTGTATTTTCAGGATTTCCACAATAGCCTTATTGCCAAAACTAAAGAACATATTTTCATCAAACATTAAAATCAGTTAGTTCCTTATAAAGACTGGTGCTGATCATATTTTCGTGTAAATCACCTAATAGGTGGCTCTGGTATTCTGCATTTTTCACAATTCTGCCAATGGCTCTATCATAAGAACTAATGCACGAATTTTCATCTAACTTCATAGAACGCGAAGTGAAACTGCTATGCATATGTTTCGCGATTTCTTCAATACCTGTATTTTAAAAAAATGCGCGGATTTTCATCAAAAATCAGATTTAGGTAGGCGTGTACATAACTTATTAAATATTAGATTTTTATGTAATTATCCAACCCAGGTAGTGCTGCTGTACTAAAATTTACAGGATTTACTCAGTTTTGATTATAGAAATACTACTAGGACTAAGGCTGGAAATTTTATACATTTTAAATGCTCATGAACGAGAATAGATTGTTATTTAATTTTCTTACACTAGTAATGTGTTTTCAAGCTTTAATATACACGAAACAAGATCATTTTTTCGGATTGTCACATAGTTATTATTATTTTTTTTTTAAATAACAGGTGTTCTTATCATTGATAATACGAGCAAAATATTCAACTCGAAATATTTCTCGCTACTTTTAATGTTTAAAGGACGAAATGTAATAAAATAATTGATAGTATTAATGAAATACATTAAGATGTTTTATTAAAATTCAATTTATGTAGTAGCATTTTTGATAAATCAATGCATCACTAATATATTTTTCTCACATAAATAGAATTTTTAAGAATACTAATATTGATGAAGTATAAAATAGCTTTTAATCATTTTTCAGAAAGTTACAAAAATGATATTTTTGAAAATGTACTAAAAAGTATATTCATTTTTCTATTCAAGCAAATATCTGTTTTGAATAGAAACACTTTGAGACCGCTGTGGCTTTTCTTAAGAAAAATAAGATTTATTACACTCATGTCATTGGCATCTTTAGGGAATCGAATGCCTTTAATTCTACGAAGTTAAATGTTCCTTTTAACATGTCAAAGAAACTGCTTAATGAAACTTTGAGAGAAAATGTTCTCCGAAGAGACTGCGAATGTCTTTGGGGAACTTTCATAATTTTTGTATAACTACAAAAGGAACTATTTTATGTTCACTAAAAAGTTATTGGAATTATTTGTGACTTAGATCATAGCATTTATGCGAAACAAGTATGAAACTGAAAAGTGTTTTTATTTTGTCATTTATTATTTACTTGAAATATTTAGAAAAAGGATATAATCAGAATTTTAACGCAATAAATAAAAAATTGTAAAATATGTCCCGGACACCCTTAATAGAAAATTGGAACTAAAAATTTAAATTAAATATAAAATGATGATGGAATTTAGAAAAACATACTCACAAATGTGTAATCATAATTCAGAAGAACATTATATATTGCAAAATAATTGCATTATTTGGTAGAAAAAATTGCAATGAATGACTGACACTATTGAGATAATGCTTTTTAACCCTTCACTGCATGATTTTTTCTTTCTGCATGAAAAAAAAAATTGATTACTTTAGGTAGTCACCAATGCAGGAAAAAATAAGAAAATAAATTCTGACTTCATGTATATTTTTTTAATATGGATTTTTGTGGTATATGCCATATGTGTCCCAAAGCACACAATGAGATATTTTCATTTTTTTTTACCAAATGTGGCATGAAGCTCACAATACTGGTATATTACATACACAAAAATATCATAATGTGTATTAAAATTTATTGCAGGTATTTAACCCTATGAGGGGTAAGAAATTATTTTTCTATAAAGTTGAATTCACATGAAAATATTCGAAAAAAAAAAAATAAAATGAAGAAATCAGTTTTGAAACTTTTTTTTCTCCTAAGTTAGAAATATAAAATTTAATTAAAAGCTTCTGCTGTGAATCTTGATTCAAATCAGATGGTATGTAATATATCCCACTGCCCTGATGCACTCTATTAGAGACCTTAATTAAAAAAAATTATCACGGCCTTTCACGCCTGTGGGAATTTCTTTAGTATTGTCAATAAAACGTGAAAATTGTAGGATTTTTTTTTTCAAATTCAGTGACAGACATTGTCTCTTTAATTGTTTGGTTTCCTAAAACATCACTCCAATAAATATCCGTAATGGAAACTTGAGGAAAATCCTTTCCTATGCTGTATCTACGTCTCACTTCTGAAATAAGATTCAAAAGTTTTGGGTTAAAAAAAGAGCAAAAACTGATATTGAGTCTGTGGTGGTTGCTCGATAACCCCCCCCCATATTTTTATTTTAATTCAATTTTATTAGCTATTTTATTTCCTATCATCTCCTTTTTATTAATGTTCTCTATTTAAATATTATTTCGATTTCGTTTCTTTTGATATCGTCGCCTGTAAATTTTTCTTCCTTACCTAGCTATCGAATGTTCTAAGCCGGTAAAATCTTGTTTGAATTCATTCCTTCCGGTTTGGAATTCTTTCTAGAACAATCTCGTTCGTTCTATGGGTGGTATTTCCGGTTAATCTGGCACTCCCCTTGGCCTATCAAATTCAAATCCACAGGTGACGTGATTTAACCAGCTAAGTGCCTGGCCACCTTCTTTGGCCTTCATTCTTTAAGAGTTTGTCATTTTTTTCCTTATTAAATTCATATTTCACTATACATTAAATCGTAGCTTGGCCTATTTTCCCTCGCTCTCCTCATTCGAACGTTGCCAACTTGGCGTATTCCGGGTTTACAGTAACCCTTGTTCTTTTCTCCCTCCTGGCTCTGCGCCACCAGTGGAGTTGCGCAGTTGGAGCTCAGTTGAGTTGGATGCAGGTGGGTGAGCGTAACCGATGCAGTTGAGATGTGCCGAGAAGTTCCGTAGATGCCGTGATATTTAGCGGGCGCCGGGGCAAGTGTGCGCGCCCCGAGGCAGTTAAGCGGATGCTGCATGATGGAAGGTTCCTTCAACCAATTTCCATGTCAATTTTTTTGGTGAATTCATTTTTCCTCTGAAGAGAATGCAGAGAAAGTGATTCATATATAAAATATATCATAATTTAATTTCCTCTTCGTTTCATCGTAAATTGGTCATAAGTATATATATAAATTATCTGAGCATGAAAAACGGCATCCCCAAATTGAAGATATTGAATATCTTTTTGTGATTTTCGAGGTATATTCCTTTTGAAGTAATATTTGATTGATATTCTAAAATAATTGAGTTTTTCATATCGTTCAAGAAAATGTTATCATGTTATCAAGAATGCATACAAATATGTATATGAAGAAGAGTTGTGTTAAAAATATGTCGACTTATGTATATCATCCTTGTGGAGCAATTGTTGTACAAAAAAAATAATAATAATTCTACTTATATAAGTTTGTGCATGATAACAAATGAATATATATATATATAAAATATTCAAGTCATGAAGAATTTCACAAGTGATTATAAATAAAAATACTTGTCTTCTTCAAAATATTCTCTTCATTTGTGTGTCAATGCCTGTTCATTTGTCTACCTGAATTTGTCTTCATCAGCCAAGAAAATTCCAGGTAACTTTTCTTCTTATCATTTTATATTTTTACAGCTTTGCTTTGAGTTATTATTATTATAGTTAAAGATTGCACTATTCAAGAACTATAATGGTTGCCTTTTTTTGGGTCGTTTGCTGGCATTCATCCAACACAATGTGCTTTACCCATTATTACGATCACATAGCCTATATTTGAGATGAAACAAAAAATAAGTGTTCTCATCTTCTTCCTCCCCAAACACCACAGAGTCTTTTGAGCCATAAATTCAAAACTTAAGGAATAGCTTCCTCTATATTTTATTTGCGCTTCAGAAATTTGTCTTTTCTTTGTTACTTTCTTCTATCAACACTGGGTCCAGCATTGACACCTGCAGCACTAAAGAATAAACAATCTTTCTCTAAATTGATGCTTCTCATTATATGCATTCAGTATTCAATTCAGTGTCAGGGAAAGGGGAGCATTCGTAGAACATTTACATGTAACTACACTGATAACTTGAAAATTTGTTTATATTAGTTTATATTAGTTTATATATTCTATTTTAGTTTAGAAATTCAATCCCCCCTCCCCCCCATATACACTCCCGGCACATAACAATGCCTGGCCAGCGGAAAAACGTCTGAATTCAATATTGTTGAATTTCACTTGTTGATTTTAACTTTTATATAGTAATTTAAATGAAATTTAAAACTACTTTAATATTAATTACGAAAATTTATTTCCTGTGGCAGTTGAAACAATTTCTTGGATTACATTTGTTGGAGTCAATGTCTGATTCATATGAAGAAATATACTTTTCAATTATTTTTAGCTGGAATGTATCTTGAATCATCCCAACTAATATCAGAAACTCCAAAAGACTGATCATCATTATCAGATGCAAATAATATTGCATTGATTTAACCTTGCATTAGCCCTTTGCGCTCCATTTTTATTAGAATATTTTATGACCTTTAAGCTCTATGTCCCGTATCTGGCACAAACACAAAAACAAGATTTCAAGCTGATGTACTGACATATTTTAGTTTTAAGCAACGTTAATTACAAATGTATGATATACTCGAATGTCTAAAATTTTATCTTGCGATACTTTCAATATTTTGGGGTGAAGCAAATTTAACTGCTGTGTACGATGCAGATTGGATTTTTTTTTTTAAATAAAAGCCTTATAACTAGTGAGGTACTGCCCTCAAGTGAGAAAAACTGGTACAAAATTCTTCGTTTGAATGTTTTACATATGCCACAAAGCTCAGATAACCTAAATTTAAGATCCTTAGGAAAATAGAAGGGTTTTATCGATATGTTCCATATATGGCACACTATACAGTGAAGGGTTAAGAATAAAGGCAAAGTTTGAAAGAATAAAAAATTAGAAAACAGAAGAAAAGTAGGCAAAAACAAATTAATCTGCGATTGCACGGAAGCTAAATGAAGCAAAGTACACTTATATTTTAAACAACATGGTTTACTAATCTTTGGAAACATGGAACATAATGATGCCTGATTACTACGGTTACAGTTAAAATATAATAATATAACGTATAAGTTGTGATCTTAAATAAATTATTTAAGATATCTAAAATATATTAAACAATAATTATTTCTATTTAGTACTTAGATAATTCAGTAATAATACGAGATATAATTCTAGATATCTTTAGACTTTCATTGTTTAGGGACAAAATAATATAATTTAAATCATCTACATTCAGGTGTTCCTTCCTGAAATTTTCCAGCAGCTTATTCCTAATTCTGAATCATTTCTGTCAATAACTTAGGGTCTTAAACAAACTACAGTGCTGATTATTTTAGTTTCAATTCTGGGTGAACTCTTAGTATGAGCGCAAATTCCCAAAATTGTTAAGGAACCAGTGGCTCCTAAACTCAAATATTCTAGCTGCACCAGGACATAATGTATAAAACAATAAGAAACAATGCGAAGCATAGAAGAAAGAAGGTGAAATTCATTAAAATATCGCAGAATAAAAGCTAATTTTATCAAAGGATTGGAAGAAACACAGTAACAATCGCCAAAAAATCACTGAGAAAAATGCAACTTTCGTCAAATGATCGCGGAAAAATGCGATTTTGGTAAAAGGACCGTTAAAAACTAGAAACTTCATTATATAATCACAGAAAATATAAGATTCTGATGGGATAATTACGAAAAACGCAATTTTCTCTAAATAATATTGAGAAAAAATTCAAAATTTGCCAAAGGATGGCAACCTTGACGCCGAAAATTAGTCGCCATATCAAAAACTTTAGTCGACACCTGGCGACTAGTGACCATTAACCTGCATCTTTACTCTTAAGTCTGATCGTTACAACCCCATACAAGCATCCAAATATACAAATGAAAGATATGGAGATTGGGGTAGTAATCCGAACCACCCTATGTGATCAATCCAAACCATGATTTCATGAGTAAGGCAAAAAGTATATCGTAAAATTTTGATATAGCTATCGGACATTCAACTAATTTACAATTATCAATTCGTCAGTTATTCTTACACAAATGCCCAGCTAATTTGTTACCACCCTGGTTGTGTATATAATATAAATTGCATCAATAATACAAGTAAGCACATATCAGACGTCTATATTTTAGTGGTTAATTATTGCTTTTAAACATTATGTAGAGTCAACATGATGATGATATGAAGCTAAAAATAGATAAAAGTGTGTAAGGTCTGAAAATGTTATGCAAAATTGAAAATTTACGATTAAAATTTAAAAATAAATTAAAATATCTTTAAAAGCATATTTTATGCAATAATGTGCAATTATAATTTTTAGCACATAAATGTCATTTTATTATTTATTGTTTATGTCGTATCATTTGCAGGAATATAAGTATATACTATTTATCGTTTGAAATATTCACACGAAAAGAAAAACTTTTAAAAAAGTGCACAAACTTCAACTATTAAACAGATAATTTTATTTTATTATTCTAAAAAAACTTCAGCAATAATAATGCTTCTTTTGTTCGATATTCAAATAATTTTCTTTCATGTGTTCAATTTAATTTTTATTTTGTAAAAAATGTGTTTTTCTTTCTCTGTTTTGTAACAAAAGTAATTACGTTTGGAAATATTATATATAAAAAAATTTATAAAAAGAAATTTAAGCTAATTCAGAATAGAAAATAATGTTCAAATGTTTGTTCAAGAATTACCCAAATATGCTATTTTAATATTTAAATTAAGAAAGTTTTCTAAAACTGATAAAATATTTTTTGGAAATAAGAATATGGTTTATAAACTTAAGTAAATAAAGGAAATTTTTTAATGTTACGATTTTTTTCTTTAGTTAAAATGCATTTTTTTAATGAAATAATGAAACACAAGCAAAACTAAAAAAACATTTATCTTTTTTGGTTGTTTTCGTTTGAATATTCATAAATCATTGATTCAAAATAGCTATTTTATGGTAAACTCGGTTACTTAATAAATGATAATTTATCTTTTTTACATATATGAGCTATAAAATCAAAACGGATTTTTTACCTTTTTCTACACAGACTACAAAATATCGTAACCGTTTTGTTTTAACATATTTCAGTAATTATTTAATAGTCTTTTGTATATTTATATTATTTTTATGGATATTAGTATAACTATTCGCAGAGAGTATCATATGCGGGTATTTCTTTCGTGCCACACTGTAAAAAAAAGGGTCGATCTACTAAAAAAACTTTAGTGATCCTTGTAATTACCAAAAAATTTTTAGTAATCTTAGTCGGTTACAAAAAAATCTGTAAGAATTGCTAGAAAAAAGTTAGCAACGAATGGAGTTAATAGTTTTATATTTTTAATAGCTCTTACTAAAACTCAGTTGGTGTGGCCTTGATAGCATAGTGGTTATAGTAATGGACTGCCGGCTAAAAGGTCCCGGGTTCGAAACTTGCCACCGCTAAATACGCCCCAAATGTATGGAGTGTCTCGTTAATAAAGGGATTATTAAAATCCTGTCGGAGCAGATAGGAGTGTTTGGTGCTGCCATCTATTGTGGTTTTGCCGAAAATCTTCCGCTTCAGAAGTCTGGGTGCAGCTAGAAGGAATCTCCTACCCTTCGGGCGCACGTAACGGTTATTAAAAATAATTTTGGAGCTATTACTAAAATTTGCTTGGTGGCTCATACTAAACATTTTTAAGTTAGTTATACAAAAAACTCAATTATTTTGTTCAGTTTACAAAAGAAATGCTTGTTTCACTTGCAAAAAAAAAGTTTGTAATGGTTACTAAAAAATTCCGTGGAATACAAATTTACTAAGAAATTTTTAGTAACCTCTTGAATTTTTTTTACAGTGCAGTCTGAGTTTAAATTTTAAAAAGAAAGAAAAACTGTTAAGTGTTTTTGTTGAGATGAATTAGATATCTCCTATTCAATACATTATCTTTCGTTGAAAATGAAATTTATTTCAGAATCTTCTTACAAGGACTTCTTATTATATTTTATGATTATTTTTGTTATTATTGTTATTATTGATTAATATATCTTATTATCTTGGAAAGAAATATGTACATTATGATTCATAAAAATCGAAACAATAGTCTACTTCCTTAAATATTTCCCGTTATTAATTGCAAAGTTTAAGAAGAAAATTGAAAATTTACTGATATATGTTACATGTCCATGTCAGACTACTTGAGAAAATACAAAAACTAAATTTTTACTCGCCCCCCGAACAGTGAAATATCCAATTAAGAATTTTGCCTTTATCCATTTCTGAATTAACTACAAAAAATTCATCTCGATATCTGTAAAACTCACAGAATATTAAAATACAAAAATCTTACATCGTTTACCCACTGTTTCTGAGCAATACGTTATTTATTTATTTTTAAAGCAAGGCTTGGATCAGTAACAATTTGTTCATTATTAAAAATTGATGAATTCGTTTGATTGGTGCATAAAATAGAAGCGAATAAATTTTTGGATTGTCATTAATAATATTCCTCTCAAGGAGAAAGGCACAACAATTTGTTGAAAACCATTTTTGAAAATTACCAAAATATCATTAAATTTTCAAAATTTAGATCCTAGTACATTGTTTAACTCTTGGCGTTCTGTAATTTCTTCTAAATTTAATAAGTGATTATGATGTTTTATGTTTGATAAAATTAAATTTCATGAAAGCATGTCGAATTATGCAGGATATTTCTGGACCCTTTATTGTATTTTACGGTTGGATGCGTACTTTATTTTAGAAACATATCTGTATAATAAACTTTTTTATAACTTTTTAAGCCATACTTTAACAGCATGATCGGTTTAGATTGTGAAAGATTTTCCATGAATATAATAATGAAAATTGTCAAAAAAATCAGTTAATGCCGGGCACTCCAGTGCTGTAATAACTTCAGTTTACTCGTAGAGCCTTACTTGTCTTGCGCTGAATACAATGGGCTACAAGTCTTATTTTTCATCCATTTGTATCAGCACAGCACTTAGAGCATCTTCGAATTATTCTTCGTAAAATATAGGATGGGAAAATAAGAATTAAATAATCTCGAAATTGGTTTAGAAATCATTGCGTTGTTAATTAAAATGCTCGCTGACAGATTTCTGACCATTCCGACGAAGTGTATTAGGTAGATTTCGTATGAAATACTAGCTATTGCAGTCGCTCCCATGTTGGAATCTCTGAAAGATTTCTGCAGATCTACGCCGATCATGACCTCTAGACTCCAAAACTACCATCTGTAAAAAAGTTTATCTATCTATCTATCAGTGTACATCACTTTTTTATGGACACAATAACCTCTCCAATTGTGCTCAAATCTCTTTCAAACTGATACATAAAATCAAGGGGCATAAAATCTCGGTCAAGTTCGTTAATATGCAAAATCGGACCAAGGGGATGGAAATAAGGAAAGTTTTGTGAAAACCAATAAAACGCCATAACTTCTTAAATAAATTAGATAACGAATCAGTTTAAAGTTTGTTCTACTTCTAAAAAATAGGCCAAAAAATTATACATCACAGATATGTTATAAAATTAAAAATGGGCTCAAGAGGCTTTCTTATTTAGGAACTATATAAAGTGACGTATTGGCCAGTTTCTTGATAAAGGCAGAGTGTATTTTTTAAAAAAAAGCTTCCAAAAAAGGCATTTTGAACTGAATTTCGTAAGCCATTGTGATTAAGAAGTTGAGGAAATATTCAAATAATAAATTGCTTATTTAATGACTTATGTTTAAAACCATTTTTGCTCTAATCGCATCCAAATGACAGGTTCTCTTATTTAGAAACTGTGTAATGTGCCGTATTGGTCAGTTTTTCGATAAAGGCCAAATATGTTTCAAAAAATGCTGTCAAAGTAGCCATTTTAAATAAAATTTCCTGAAGCGATCGTGATTGAAGGTTTGAGGATGTTGTTGCGAAATCTCCTCCAATGAAAGTGACGTTTGTTTCTCGTCTGCGAGCGAGCGATGTATTTATAATGTATTTATATGATGCTAAGTGGCAACTAGTTTCGTTGCCTTGACGACCAGTGTTTTGGAATGTTTTTAGTTTAGTTTTTAATGAGAGTAGTTGAATTTAGATGGATCTTTGGAATGTTACATTAATTGAATAATAGTGGAAATATCAGAATGTCTGGTATTGTACATATTTGTAAATATTTCATCACATTTTGAATAAACTTATTATAAACAAGAAAACCTTCTGATCCTGGAGTAATTTTCTATTCAGATGTATTCAAATAACAAATTGCTTATTTTATGACTCATTTTTAAAACCATTTTTGCTCTCAACGCATTTAGATGGCAATTTTCTTATTTAGGAACTATATAATTTACCATATTGGTCAATTTTTTTTTTATAAAGTCAGAATATTTGAAAAAAAATGTTGTCATAGTGGGCATTTGGGCCAAATTTAATTTAAGATGATTTTGAAAAAACCGACTCTTACAGAAAAATGAAATTAAAATTTCTTCCAAAATGCCCAAATAAAATTTTTAAAATAGATTTTTCTCTAATGACATTTTATTTATTTTTTTGTGAAATGAGCACTTAATCTACCTTCGACTATAGGCCATGCCGAGCCGACAGGGATTTTTTGTAAATATTTATAATTGAGAAGGTCAATTTAAGATTTAGCAACGTTACATTTAGAAATATTTATTTGAAATTTTCAAATATGAATATCGATTTAAGATGAACCAAATCATCGCTGTGGGTTGCTAAACTATTTGAAATTGTTCTTCCGGCATTTCCCTAGACACCATATTTATGTAATAAGGTATGATGCGTTTGATAGAAATTTTTCCTTCTGGTTTTGAATGTAAATTTACTTGCAAAATGGCCAACACGTAAACAATTTGAACGCAATTTAATCATTTGGATAGTTCTCTAACTACTGTCTGCAGACATTGTCATTATGTTTCTTCAAGTTTATTGACATGCAAATCAAGGCGAACACCGCATTTACTAATTTTTAGATTTTCTTTGACTTAGAATCTATCGGAAGAATTTCTGGAATAACTTCTTACTTCTTTTTTGATTGGTTTCCAAAAATTTAACGAGCTTTTGGCTTTAATATCTAAAAATTTAAAAAACTCTGCGCGACTAGGCATATCGCTGCTGTTAAGAGATAATTTCCATGGCTCTTCGAGATTATCGCTTAGATTTTTATTTATGGTATAAATTATCATGTTATCCACTAAAGCATTTGAAATGGTTATAAAGAATCAACAATTCGAAGTGATTCATTACAGATACCTATTACGTCGAAAATAGCTTTAGAGGAAAAGGAACATTTTTTAGATATTTTTTTAAATTGTATAACTTGTCTATTTGTGCTATGGTCAAATTCTCGCTTTTATTGTTCCGACCATAAAATAAGTCTTTTAAAAAATTTTAGAATTGACTTTTGCGAGAAAAATCCGGAAATCTGTTAATGAGCAAGACCATTTACGCTTGCTAGGAGATACTGCAATTAAAAAACTGCCCAGAATTTTTTTTTATCTATAGTTTTGGTAAGATTCTACTAAATAAAAAGTCACAGATCCGCTTTTCCGCAAAAAAAAAAAAAAAAAAAAAAAAAAAAAAAAAAATTAAAATTTGGGCAGATTATTCATTTATACAGAAACACTATTTTATTTTTACTGTTACTCTCTGAACAACCATATTTATTTTTAAACTCTTAGTTTATTTATTAGGTGATGTATTTATTGCGATAGTTAGAGTGTCTAATATAAAAGCAATTTCATTGTATTTCTCATTTACAGCTTTCGTTTCTACTGAATCGCTCTGAAGAATGATGTAATGATGAATTAATTTAATGTCATCATGGATCTGTCCATAACACAAATCGAACTTTTCAAGCGTTGTCATTTGATCTTCATTTTGGAATTTCTACTATTGTGTATGCAGGTAATTTTTCCTTTGAAAATATGTTTTTCTGTTTTTGCAATATGTTTCGTTTTAAACTAGTTTTATAACTTTCTAAAATTCAAAATATCAGCTTCTTAATACATGTAAAAATCTTTCAAAATTCACATCACAGTATAAGTATAATATTGATAAGACAATAAATAGTTTGTAATAAAAGATAGTTAGTAATATAAGAGAAATAAATAATTAAAAATAATTAATTAAAGGTATAATTATAGAAAAACCTCGATATCCATCTTTAAAACCGTGACTTTCATAACTAACAATAAGAATAAGAATATTGACACTGGAGATATACTTATTAAACCTAATATTCTATTGATTAAAACTAATATTCTATTAGTATTTTATTAGAAATATTTTTTGATATTCACTGGATGGAGACAGGGTATTGTTCCATTCCCATCTATGGTCAAGGCTCGAGAAATTGTCTTTCACGTATGAAGCATTCATTTCTGAACTTTTAGTCATTTCACCAATATATTTTCCTGAAAATGGGTGGAAACGTTGATTTTACATTTTATTTTATTTTAGTTTATATTAAAATAATTCCTTTTGTGTACGAATGAGCAAAATTATGTGTTTTTAACAAATGCATTCTTAGAAGTTATATTTTATGGTGCAATTGCCTAGTATGTGCTTATGAAACAATATTAATATCTGGATGTAACCATTTATAATGCACACTGATAGCAGATAAAATAAAACAACACAGACAGCAGTGATGCAATCTTTCACATATGGCACGACGAAAATAAACCTTTAACGATGCTCTTGTAGAAATTGATTATAAAATCATTTTAAAAGTCCGTCCACGTAAGTTACACATAATCATACACTTCCTACGACTGATAAAAAGCAAAGAAACATTTTTAACCGTTGAAAAAAGATGAATTTTAGCGGATGATCCAAAAATCAGAACGAAATTTAAAAATGAATAATTCGAAAACGAATCAAGATAAAAAGAGACGGTTTGCAACAAACGAATGCAAAAAAAAAATCGGGTTTTGTGTCCCAATGAAAACAATAGTTCAGTTGGTGACCAACATATGGCTCTGTAGCGTTTTATTGCACCAAAAGATGATTTTCAAATGAAAAAATGTTGACAACTGACAAGTTAGATTAATTAAAGTTGATCATTATTACAGTAAATATTCAATGTAATGCCCATCAATCAGAAGTACAGCTGCGAGACGAGGCACACACCGTTTACAGCATTTAGTAGTACAGCATTTAGTAGTTACAGCATTTAGTAGCTTTTCTTGCATTATGACAAACACATTTTGGCGGATGGCATCTTTCAGTGCTGTTTGTGAAGCCGGTTGCTAGCGGTACATTTTTTACTTCAAGAATCTGCACAACCAAAAGCCACTGAGTGTGAAACCCGTCTGTGTGACTTCCTCGAAAAAATGGACCTATTATGAAATTAGCAGCGAAGCCACATTAGAAAGTCACTTTTGGCTGTTGCAAAAGTACCTCAACAATTTCCAACATAACTATCTTTTTCCGTTGTCACACAAAACCCGGTTACTTTTCCATCCGTTTGGAGCAAACCCAAACTTTTAATCTTGATTCGTTTTCGAATTACTCATTTTTTTAAGTTCGTCCTGACTTTTGGATCACCCGGTACTTAGAACACGCATTGCAATTTTTATGTTGAGGAAACTTTCATTGCACTGATTCCATAAAGAAATTTTTATACTTTTTTACCAATAGGGAGTCGCAAACTATAAGAATAACACTTTTCACGTACGACAAATCATGGAGAAAAACATTTCATTCGAAGAAAGAAGACGGATATCATTACTTTAATAATTCAGATAGTTTTCACTTTTTAATTGCAAAGTATTTTCACAGTTCACATTTTTAGCATTTTTATCTAAGACGATATTTTTCGAAAGATAGTTGAAAAACTAAGAACATTTAACACGAAAAAAACTTTTTGGATATGTTTACTTGAAGAGAGAGAGTGAAAAGAGTCTCTTTAAACATTGAATCGGCGCTTTTCATTTAGCACAATAAGAGTTACCTAAATAAGTTTTCGCTTGCTCTTTATTTTTCACCTCGCTGACTAGGTGATTGAGAGACCCATCGATATTCATGATGCTGTTATTACCATCACATTCGCCGTCACTGTCATTTCTAAGTAGATATAACAGTCAACAACTGTTATTCCCATACCGATTTATCAAACAGTGTGTTCTATTTTCCAATTAAAGGTCGGATATTTTAGATAATAATTCAAAATTTTTAATTTAGGCTGATTTTTAATGACATGAGCATTTTGAAAGATTATTTTGCGAAGGAATACGATGCAGTTTACATTATATAGAAAAAAGTTGTTCGGCCTCTTCGTCATATGCGCACAAATTGTAATTTCTACAAATTCAATACATTTATTCATAAAACGTACATCGTAAATACATTTATCAGATTTTCTAGTTGTAGAAGTTAATTTAAGTTTAACAAAACTAATTATGTACAGTGGATTAACTGTTAACTACAAGTAAGATGCTGTGGAAAAAGGAGGTATTACATTTATAACAACTAATAAATGCTATACATATTTTGCATTAAATACTTTCAGGCTAGAACACCAGGCTCTTGCTTTGGATGGAAAAAAGACGTTTCGAGCTCGGAGGAATTTGGTTGTAAATTTGCCGGTATCGGACGGACATGGGATCCGAAAAGTGAGTCTGAACTCATCTCTGTATACTGAATTAGCATTAAAATTTGAGATCTAAATTGAGTAGTAAACTAGGATTACCAGAAAGATTTCAATAAAAGCATATTTTAACGAATAAAGTAGACATGTTAAAAAATAAGAAGAAAAGTAAATAGGAAAAAAAGCACAGAATCGGAAAATTTCCAATAAAAAATATTTCTTTTTCGAAATATTTTCTGTACATTGCATAGTTTAGGGCTTAATAATGCTTAAAGTTTACTTAAGCTAAAAACACATATTGCAGGTAAAATATTTGAAAAGTTTAAATTCCGGAGAATTTGAAAATTATGTCCCACTCCTACAGAATTTCTGAGAGATTGAAGTATATGTATACGTTACAGGTTAAACCAGACTGGCCTAGGCCAAACTAGTTTATCCTAACTCCCATCGGATAAACTAGTTTCTCCTAGGCCAAAGTAGTCTATCCTAAGGGCCATAGGTCAAACTAATTTTTCCTCTGCCAGACTAGTTTGGGCTAACTCTTATAGGATAAATTAGTTTAGCCTGCTGTTTATTGGTCGGAACTAGTTTATCCCAGGCCATTCAATTTGGCGTGATTTTATGAAATTCCATGACCGCTTCAGCGCAAACATTGTAGTTTGTCCTAGGCTGATCTAGTTTATCCTAGGGCAATGTACTTTTAAGTATTGTTAGCTCACATGGGTGGCTCACATAATGGGCTCGCAGGTCCTGTATGCATGTGTGTACGCATGTGCGTACGCATGTATGTACGTATGTGTGTAACGCGATAATTCTTGATAGAAATATCGGATTTAATTCAAATGTTGGATGTAGGTTCATTCTGAAAAGATACTTTTCTGATTAATTTGGGGAATTCATTGGATAAGAATAAGGAGGGAGAACGGGAGGCTAATCCACCACCGTTTATTTAAAGAAATGGAATTTTCATGCAAAATTATCCGTTTTCATTTGAAATTTTAGATATAAGATCATTCTGACAAGGCGCCTCCATGATTAATTGTGAATGTTTATTGTTTAAGTGTAAAAGAAAGGGCAATGTAGATACCCCCCATAATTTAAATAAATAGTTTTTGACGTAGAATTTACGGATTTGCTTCAAATTTTGTATATAGGTGCTTTCTGATTAGGCGATTCTCTGAATAGTTTTGGGGGTTTAAGTATGAAGGAAAAAATGAAGGATTACACTCTTAACTATGAAAAACTAGTTTAGATAATAGACATTTACGTAAAGAAGTTCGGCGTAAGAAAAACTAGTTTATCCAATTGGCATTAGGATAAAGTAGTTTGAACTAGGCTAATCTAATTTGCTCAAAATCGGGTTTGGTCATTAAAAAACATATTTTTCACTAGAATAAGAATAAATGTGTGTTAAGAGTCATTGCTTATAACATCAGAATAGAAATTTAACATGTCAACCATACAGACATGATGCATTGGACATGGTGTTTGCTTATTTCTTTTTTCTTTTTTTTTTTTCTTTTTTTTTTTTTTTTTTTTTTTTGGAGACTCGTGCCGTTCTGAGATCACACGTTCATTTATTATTTTTCTTTCTTATTCGAGCCAGATCGAAGCTTAAAATAATTTGCAATCGAACAGCTTTTTCTATTTTTGCGAAATTAATTACCTGTCGACATACAAGTTATTCTTGTCACAGCGTCAAGTTTTTTTCTGTGAAATCGTAATCGGAAATTCGATTCAAAACGTAAATTTAATAGTATTTCTTCAAATATCCTAGCTTTTATGAAAAAATGGTTAACGCCATTCGATTAAATATTTTTTGAATGAGAATGCCTGTTAATTTTATTCATTTCCGAAAAGGAATTAGTTATAAATGTGTCACGATGTAGATCTTTTGGATCTGAAAAAAGCCTTAAGGAATGACAGAGAAATATATTTACAAATCTACTTTTTACTAAACAGATTCAAAAGTTATGATGTTTATAACTCTCCATTTTTTCTTTTATTCTAAACTACATTAATTATTTAATAAATCTCTATTTGAATATTGAAAGGTCTGAGAATCTAAATAAACAATAATACATTGTATATTTTGCATTCTTCGAACCCATCGCAATTTGAAAATACATTGTAAATATATCCTATAAATATGTATGCAGTATTTTTTTTAAAGGAATCTTAATTGCATGTGAAATAAAAGGTGACTTTTTCGCAAAAATTAAGTAGGGCCAGATCGAGCCAGACAGGGTCTCCTTTCACAAATTTTTGTACAGGCAGAGCTCGGGCTGAACTTTTAATTTTTACGATCAAGGCAAAATAACTTTCCTTCGGGAAGGACGGGAACCAGGACTCGAAATTCCGGCCCGTGCAAACCTCTAACAGTATTTTACAACACTACGAATAAAATGCATTATACAGGAGTGATGGCAAAACCACTTGGCACAAGATTAACAATAGAGCAGTAGTCTGGATCACTATTAAAAGGAATATTGCCCAGTTAAACTGATGGCTTTGCATTTACAGGCTGTTTACATAAGGGGAGGAGAGGAATTTGAAAGGGGCAATAAAAAATTCTGTTTCAAAATAAATTATGCATAAATATCAAAGTTTAAAACGTTTATAGAATGAGAATGGCATTGATGGATATTCGGGACTTGTGATTAGAGATACGGAGGTAAGGGAAGAGGAGGGAAGGGGAGGGGAGCGGAAAGTGTTGAAAGAGGCAAGAAAAAAATGTCATTTAATATGTATATAATTGATATATATATATATATATATACATACTAATATATATATATATATATATATTATATATATATATTATGTGTATTAGAGTGGAGCGAAAAAAAATATTTTTAAAAAATCAAAAACAGGTAGGTCCCAAAAGCTGCCTTTATATTAGTACATCAACTCTGTGAAATTTTACCGCTGAAAAAAAATGGCTTGAGTCTGCGCGTTTGCTCCAAAAATCGAAATTTTGGACAAAATTTGTCATTTTTTGACATTTTTTCAAAAAAATTAAAAAATTCCTACAGAGCTGGTTATTATTTTAAAGTGTTACTTAAACCTTTATAATTACCTGCTTAACATATTCAAACTATGAAACAATATCTTTATTCCGTATAACTGGAGCAAAACAGACAACTTTTGGTAAGAAAATGGCATTACCACTCTATTGGGACATACAATGAATTGTTGTTTTTAATACAGCTCTTCTTTTCAAAAGTACCTTGGACATACATCGTGGAGGTGGCTATATTTCATATACCACCCGTCTCAACTATTCGATCATCTTAGTACAGTGTTTTATTTATATATGATATGTGATTTTCTTTATCAAAATTTGGCATGTTTTCGATGCATCCACCTAGTTTATCTGTTCTTTGTATCAACATGCTGATGTGATTATCTTAATGTATATTTTTACAGCTTATACAAAAAAATTGACAAGCAGAGTAATGTAAAGGAATATTATTAAAGGGACCTATTCGGCCATCTATTCAATCTTACATCCAGTTGATGAAAGTCATTGGAAGTTTTGTTACCACAACATTTTTTCAGTCAATTATATTTTTTTACATAATGACCTGCTTCAAAGATGATTTCAGGCATTTCTATAAGTATGCCATCATTTATTCTGCTTTTGCATTTTTTATATGTTGAGAAGCGTTGTTTATATGTTGATTTTTGGTGATCGTCAGAGAAAATTGCGATGGAAATTTGTCCTGCACGTGCAGAGCAACCGTTGTTGTTTTCTAAGTGTTTTCGTAGCCAGGTAATTTCCCATTAACTTTTAGATCCCCATTTTATAAGTGAACAATATTTGATGGTGAATTGTCCTGGGCATAAACTTATAATGCATAGTACTTTTTGAGAGAATGTTAAGAATGTAAATCTTTGAGAGAACATTACTCAAATCGACTGTAAGTTCTCATTTAAATTTAGGCGAATTCTATTTGTCGCTGTGAACCATTTTGTATTGTGTAAGCTTAGAATTGCGTATAATCATATGCTACTTCAACTCCAGTGAATTTCCTCTGAGTCAATTATTAGGGAAATCGATGTAAAACGTTATAATCTTCATGGATTCACTGGATCAATAAGAAAATCTTTGTCTACTTACTATTCACTTCCTATTGCAATTTTTTATAAAATAAATAATAATTTTGAAAAAAAAATTTCTGAAACTAAGTAAAACATACTCAGAACAGACTAGAAATTTCTGTCGTGCAATGTTAATTCATAAGGAAAGCTATTCCTCAGAATCAAAAGAAATGGGGATAGGAATTTAAAAAACATCTCGAACATAAAAAAACAGCTCATAAAGCGGATAAAATTTTCAGCTTTATATAAGCACAGATTGGCAATCAGAGTCTATAGATTCACTCACAAAATATATAATCAAAGTTTATACCGCAGGATATTTTATATCAAATGCAATACACACCTAAAGAATAGGTTTAAAACTTATTAGAAATTACTCGACTACGAAACAACACAGGAAACGACATAAAACAAATAATAAAACTTCTTTCGAAATATTGTTGAAATTTTGTTTGGAATCCTCTGTGACGATCGTCATAATATTAAACTGCTAGCTTCTCAAACTATATTTAATGTAATAGGTACAGTAAATGATGACATACTAAAAATTGAATTCATACAATCATTTTTTAGGCATATCGTTATATGTATAATGTAATTGATTGATAAAATGTTGAACAGAACTTCCAATCACAATGTATTAACTATATGAAAATTTAATGAAGATAATAGACTGCTGAATAGGTTCAATTAACAGCATACCTAATCATTACTCAGCTTCCTCTTCTGTTATACAAGATATAAAAATATACGTGCAGCAGGTCACACTAGTCGCATCCAATGACAGTGAAAACAAAGAAGAGGTAAACTACTTTGATACATAGAAAACTTATGCCCTTCTTCGGGAAAAAATAACAATTCAATACATAAATAAAACACTGGACCTAGATTATTGGGTGGCTGAGGCAGATGGGATATGGAATGCAGCCACATCTACGAGTTATATATAGAATAGTTTTTAAAGCAGATAGGTAAAAAATGCATTTAAAACAACATTTCGTTGTATGCTCCAATAGAGAGGTAACGCTGGTTTTTACCAAAAGTTGTCAGATATGCTCCGATTATACAGATTACAGATATTGTTTTATAGTTTTAAAATGTTAGGCAGATAAATATAAAGGTTTAAGTAATACTTTTAAATAATAACCAGCTCTGTAGGAATTTTTATATTTTTTTGAAAAAATGTCAAAAAATGACAATTTTTACCCAAAATTTCTATTTTTGGAGTAAAAGCGCAGCCTCAAGCCATTTTTTTTTCAGCGGTAAAATTTCACGCAGTTGATGTGCTAGTATAAAGGCAACTTTTGGCACCTACCCGTTTTTGAATTTTAAAAAATAATTTTTTTCGCTCCACCCTAATATGTATATACACTGTAAAAAAAATTCAAGAGGTTACTAAAAAATTTTTAGTAAATTTGTATTCTACAGAATTTTTTAGTAACCATTACAAACTTTTTTTTTGCAAGCGAAACAAGCATTTCTTTTGTAAATTGAACAAAAGAATTTTTTGTATAACTAACTTAAAAATTTTTAGTATGAGCCACCAAACAAATTTTAGTAATAGCTCCAAAATTATTTTTAATAACCATTACGTGCGCTCGAAGTCAGGAGATTCCTTCGAGCTGCATCCAGACTTCTGGAGCGGTAGATTTTCGGCAAAACCACAATAGATGGCAGCACCAAGCATTGCTACTGCTCCGTCAGGATATTCATAATACCTTTATTAACCAGTACTTACACTGCATACGTTCGGGGCGTATTTGGAAGTGGCCAGTGTCGAACCCGAGACCTTTCAGCCCTGAGTCCGTTACTATAACCACTATGCTATCAAGGCCACATCAAGTGAGTTTTAGTAATAGCTATTAAAAATATAAAATTATTAACTCTATTCGTTGCTAACTTTTTTCTAGCAATTCTTACAGATTTTCTTGTAACCAACTAAGATTACTAAAATTTTTTTGTAATTACAAGGATCACTAAAGTTTTTTTAGTAGTCGACACTTTTTTTACAGTATATATATATATATATATATATATATATATATATATACATACATACTAATATATATATATATATATATATATATATATATATAAGGAGGGGTGGGGGAAGGTTGAAGGTATAAAGATAAAACCAAATACTTTGTTGTAGTTGAATATCAACTACAGAAGGCATTATAGAAATAAAGGATGACAAAAATTTGTTTAACCGTCTTGTTCTATGCCGCTTGCGTCCTGATATAAAGTTGAAAGAATGTATCGGGAAATACAAGTTGAGTGCAGTTCCACGATCCTTATTCGCAAGCGATAGAACGATGTATAAAACCCAGGCCAAAAGTAAAGTAATCCATCATTTAGAAGAATTTTGCACAAAAGAACTAACAACGGACATTCTCAATACTTCTTTAGGGAATAGAAGAGGCGCAGTCCAACTAAAATCCTCTGATTCTGCTGTTGCAATCATAGATGGTATGACAAATTTACATGTATTGATACCTTCAAAAGGCACTAAAACTGTTGCTGATTTGGCGGATCAGTTCAGCGAAAAAATTTTAATCGAGTACAATGAATATTCAGAAATACATATCACATTCGATTCTTATTTTGAATATTCTCTAAAAAATGCCACCAGAGAAAGACGGCAGCATGGTAACCCACCTATTATATACAAAGTTGATGGAAAGATGAGTATGAAAACTGTCACCATGAAAAAACTTTTATCCCATTATACAAATAAAGATTTGCTTACTGTAATATTATGTCAAATTTGCTCAAAAATTGTGCTAATTTAGAAAAAACTGTTATTGTTTCATATCGTGGCGAAGTCAAACCAAATAAACAAATGGTAGAAGATATCAGCACTTCACAAGAAAAAGCTGATACAAAGTTAATCCTACACGCAGTACTTGCAACTCAAAGAGGAGCTCAAAAATTAAGAATTTTTTCACCAGATACCGACGTTCTTATACTGGCGATCAATAAATATCCAGAGTTACCAAGTGATACAATATTAGTCTTAACTGGTCCTCAGAAGCGCAACATTTCTGTTGGCTTAATATATAAATCTTTATGTCAGAAAAGATCTAAAACTTTAGTGGGGCTGCATTCTCTTTCTGGATCTGACACCACTGGTTCATTCAGTGGTAAATCAAAAACCAGTTTTTGGAAGAGCTTCATAAATGCTAACGACAGAATTCTGAAAGCACTTGCCGCATTAGGTCAAACAGATATATCCTTCAGAATGAAACATATATTATTGCACTTGAAGAATACATATGTTCAGTGTACATGTCAAAATTAAAGAAACATTGAGTGAGCTAAGATGGTGGTTATTTACAAAAAAGCAAGCTGAAGGTGCAAATATGTCTCCAACTCAAGCCGCCCTTTACCCAACCATAAGAAGAGATCATTACCAAGCAATAATATGGCAAAGAGCGCACATTTTAAAACCTAATATTCTAATCCCAACTGATTTTGGTTGGATGATAAAGGAAAAAGAATACCTACTTGTCATGTGTGACATGCCATGTGCTCCTCAAGAACTGGTTTAATCGGTGCGTTGTTCGTGTGTCGAGTCAAGATGTGAAGCATTCTGTAAATGTTCACAAAATGGATTACTTTGTACTGAAATGTGTTCATGCTCGGGTGAGACTGATAAATGTGATAATGTTGGAGACCTTGATGATGTAAATTACGATGACAGTGATACCGATGATCCTACTTTGTTCTGAAGTTAAACATTTACTTGCAGTTTAAAATTTGAAAGTTTTTTACTATTTAAGTATATGATGCATAATATAGAATAAGAATACAAAGATAATAAATAATATTTAGCGTTAAAAAATTTATATCATTTAGTATTTATCATCACTCAGTTCCTTTTCAATTACCCTTATTACGTATTTTTTCCCTTGCACTTTTCAACTCTTCCCGTCCCCTTCTCCAGTTGCGGGTCCCGGATGTCCACAAATGTTTTTCTTAATTTATACATGTGTTAAACATTAATATTTGTACATAATTTTCTTTCTTTTTTATGAAATGGAATTTTTTCCTTGCAATTTTAAACCCTTTCCCCCTCCCTCCCCTTCCTCAGTCGCGGTTTCCGGATGTCCACAAATGTTTTTCTCATCTGCAAATGTTTTAAACATTAATATTTATACATAACTTTCTTTATTTTTTATGAAATGGAAGTTTTTCCCTTGCACTTTTAAACCTTTCCCCTCCCTCTCTCCTTCCCCTCCTCAGTCGCCGCTTCTGGATGTCCACAAATGTTTTTTCTACTCTATAAATGTTTTAAACATTAATATTTATAGATAATTTTCTTTATTTTTTATGAAATGGAATTTTTTCCCCTTGCACTTTTCAACCCTTCCCCTTCCCTTCCCCCTCCCTAGTTGCGGGTCCCGGTTGTCCACCATCGCTTTTCTTAGTCTACAAGACATAAGGAACAAAATGAGACCACTCACTATACTTAATCCTAAAATTGCACTCGGGATGTAATTAGAAAACGGAGTATTACGTACATAAGTACATGCATGCGTACTTACGTGCATACATACATACATAGAAAACCTGCGAACCCGTTATTTCTCAGGCTTTGACGCCAGTAAGCTGAAAACACTTAAAATTACATTGGCCTTGTTTGATAAAATGCTATTTAATTTCTACTGGCTGTGTCACCTAGCAACCAAGATATATTTAATTATTTCAAAATGTAAAAAGTTTTCTGTGCAAACGATAATTTGTGATAAATACATTATCTGTTTATTTCTTCAGTTTTTACCTAAGCTGTGTGAAACAATATCCTTTTTGTTTTTGAGTGTGATTAGAATGTTTTTATGAGTATGTGTGAAAAAATGTTACGGTTTTTTATTGGAGTTGTGTTTTATTAAATTATCTATGTTCGAAAGAACTGAGAAGAATTTTCTCATGAGAATAAACTGTATAAAAGGAGAGATGCGTATTTAATTCTGAGTTGAGTAAGAAATTAATAATAAACTTTCGAACAGTTGGAAAATTTTCATGTGGTCCGTCTCTACGGAGAAAAATCGGCGAGTTGTTGCTCTACGTCAATGACTGAAGGATAAATGGTGAATATTTTGTTGTGTTTTCCTATTTCTTCGTATCTAGAAATCATCTTTTAAAGAGTCAAGAGGGGTAAGTGCACCCATTTAATTTTTATTCGTTAAAAATGAGTATGAAAGAATTAAAAGCAAAAAAGAAAATTTTCAAAACAAACTTGACAAAATTAAAAGAAATATTATCGAATTCTGAGCTAGAATTAAATGAATTAATTCTCACAAAGGAGAAACGGAATAAATTAGAGAAAAACCTTTCTGAGTTACTTGAGTCTATTTATAAGATAAGTAAAGAAGATGAAATTGAGGATTTTATTAAGGAAAACGAAGAAATTAATGAAATTTTATAAATAATGGAATTTGAACTTACAAAAAAGTTATCAAAAATGAAATTGCAAACTGTTAATTTAGAAAACGCCACAAAGGCTGATAATAACATTAAATTGCCAAAGTTAACTCTTCCTGTATTTACGGGTAATTTGCATGAGTGGCTTTCCTTTAAGGATATATTTAAGGCTACTGTACATGAAAATTCAAATTTGTCAGGGGCAATGAAATTACAATATTTGAAGTCTTCATTGAGAGGAGATGCCTTTCGTATAATTCAATCTATTTCAATCGTGGATTCTAATTATGAAGTTCCATGGTCGCTTTTGGAAGAACGGTTTTCAAATTCGAGAGAACAAGTTTATCGCATTTAAAACGTTTTTTAAATATTCCTGTTATTCAGAATGAGTCCCCAGCAGCATTATTAAATCTAATAGATATAACAAATGAATGTATTAGGTCGTTAGGGATTTTAGAACAAAGGTTTTCTACTACTATGTTTGCTTATATTTTGGCTCAAAAATTAGATGTAAATACAAAAATGTGGTGGGAAAGACATCTTAAGCGGGATAATTTACCGAGTTTAACTGAATTGCTAGAATTCTTGAGGGACCACGCGCGTTCACTAAGGGCGTCCAAACAAGTAAATACAAAGCGAAATTTTCAAAACGAAAGTCAAACAAAGCATAGCTTTTCAAAGGTAACATCCATGGTTGCGAGTTTAAATGAGAAAAATATGCGCAAATGTGTTGTATGTAACCAGGAAAATTACAGTGTTTTTAAATGTCCCAAATTTCAAAATTTTAATTTACAGGAAAGAGTACAATTTGTTAAAAAAAACAATATGTGCTTTAACTGTCTTTCAGAATTCCACTGCGTCAAAAAATGTAACTCAACATTCTCGAGTTCAAAATGCCATAAATGCCACAATATACTTCTTTGTTTTGATAGGCGTGAGAGAAATTCCATAGCGGTGGGAAACACAAAAAATTATAGTGATAAGGAAGTGCCAAATGCATTGTCAACGAATGAAAGTAAACCAACATTAATTGCTGACGCCATACCATTTGGGTTAAATAACCATAATCAAAATTTCACTGGTACTTCAAATGTGAGATCGAATAATGTTAAAACAGTTCTTCTTTCCACTGCTATTGTTTATATGAGAGATAAATTCGGAAATAAAGTTCCGGTGCGTGCTTTATTGGACAATGGTTCAATGAGCAATTTTTTAACATTGCAGTTAGTTGAAAGATTAGGAATTCGAAAAGAAAAAAGTAATATTTTGGTATCGTGTTTAAGTGGATCCTCTGTAGCGGTAAAAAATAAAACTACTGCCTTGATCAGTAATAATTCGGGAGATTATAGTCGGGAGTTAGATTTTCTTATCATACCAAGGATTTCGCAAATTATGCCCTCAAAATATATTAATATTTCAGAGCTAGGAATTTCAGAGTCTATTATTCTTGCTGATCCTGAATTTAATAGACCAGGGAAAATAGATCTTTTGATAGGAGCTGAAGTATTTCTAGAATTGATAAAGGTGGGGTCGTATGAAGCTACCAAATTCTAAATTAATACAGCAAAATACGGTGTTCGGTTGCATAGTAAGTGGGAGTGTTTACGATTGCAACGATCAGGAACAAATACATTGTGGGTTAATTACTGAAACAGATTTAAATTTCGAAATGAAAAAATTTTGGGAAATTGAAAGAGTAGAAGAAAGTACACCATTGAGAAATACAGAAAAATTAGCATGCGACACCCACTTTATAAACACACATCAGAGAGATATAACGGGCAAATTCATAGTACAAATGCCGTTGAAAAAAGATCTTAGTTCTTTGGGAGAATTAAAGCAATTTGCGGAAAATAGATTAAATTCACTTTGGAATAGGCTAGTCAAAAATCCAAATCTTTTAGAGTTATATTGCGCATTTATGGCGGAGTATAGAGAGTTAGGCCATATGGAGGAAGTAGAGAAAACAGATGTGTCAATACATGCGAATTATCTACCTCATTATGCTGTTTATCGCCCAGATAAAAGTTCTACAAAATTGAGAGTTGTCTTTAATGGTTCACATGCAACTTCATCAGGAGAATCCCTAAATTCCATACAGCTGAATGGGGGTGTCATTCAAGATGATTTGTTTAACATAATACTTAGATTTCGTACACACCGCTATGCATTTACAGCAGATGTAAAAATGATGTATCGCATGATACTTATCGATAAAAGTCAACGTGATTTACAGCGCATAGTTTGGAAAGATACTGTAAATGGTGAGATGAAATATTACAGACTATGTACAGTCACATATGGCACAACTAGTGCCCCTTATTTAGCCATGCGCTGCCTTAAACAGCTTGGTATAGATGGTGAATCTCTATTTCCGTATGCTTCTGGTGTGGTACAATCAGACTTTTATATCGACGATGTCCTGACTGGAGTAGCTGATCTAAAATCGGCGAAGAGATTGCAAATTGAACTTATTCAACTATTAAATACGTGCGGCATGAATTTACATAAATGGTTTAGTAACCATTCAGAATTAATGGAGCCAGCCTTTAAAAATGAGAATTACACTTTTGAAAATATGAGTGAAACTAAGGCACTAGGACTTTGTTGGAATGCCGATGATGATACTTTTACTTTTAGTGTATCATTAAGTGAGCCAACCAAGGTAACTAAAAGAAGTGTGCTGTCAAATATTGCTCGCATTTTCGACCCCTTGGGTCAACTAGGACCAGTTGTGACGAAAGCAAAAATTTTCCTACAAAGACTGTGGAGATTGCAAATTGGTTGGGATGAAAATCTCCCTACAGCTGAGCTTGATAATTGGTTGCAGTTTTTAGAATCATTAAGAGTCATCAACAATATAAGTGCTGTTAGATACATTTTTACAAATAATCCAGTGCAAATTAAAATTTGTGGCTTTTTAGATGCTTCGGAGAAAGCCTACGGTGTGGCATTGTATGCTGTGTCTTCAAATTCTTCAGGAGAGCAAATTTCGCAGTTGCTTTGCAGTAAAAGTCGAGTTGCACCAATCAAAACAAGCACTATTCCTTGCTTGGAGCTCTGTGGTGCAGTTTTATTAGCCAAATAGATGAATAATGCTGCCAAAACCTTAAAAGTTCCTAAAGAAGCTGTCTACTACTTTTCAGATAGCACTATTGTATTATGTTGGATTCAAAACAGCCGTGTGACTTAAAAACCTTTGTGGCATCACGTGTGGCTACGATTCAGAATCTTCCTGATATCAGTCATTTGGGACATGTGGCTTCTTCTGAAAATCCTGCTGATCTTGTGTCACGAGGTGTAGATCCAGACAAACTTCTCCAGAGTAGCTTAGGGTGGAAGGGTCCACTATTCCAAACACAACAAACTGAACATTCTCCAAATATTGTTGAACTTGAGCAAAATGATAATGATCTATACATACGTGAACATAAACATACAGCGTCAAAGACTACACTTTTAATATCAGACTGTTCATCTTTTATTGATTATTTTTTGCAATTGAGTAATAATTATGCTAAATTAATAAGAATTCTTAGCTATGTTTTCAGGTTCATTCAAAATGTCAAGCGGAAGGTATTCAGGCCAAAAGGAAGGTATTCAGGTAAGTTAACATCTGCTGAATTGAAGAAAGCTGAGCAGTTTATTATAAAATCTGTTCAAGAAAAAGAGTTCAGTTCAGAATTCACATTGTTATCTAAGGGTAAGGAGTTACCAAAAAATAGTAGATTACTTTCATTAAATCCTTTCTTGGATAAAAATAATTTAATCAGAGTTGGAGGTCGTCTCCAAAATAGCACGGTAAATTATGCCCAAAAACACCCAATTGTACTGCCCTCTAAACACAAATTAACAGAATTAATTATTGAGTTTTATCACAAAAAATATCTACATATAGGACCACAAAATTTACTTTATTGTGTTCGAAGACAATTTTGGCCTTTAAACGGTAGGGCTATTTGCAGAAAAATTGTACATAAATGTATTACATGCTTTAGGGCCAAACTTAAATTGTTAGAGCAAATTATGGGCGAGCTCCCGAAAGAAAGAATAAATGTAGACTTTGTTTTTAATTGCACAGGAACTGATTTCTGTGGTCCATTTTTGATTAGATATAAAGGTCAACGTAAAGGTATTTTTCATAAAGTTTATGTTTGTATTTTTATTTGTATGGTAACAAAGGCAGTGCATTTGGAATTAGTCAATGATTTAACATCTGAGGCTTTTATTGCCACATTAAAGAGGTTTTTTGCCAGACGAGGCAAACCTCGAAAAATTTTCAGTGATAATGCAGGCAATTTTGTGAAGACTAATGTAGAGCTTAAAAGGTTGCATGAATTGGTAAACAAACCAGACCAGAACCTTACTAATTACTTGATATCTGAAGGTATTGCTTGGGAATTTATTCCCCCTAGAGCTCCAAATTTTGGAGGTTTATGGGAATCGGGAGTCAAGTCCTTCAAGTATCACTTTAAACGTGTTGTGGGCAACTCTAAATTAACTTATGAAGAAATGTTAACTATAATTGTCCAAATTGAAGGTATCTTAAATTCGCGCCCGCTTACTCCCTTGAGTACAGATATTGATGACTTGGAGTTCTTGACCCCGGGACATTTTCTTATTGGTCGCCCACTTAATGCCATTGCTGAATCTGACCTGAGTAATATTGAAGATAATAGACTTAACTTATGGCAAAAGACCACTAAAATGGTTCAGACCATCTGGAAAAAGTGGAAAAATAGTTATTTAAGTACATTGCAGCAAAGGCATAAGTGGATGATATCAAAAAACAACCTCAAAATAGGAGATACGGTTATAATAAAGGAAGATACGGTTACGATAAAGGAAGTGTCTAAATGGTTATTAGGGAGAATTGTAGAGGTATTTTTTGGTAATGATAATAGAGTAAGAGTTATAAATATAAAAACTCCAAATGGAATATATAAAAGAGCAGTATCCCAAATTGCTGTATTACCTCTTGAAAAGTAATTCAGTTTTTATAAGAAAGTGGACATTATTGTAACATTTCTTTATTTATTATGTATTATGTAAAATTGTTTAAATATTTGCTTAAATTTAACTTGACTGTGACTCATTTATATTGTATTTAATTGTATTGTTATTTATATTTTTTACAATGGTTGTAATTCCAGTGTTTTAGTTTGAAACCCCCCTCAGAGGTTTCAAGAGGGGCGGTATGTTTGATAAAATGCTATTTAATTTCTACTGGCTGTGTCACCTAGCAACCAAGATATATTTAATTATTTCAAAATGTAAAAAGTTTTCTGTGCAAACGATAATTTGTGATAAATACATTATCTGTTTATTTCTTCAGTTTTTACCTAAGCTGTGTGAAACAATATTCTTTTTGTTTTTGAGTGTGATTAGAATGTTTTTATGAGTATGTGTGAAAAAATGTTACGGTTTTTTATTGGAGTTGTGTTTTATTAAATTATCTATGTTCGAAAGAACTGAGAAGAATTTTCTCATGAGAATAAACTGTTTTAAATGAGAGATGCGTATTTAATTCTGAGTTGAGTAAGAAATTAATAATAAACTTTCGAACAGTTGGAAAATTTTCAGGCCTAGGATAAACTAGATCAGCCAAGGACAAGCTAGAATGTTGGCGCTGAGGCAGTCATGGAATTCTATAAAATTACGCCAAATTTAATTGGCCTAGGATAAACTAGTTCAGACAAATAAACAGCAGGCTGAACTAATTTATCCTATAAGAGATAACTATGAATAAGAGGAAAAACTAGTTTATCCGATGGGCGTTAGGAAAAACCGGTTTGGCCTAGGAAAAACTAGTTTATCCCATGTTCGTTAGAATAGACCGAGTTGGCCTAGGAAAAACTAGTTTATCCGATGGGCATTACGATAAACTAGTTTGGCCTAAAACCGGGTTTGGCCTGTAACATATATATCAGAATACTACTATATGGAAGATAGATTTATTAATAATAATTTTATTAAGGCACGAAAGCGGACTAGTAAACCACTAAAAGATAACTACTACAAGATGAATTCTCAAATGTGTTCAAAGATGTCGCCTCAGAGAATGTAAGTCTGAAAGCTAACATTATTTCAATTTAGGTAAATAACAGAAGTGATTCAGCAAGCTATGTCAAAAAAAACTGTGTTGCGAAATTTAATTAAATGTGTTAACCCCAAAAATTTAAATTAACTTGCAAATATCTTTTATTTTTTATTTTTTACCGATTTTAAAAAAGGAGAAGATGATATCAATTCAACGCGTATGTATGTTTTTATATATATGTTCACCGATTACTCCGAAACTGTGCAACTGATTTCTGTTATTTTTGTTTTAAATGAAAGAGAATGCTTTCAAATTGGCACCACTTCCGTTTCATCAAAATTGGCGCAGTACTTTTTTAGTAATTAGGCAAAAACTAATAAAATTAGGGGGTTTTCACTAATTAAAAGTGTTGAATAAGTTTGCTGAACGTAGTGCAGACAGAATGGCCGAGCGGTCTAAGGCGCCAGATTTAAGCTCTGGTTCTCGAAAAAAATGGCGGGTTCGAACCCATACTCCCGATGTACATGCATAAAATAACCTTTTCCGTATTGTAATATTTATATACATATTTTACAAATTACATACTAATTATGCTATTAAAAATATTTTTTATTTAGCCATTAGCACAGAGTATAAGAGATCTTTTTATCTGTGAAAAGTACTAAAATAATAGACTTGTGAAAAATATCATGACGTTGAATAAGTTCGCCGAATATATTGCAGTCAGGATGGCCGAGCGGTCTAAGGCATCAGATTTAAGCTCTGGTTCTCGAAAGAAATCTTAAGTTCGAACCCCTCAGCTGACATACGTGTATAATATACAGCATTTTTTTCGTATTATAATTTTTTAACCGACACAAAAAAGGAGAAGATTTTATCATCAATTCGACGCGTATGTATTTTTTTCCTTATGTATGTTCACCGATTACACCGAAACTATCCAACCTATTAAACTAGTATTTGTGTTAAATGAAAGAGGTTATTCTCGAATTGGTATCACTCGAATTGGTTAAACACATTTTTAGTAACTAGGCAAAAACTAATAAAATTAATGATTTCTCGCAAATTAAAAGTAACATGGATGTCGAATAAGCTCGCCGAATAGAATACAGTCAGGATGGCCGAGCGGTCTAAGGCGCCTGATTTACACTCTGATTCTCAAATTAAAACATGGGTTCGAACTCCACTCCTGACATACATGTGTACAATAATTTTTTACGTATTATAATTTTATACGTATATTTTACAAATTAAATACTAATAATTATTAACCGACTTCGGAAAACGAGGAGGAGGTTAACAATTTGACGCGTATGTATTTTTTTATATATGTTCATCGAAAATTCTCCAAAACTATCCATCCGATTTATATGGATTTTGATTTATTGAAAGAGGTTGCTCTCGAATTAGTATCAATTCCGTTTCATCAAAATTGGTTCAATACTTTTTTAGTAACTAAGCAAAAACTAATAAAATTAGTGATTTTAATTAATATTGGTTGTTGTAACCGTTTTCTCAATCATAAACTAATATAAAAAAAAAACTAAAAAGTGAAAAATAAACTTTTTTACCAAAAATAGAACCAACTTCTAAAACTACTGCAAAGTAAAAAATAATTTTTTCACCGAATAGTTAATAAGAAATTAAACAAAGAGCATTGTATTTACCAAGCGTTCTCTTAGATTTAAGTTACATTAAATTGATTTTTTGGAGTCGGTGCCAGACAACCCAAGTTAAATATAATTTTTCAATATTAGAAACTTAGCTTTAATTTTGAACTTGGCTTGGCTGGCACCTACTCCAAAAAATCAATTTAATGTACATAAATCTAACAAAACGCATGATAAATCCAATGCTCTTTGTTTAATTTCTTATTAACTATTCTGTAAAAAAAAAAAAAAAAAAAATACATATTTTACTTTGCAGTAGTTTTAGAAGTCGGTTCTATTTTTGGTAAAAAAGTTAATGTAGTGTGCACATTTATAGTGTGTTTCAGGAAGGATTCGCTAATTTTGAAATGACATAACTGTGAAAAAGTAAGTGAACGAAAAGTTAAACTTGTAGTATGTTAGACAAACAGATCTGGAATTTGTTATACTCCGGTTAGCGGTAAGTTTTCAAATGTTGGATAATAGATTGCAGCACAAATATATTAAGCTTTAAATAGGGCTCAAAAATAAAGAATGTTCATTTGTGAGTCTGTTTCATTGCTAACACGTGTAAGGAAGTTGTATCGAATAACCTATTTTAAGGAAGTTAACGAACACTGGAATTGAATTGTACTGGAATACCACCGACGACATTAGTATGGGATGGCCTCATTAATCCCTATATCTCAGTAATCCATTTGATTTGTTCTTGTGGGGTTACATGAAAAATACTGTTTACTCTAAGTATCCTCAAGCATTTGGAAAGCTTGAACTATTCATCTCTTAAGTATGGTCATCCGTTTCATTAGAGACATTTAACGAATGACTTCAAAATTTATACTTCTACTAGGTGATGTTATTGCTAAGAATGATGATCATATCTAAAATATTATAATGTAATTTGACCTCTTTTCATGAGGCACTATTTCAGATGATATGTTAAAGGCACAGTTCAGTGACTACAGCGTACTCTGATGTCCAATCTTTGAACTCATTTTGCAAACCTGCGTATAACAAATTCCAGGCCTGTGTGTCCAAAATATTATTTATTTCACCTTTCCCTTACTTACTATTTCGCAGTTATGCCATTTCAAAGTTGAGGAGTTCTTTCTGAAACTTCTTGTATGAGGATGTGAGTTTCAAAGCTTGCTTTACTTAGAAAATTAAAAGTTAGGAAATTACGCTACATCTTTGACTGTGTCCATTGGTTTTCACTGTAAACCAATGACTTACAATGCCTGAAATACAAGATAAAACTTGTTAATTCTTTCTCATTATAGTTTTCTTTTCAATGTAGGTTTATCAATAGAATAGTTAATATAGAAAAATTGATTTCTTAAATTTTGGATAAGGCGAGTTTTGAAACTCACATCCTCATATGTAAATCTCAGTATAATGTAGTATTGAACTCAAAATATTCATGTCTCTATAATTTCATCAATAGGCGGATTTAAAGGAAAAGAATGATTGGGCTTTACTTATATTGTTAGTTATTTCGAATTTACAACTAGAAGAAAAATTTCTTAATTTCTTTAGCCAAAATGAGACCAAGGATTTCCGTAGTTTATGTATCAATTGTTAACCTTCTAAAGCTATCATTTGCTCAAAATATTCATATTATTTTATAAATAAAATTATTTACTATATATATTTCTCTTTTTAAATATATATTCGACCTTACATAAAGTTTTTAGTATTTTGTTTAAGTTTTAACATGTTCAGGCTGGCGAGTGGTTAGATAAAAACACATTCAATATAGATGATAAATACTAGTATTTTGTTAAAGATAAATTCAGTTTATATAATTTCTTTATATTATTTGAAGTATTTTTAGTAAGAAACTACTGGTAGTTTTCTCTTTTCTGGACTGTGTTTTTTCTGGTTTTCCCTAACCACTCGCCACCCTGATGTTTAATATTTTTTACATATATTCTGTGTATTTAACTGATTTTCAGTAATACACATATATTGTATTTTTTTTCTAGAAATATTATATACAATTAATATATAGATAAAATAAATTAAAATAAAAGCATAAAAAGCTTAAATTAAATCACAAATTTCCTATTTGTTACACCATTGGATAAATTATTACATTACTTTTAAATGATCATGCACAATGGTTGTATGTCTCTATGTCCAAAAATAACAAAATTTCGAAAAGCAAATCCTTTCAATTCCATAATTTTCACTTAATTACAAAGCTGTTGTACTAAATTAGTGATTTCATCAAAACTAAAGCTATTTTCTACATTATAATAAGCATATTTTATTTTATTCGAAAAGAAATTTATTTTGATATTTTTAATTTCAACGGATTTTAATTAAAATTATAACTAAAATAAATAGAGAAAGATAAAAAGAGAAATATATTAACTGAAATTATATTGCTGTTTTAATTTTAAGTAAAATAAAATAATAACAAAAAAAAAATACTGTGCTATTTTTGTTTCCCATGCCGGGAATTGAACCCGGGCCATCAGTAAACCGGACTGGCGTTCTACCGACTAAACCACATGGAACGACACCCAGCTAGGAACTTTTCACTATATTACTTGTTGGCAAGGCTACATTCGCAGCGCAAGATGGAAAATATTCTGTGAGCCATCGATCTGGGGCAAGCACGGAACTCAAATAGAAACAGCGTCGATGAGTATATATTAATACGTGGAAATTTTTCCAGAGAGAAAATTCGCCTTGAATAGAATATTTCAGATTCTTTAATTGCTTATAGTCGTTAATGTCAACCTAATGAAAAAGATTCTATGCCGGGAATCGAACCCGGGCCATCAGTATAGCGCACTGACGTTCTACCGACTAAACCACATGGAACGACACGCAGCTAGGAATTTTTCACTATGATACTTGTTGGCAAGGCTACATTCGCAGCACAAGATGGAATATATTCTGTGAGCCACCGATCTGGGTGAAACACGGAACTCAAATAGAACCAGCATCGATGAATACATATTAATGTGTGGAAATTTATCCAGAGAAAAAATTCGCCTTAAATACAATATTTCAAATGAAAATCAAATTTCAAATTCTTTAATGGATTATATTATACTGATGGCCCGATTTCGATTCCCGGCATGGAATCTTTTTCACGTTGGCTTTAACGCCTATAAGCAATTAAAGAATTTGAAATTTTATTTTTATTTGAAACAAGTTATTTTAGTACCATGAAACGTTTATCAAAAATTTGTATTTCAATATTATCCTTCTTGATATAGTGGTTCAATTTAGATTTTAGAAATTGCAAAGCCTTTTTTTTGTAATTTAGTAAAAAATAATATTTTTGTTGTAAATTCATTTGATTGAAAAATACATGTATTATTTGTAGGTTGCATTAACATTTTCAGTGGAAGAATCGTTAACATTGTCCAATTTTTCTTCTAAATATCAATCATTTCATTGATTTGATGTGCAATGACCCCAATGTTTACTGTTCTGTCTTTATAAAATCATTGTCGAATAAGAGATGTAGTTACGTTATTGTACATTAGGTTTCAGTTTACTTAATGAATGAAAACTCAGTATGTTTCTATGATATATATTTTATTAGAGGCACTAAATATACATCAAATGGTCATTTGATCAATACCAAATGAAATATGTATATTTAAACAAGAAATGTTTATTTAAAATACATCTAAATCACTCAAAAATGTTACGTATTAACTTGAAAAATATCTTTATTCTTTCTCTCTTTCTCTTTTTTTTACATGTCCACTTTCTATTCAGAAGCAAATATTTATCTTTTACTCATATTAACTGACTGCCATTAAAATATAATCATATTTACAATACATCTTTAAGTAAAAAAAATACAAAAAATAAATAAAATAAAACCTGTCATCGAATCCGCAATTCTTTTTATAGGCATCGATACGCGTATACTCAATTTATTTCTAAATTATTGTAAAATTTAAATTTCATTTCAAAGCAAATGTTTCAATTAAATTGAAAAAAAGGGTTGAAAAATGCATGGGGACTATAGCTCGAAGTCTTTAATGCACACGAAGAAAGATTAGTGATCAAGAAGTTGGTATTCTTTCTATTTTGTGAATGATCTTTCGTGTCACCTGTTACAAATGCTCTAAAGCCTTTGTTTGTAGTATACTATATCAGGCTTGACCGAAAAAAATGCGATCATCATTTTTTTGGACTTGCGTAGCATTTTTAGTAAAAAAAATATAGTATATTAACTTAAATAATACATCAACGTACATGTTTCTGACTTCAAACTTGCCTGAATAGAAGCAATAAGATTTGTCCACATGTCTACAAATGTCAACATGTCCACAATTTTTTTAACGCTTAAAATTAATAACTATCGAGTCCAACAAAGTTTATTTTCTTATGCGCGAAAAATTTTCATATTCTAAAACCATATACAATGCGTACATTTTTCGGATATCGCATTGCTAGTTTTATGATGCTATATACGCACACGGCAGTACTTTTCATTTTTTTGGATATAAAACCTTTGAAAGCCTAAAACACTGTCTTTAATATAGTATAAAGTTTAAAGTTTGGACACCCAGAATTTGGACTTTCTAACGACAGTATCCAATAAGGGAATAAAAGAAATTGTTAAAGATAGAAGTAAATAAAAAACGGGACATTACATCAAATACTGATTTTGTATGTCTTTTTTTTTTTTTTTTTTTGTATGTTTTTTTAGATATCGATGCTTTCTCCTGCAATTATATGAAAAAAGACTTGATATTTTATTGAATATTTTAATCACATTTTCTTCTTTTCGCTTTCTTCCCCATCCTCTTGCTTAAGTTGAGAAGGAGTAAAGGCCTATACTCTGTTCACTAATTCGTCTATCAATCATTTCAAAACAGAAATGAAGTGGATAGCAGTTTAGCGGATTTTTAAATAATACACCAATCCACTTGTGTTCTTGTTTTATATATTTCTATTGTTATTGCATATTACTCAATTGCTTCACAGATTTCAGATTTAGGATGAAGAGAAATATACCTGAAGAGGACAATAGTAGTTCTAAAAGAAAAAATAATTATCTTACAATCAAAATGATTGAATTACTTAGGAAGTTGGAGAAATAAACAAAACTGAAGCATTTGTATAACGAATACAACATTAGAAAATTAACATTTTATGCCAAACAAAAACAAAAGAAAGAAATGGTGGCATTTTTGAAGACAGTAATGTACTCTTAGCAATGAAAAATCGAAAAAATCTTCAATCTACTGATAATGAAGACATAGATAAACTAATGATAGAATGGGTCCGGTAACAAAGATCTGAATTCCCTTAACAAGACCAGTGCTTATAAAACAAACTAAAATGCTTCACAAGGATATGAGTTTATCCATAACTTGTAAATATTTGCCTAGCTGGCATGGAAGACGGCACGGAATAAGTCAACTGAATGTATGCGTGGAGCTTCAGCAGATCATGAAGCAGCAAAGCCCTTTGTGTGTCAAATTAGCTAATTAATATCTCATGAATCATTAACATGAAGCAATATATATATTGGGGATGAAACCGGCTGGTTTTGGCGTTACCTACCATGGTAATCTACCTCCTTGCAACAGTAGACGAAGCCGCACATTTAGACATTAAGGATGCGACAGAAAGATTCACCATTTTAGAATCCGCAAATGCCGCTGACACTCATAAATGCAAACTGCTAATTATTGTCGAAAGTGCTAACCATATTGCTTTTAAAAGAGTGAAAATAATTACTCCAGTATAATATACAGCATGCAAAAAAGCGGAGATAATACGAGATATAATGACAGAATAACCATAAGAAAGCTCATAGGAAAGCAATCTGTCTTCCAAATGTTAAGTAGCATTTTAATTTTGGATAATTTCTCAGCTCATCCAGACGTATACATTCATGTTGAAGAAAAGATGAAAGCTTTATTTTTGCCACCAAATTTCACATATATATTACAGTCTTTCGATATGGGCATTTTGTGCGCTTTAAAATGACGTTGCAAAAATGATTTCCAAATGTGTATACTAAACTCCCTTAACGGAGGAGAAAATATGGGTGACATTGTAAAACAATTTTATGTCAAGGACGCTTTGTGGAGCATCGCGCGTACATGGGACGATACTTCTGCAGACATTTTGAAAAATGCTTGGCAAACTTACGGTCTTTATAATTTTTTTTTCTGGCGTTGACGATCAGGAAACAGACTTTCATAGCTCTCGCGTGCGGTAAAAGGATCGTTATATTGAGGAACTTTTAATGTATGCTAAACCTTCATCTGTGCCTTTGGAAGGAAGTGATTTTCAAGATATAGGTGTTGATGAGTACTAGCCTGTTATTAGTATATTAAGTGATGCTGAAATTCACGAAATGGTTTTAAATTAATAAGCAGAAGACCGTGATTGTGACAATACGGAAAAAAAAAGAAAAGGTGCCAATTGATGAAATCATAAACTCCCTGGAGAATGCAATTATAGGTCTGAAACAAAGAAGCTTCTTGCGGAATCAGAACCAATGTTGATGTGCAAAATTAACAAAAAGCTTCTTAATAGAAACTTAAGAGAAACTTAAAGCATTAAAGCATCGCACATTAACAGAAATGTTTAATAGTTAAGTAAGTCATAATTTGTTTTTAAATTGTATGTTCCCTTAAATAAATGTTTTTCTTCTACTTTTTATTGAATTATGATTTATTTAATGAAAAAGGCAGTTTAATTTATGATTAAAGATTGTTGCATGGAAGATTTAATATAAGAGCGTTATATTTTGCATTTCTAAGTAGTAAAATTTATTTTTCTTTTCTTTTAAAAGCAATATTTTTGATAACTGAAAATTCTGTCTTCGTAAAGTCCGGTGGTTACCGAACTTTAGATTTTGTACTTTGCTACGATTGAACGATAAATTTAGAAAATTGTTAACTTGTCATGCATTATGCGCATTTACTCCAAAACATTAAAATATGATTATATTTTTAATGAAAAATTTTATATTATTTGAAAGAGGTGTAACAAAAAATTAAAAGCAAATATTATTGATATGTTTCGGTCCTATTATAATAAGAATCATAATCGTAATAAAATAAAAATACACATAAAATGCCTATAAATATATGCCTTAAATTAAAAATAAAAATTATAATAAGAACCATAATCACAATAAAATAAAAATACATACAAAATACCTATAAATATATGCCTAAAAATAAAAATAAAAATTATGGTTATTATTAGAATAGGACCGAAGTATATCAATAATATTTGTTTTTAGTTTTGTGTTACACATCTTTCAAATAATATAGAATTGTTCAGTCAAATATTTATATAAATGGTGAAGTTCGTAAAATCTTGTGATTTAAAAATTTAATAGATTTAATAAAATTTTTACGAATAGTTTTCATTTTCCAATATCAAAAAAATGTTTTCTTTGTGTAATACTTTACTGAGTACGATTTCAAACAATAACTATATAAGCAGTTCAGTTTTATGCTATTTATAACTTGTTGGCTAACAAATAGGTGCTCGTATTTTAAACATAATAAGTAAATTCCAGTTTTTAAAATATTACTGTTCTTCAACTTTGTATGTGTAAAAAAATTAGTTATATATTTTTCAATTTTCATATTTTACATATATTATAAAAATATCATTTATAAATGTTCGTTTAAGTCTACTTTTAAAGTAAAAAAATTTGCATAATTTCCTTTCCCGGCGTTTTAGATGTCTTACGATTTTTCAGATATTTTCACATTTTTTGTAACACTTTACATCAAAAACATAAAAAAAGTGTAAAAGGTATCGATATGCAAAATTAATAAAATATTTTTTAATGATAACTTGGTATTGTTTTATTAAAAATCTCAGTATTTGTCTATATTTAAATGGGCAAAACAAAGGAATTTCAAAATATATTATAAAACACTTAAAAGGCAAAAATATTTATAAAGGTCATTTTATTTTGACGTTATTTTGAAAACACTTTTACAAATTTATATAGTTTACATGCGATATTTAAGTAAAAAAATATATAATTATCATTTGTTATATTATTTCACGTTGATGGAAAACCACATGATGTTCCTATACAAAGCCAACAAATAAAAATCTTGCTATTTATGCTTTTTATTACTTCAAATAAAATTATATGCAATGAATAAGTCAATCGATTATACCATACTTGAAAAAAAAAAAAACTTTTAAGTAACTGAACACCTACTATAATAAGTCTTAATATTTTACGTAACAATTTTTTGAAATCAAGTAAAAAAATCTCTTTCGAAATCTGACTCTTTTATCAGATATTTCACATCACAATTTATTTCTACTTTCGTATAGTGCCTCCGGTATTTATTATATAAGAATCTCTTTTAGAGTAACATTTTTCTTCAATAAATTTTCCCTATGTATGCGTTCAATATTTCATATATTTCTCGTAAAAGAATTTTTCACATAACAAACCGAAGGACTCCTCTTATGATAAGCACTTTTGTCAAAGTTATTATATCGGGAAAATATAATAAAATTAGTGTCAGAACTCATCATAGAATATTCCCATTATCAAGTGCTGTTTTATTCTTTATTTAATGAAGTAAGAAAAAACAGCTATAATGTTTGATATAACTCAAAAGAATAGCTGCAAGTATTCTACACTTATGAACTCAATGATGATGCATATTATTTTCTTGAGAATCGAGTGAATCTCAAAAGGAATTTAAGAAAGAGAGAAACTAAGGCTTTTATAAAAACAATCCCAATTTTTTTCTTGTTTTTTGTTTATAATTTCCATAGTTCTTAATATAAGATTTTTATCTTTTCAGAAAATATGACATATAATATTGAACGTAATACCATGTAACCGGAATTTAAAAGTAACAAAAATTGTAAGAAATATGAACAGGTTTACTAAATAATGTTTCATTGCGCATGCGTCTGAGGAATCAAAATATCATTTGCATATTATGTTAGCTAAATGTACAGTGCAACTTTACAAAAGTCGCAAAAAATAGCTTGAAAATTCTGAACATTACTTTCGATAGAATGAGCTCATAATCTGTTGTACCCAAAATAAAGCAAAAATATGAGGGGCTATATCCATTGATTACTGTCAATATAGCATACAGAATATTGCATGTAATCTTGAATATTTGGATACAACTCCCCATATTTTTGTTCTATTTTGGGAATAACGGGTGTTGATCTTATTCTATCGACGATTATTTTAACATTTTTCAAGCTATTTTTTTTCTTTTTTTGGAATTTTGATAAAAGTTGCTCTATACATTTATCTAACATATTATGTAAATAATATTTTGATTGCTTTTACGCATTTGAAGTGAAACATTACTTCGAAGACATGCTAAATTTTCTTACAATTTTTAATAGCTTTTAATTTTAATTACAGAAACTTACTTATAATATTATTTGTCATAATTTTTGGAAAGACTTTTTTTTTAACATTAAAAACTCTGTAAAATATAAGCAAAAAATGTGTACGAATTTTTTGGACTGTTTGTTATAAAAACCACAATTTCTCGACGAGTATACTTGTTATCCTCATAAAAATGAACGCAGCTTGTCGAAATAAGCCACGTAATCATAATCTGCAATTTGGACGCTTTTGCTTCTTTAGCTTTGACAGGGTTATGCAAAAGATCTTCCAAAAATCTTCTGTTTGTTGACGGTCTCCTACGAGATTTCAAAAAAAAATCTTCAGTGACCAATACTATTTTGTTAAACACTTTGAGTTTCAGAGTAATTCCTCATATATATATCTAGATACTTAACAAAACGTCTAAAATTGCCAGTTGTTGGTCACCTTTGGCCATATAGTATATATACGCAAGTATATATATATGGAGATTCTTCTTATAAAAGTTCTTTCGAACACATAAGTAAATAAACTCGGAGGTAAATTAAATTCTGACACCGTTTTTAAACTTTTAAATGACTTATATTAAACGTTAATATTTACAAAAAAGATATTTACATATTAATATTTACAATTCGAACATTCAAAAGGAAACTTTAATTAAAACATCTTAATCGCGTCATCTTAATCAACATTCTTCTAAAGTCAACACCAACTCTCCCCCACATTCCATCCAACGATCTCTTCCGTTCATTTCTTTTTTCTTCGGCTTTTCGTCTGAATGGAGTTTTTTCAGAAAATCGTCTGCTTTCTAAAGACCTTTTCTATCAGAGTTGCGATATGAAGAACCTTATAAGACATGATACTTGGCTGTTGGAGAAAGAATCGCTCCCACAACGGCCGTCCTGACTAGGCTTTCGTCCTCGAATGCTCGTCCCTTTGGAGGCAGCAGCAGTTGGATCATCTGGAAAGATAAAGAAAAAAAAACACAGCAGCATCCAAAGTCTTAATTGAAAAAAAGAAGTCATTATTCAAATTGTTTATCAAAGCTTAGATTATTTCTTGAAAAAATTCATATATTTTTTTTTCGCGTCTTTTCGTCTTCTCTTTCTTACGTCCTTTCATCTTCTTTTATCTTACGTCTTTTCGTCTTCTTCTTTCATACGTCTTTTCATCTTCTATTACCTTACGTCTTTTCGTCTTTTCTTTCTTACGTCTTCCGTCTTCTTTTATCTTACGTCTTTTCGTCTTCTTTCATACGTCTTTTCATCTTCTTTCACCTTACGTCTTTTCGTCTTTTCGAGAATAAAGTTAAAATTCTATTAGTTGTCAGTCCAGAGGTTTGTCATAGTTGGTATAGTGTCACAATCGGTGAAATTCCTTTTTTTTTCAAGCTTCGTCCGTCCACGGCTTCATGTACTCTGCACATGTACTGGTGACCATGGGTCCTTCGTTGAATCGAAGTTTCTTTACATCGTAGGTGTCATTATTTTTTACTTTTATGACTTTGTACGGACCTAAATATTTTGGTTTTAACTTCAAACATGGACCTTGTTGTGTGCGTTTTATAGCAACCACATCATTAATCTTAAATTTGTTAGCTTTCTTTCGTCTGAGGTTGTAAGTTTTACGGTTCTCTTCTTGGACTTTTAAAATCTGTTTTTTAGAATTTTTTCTCATATCTTCGCGATTATTTGTAAAATCAGATTGTATTTCAGCATTCAGAAGACTAGTAATTTCAATGTTATTTTTTAGTTTCATTTTAGTACCAAACATCAATTCAAAAGGAGTTGTGCTTATACTTCTCTGAAAAGTCGAATTTATCACCTGTTGGACGTTGCTTACATGTGTATACCATTTTTTAGGATTATCGACAGACAATTTAGACAGAACAGATATTATGACAGAATTTAGACGCTCAACTTGGCCGTTAGACCTGGGTAATCCAGTGGTAATCGGGATATGTTTAATATTTTCATTGATGCAATAATCTTCAAAAGCTTTAGTGGTAAATGCAGGACCTTTATCTGATATAATTCGAACTGGATTTCCAAAGATAGATTTTTGGATTTCTAATTTAGAAATTACTTCGGCAGCATCGGTAGATTTTGTGGGATACAACCAAACAAATTTTGTGAATGCGTCAATGACCGAAAGGATATGTTTGTAATTTTTATTAGTGCTTTCTAATGGACCTAAGTGATCAACATGGTACGTATGTAATGGAGTTTCTTCTTTTTCTATTGGGTGAAGTAAGCCTTCTTGTTTACCACATTTTCTATTAACTAAAATACAGGGAACACAATTTGCTATACATTTCTCAATTTTTTGTTTAACTTTAGGGATGTAAAAATCATTTTCTAAACTTTTCTCTGTTCTTGCAACTGCGTAATTACCTTTTTCGTGAGCGGCCTTGATTATATTCATTTGCATGTCTTCCGGTACAACTAATAAATCATTACCATTAACACATTTATAAAGAACATCATTTTTAACTAGATAATCATCATAAGATTTCACCTTTAGGATTTCTTTTATTGTTTTAATATGGTCGTCGGTTTCTTGAGCTTGGATAATTTTTAAAGTTAAGCTATCTTGGATTACCATACAAATAGGATACCTACTTAATGCATCGACATGTCTCATATTGCTACCCTGTCTATGTTCAATAACATAATCAAAATCGGATAACATTATTGCCCATCTAGCTATTTTTGTACTCATTTCTTTTTTATCCATAGTCATTTTAAATGCATTACAATCGGTTACAATTTTAAATGGGATACCTAGCACATATACTCTAAACTTTTTCAGGGCTTCAATTACAGCTAAAACTTCTAATTCGTAACTAGTGTACTTCCGTTCAGCTTCGGTGGTTTTTTTACTTGCGAAATAAACTGGATGAAATTGATTATCTACTGGAGATTGTTGCATTAAAACAGCTCCATAGCCATCAATACTGGCATCACAATGGATTTCGGTCGCACTTTTGGGATTGTAAATTAAAAGTACTGGTTCTGACGACAAAATACGTTTGAGTTCATTAAAAGCTCTTTGTTCTTCTATATCGAATTTAAATTTTGAATCTTTTCTTAGCAGGTCACTTAACGGTTTAGCTATAACCGAATAATTTCTTATAAATTTTCGAAAGTATCCTGTCAATCCTAAATAACTTTGAACATCTTTGGTACACTTTAGTTCGGGAAAATTTATTACTGCTTTAGTCTTCAGTGGAGAGGGATACAATTTACCATTTATGATTCTATACCCCAAGAAATCAATTTCACGCTTCAAAAAATTGCATTTTTCAAGATTTAATTCTAATCCATATTCCAATGCAGTTTCGAGTACAAGTTTTAATTTTTCTAGACCTTCAGCTTCGTTTTTAGCAGGTATTATTAAATCATCCATATAAATGACAACAATGTGATCTTTTAATAGGTTTCGAAATACATTATAAATATACTTTTGAAAAACACTAGGGCTATTGGTCAACCCGAATGGACATTTCAAAAATTCGTATTGTCCTTCATGAGTAACAAACGAGGTGTATTTCCGCGAGTCTTCTTCAACATCTACATGAAAGAAACTGTTTTTCAAATCTATGGTGGTAAATACTTCGGCAGAATGTAATTGGTCTATTACATCATCAATAACTGGCAAGGGGAAATGCTCACGTACTGTCTTTTTGTTAAGACATCTGTAATCAACACAAAGTCTCATTGTGTTATCTTTTTTCTTGACTAACACAACCGGCGAAGAAAAATTAGAAGAACTTTCTCGAATTATTCCCTGAGCTAGCCACTCCTCAATTTGGTTTTCGACTATTTTTTTCTCGCATGGCGGTAATCTTCGAGGAGAAGAACAAACTGGGATTTCGTCAGTTAAATTAATTTTCATTTTAACATCTACTGTTTAATTTTAATTGGTACATAATTTTCAATTAAAGAGTATAACTCTGAACGTAATTTTTTGTCAGCAATGTGAGTTAAATCAATTTTAGGCTCATCCAAAACATTTACAATATTAACTAAAAAGTCATTAGACTGAATTTCAGCTTTAAACAGTTTCACTTTATTCTCAGAAATAGTTAATGTACCTTGATGAATAACATCAGTGCCAATAATTAAATCGAAATTAATGCAACTGTCCTTAACGACAAAAATAGTAACTTTAAATTTTGAACCATCTACTTCGATTTCTGAATTGAAACAACCTTCTGGTTTAATTGAGGCTTTTCCTAGACCGGTCAAAGAGATACTCGTAGGTTTTAATTCTACAAAGTTCTTCAAATTATCATAAATACTTTTCTTTAACAAAGTCTTTTGGCTACCAGTATCTATTAAAGAGATTAAACGCAAAGAATAAAGCTTTATCTCTTTCAGAATTAAATCTTGGGATGTAATAATGTTTACTTGTGACTTAGCATTTTTAACACTTGTATCTTTAGATTTATTACATTGAAATGATTTATGACCATAAGCGTTACAAGCAAAACAAAGCGGCCCTTTATCTTTATTTACACAGTTAATACTCTTATGATTATTCCCGCCACAATTAAAACAACGCATATTTGGCTTTACAGGCTTAAATTTGTTCTTAACTTCAACTTCGGATTTAATTTTAGGCTTAGCTCCTTCATATTTATGAAATTTTGCATTTTCATACTCCGATCTTATTTTTTCATAAATCTTTAATTTTTGTTTAAATTCAGCAATATTGGGACAACCATACAAAAAAGATTTTTTAGAAATGGGGTCATTAATTCCATTTATTACATACTGAATAAGGGCAGAATCTTCAATATTGCCTTTTGAGCATAATTGTTTCATATTTAAAAAATATTCATCTAACGATTCATGTGGTCTAATTTTTCTTTTGGACAGCAATTCGTGTAATTCAGCTGAATTGCACGTTTGACCAAATTCAGATATGAGTAGGGCTTTTAATTTAGACCACGAATTAATATTTGTTTCACTTTCAAGAAATAATTTTGCTTTGCCTGTCATACGGCGTTTAGCCAAAATCAATTTGTGCAAATCACTAACGTTAAATAATGAAACAATATCTTCAAAATCGGCAATCCATTTATTAATATTTTGTACTTGAGTACCTTCAAACATTGTAATCATACTTTCAATATCATTAATAGAAATGCTTGGTTTAATAACATAATCAGGAATTAGAATTTTCTGATTTTCATTACTTTCACAATTAGAACTACCAGAATCATTTCTCATATTATTCTCAAAAACAGTTGAAATATTTTTAGTTTTATCTTGTAAATCATCATTAAATTCATCAACACTTTCGTCATCACTAAGAGTACCTACATCGGCTATCATATTAATTTTTAAAATATTAAAATCACATAAACTAGAAATTATTCTGGCAGCAATTTCATCAAAAGTTCCCGAATTATTTATACACAAAACATTGCAAATGGTAATTAAGTCGTTAACAGAAAAATTATCTTTTAATTTCTTTGAATTTAGTTTGATATTCATCGGAATCTACTTCAAACGTAAACCCAGTAAAATTCTGAATTCTACGTCGATTATTTCTGTCACCGATTTCTCCAAAAATTAATTTGTGCAATATCTTAATAGTAGCTGATTTTTCAGTTTTCAAAGAAAACTCTAATTCCTTTAAATCAACTAATTTTTCCATTATTGAAAAAAAAATGAAATAATAAACTCACTTCATAATCAGATGCTCAGCTTCACACATTTAAACAGCATTGTTGTCGCAGTATCCAACAGCTTCATATCATTAAACATATATTCAAAAAAGATTTCCTCATAATAATTTCCAGCAAGGATTCCATCACAATTCTAAATAATAACGGCTTCCAGATTATTTAAAGTATATATATATTTCTTCTCTGTGGGCGTTCTTTTATCCCACTTCTGACACCAAAATTTATGGAGATTCTTCTTATAAAAGTTCTTTCGAACACATAAGTAAATAAACTCGGAGGTAAATTAAATTCTGACACCGTTTTTAAACTTTTAAATGACTTATATTAAACGTTAATATTTACAAAAAAGATATTTACATATTAATATTTACAATTCGAACATTCAAAAGGAAACTTTAATTAAAACATCTTAATCGCGTCATCTTAATCAACATTCTTCTAAAGTCAACACCAACTCTCCCCCACATTCCATCCAACGATCTCTTCCGTTCATTTCTTTTTTCTTCGGCTTTTCGTCTGAATGGAGTTTTTTCAGAAAATCGTCTGCTTTCTAAAGACCTTTTCTATCAGAGTTGCGATATGAAGAACCTTATAAGACATGATACTTGACTGTTGGAGAAAGAATCGCTCCCACATATATTTTAAATAAAAGGGGTAGGTTTGCATTTAAGCGATGTACGGTTAGAGCACACTCGAATGAGCTTAGTATGCCATTGTTGAAATGTTCGAGACTTATATATCTTTTGAAGAGAGAATTCTCTAAACTCTCATCGACAACCTCATTGCATTCGTGGAAAATAGATATTCAACAACATTAACTATTCAATGGAACCACACACCGTATAAAATGTCTCTTGAAACATCATATTGCTTGTACTTTTGAGTTAATAAAGTTAATGCGGGGATTTCTGTTTATGCTCTGGACATTATTTCAAAGAGTTTCAATTTCGATATAAGACAGTTAATGTTTTATTTTCTGTATTGTTTCTAATATAGTACGGATTTCAAATTTTATATCCAGTTAAGTATTTTATTTTCTGTATTATTTTTAATGTATTACGTTTTTCAAATTTTATATCCAGTTTAGGGTTTATTTTCTGTATTATTTTTAGTGCATTACGTACTTAAAATTTTACGAGGTGGAACCCATCGAAATTCGACGAAAGAGAATGTTTAAGAAGGAACTGTTTCATTGATTTATAATAAATCTACAAAAAATAGTTACAGTAACAAATGCATTTTATATTGGACAGTTTAACTATCAAACAAATTTTATTTTACGCTAAAATTAACAAAATCAGTTGTCCAAATTATTACAATTAAACTTTAATAGCATATGTATTCAGCAAAAATATGGTAAAAATCAGTTATTGAGATAAGTTATAAATTGAGGCTCGTATATTTGGCATAGATGCGAATGAAAAAAAAATTATTCCAAATTGAGACGATCATAGAATTTCACGCGAAATTTAATCCCGTCATCATTTTCATATTTTCAGATTTACACGCGCATTTCTCATATTCATATTCACTAGGTTTAAAAATGCTATTTTAATTTGATCCTTTTAATTCAAAACTTGAAGTTATTTAATTGATGAATGAAAATGAGATAAAACAAAAATTCACCGAATTTTATGACAGACGATATTTGACATAGTATACGCATTTAATTTTTTTTTTTTTTAATTTTAAGAGAAAATGGAGTGATTCTGTTGCCACAATTACGAAATCGGAACTAAAAACTACAAAAAAATTAATATCTCAAAAATAAATTAAGGTAGAGCTTTCAAACAAGTTGCATTTAAAAATAATTTTTTTCTCTGTATGACGGTGTAAAAAGTTAAAGTGAGTGATGTTTAGAAGTATAAAAGTATTGTAGCGAAAATTACAAAACCGAAATTACTTGGGAAAGTGTTGTCATTCGCAAAATGACGTATGCGTTACGCACAGATACGTTTGGCCTTTATAATATAGATATACATGCATGGCTTGATAAGATGGTTTTCCTTCCCATTTTTTAACAGTGTATATGAATTTATATATAGTATTTTGTAATTCTACGATTCAATTTGCTCATGTCTATCATTTGAATTTGTATCAGTAACATAGCATCTCATTTTTGTTACTTGTCACAAGTTATTAATAAATGTACAGTGTTAAAAATAAATATATGAGTTCATGGTGAAACTACTGGCAGCAAAGCAGCCGAACTTTTTCCGTTCCGTTGTGGTAAATACAAGAAAGAAAAACTCCGTTTGAAGAAGCAGTAACTTTCCGTTACAAAGTTTGATTTTTAATAATAATAATTTAATATAATTTTTAAAATTAATGAATCGATTAATTGTCAAAGAATTCGAAATTGCCGAGTGATTTTAAGCTGCTATGTTTTTTTATTTAATTATTATTATCATTATTTTGTATAATTTAGTTCACGCCGTCCTGAGGATCAAACTGGGGATCTTTTTATAGCGAACAAATCCTTGCGAACTGAGCCAAAGCTGCTGATACCGGTTAGTACAAAGTATGTCTTTTATGAGTTAGTGGGAATATCTGTTTTATTTTAGACTGATGCATAATACTTATTATTTCTTAAAATCAATTTTAATTTTTTAACTAGTTTAAAATTTAAAAAAAATCACTGTTTAAAACCACTTTTTTTTATAAATAAATGAATAAAAGAAAGTTTTTTTTTCTTTTTTTTTTTACAAAAAAAGTATAGGCACTTTATTGAAATTGTCGTGCACTATTTATTTATTTATTTTTGGTTAATTAATTAAAAGATTTTTTAATAAGAAATAAGAGAAAAATAAACAGAAAAAAATGTAATTTAAAAGGAATTTGTTAGGTTTTCATTATTCCATGGCACCTGTGAGACCCGAACCCACAATCGGCGCTCGCCGGCGATTAGCGATGTGGTGCCTTGACCAATCGGCCATGGAGCCCACGTACAGCGGAGTGTCTTCGTTTTTAGTTTCTATTTCCGTCCGATTCGTTCAAGAAATATGGTGGGTTTTGTGATTTGTTTCCCTTGTGTTGTGAAAAGGGACCTTTTCTGTGAAATTCAGGAAAAAAATGTTCGTGAATTTCAGTATTTTTTTAACAGTGTATCTTTAAGCAATATCGCTCAGACTAACCCCTCTGGGGAAATTCCAATTAGACAAATGCGTATATATGTTGTACCAATCCTTATAATCATTTGAAAATTTTACAGAGTAGTAGACAATATTTATAAAGCACGGTGTTAAAAAATATTACAGTTTTGTTCAAATTGTTGTTGTTTCCTAAGCTGTTCTCATATGCAAATTTACTGAATCACATGCTGTCAAACATGTACTTTACCTACCAAAACACTAAAGAAGAATTTGAACAGCTAAGATGATAAAGGGTATAAGAGACAAAAACACCATTTTGAGACAACATATTTGAAACCATTTTTATTAATTAAAGTTAGAATTTTTTAATGTCAAATGCCTCCTTTATCAATTACAATAGTTGTGTGAATTATGCTCTTCCAAATGGCAGTTGTAGTAATTTAACAGACTGCAGAGGACTATTGAATACTTCAATCATATGAGTAATCCAGTTTCTTTTTTTCATCTGAGATCATAAATTATGCACTGTAAAAAACATCCCTTAAATTTACGGCAAAAACTGCTGGCAGCAATATTGCTAGCAGTTTTTCCTTAAAAATTGCAGTAAAATTAGATGTAAATATTTTTATTACATCTAGTTTCACTGCCATTTTTATGGCAAAAACTGCTTGCAACTTTTCTGCCAGCAGTGTTTCCCGTAAATTTAACGTATTTTTTTTACAATGTATGTTCGTCTATGTTGTTGGCGACACATCTAAAATTTAAAAAAAATATCTGGATATGTTTGACTAGGTGTGTTTATAAAAGCTGCAGACTGTGTTTATCGTCCAGACTTTTTACCGCTGTTTTTGCCTATTATTGTAATTTTAAATTATCACATACATTTTTTATAAATTTAACTTATACTGCTATTTAAGCAGCTGCACAGGAAATTCAATACTACATTTGTATATTCTGCCTTATTTATTACAAGTATTACTGAATTGTAAGTACAAAAAAATTATACTGGTAAAATTTATTATACATAAGTTATGCTTAAAATGTATTTGAATAAAAAAACATGCGAATTCTATCTTTATGCGTCAAATATTTTCGATATTTCTTCTAACCAATAAAAATTTCAAAAAGCGTTATTTAAGTCTAAATTGTATACATAAGAATTTTATAACTTGGGCTGTAAATTAATATTTTATAAGACTCTTTTAAAAGAAAAAATTGCTCTGCCAGTAGAATTTTAAATTCACAAAGAAAACTGTTTCACAAGGTTTGGAATTCATGCCTCCTAAATAAGGGAATGTTCAATAAATATCTTTTGTATATATATATATATATATTTTATTCAAACGTGCTGAAAAAAATATTCTTAACAAACATAGATACAATTTTAATGAAAGGGCAAAAGAAAATGTGTTGTTTCAAAAGTCAAATATTGCATTGAATTCTAAAATTGTTTTATTCATGTTCTATAAATTTAATGTATTCCGTTATTTTAGTAGAGAGGCGGGAAGTTCAATTTTATTTTAACCTATTATTTTTACATTATAAATATTTTCTAAATTGTAAGTACAAAAATCCTTGATAAAATGCATAGATTATGTTTTACACATAAATTATGCTTAAAACGAAAATATGCGAATTTTATTTGTAACTCATTTCCTATATTTTCGATGATTCTTCAAACCTATAAAAATTTCAGGAAGAGTAATATAAGCATTAATGTCATACATAGGAATTTTATAAAATTTAAAGGAGATAAGTAATCTAACTATTAGCTGCCCATTAATAATTTATAAGGCTGATTTGAAAGCAAATATTTTTATTGTTCTGATAGGGAAATATTGATAGCACAAAGAAAAATGTTTCACATGCTTTGAAATTTTAATTTATTAAATATTAAAATTGTCAATAAATGTCTTTTGAATGTATATTATCTAATCCGAGCATGCTGACAAAATTAATATTTTTATTTTGTGAATAGGTATATTTTTCATGAAGTAGCGAAGAAAAATGTTAAATCTTTAAGTAGTTGAATTATATTTAAGTACATGGATTTTTTATTTTAAAACAATTAAACTGATGAGTCAAGTTATTAAACGAATTGAATATTTCTAAATGAGTGAAAAAATGTACAAGCTGGAAATCGAGCCCCGATCCTTTGTTTATGGGTCATTATGTTCCTTTTAAAGTTACATGGACTGATAATTCTGCCTTCACTTTGCCAACATACTTTCTACACCCCGTCCAGTGTATGCGGTTATGCCACAATTCTCCAAATGGGTCTGTGGCACGACAAAGTTTATATAGCTGATATACTTCATCACATGCTTTATGCGAACGACGCCACCGTAATGGCTCTTGACAAGAACTGCCATGTTGTGCAAGATCATCTCCAACAATACATAAATTAATTTATTTCAATAATTGGTGCATAAAAATTAATCACAAGAAATCACAAACATTCACGTTTGCTCATACGCGCGCAACATCACCACGACTCTACCTTGATGGCACTTTTCTTATTGTTTATAAATAATAATGTATTTGCATACCCATCGTTTATATAGAGTTTCATTGCTTATGGTTTATTCTTTTTAGCTCTCTATATGACAAACCATATGCTGTTTCCAAAATGGTTATGTGAGCGAAATATGCTCGTCGATACATGCTTGTCATCCCGTATACCCTAAATTCTTCAGTATTGAGGCTGTAAGTCAAGGGTCTGGTTTTCATTCCCAGCTTAGGCATTTTTTCGGTCAATTCAAAGGCATTTTGTTAAAATTTATAGTAAGTAAAATATTTGTTATCACCGTTTTGAAAATGCAAAGGGGAAAAATATTAATTTTAATATTCTTAACTCGAACAGTAAATTTTGATACGAAAACGTCAAAAAATGCGTAGATATATTACATAGCCTAAGGTTTCATCGCAAAATGCTACATTATATTGTATTTTGCTATGAATCGCACATTACATACACTACTTAAAATAAAAATAACAGCTATTTTTGTTATTCGTATTCCTATTAATCTTGTTTCTTCATACATAAATAAATGCTAAATGTCTACAATATTTTTCGTAAATTTCCTTATCAGTGATTCATTTGAGAAACTTTCTGCATTAGGAGTAAAATAGTTGTACTGTTCATAAAGATGCAGGACGAATGAGTTGTTTATTTTGTCCTATAAGCTATCAAGTTTACTTTGTAGTTGCAGTTGTCATTGCTTTTGTCGACGTTAGATGTGAAAAGACTCGAAGCTCCCACAACGAAACAGGTCAAAAATTTTAATTCCTAAAATTTTCTTGTAGAATAATCTTCCTGTTATGTTTAAATTTTAGAATTGTGTGATTTAAAAGAGTGGAGGTAAAGACTTTACAAATTTTTTGGATATCAAAATCTTATACCATTATTTAGAAATCTAACTGAACTTTAAATAATTTTAATAATAATAATAATAATATGCATAATAATAAAATTAACAATATAAAGAGTAATGATAACAATATGTATAATAATAATAATAATAATAATAATAATAATAATAATAATAATAATAATAATTATTATTATTATTATTATTATTATTATTATTATTATTATTATTAATTGTGTACTTTGCAAAAGTCCAATTAAAAAATATTATAACATGCTGAAAAAGCCTTACACGTTAAATTTCAATTTTCGAAATTTTTTTACGTCAACCTGCCAGTTTTTATCAATCAAATTATAATAAACTGTCTATAACAGAAGCGCAATGCGAGCATAAATTCTTTCCATGCTTATTTAAATCAATAGCGCAAAACTATTAAACGTAAAACCTGTTTTTTTTCCTTTTTTTCTCAAAATTATAAAATGAGAAATCTTATTTCTATCAAACTATTTAAGTTAGTAAATTTCCTTGTACGCGCACTTTTATAGTTGTAAGAATGCCAATCACACATCCAAGGTGTTATTTGATCGTACTATGGTATAACTTGGAAAATATGTCATTAAACTGTATGACTATTGATTTATGTTCTTGGTATCTTCAAAATTGCATCACAAAAACTTATAATCTCTCCTTAATCAAACAAATAGCAATCTCGTTTTTATGGCAACAAGACAACATGTTGCTCTTCCCTTTTCGCCTTTCTTAGAAACCATTGCTTAAAATAAATAACTTTTCACTAACTGTTCCTATTTAAGGACTAATTCTCATCTATTCGAAAGAGAAACAAATTTAAGATAATGATTATGCAATTACGAAAACTTTTCGTTAATGCACTATATCACCAAAGGTGACCCGTCACATGCAATTTTAGACGTTTTGTTAAATATCTAGAAAATGCATGAGGAAGTCCTGAAACTCCAGGTGTGTAAACAAAATAGTAAAAGTCATATTTTTCCGTGAAGATTTTTTTTCTCTAAATCCCTTAGGGGACAGTCAGTAAACTGAAAAAGTGCAAATTTTTTTTTACATAACCCAATCAAAACTAATGTGGCAAAACCTTTCAAAGTGTAGATTATGTTTTAGTAGGATATTTTAATAAACTACTGTCATTATTATGAGGGTAGCATGTATATTCGTAGAGAAGTTGAATTTTTCATAAAATCAGTTCCCAATTTTGGTAAATTCTTTGCTTGTAATCTGCAGCGTTCTTAATATAAAAATAGTTCTTTTTAGAAAGTATGTCAAAAAATATTGAACACAACATTCTGTAATCAGACTTAAAAAATAATAAAAATTGAATGAAAAATGAGCAGGTTTACTAAATAATGTAATACTGCGCCTGCGCAAATGCAATCAAAATATAACGTGTATACTAGGTTAACTGAAAGTACATAGCAACTTTTCTATATGTGTCAAAACCATAGCTTGAAAATTCTGAAAATTACAGTTGAAAGAGTAAGCACAAAATCCACTGTACCCGAATGATACAAAAGCATAAAGGTCTTTATTCATATATCCATTGCCTACTACCAATACAACGTAGACAATATTCCATATACTTTTATTTGTATGTTATTGCATCATTTATTTTTATATCATGGATGATATGGTTGATATCAATGACTATATCATTGAACTTAAATCATATCACAATTTCATAAAAATATGGTAAAATATGGTACAGGCGATAAAACATTTACATTCCTAAGTTTTATTATAAATCACAACGTTTATTTTATGTTATATTATGATTTGTAAAATCAAAATGAAATAAAAAAATTATCGTTATTCCCGACTAATTCCTCCAATTAATTTTGGTGGATGTAAAATTGTAATTACATTTTGTTCATCTTCAATGGAACAGTCAGTTTCACGCGAGAATGTGAAATGTCTTTTTTCATTCCTCTTCACAAATAGTGTATTGACAAGTAAAAAGCTTGCAATTTGAGTTCAATAGTTATTTCAAACAGTAACTTATTATTTTAAAAATATAAGAAAATTGATATTATAATTTTTCACTTTCTTAAATTTTGTTTAACTTGTAAAATAATAAGTTTTATATGTTACACTATTCGATTCCAAAAGAAGTAGTTCTATAAATATGAAATACCCAAAATTTGTTTGTAACTAATTATACTTATTTGGCTGAGATCAGTGTTCTCGCTGACTTTTGACCAACGTTAGTAATTTGGCTAATTAAAAATAAAAAACATTCACCAAATGAAAAAATTATTAGCAAAATAGAATCGCCGTGTAGCACAATATATATATATATATATATTATATCTTTACTTTAATGTACCACCCTTTTTTTCAATATAGTTTTTATAACTGTGACAGCGATTGTTATTAATCTAATTTCAACTATTCGCTACAAATATAAAAAATATGTATACATTAAATATATGTATATATGCATATATATGAAAAACGAAAAAAAAGCAAAAATTGAGCACTAGCAATTTTGCGAATCTAATCGCTTGTTTACTGGCCAAATGAAGAATTTAGTCGCAATTTGGCGCATTGGCGAGCAACAGCGAGAACACTGGCTGAGATATCATTTGATAAAGATGGGACATGTTTAATTCCTCAATGGAGTGATATATTCCTTGAGTCATGTGACCTTTAGATTTAACTTAATTGTTTATTTATAAAAGCCATATTCTTGAGTTTACATAATACTAAAAACAGATAAATAAGCAACAAAGATTGAAATAGAAAATTTATATCAAAAATTTAAGAAGTTATTTACATCGGAAATTATAAAAAAGACTTTTTTAGTCGCAACATCATAGTCGCTTGTTGCTGTTGACGTGTGCTCGAAGTGCAAGAGGGGTGCAGAAGCTTCCATTGGATGCACGCACGGGGTTGGAAGTCAGACTTCTGCAGCAGAAGAAGATGCTTGACAGAGCCCCAATAGATGGCAGCACCAAACGTCGACCACCTCTACAATTTCGATATGTCTCTGAAGAGGAGGTAAAGTTTCTCAAGAGATCAATACACACGGTAACTGATATGACCAACCACAGGAGTTTCAGAGCCCGTTTTTTAACGAGCGCGTACATTGCATACACTCAGTGGGTCTTAGGTGGTGTCAAGCATCGAACCCGTGACATTTCAGTCTGGAGTTCGGCGCAATGACCACTGGGCTACCACGTCCTTCAGTTGCTTGTAACTAAAACTATTTATAGCAACAAACATAATGCAATGATTATTCCATCCAGTAGAAGATTACAAAATTAAAAATAAATCATATTTTAAGCATTAATGTAATTGTTCCATCCCTCCCCCAACCTGATACATCTCTTTCCTGGATGTTTAACGCATTTGCATCGTAATTATTCTGTCATTAAATCTAACCATGGTAAAAGTTTTTCGTTTAACTTTTATAAAGCTAAACAATGATAGATACCATTGTTTATTAATCACAGTTGTTTAACATTATCTAAACAGTTTTAGATAATGTTTTGTACATGATTATCTAAAATATTCATAATCATGTAGAAAGCTGTAAATCTATGTAATATCTGTAAATCATGAAATATCTGTAATTCCACAAATATAAATTTACAGAAATACGTATACTTTCTAAATTTTTATCTGTAAACTTTATAGAAAATGTTGTAAATCTACAAAATTAGTACAAAATCTTCGAAAATAACATTAATTTTACTACAATTTTATCAGTAACATGGGTTCCAATTACATAAAAAGTTCTAGGAATTCTGATTTCCTAAAAACAGTCTCAGAAACCTTACAGATATTTTTGTTTATAGAGCAAACGTGTGTATTTTACATGAATTTGTGATGTTGCCTTAAAAAAATTCTCAGAATCCCAATTTAATAGTAAAAACTTAGTAAATTTACATTTTTTTAACAGTATATTACAATTTTTAATTAATTAAACAAATTTTAAGCTGTTTATTTTATGATGTTAAAATGAAGTAGATTCTTAAAAGATTCTTTAATTTCCTTTTTATGATATAACTACAATCCTTCCAAAATGAAAATGATGTTTTTCTTTAATGAATCATAAAATGTTGACTGATACAAAAAAATTTCAAAATCTTTGGAATCATAAAAAATAATAGCCTTACTTTTTTTAAATAAATTTATTAACAGTTGCTTTGCAACAAAATTTGGTTTGGAACAAATTAAATTCTGTAGAGCAATTAACAATAAGTATGAAATGAAGAAACTTTTTATAAAGCTATTTTGAAAAAAAAAAGACAAATATAACTGAGAAACGATATTTAATTTACTCAGACTTTTGTACTTACCATGTTAATCCTGTTCGTTAAAAACATTTATTTTTGTTAATATTGTTATTTAATACTTAATAATTTGGTTAATAACATTTGAACGATTATGTTTCAATTTCCAAATGATCAACTATATAAGGAATTTTAATATTTTATTAATAAATATATACCGTTAACCATTTAAATTTAAAAGTTCTCATAATGATATTTCTTCGAAATCATATGAATTTTAATTATCATAAAAATTCAGCAATATGTATTCTGAAGATAAAAAGTGAAATGCAAATCATATTTGGTTATAGTATATTTAGAGAAAATATATTTTTCCAGAATGATAGTATGATTTAAAATGAATTTAATAGAGTTTATTTTTACTGGAAGAACTTTGAAGTTTTTGATAAGAAGGCATAATAAATTTTCAGGATTATTTACCTAAAATATAAATTTCTCAACTCTATCTTTAAAAAACACATTGCAGATAAGATAAAATAAATTTGTGTATTACGTTTATACTTGGAAAAACTGGTTTTGAAGCTGGATAAAAATGTAAATGTAACTATTTGAATAATAAAAAAAAGTAGGCTTAAAGAAAATATTACCCTTTTCTAAAGACTGGGCTTGCGCAATGAAACAAAAAGGGCAATTGTCGAAGGATATTTGTTTTAGAATTTCCATGATATCTTGAAATTGAATATTACTAGTATTTTTTAGGATTATTCTTGGCATTTTTTTCCTTAATTAAAAAAATATAATGAAACTTTTAGAAGATTTTAATCTCTAAATTTAAAAGAACATACAAAAGCGCAAGTAATGCGCTAAAGATAGAACAACTTTGTGCCAGCCAGCGCTAGAAAAATTCGCAAAATTTTATTTGCTCAGTATGGTTGAAAATAATAAATGACCAAATAAAATTTTTACATGCCCAACATTTTGTACTTCTAAATTTTGTGGCTTTAATTATAACATGATTTATAAAGCAATAAAGTGTACACATAATGTTTTTTATTCAGAGAAAGATGGAACTCTTATGATTCAATTACCTTAAATAAAGGATTTCCGATTAATAAATCAAAATTGCATCACAAAATAATTAAATATTGTTTTAATATAAGTTAAATTCTCAACAATTCATGTCGTCCAATCTTATTGGCTTGTTTCTAGGAACTGTGATGAATAAAAAATTTTATTTCAACGAAGATAAAAAATGATTTAATTTTATTGTCTTATTCGACATATAATAAGAAATATCGTAAAAATATTTATTTCACATATTTATGTTATATTTTTATTTTCGTGCTATGCAAATAAAAAACACTTTGTTTTACAATATATATAGCGCAAATTCCAATAAATAATGCAAAAGTATTTTAGAGAAATATAGTCAAGGATTTTTTTTTAATATCGAGAAATCCTTTAATTTTGAACCCAGTCACGCTTTTTTCCTTGCATAATTCTGTGCAGAATTTTCGGCTAAGAAGACATTTTACATTTTTCACCACAAGTATTCAACTCTTTTTAGTCATAGTTCAAAGTAAATACATAGTTTTTTTTTCATTTGAATTATAGTTATTTCTGCCCGGTTGAAATACATGGTACGATATATTAATCTTAGTGTCAAATTTTTTTTTACCATAATTTGAAAGAGGGGGGAAGCGATAAGAAGAGTAAGATATAGAAAGAGATATGTATTTGTAAAACATTCTATAAATATAACAGCGAAAGGATCCGGCGTTGTCTTAGATATTTAAGAACATTTGTTTCAAAATTCAATTTGGAAAAATCAGCGGTTGCATGTTAATTTACGTAATTTTCGCTATTTTTTTTTCATTTAATTCTGACGAGAAACTGCTAATTTACTTAGTAATTATAATTTGTGGTCTGGATTGTGATCAAGATTAAAACTTTTGGATGAAAGGATTAAAAGATATAAGGATGAAAGGTTGTCTCCGAAGATTTTGTAATTTAAATAATTTTTTGTGATTAAAAAAATGACAATTAAAAAAATTCCATCATTTTTTTTTTTTAAATCTGAAATTTTTATCTTAGTTCTTCACTGAGAATGAGCTGTAGGGACTTCAATTTTGAGAAAATTCCAATATACATGCATACACACATATTTATATATAGAAGAGATTTAAAACTGGTAAAAGCAAATTTAGAAAACCTCAAAATGTTAAATTTTGCCAATTTCCCATAATCGGGATTTTATTAAATTTTAATACATTTTTTCAAACATATATGATGATAAATATTCATTCTCTGACTAGTGCAACTTTTATTTTTTACATGGGAGTCTTGCAATAAAAATATTATGAAATAATATTTTTTTAATTTCTCAAATTATTTATTTAATGTTCATTTATCATAAAAGATCTTGCAACAGAAAATAAATTCTTGTGGTAATAATTTTATTGTGGATTTTTATTGTTGGTAACTGCTCTAAAGAAAAATATTTAAATTTGATAAAATATTGCTTTTAAATTAGTGGCATTTTATTAATTTAGAAAAAAGGTCTAGATTTTTTTCCTTTTTGATTTCGGATCACTTTAATTATATCGGTCGTTCTTAAATGCACATGTACATAGGATTTCACTATTCTACCTTCCTTTTGGGATTCTGGGATTTGTGGTTTTACATAGAATTACAGATGGACAAATTTTCATTTTTATGCATTAGATAAATATTTTTTTTTTCATGAAATATTAGTGAACATTTAAAATAATGATCCATTGGTAACTTTTCCATACTAATTCCTAACCTTAAAGTGTCCTTAAATATAACAACTGTAAAGAAAATCGAGAAGTAAAAGTAACCCATTCAATGGAGGCTCGTGTATTTCTTAAACAGGGCTATACAATAAAAATATAAAAATTATAAAAATAAAATATGTAGGTATGACATACAGCCTAAAATACATTTGTGCAAGTTAAAAAAAAGTACAACTGTAAGAAATAAGTAAGAAGCACACTTGGCGAAAATGGGGTTATTTTACTTTTAACAAAAGGTAGTACAGTATCACAAAAGAAAAAAGAAAACACCCCAATAGTATTATTAGTCAAACTGTTTAACAGAAAACAATAATAATCATTCTATTGGGGAAAAATGTCTTCTTTTAAATAGGTTTTCAAAAATTCATGACCTTCTAACTTGGAGTTCCCTGGCTTCACAATATAGGTCATAAACCACCCTTTTCAAAAAATTCCTCTATCTTCAATGGAAGAAATTATTATAATATAATAATTATAAAGTATATTCTGTAACTAAAAGGTAAGAACTTATACTATAATTAATTATTTTTTCTGTAAGACGTCACTTTAACAATATTTAAAATGCACTAAAAATTGACATATTTCAACTCAATATTATTCAATCATCTTCAGATTGTAAATAGAAAATTACAAATACAAAGAACGTGAAAAACCAGAAAACATAATTATCGAATCCAAATTAAATGTAATGCCATCTATATTTTAGCGTCGTTCGTTCCCCTGCTTTGTTGTTATTTTGCAAAGCATCCAACCATTCAATACATATATTCTTAGAAAATATAACGTATCGTTACAAACATGTGAACTTTAAACAAAATCAATGGCATCACTTATGAGTAATTTTAAATAAAAAATAGATGTGTAAATTAATCTACTCTCGTTAAAAAGTGTGTTAATGTTATATTTTTCATTCAGTCTGGATAAAGATATTTTTGCTCTGTTATATTTTATATCTGTTGAATGCCCTTTATGTCTGATAATAAATTTCCGCTGGGTCATGCTTATGAAATAATTTTTAATTATCTTTTCTCTAATAAATTGATTCATATAAACTCCCGAGAGATCATACATACTAATGGGATCGATTCTGGTATTTAAGTGCTACATTAGCTTTGTGGGGGGGGGGGGGGCTTCTCGATCAAACGTAAATCAAAGATTTTTAAAAGATTTTTTATATGCTCAAAGAATTCCGGGTGATAATTTATCACCGTCCTTTTCATATTGATTTTATAAAAAGATTTATTTTTGTTTTTAGAGATATTCATTTACATGGTATCAATGGCGCGCTTAATTAATATATTAGTTAACTTAATCTGATATCCATAATAAATCGCAATACATTAAATTTTCTGTAATTCGCTATCTAGATTTATATCAGAAGAAACACTAAAAGCACATTAATTAGTAATTCAAAGGTTGATAATTAAAAAATAAAGGGGTGCATGTATCGAAAGGTATAATATTTAAATCTGCGATAGGTTTTACGTAAACCAAACGAATCAATTCACTCCCGACTCTCATTAACTCAAAATCTAAAAATAGAAACTTTCCGTATGTTTCTAGTTCAAAAGTGAATTTAATATTATTGTCTAATCCATTTACTTGCTGCATAAAAACCTTGAAATCCTTAATATTAAACAGCTAAACAATACAAATACCTTCTACATAGCGTAACAATACTAATGGAACTACCCGAAAGAAACTGAAAATTTTAGATTCAAATGGGCTTAATTTAAATTCTGCCAGAAGGTCAGATATTGAGAAACCCATTGGAGCCCATTATATGATTCTTCATAAATAATACTATCATGTACAAAACAGTTACTTGAAATAGTTATATTTAAACCACTCTTTAAAGTGTTTTCAATTGGGTAGATCAAAAGTTTTTGTATCATTTATACATTGTTTTATGTACTTAGCTACTTCTATTGTATCTATAGATTGATAAAAGTATATAATATCCAAGTTTTCCAAAATGCAGTCGTTAGAGCTTTTGAATATCTTGGTTTTTTCATGAAACTGTAGTAGAGTCCACTGTAAAATGATTCATCTACCCATAAAGAACACTTTCAACAGTGATTTAAACTTAATTATTTTAAGTAACTTTTTTGTATTTGATAATATTAATTATGAACAATCATATGATGTTCTAAAAGGTTCCCCAATATCTGACCTTCGGGCAAAATTTAAATTACGCCCCATCGTATCTAAAACTTTCAGTACCTTTAAGTTTATTCCTTTGATATGGTTGTGCAATGTAGACAATTTTTTTGTTTGTTTGTTTAGAGTAGTCATATTAAGGATTTCGTGGTTTTTCATGGTACAGCAATTAATTTAATTAGACAATAATATTAAATTTACTTTCTAACTAGGAACAGAAGGGAGGTTACCATTTTTAGATGTTGAAATAACGACACTAGGGATTGAATTAACTCATCCAGTTTACGGAAAATGAATTATAGATTTAAATATTACACTTTTCGATGTATGCACCCCTTTTTCTATTAAATTATTAACCTTTACATTCCTAATTAAACATTATTTTAATGTTTTTCCGATATAAATCTAGAGACAGATGTAAAGAAAATTTAATGTATTGCGATTGTTGATGAATATCAGGTTAAGTTAATTAAGAGATTAATCAAGCGCGTCATTGATAATATTTACATGAATGCCTCTAAAAATAAAATTAAAAAGCTTTGTGGAATCAATATGAGATGTTGTTGATAAATTATTACCCGGGCTTCTTTCATTATTTAATTTTTTTTTAAGTTCGATTTACGTTTAATCGCGAAACCTCCCCCAAATTCAAAGGTACTCTTAAATACCAAATGCGATCCCATTAGGTATAGATGACCTCCCGACAGTTTACAGTACTCCATTTATAAGAGAAGATGGAATCAAAAATTATTTTATAGATTTGACCCATCAAAAATGTTATATCAGACGTAATGAACATATAACAGAAATAAAATATAACAGAGGGATAACTGCTTTATCCCTGAAATATGAAAAAGAGCACATTAACACAATTTTTAACGAGAGTAGATTAATTTATAGATGTAATTTTTATTTAATGTTATTTATAAATGAGTCCATTGCAATTTATTTTAAAAGTTCACATATCTGTAATGATACGCTATCTTTTTGCATCCCGAGTATATGGATTGAATGGGTGGACAGTTTGCAAGATAACTACATAGTAGGGACACGATCAATGTCAAGAATATAGAAAGCATTATATTTAATTTGAATTAATTGTTTATTCTATTTTTTTTCGCGTTCATCGGGTTTTTAATTGATCTCAATGAAAATCAATTGAAGCATGCCAATTTTTAATATATTTTTAAATGTTTTATTGTTAAAGTGACGTTATATAAGCAAAATATTTATTTATACTATAAGTTCTTACCTTTTCGTTATTATTATTCTGTTATAATTATTAATGAACGTAATCAAGATTTACTGCTTTTATATTTCACATTGAAAGTATCGTAATTATAATTTTTTTCGACTTTCGATTTTCGATGGATTTAAAATTTCAGAGGTAAGAGTTCTCAAAAAACATTTTTATAAAGAATATCTATCTGTCCATGTGTCAGTGTGTTGGCATTCTACCATCGATAAGTGTATGAAGTTAAATATGGAATTGAACCAAACATTGCATGTATATTTCTGGCTCTGGTAAACTGATCCTCCTTCATTTTCGAAACATCTTGCCCGAAAGGAGCCTGTAAATGCGATTTTTGTTTGATTTTCAATAGTGCACCATGAAAAAGAGTATAAAGTTTTGCATACAATTAAACGATATTCTTGGCATATTTTTAGTTATGACCAGTAGATTCTTCTTGAATTTGGAAACATTCCGCGGGAAACGGGGGCAATGATAACAATTTTTATGCCATTTTCTCAATTTTTCATTGTTTTATGGTCAATGGTGGTTCTTGCAGTTATCAGAAATAGCGTTTTACTAAGCTTCCATTCGCAAAAGCAGATTACAACAAAATAAGGAAAAGCTAATAATAAATATTATTACATATTTAATAAAAATGGATGTAGATTAACTCGTTTTACTCCAATTAATTTACTGAAACATAAATTTAATATAAAAATAAAAGTTGGATAATATTGAAATATGAATACTTTAAAATTGCTAAATTTTAAAGTAGTAACATGTGTAACTACTTTTTAAAATATCACGATGTATGAGATAGAAGAAAATTCTGGGATTGGCACATCCAATTAGTTTTTAATTAAAAACTCTAATAGATTTTTAACATTCAATATACTTTTTAGGTTTTTCACTTATAAAATCAACAATAAATTAAAAAAACAGGAGTTATGCATACATATAAAAATTGGTAAAATTATTAAAAGCGATACTTTCGATTTGGCCTTCTGTTAGGATAAAACTTTAAAAGAAACCCCGACAGTTCCCAAGCCATTTTTATTCTGATGATTTCATTAGCTTAAACGTGATATTCGATTATATGTATTAAGTTTATGCTTTATTTATAATTTGTTGTTTTAATATCAGCTTGACGACTTATTTAATTTAGTTATGCTGGAAAAAAATTCGGAAAATTTTATCTATATTGATATAATTGAAAAAAGAATTATCTTGTCTAAACATGAGTCCATCTGTAACATAGGTAGTATTTCTTAATAAAATCATGCTTGTAAATTTTTAAAACATAAACATGCTTCTAAATTTTATGCAACAAGTTTGCCAGTCGTAAGCTAGTAAGTTCAGGGTACTGTTCTTTAACCCTTTGAGGTGCAGTGATATGCCAATATAAGCACTTAATTTTAATTTCCAAAGTCCACATTGGCATCAGAATTTATGTTAAAAAAATCGGTTTATTATATTTGTGAGATGTAGCTTTTTCATGTTTACAAATAGATTTGTTTTCAAATTTCCGTCTAATTCATTCATTTCAACATTTTCGCAATGGAAATGCTCTGCGCCGCAAAGGGTTAACTCTTACACAGAAATTTCATTTTGGCACCGATTGATTTTGTACAGTTATTTGTAGTTGGAAATAACCAAACAATACTCTAATTAAAAAAGGCAAATATTGCACTTTCTAAAACTTATATAAAAACAAATTTTTCAGGCACTATTTGACAGTGCATATATGCATTGCACAACCCGAAAGGGTTAAAGCCTATCTGTAGACATCTCGTTACCATCGATGAAAAAATATATTTACTTTTTTCCGTTACATTATAGTGCAAAGGAAGAGAAATTAAATATAGTAAACGCATAAATATCAGTTTACAATAAACGATGATTATACTGTTCTTCATTTTAATATCAAATATAATTTTATATGAGTTTTAGTTGTTTAAATATTGTTCATTAAACTTAGTTTTCGCTGAATTTCCATAAAAAATAATCAGAACAGACAGGAATGGTTAGTGTCGCTTTGCCTTCCAGCAATTATATGCATGGCACTTAACTAGATAAAATATAGGTAAGTTTATTTTGAAATGCCTATGGATTTTCTATAATAAAATTAAACATTCTGAAAATCATATTCCTTATCGATCACACTTTCGACGATTGGAATCAATACTAGGTATAAAGCCTTTAGGGTAGTTTGAATTTAGATTTTAAACTAATTCTCGAAACTGTCTGCTTATTCCAATTCTTCCTCTAATACGATGATCAATTACGATTCAGTGTTGAAATTTACTTTTGGATGCAAAAGCAAACATGAGCATATACAGAATAGCTAATAATCCTGAATATCATTTAAATAAATTTGATTAAAAAAATGTGTATACTGACGTCATATACACTTAAAATAAAACTGATTTGCTGATGAAGATGTACAAATAGAATATTTAAAAATTGTGCTCTAGATTAGTATTCTCTCTGTCATAGGATTTCATATTAAACTTTTACACAAAGGATATGACAGAAATTGTTCCTCTTTAACATGTATTCCGGACAGAGATTCATTCACAAAGTTTATATTGATCATTTAGAAGTGGATGTTAAATATATACATATATATTTTTTAATTTTACTTAAAGTTAGGAAAAATATAATAAAAAAAAGAAAAAATTTGTTAAGAATCCTATGAAAACCCAGAACTTTTATTTTCACTTGTATAAACCATCCTTAAAAAATTTAAAACTGATTTTTAATGGTGATAAATTTCAAGAATGATGAACTACAGATGATCTTCAAAACGATGAAGATTTGACGTTTCTTGAAGGTAGGGTAGTACTTTTTGTCACGAAAGATAAAAAATAACGATGAAACGGATTTATGTTGAATAAACATACGATATAAATAAATAAAAATACAAATTAATAAAACAGAGTGATTTTAAACAAGCTATCCCAAAATTTGAATTTCTAGATGGGTTACCGTTCACAGAAGATAAATGAAATTTTGGTTTAAAACATTTTGAGCTACCGGCTGACAAATCATAGAATAATAACAGATAGACTGTAACAATGTGAATTTTCGAAAAACTGTAACTACAATTTCTTTTCTTCTTATTATAATCAAATTTTTAGATAGATTTCGTATGAAATTCTACGTATTGCATTCGCACCAATTTTTGGATTTCTGAAAAAAATGGCAGATCTACGCCGATCATGATCCCTACACCTCAAAACTAACATCAGTAAAAAAGTTGACAGTCAAGCCAGTAAATGACTGACCCGTTTCGAATGCAAATAAGAAAAAAACGGTTTGAGATAAAAAAAAAAAAAATATGCGGTTTGCTGCAACGTTATCAGAAAATCAGTAAATTTTTAGATGTACACCTTCTTAAAATAGTTCAAATTTAGACAAACACATGGCGCTGGCGGCGGCAACAGGCTGTCGAAATTCAGACATTGCTCTATTTTCATGCTCATGCGCTTTATGGATCATTTCGCAGAGTCGAATCTCAGTCGACATATTGAATCGACTCTCCACTCATTTGCAAATATTGAGTCTGTCGCATTGAAAGAGATTTATAATAATATTTATGATTGAATAATGTCTATTATACTTAATAAAAACCAACAAAACTTCTTTTTTATAAGCATTGTCTTTTCACACGTTTACCATAAATAAATTGTCTTTAAAAAATGTTTTTGTAACCGGTTAACTGAATCTCTGTTTACGTACAATAAATTGGAAATATGGGATAAGGACCGCTGTTTTAAGTTTAAAAAATCAAAATATTTAATCTAAACATTTCTTCCATTAAATAGTATAAAATAGTATTAAAAAAAGTGGTGTAAGAAAGCTTTAAGGATGGATCAAGCAAACTCTTCTTGCCTACGTCGTGCAGCGAAATCAGTTAAGTGGTTAAAACAGTGGTTCAGAAATAGTGCTGGCAAATTCACGTACAAAAAAAAAAAAAAAAAAAAAAAAAAAAAAAAAAAAAGCGGGCCAGTGACTTATAAATCGGTACATAAAAAATATAATAAACCTAAAAATGAAGGAATTCGTTTATAACCAATCCTCAATAACGCATTCAGATGATAGTTTTTTCTTATTTAGAAACTATACAATGTGCTGTATTGACTGATTTTTTAATAAGGTCAGAACATATTTAAAAATATGCTGTCAAAATGAGCATTTGAGCCGAATTTCACTTCAGATGATTCTGATAAAACTAGTTCTTACAGAAAACTGAACGTAAACTTTTTTCAAAAGCAGCCAAATAAAGTTGTTAAACTGGAATGATCTCTAATCCTATTTTTATTTATTTATTTATTTATTTTTATTTTTATTTTTATTATTATTTTTTTTTTAAATGAGTACTCTTTGAAATCTACCTCCGTCTATAGGCCAAGCTGACGTGGATTTTTTATTAGACGGATGAAATGACAGACGATGTGGGAGTAAAGATTCTGTGAATGGTTTAAGATAAATAGTAACAACAAGTTAATTTCACTTAAAAACATGACATCAAGAAAAGGTAACCGGGTGTTATTTTCTAATTCCAAAGTGAACTGAATGTTCTTCTATGTAGTTCATAATATCCTGAATATTTGTAAGTTTAAGATCATCAGAGTTAAGTACTGCAAAACGGTCATCGACACATCGCATGTAAAAAGGGAAAGACAATTTATTGAAAATGTTGGATTCGTAATAGTGTATGTAAATATCACGCATGAGGTTGAGGGGGAAGTTCTTAGACAAACCAGCAGTTATGCAACTAAAAGTATCATTAAAAAAGAATGCATTTTTTAATAAACAAATGCTAGTAAGATGCAAAAATTCTTCAGTTTCGTAAAATAAATAAATAAATTCTTGTAGGTGCAATTTAATAAAATAGGTACCTCTAACAGGTACGTTTGTAAATAGGAATTTTGCGAAGGTTATTGAAACATTTATAAGAGTCCCTGCAAGTGTAAGTTGTTAGAGAGTACAGAGGAGAAAATGGAGGCAATTTCGCTAATCCATAGATAGGAGATTCCAGTGTTTGAGACCATTGGTCTGACGCGAATGACATTAATAATTAGGAGGTGTATAATAATTACCAATGAAATTTGATCAAAACATTTAGAGCCGTTTTTCAAATAAAATTGGTTTGACCAAAAATGATCCACTAATTAAAATTTCTTCAACATGTGACCAAGCCGAATAGTTTTCCAACCTGTTGCATCCAAAATTTTGTTAAAGCCATTCTTTAGATATAAATATCTTGACCGTGAGCAATTATGACCCACTATGACTCACTAATCGAATTTTCTCGAATATGTGACTAAGTCCAATAGTCTTCTCGTACTCGAAAATGGTAAAATACAAAATTTTGTCAAAATCGTTTGAGTAGATAAAAATTACGGACACAAAATTTTTTCTCCTATTAGAGTATAGGATATATGAGTTTAAAACCAATATTAAAATTCATGTTGATGGTAGATGCAAAATTTGTTTACTTTTAAAATCTGATATGATTGAATAACCCAGTAATAGAGTAATTACCTGGAAGGGACATGCAACAAATCTGCAAACGCACACAAACATTAAAGGGGACATTATGAAAATGCTTTCAGAGATTGGAAAGAGGTAAAATAACTGAGAAAGGCACGGAGAACATCGAAAAAGGGCATTTTTTGACGCATAGGTTGCGGAATGTGTTATTTTGCATAAAGGGCCGAATTCAGTTGAGTAAATAATGGATATAATAGACAGATTTATAATTTATAAAATTGGTCTTTCAGCGAATATCGAAAAAACCTTTTTCGCAAATAAGCATAAACCCAGATCATAGAGATTTTAATTTCACTTTCATAGAGACTTCATTACTAGTTTCACAAAATTTTTTTAAATTATCTTTTTAAAATTATTATCACAAAATCACAGATATAATGAGAAAACTTTTATTCATACAGAAAACAAAATTTAAAGACATTTTCCATTTTTACCTATATTTAATGAATTTTTATGATATTTCTTTATTTCTGCTTAATGAAACTTCAACAAGGAATTTTTGAAACGACGTAAAAGTTCTATAATGATTCTGTAAGATAAAAAAAAAATCAAATCTCATTTTAGAATTGTTAGAGTTTTCCATCAAATTTGAACTAACATCAAACTAAACAAAAAGAGATTTTGTATTTTTTCCACATCAAGTAACGATTCGATAAATTGCATTTGAAATTTTCTTTAAAAAACTTCATGGATTATAAAAACTTTCTTTCGCAAAACTACTTTTTAAATAAAGAAAATGTTCAATTTGCATTTTTCTTCGTAAATATGAAAAGTTTTTTGAACAATTTTGTTTGAACGCAAATTATATTTCAGACAGACATCTTTATTTATAACTAACGATATCTTTATTGATAACTAACGTTAACAAAACGAAGAAATTATTGATTATGAGTTTGTGAACTTTCATACTTATGTCAAAGGAATGCTTAATTAATCTTTCACTGTAATGTGTTTAAACTTCTAAAAATTGATATTTAAAAAAAGAAAATACAATAATTTAATTAAACATTATTTTAGACATTAGTTACTAATTGAGGATATGCTCACATGAAGTAATATGGACTTCCTTATATTTTTATCCCCTCCGAAAATACCTTTGACTAGAGATGCTGGATTATTTTCTAAAGATTTGTCAGACTTTAAAATAAATCGATTAAAAAATCTCTTTGGGGCACTTTTGAGTTATAGATTAATGTTCAAACAATAACCTCAATCTTGTTAAAATTGCAAATGGGAAAGCATAAATTAGTATTTTATGAAATTAGCGTCAAAACAGAGGAATTAATATCTTTATATCTTTATATTTAATACGGATATAACAAAGAAGAGGTTTTAGTATATTTTATATTTAGTTTAATCGAATGTTGTCTATAGTAATATTACGAAGTAGAAACGCTTGTTTATTTGTATTAAGAAATCTCTGAATTTACCGACTTGATTCCAAAAGTAGTGCTGACATAGTGGCAATGTCAGTTCTCTTCTCTAATATGCTCTGTATTTGACAATAAGATGCTTAAAAATTATAATTTTCATGGTGTTAAGTTAGAAACTTGAATTTGGGCACGTTGGTGATTTATTAGATTTAAAGTGTAAAATAAGTTGAAAGTCTAAAAACGTTCTAAATTCCCATTTATTTGGAATTGTAGGGACCTAAAACATGAAATTTGATATGTATGTTACTTTAAAGGCGTAAATACTTGCAAAGAACAGTTTTTAAAATATTGAAATTTAAAAGAAGCAGGAGTCGACGAGAGAAATTAAAAATTAAAAATTCCAGAATTTCAATTTTTGTAATTCGGTTGGGGCTAGAATTTTGAAATATGGCATGGTTTTTATTTATGAGTTGTTAATAATCGAAAAATACAGGTTCTGAAATATTCGAAATTTAAAGGTGCTAAATAAGCGAGCATGTTCTAAAAACTTTCTAAATCATAATTTATTTGGAATTGATAGGACTAGGCGCTTGAAATTGAACATTACTGTTAGTTTAAGGTCGTAAGTAGCCGCACAGACTATATAAAAAATTAAAAATTTAACTAATCGCAGAAAACATGGTAAAATAATGATGTATGCGATACTGTTTTGTCTAGAAACTTAAAATCTGTCATAACCTCTTTACTTGTGAATCCTCGCTAAAATTGGTTTCACAAAATATCGGAATTGAAAAAGATAAAATGAGTAAAAGAAACATGAGAAAAAAAATTTTTAGAAAGACTGATACAGATAAAAATCCTTAGAAGTGATATTTTCTACTTAATCAGACATGTTACGCATTTTTCCAAAAATTTAAATCGATAGGTGTGAAAATAAAACTAATTAACTTTAATTTAAAGTGTAGGTTCCTATAGTTCGATTTTAATTTTCGAAACGGCAGAACGAGTTTATTTAACGATGGCACGAAGAATAATTAAACACTATCTGTATTACCACCTTATTGGTCAAAATACTTAGGTTTTTTTAGATATAAATGCTGTAACACTATAATGTGTTTCCTAGATGCAATAACCACAATTTCGAACTGCATATGAGGATTCCAGAAGCCAAGTTACAAAAGTTACATGTGACAAAATTTAGATTTCGAATAATCGAATTCAAAGTTGAACATAATCAATAAATGAGTGAATTAAAATACGAATCTGAAGCCTATTTTGTACACTGTTAAAAATTTTGTCCTACTTTGAACCAAATTTTGGTGCTCAAAAGCTACCACTGTAAGACGGTGAATCTTGAACCAATATTTGGAGCTCTTATTGAAGCATAGTTCCAATAGCTGGAGCGACGTTGAAATAGGAAGCTCCAAACGTTGGTACGAGATTTCACCATCTTATGGTAGCAGCAACTCAGCACCAAAATTTGGTTCAAAGTAGAGCAATTTTTTTTAACAGTGAAGCAGTCTTTAAACTCTTATTTCATTAAATGTGAAAGTAAACTGGAATACACTATTTGTAAAAAGTTAAGAAGGATTAAAAATGTAAAGAATTTAAGTAATTTACAGAGTTTAAAGTATCCAACTACGTTCGAAGACATTTTTTGTTTTAACTTAACTTTTGACAGGTTTTTTGTTATTTTTCAGTTTAATCTAACACAGAATGAAGAAAATTATTTACAAAAAAAATACATAATATCTATGCAAATTTTAATTTTGAAAACTTTTAGTAAAATTTTAACATTTTTTTAGCAAAACGACTCCGGCTCAAAAAAAAAAAAAAAAAAAAAAAACAAAAAAAAAACAGTAAAATAATAAAATAATATAATATAAAAAATCATATAACACAATTTATTTTACAATACCCTTGAGTGTACTTCCCCACTATAATAATTCTTAAAAAAATCTTAAGAAAATTTCTGTAGAAAATCTGTAGAGAATTGGCCCTTTTTTTAAAAAATCTGCAATTATTTCAAAAAATAGCTTTAAAAAATCTACAGATAGTTTTGAGGTAAAATCACATTTTCAAAATTTCCTCAGATTTCTGTAGAATTTCTGAAGAAAGTGAATATTTCTTCAGATAATCTTAAGATTATTTAATAGGGTTACTCTTGAGTGTAATGAACTAAAAACTAGTCATATCACGGAAAATTAAAACAGATACGCTGATTATATAAAATTACATCGAAAATTTTGTTAATTTTACCTGTTATTCTTCAAAAAAACAGTTATATATCAACAAAGAAGTCCCTCAGACCTACATCATATCACGGATTAGGATTAAGAATGGATTACGGATGGATATCACGGATTAGGATTAGGATGAAGAATTACAATTGCTCGGATTGTAATTCTTCAGTTTATTACAATCTGACTATCGTTGAACAACTACACAAAAAAGTTTGGATTTAGAGCGATAATCATTTAACTTTTCCGATAAAATTTTAATTTTTCAGAAAACGCATTTAAAGTTTGCAACTTTGATAATTCACGTTGGTTTTTTTTTACCCGTACAGGAAAAATAAAAACAGATATAGAAACAGAAATTTTCGTTTTATAAGAAAATTTATTGAAACAAAATACGAATTTTCATCGAAATTGACGTTTCAAACGTAGGCGAATGACCTCAGTAGTTCAACTCTAGAGTGCAATGCAACATTAGAAAATCACTTATGTTTCATTACTGTCAAACAAATAACCTTCTTTCTAGGTAATCTGTGTACTGCAATGGCTCAGTTTTTTTTTTTCATTATAGTCATTTACACTCCTCGGCTTCTAGAGTCTAGAGGGCCTAAAATTATTTATCATAATCTTACTTTGTCACAAGTTAAGGATGCTGAAGCTTGCGCAAGTTTAATATATCCGTCAAACTTTGTACTGTAAAACACTTTTACTAATTTACACATTCTGGTTGATCATATCAAATTTTACATATTACGTATGATTAATTTCAATGACACTATTTAACATAAATCATAAGTCTAACGATATTATGAATGAATGTGGTTTCTTATGCTAGGATAATCATAAACACAATTAATTTCAAACTTATTATTCATAAAGTAATAACAACAATAAATATACGTTTTTAATATTGAAAATTTAAATTTTGTAGCGTTAAATTACTATTGGAAATGTTCAGACGGACATATTTTATTAACAATTATAAATGCTTCGTAAACATTTTAAATTAATATATCAAATGTATTAAAATAACCTTCAAATAAAATATAAAATAGTCAAAAAAGATTGTACTGGATTTTTTGCTGCATATTAGATGACAATTATACATGAACTTATGCGATTCCAAATTGAAATTGAAATATAACAATTCCCTAACTTCTTACAAAAAAGAAAATAGTTTTGAGAAGAATCCGAATAAAAAATCTTTCTATAACCATTTCCATTTCTCATTTTTTATTTAAATGAAACAAAGACAGTTCTTTGTGTCGCAATGTTCCTTGATCTTCTCGTGTTTCAAAAAAGAAAAATGAGAAACTGTCCCAGAAAAAAATAAAAAAAGCAATTTATATACTTTTTTAATGATGCAAAATGCATATGTTAGAAAAATTATCAAAACAGAACATGTTGAATACATTTACAAATAAAATAATATCGTGTCGTTTGTCATTTCAAATAAATTTCATGTTTTTATGTCAAATAATGGACCATTTTTAATAACTTTTTGGCATTTGTAATAATAAATATTCATAAAATCAATTGTGTCTTTTTATAGGCTGTAAAAAAAGAAAATGTGGTTAGCATTGTAAATTGGGTTATTGTTCTGTAAATATATAATGATATTTTTTTCTGTCAGTTGATACTTTGTAGTTACGATGCAGAACAACGTCGAATTCGAGCGCTACCTGTGACTTAGTATGTTGTTAGGATATGTTTTTCCAGTAGTTCTTTTAAGTGTTATGCAATTTGTGGCAATGTAATAGTTGAACAAATATTTTGCCTTCAATTCTCTATTGCAAAAAAAATTTCGTGTGACTAATATTTGAAGATCTGAAATTTTGTGATAAGTTTTGCACCACGATAATGCGGCACCACAAAAATCTGTTTTTATTTAAGGGGTTTCGACCAAATAGAGACAAGTGGCTTCCACCAAGCTCCTTACCGGTCTCGGTATGACATTTTTCCTGTTTCCAAAATTAAAATTAGCACCTTTCAGACAACGTTTTGTGTAAATAACAATCATAAAATAAAATCCGCCAAAGGAGCTGAAATTCATAACTAATTCAACCAAAGAAAAATGTGTAAATGTTTTTCAAGCGCTGGCATAATTATATTGAGCTCAATGGGAATTGGTTTAAAGGGAAAAAAATTAATTTTGATGAATGATATTTTTGTATTTTATTTAATGATTTGCTATACTTTTTCCACAATGACATGAACGATATTGCGGCATTTCAAAACTTTCTGAGAAATTTAGTTGTTTGTTTCCAATGTATCAGTCTTTAAAATACATACGGCTTTGATAAATTCGTTAAAAACCAGTATAATGCTCTAGTTCATCATGAGAACAGATTTGTAGACTAGCGTCTAGATACAGCCTTCATCTATCTAAAAATGTTGCAGAACCCCCAAAACATAGAATGTATTTCGTGATTTTTACTGTGATTACTCAAATAGCAAGAGATAGCGGTAAAATTTCGACCTGATTCGCGAACTGTTAGTAAATTAACAGTAGTCTAATGGAGCATTTGTCAATGTATAATCAGAACAAAATCGAGTTTTTTTTGTTGATAATATCAAGGGAAAACGTCGGCTCGAAATCGGATTATTATTACAACGTCACCTGAGAATAATAAGGTTCTATCTGTGTTTTTGAAAAAATTGACTTACCGATATAGAAAGGTTCTATTTGTATCTATGAAGGCATTTACGTATTAAAATAATGTCATATTATGTTTGTAAGTTCATATGTAAATCATATATAACATCATTTTGATTCAAAAATGCCTTCATAGATACAAACAGAATCTATCTATATCGTTAAGTCAATTTTTTTCAAAAACACCGATAGAACTTTATTATTCTTAGGTGACGACAAGTCAACTAATCGCTAAAATATTTGTATGTATGTAATTGAAGAAGAAGGGGGGAGGATTGTACTTTGTGCTTATATATAACTAAATAAATAAACAACGTTAAAGAGCACAAATATTGTAAAATAAAGGATGTTAACAGCCTTTATTTTATAATATTTGTGCTCTTTAAGGTTGTTTATTTATTTAGTTATGTATGTAATTGGTCCGTAGTCGGAAAATAATTAAATTCAATCCCTTTACTAAGGGGTTGTTATTTGTTTCCGATTTAAAGATCCCCCTGCCATGCACTTATGATAGGATTTGTGTAAAAGGTGTGAAAAGTGTAAAGATTTTTTTCACGTTTCAAAGACATCTTCCGTAAAGGTAAGTGAAAGAATAGAAAGAGAAAAAATATTTTCCAATAAATGTTCTCTAGAGCGAATAAACTATTATCTAAATAATTACTTTAATCTTTTAAAAATTTACCAGTATCAGAATAATCAATAACTAATTAATCATTAAAAATTAATTAGCATTTGCAAATTATCCAACTAATGTTATTATATGAAATACATGATAAAAAAGCAAATCATTTTCTTTCCTGCAGATAGTGATTTATTTAATTTATGCATTTTAATGTAAAAAAATGACTGAACATTTAAAAAAATAGTTAGTAACATACTAAAAGAAAGAAAAACCGATTATTTTTCATACATATCCAGACTATAATGAGAAGTTTTAAATGATAAAATTTCTGCAGCAGGCAAGTAACGTTAAATGGGAATATTTTACATGTTAAAATGGAAGAACTGTATAATTAAAATGCATGAAAATTAATTTAAATCAAATAATAACTATAGTTAAATGGAAATATTTTCTGCTATAAAATACAAAAATAATCCAATTTAGAGAGTGTTGTTAATTATAACTTAAGAATCCATTTAATTTAAAACCTATAATTATCACTGTTAAATTATATTGCAATGAAAAAGAAATTTAAGTATTCTTTATACAATGAAAAAATATCAGTATATCAATAGTATACTTAATCATCAAGTGATGTAAAAATGAGAACATAAATTTAAATTAAATGCAATGTTATTTGCATTTTAATTAGAAAATAAATTGTAATTTAGATTGTAATTTTCATTTTAAAAATTTTTAACACTAGTATTTTGACCTTAAACCAAACTTTTTTTTTTATATATATTTCAATGAGTTACACCCTCGATATGGAACTATGTTTTTATTTTATAGAGAAAATATTCCAAATTAATAAAAGTTTTTAAAAATTAAAACGACCTTTTTATGCTTTAACCCTTTAACTAGTGGCGGTACTTGTAAGTACCATTAAAATAACTTATTATAAAATTCTTTTAAAACGTCAGTTAGTTGTAATACTGTTTAAAATGAGATATAAATACATTACTTTATCTTGTTCCAAAAGCATTATTGCTTACACAAAACAAAAATATTTTTAAAAGGATGATTTCTTTTGCCTTTGCATCTTTTCAGCTTTCTTGGTGTTGAGGGAGAGGGATGGGGATTTTTCAATGCGGAAATATTTCTTCATTTATATTGTAAGAACATCATATTTGTACATTTTATAATTCTACAAAATACTAAGAAAATAAATAAAAATAAAACATTTGAGTAGAGTTTTAAAAGTTTCACAAAATACTTGTAAATTCAAATTTAATTAATCCTTCTAAATCCTCCAATCCTTCTAAAATCTCTTAATATAATTTATTAAAAGATTATGCAAGTTTTAATTTAGTTTAAACAATTTGTGTGAAATGCTTTCGAATGTAAAATTTTCATGAATTTATAATGCGGTAGATAAAGGGTTAATTACTCTTTTTTTTCATCGTACAAATACATCCATTCGATATTATTAGTTAATCGCCAAGAGATCATTTCGGCGTCTCTGGATCAGTCCTTAAGAAAATGCGTAAATAGAGTCCCCAAAAAATGTTTAAATGATTAAAATTTTGGGATGAAATATTTTAAAATAATTATGGATTGTAAAAACCATAATATGGAAATACAGAAAAGCACAAACATACACAGAATTTTAAATGAACTGCGATAAAAATTAGATCGTAATAATGTGTTATATTTTATAGTGAAAATCTCAATCTTCTAGGAACATTCGTTTATTTAGAACCTTTTATTTAATTAGCAATGAATATTTCAAATCAAAGGGTCAAATGTAATTAAAAAATGGTACTATGAATCTTCGTTACGTGTCTTTCGTTTATTTTTTCTCTTATGTGCGATTCCCGGTACTTTCATAATTCTTTACTACGAGCTTCATTAGCGTCTTCCAATAATTGAGAAATTGTAATAAAATCAAAACCTATAATTACGTATTTTATATAAAACAATATTTTACATAGTTACCATATACTACCACCCATGTTTGAGATATTTTGTTCAGCTTTTCCCATTGCAAAATTACACTTATTTTAATACATTTATGAATATTATTCATTTGCGAAGGTTTTTTTTATTTCAAATGGAACATGTTGAACATAATGATCTATCTAAAATTGCAGTAATATCCTTTCTATCAATCATGGTTAAATACATGTTGTGTTCAATGACTATATTATATTTTACGCTTTGTTTTTGTTTTTCATTCTTTAGGTTTTGATACAATTTAAAAATATTTTAACTTAGAAATTCGGATCTAACAAACAAGGTAAACAAGATCCGATGGAAGATAGTATTTGCTTTTAACAATTATTTTATTCTATTAGCATACTTTTTAATTGAATTTATACTAAACGTATGAAAAAGATCTATTAAATTTTATTCTTCAATTGCTGAATTCATTACCCCAAACTGTTCAATGACACTATTCCTCTCAAATAAAAGTACTATTTAAATTCTTTACAAACAAAAACAGATTTCTATTTTTTATAAAATTTTAAGCGACAGAAGTTAAGATAAAAAGGTTAAAGCTTTAAAAAAACCAAAATGAGTTTTTTTTTTTAAACATAACAGAATCAAGCAAACAAAAATAATTAACTAAATATCAGTTTTAAGGATTAAACTTATATATAATAAAGTACAGTATGTTATAGTAAAATGTAATTTTGAAGAATATTAAACATTAAATAAATACTGAATGCTCTACAAAAATAATTCAAATATAAGTTCAAATTGAATATAAGGTATCCCCTAAGGTACCCTATATGGACAGGGCTCTCAATATGGACACCCCTAATATTTTTAAAGGTAATAATTTTGATCGAGAGATGGCTAAACATTTTCACGAAGAAAAGCAGTTGAAAAGATAATTAAGTCTGGAAAGTGTAAAAAAGCGCGCTGTTCGCCATTTAGGAGGAAACATGTTATTTCGAGATGTGCTGATCTTAATTACTTGTAAGCTTAAATTCTTATTAGATATGGTAAAATTGCATTAAATGTTGCAAAGTGGACCATTTTAGAAAGCTAATAAAACATATTTTCGATTGCTATTGCATATTTTGCTTAAAATAATTTTCCTTTTTCATTTGTTACAAGATTTAGTAAAACTACGCCCGGTTCCCAATATGGACAGCTTATGTCCCCGACTACAACTGTAAGAAAGAAGAAAATTCAACGTTGAAAAGCAATAACTTGAAAAGTCATCAAAGTGGCAAAATCTTTGTTCAACAGGATGTTATTTGAACAATCCCTCAAAAACCTTCCTCCAAAAAACCCTTGCAGCAAAATAAAAAAGCCCCCCCCCAGTAGGATATCTGTTGGCGAAATCGTAGATACCAATGGTATGACTTCCTCAACAAAGGACAGCTGTTACTGCTTCTTTTGCTGTATTGATGCTTTTTCAAACATGCGGCCATGCATCACATGTGGGAGATATATTCATGAGGATTATGTGGGACTTACTGCCCATGGCGAAAAAGTTTCTATTTGTCCATGTTGGGAGGACTGAGTAATAACAGATGTAAATTCGCAGACAGATGCAATAAAGCTAAGCAAAACCAACAGTATTACTTCATAATATTTACTAGTAACTAAGGGGCTTTGCATGGGTCTTCGAAGGGTAAAAACCGAGAATGCCCCCCCCTTTCTAAAATGCATGTTCTGAAGTTATTTACTGACGCTCCTCCTTTCCGGAATACTTCAAGATACATTTTTTTTATTCCCTTTCCTCTAAAATCCCTTGGAAAAGTGGCTCTTCCATACACACTGTGTAGAAAGTCAGTAAGGAAACACCTGTCCATAATAGGGACAGGTGGTTCCTCATATGGACACTTGTAAACATTTTTTTTGTTTTTATCATTTAAATTAAACCAGAATAATTACAAGTTCGCTAATTTTAATAATGATTGTCAATAGTCGAAGGATAGTGGTCACATATTATTGGAGTCCTATGACTTGTACATGGGAGTGAAAAAAATACATTTTGCTTAGGGTGTCCATATTGGGTACAGGTACCTTATAATAAAATTGATGTTTGCTAAGTTTTTTCTTTTACTTTCTTTTCTCCAAAGTTTAGCTTAGTTATCCACAGCATGTCTCAAAACTTCTATTTGAAACCAAAAAGTATGAAATTGTTTGTAATAATCATTGAGATACCGTCGGCATTATTTATTTTCCTCACTTGATCCTAACTGTAACAAAAAGCATCATATCAGATATAGCTTTATAGCATCATATAACTTTATATTATCGTGATAATCCCACAGCTGATACTTTGATTTAATGTGCGACCTCTCAGAGCTATAGTAGGACATCTATTAACAATAAAAAATGATAAATATAATTAAGTATTATGGAAATTTGTGTCTGCATCTATTGGAACAGAAGGGAGTTTTTATACAATGCATCGGAGATATAGTACTAAACATAATTTTATATATTTGAAATTTCAGTTGCTTTAAAGGCGCACAGCCAACAGAATTAAAAAATATCCAACCCGGGAATCGAACACGAGTCCTGGGTATAATGCACCGACGTTCTATCAACTGAAGCAATTGGAACGATACCCAGCCTGGTATATCTCACATTCATATGAGGCAAGGCTGCAACTGGTGCACAAGATGGAACATTTTTCCGTGAGCCACTGGCACAGGGTAAAAGACGAAACTATAGAAAATCCGGCATAAATGAAGTTGAATAAATTTGTATAATTCTTAGAGAAATTTTTGCAGAAAATCTTTCACGTCCTGCTTTTGTAATATGTGAAATTTTAGTTTCTTAAAAGGTGCACAGCAAACAGAATGAGAATTTATCCAGGCCGGAAATAGAACCCGGATCATTTGCATAGCGTACCAATGTTCTACCAATTGAATCACTTGGAACTATACCTAGCCTGATACTTTTTGCTTTTAAGCAACTAAAATTTCAATGATTGTCCAATACAATATATGACAAAATTTCTACAAAAAAAAAAAAAATAAATAAATAAATAAATAAATAAATATAAATAAAAATATTCAGGAATTATACAGATTTTTCTCGATCTCATCGATGCTGGATTTTCTATAGTTTCATGTCTGAACAAAGATCAAAGACTCACAAAGAAATATTCCATCTCTGGCTACGGTTGCAGCCTTGCCAATATATGATAGTGAAATGTGCCATACTGGGTAGCTGTCCAACTGGCTCGTCTAATAAGTATCGGTATTACTAGATGATACAAGTTATTTTCCCGGCTTGGATGCTTTTTTACTCCGTTGGCTATGGAACTTTTACTCAACAAAAATTTCAAATGTTATAAAATTCAAGCCATGAGAAATTTACTGTAGAAAATATTTCCAGGAATTATACAGATTTACAATTTTGTATCAGATTAATTTATAATACGATTAATCAATCGGTAAATTAATTATAACAGATGTAACTTTTCCAAGTTGGTGGAAAAATTCAGGGCTAGGATTTGAACCAAGTATGTATTGGCTGAAGCCGCCAATGCTGACTTTTTTCACCACTTGAAAAATTTACATCTGCTATAACTTTGTGTCTCAGAAATTTTCCATTTGAGGGAAACACAGCTATACAGGGAAGTAAGTAAAACATATCATTTTTAATTATTACTTATTTTAATTGTGTCGTGCTGTTGATCTGAGGTGATTATATAATGTTACAATGTGCTAGTTAAAAGATTACCAAGTGACAAAATAATCGAAAAGTACTTCGCAAAGGGTTTAAAGAGCCGTCCATAAATTAATTAGTCTTGGATGGGGGAGGAAAAGGTTCATGAAATTGTGACAGTTTGTGACAAGTGGATGGGAAGAGGTAACAAGAAGTGTGATGTCATACATTTTGATAAAAATAAAAGCATTAAAAATTAGCACATTAAATTGTGAAATTTCTATTCATAAAGTAAAAATAACATTTAAAACCAAATATATTAAATTTCATTTTAATTTCCAAAATACTACTGTTTTCATTTATTTTATTATTGATGTTTTATTATTATTCTATGTTAATATGTTTTTTGTTGTAAACCTTACGTTTATATCAACCAAAATAAATATACGAATCATTTTTATTGTTATGCTCACAAATGTCCTTAAAACAAATAGTTAAAGTTTAAAAATAAAATCTGAAATATGATCTATGTCGCAGGGCTTTGTTGTTGAAGTGTAAGTATATATTTACGTAATATAGCGTGACATGTGATAAGAGGAGGGAAGGGGATATGATAAAGAGTGGCACTTTGTGACAAAGGAAGAAAGGGGGGGTGAAAATATTGAGAAAATGTATGATATCATTTAAAAACAGCTCCTGAAATTGATTCAATAGCAATCCGAATAAAAATGCGGTTTTACGGGCAGACAAGTCTTACTAGTGAGATAGCCTGAATAGAAAATTCTCGAGCCATTCTGTGAAGTTTATCCAAGGATTATTTGCTGTTCAGATACTTGGATTGTTTAGATATTTCTTACCTTTTCTAGTTTCTTTCATCATTACTGCAATTAAGATAAATTTTGTACATAGATATATGAATTATACAAATACAGAAAACTTGATAAATTTAAATGTTAAAATAAATCAAAAGAAAATTTAATAAATGGTTGGCCTGAAAGAACATTATTATGATTAAATAAGTGCTTTCTTAAAAATATACTCTCCTGAGAATTAAAATGGTTCAAAAATCTATTTTCTGAATGACACAAAATTAGACTTAAATAATTAAAAACGGTTCCAAAAATTCATTTGTTTCAAAATATCTTTTGCTTTAATTTTTCACTGTGCTTTTTGTTATATGGTGAATTTGGGAATTATTTAGAGGAAACAACTATTTTATGAATTGTTTTTTTAGACATTTGAATCACTGTTCTGTAAAACATTCATTGCTTTAGCTTAAATTCACAAAAAAGCCAGGTATTTTTTTCAGCCTTAATTGCTAGAGTTAACATTCTTGTGATAGTAGTATGTTTAGTGTAATTTCAATAGATATCGTTTAATTAAGCGGTTCTTAACACAAGAAAAGAGAAAAAAGTCTTTGGACACAAGCTTGACGTTTTGACCTGTACAAAATGAAACAGCACAGTGAAATTAAAAATTTTCAATTTTTATGATCTTTTAAAGTGTAGTCGGAATTATGTGCTACTCCGTGTAAAATTATAGCAAAATAATTGTGTAATGTTATTAAAAGATTAGCTAGAATTTTCCATACAATTCTGTTTTTGTTTAATGATGCCATTGTATACTTACACGGGTCCGAGACACAAAAAACTTTCAATTTTTTAAAAATATTCTGTCGCATTAAAAAAATTTCTGTCTTTTATTCTTATGCTTAAAATGAAGTTTAAATAATGCATCTATCTTAATAATAAGAGGAAATTCCAATTTTTCCTTTTCGGTTTGTTTTCAAAATATAGATTTCAGGAAGAAGGTTTATTGTTTGTTTAACTTTATGTCGGTCAATTATCTACACGAGGTAGGGCTCGAATCCAGTACCTACCGTCTACTAGTTTGGAGGTCAGAACATCTCGACCACTTGTGGGGCCGTTCAAGAAGAAGGTGACATGAAAATGACTTCTTCTGAAAATGCGTTTTTTGTCATGATCGGTTTTTTCATCATTTCTTGGATTTGAATTATTATACTCAAAAATTCTTAAAGATAAATGTTTTAAACTTGAAACATGTCTTTTTGGATTGTTCTAACTTAATTTTAATTCTGAATTTTTTTAAAAAATATTTACTATTGAAAATATAATTTTTTAATAAAAGTTAAAAGATTTTTTTTAATAATATTTTTAATTTTTCAATATTTTTAAAAATGTTCAATTGAAATTAAAATTTAGATATTTCCGTTTGTTTATATGTAAAAAAATTAAATTCTACAAGTAATATTTTGAGTTATACCGATTTTAAACTAACCAACTTTTTTTTAGCAAATTTAATTTTTTATCATAAAAAAATTATCATGTGATTTTGTTTACAAATGGTATGATTAACCATCCCTCTCCCCCCCCCCAAAAAAAAAATAAACCAATAAATAAAAATTATTTTAAAATGTGTTCCGGGCCCCCTTAAATGAGTGTCAGTAAAATTACGTTCAAACATGAACGAGCGAATTTTTCTTATAGACGCTTTTATAACCCACAAGAATTCACGAAAACCATCATAATAAACCAAGAAGGAATTTCTTGTGAAAATATTGATCAGGAAGTTGAAGGAAGACGGCTTCTTAGAGAATTTTTCTTTATCTTGACACATAACTTAATCTTTTTTTTTTTTTTTTTTTTTTTTTTTTTAGTAAGAAGGTCATTGTTTGTTTCATTCCACTGTAGTAGTTCTTGAAATGCCTCATTTGAAGTTGATTTAAAGTATATGTTAGAATCTCCTTTTTTCAATCTCTGTAAAAATAACTTTTAATAATGTTATTTTTATATTATTTTTGTAATGTAGAATTTAACATAAGATGCAGACATTATAAAAAATTATAATCTAACCATATAACGAATGTCATATTTTGATGTACAAAAAATGCAAATGAGTTTTACGGTTATTTAAAAAAAAAATAAAACTTAAATGTGGATTAAGATAATAAAAACGCCAAAAAAGAAAATATATTGCAACAATATTTGTTTATGGTATTATCAAATATCATTTATCTTTCTTCAAGGAGTAAAAAAATGTATTTTTAAAATTCAGAATGAAGACATAATTAGAAAAATAAAAATAAAATAGACTTTGTGTGTGTGTGTGTTTAAATCTTATTGTGAGAAATTTTAATTATTACACGTCAGATCAGTGAAACTTTTTGAGGCTAAAAAAAGTTTTTAATACCCCGTATTGCATAATATTTTCATTTTAAATTAATTATTGCCGGCATTGTTCAATTTGACTCAAAATACACGGTGAAATATATATATTATATACTATAGCTATTGTTGGAATTCTTTTATTCAACACTATGGGATTATGAAATAAAGATATAAAATTAAAACACACCATGCGTAATATTGAAATTTAGTTATAATTAAAAATGTCTAACATTTTAAATCCCATTTCAAGCAAAGAATAATAGCTGACAGTTTTCCAATTGAAGTATTTTTTGCGTGTTCTTTTAAACGAACGATAAATGCTCCGTAATTTTATTTCCGTAGAAAGGAAATAGTATCATACCTCAATAATTCATATTGATTTATTATTTGAAGTAGTCAATTTTATTAAAATATACTGCAAAACATTTTTAGAACATTGTAAAAAATTACACAACAATTTATAAAAAAATAAGAATAAAGTAAAATAAAATAAATATAGACTATTAAAGTGGCGAGTGATAAAGATTTTATTGTAAATTCATTTACATACATTTTTTGTGTTTACTCTACAATAAATCAAAATATAGATTTTTAAGAGGAATAGGATGAAAATGAATTTTATTTTATGAGGCTGTAAAAATATGAATTTTTTTTTAATATCACTATTAATGGCACTGGAAGATAAATTTTTTGTAAAATGCAGCGCTTTATAAAGTTTTAGTGCATTTTTATTATAAATTTAAATTTTTCAAATACACAGAGCTATTGATAAGAATGCTAATTTACAAGAATAGTGAATTATTGATTTTTTAGTGTTCTCTCGACACTTTCCTGACGTTAATTGTTTTTCTGCCAAATTTACGCTTCGGCTACTGGCTTTATTGAATAAAATTTGTTTCCGTTCTGTCTAAAAATTTTACATGTCACCTAATATTCTTGGCGGATAAATATCCTTGTCTGCAAAAGGTGCTGTTATTTAATAGCTACGAGTAGTTTCCCGTAGAATCCGACGATTAAAAATATTTAAAAGAAGTTATTTAATAAATTCATAAAAAAAACCATAGAAATCATCATCGTGCGATGCAGCCAATTTCATGTAAGCCAGCGCAGGTGATATGTCGCCAAATTATTGTGCAATTATTGTTATTATAAGCGCATTTGGCCGTCATCAACAGTTTAGCGTAATCACAACTTCGCTTTTCATAGGCCAAGCGGCAAATTTTAATTTAAAAAATTCCGAATAAAGCTATATAAAAGTTATACTTTTTCATAAATCGCTTGAAAAAAATATTTGAGAGATGAACTACATTGAAATACATGTATATTTTGAGATTACTTCAGTGAAATTTAAATTAACTTCCAAAAATCTATTTTTACCAAAGTAAACAAAAAAGATTCATTCTCAAAAAATTTAAAAAAAATAGTTATGGAGGTAATAATTCATATAGCAAGTTCTCAAACCACCTATCTTGTCATGCAAAAATAATTCGAGCATGTAATCCAATCAAACTTCAGTTTCATTCTGCTAAGTGAAATACTATACAACTCAACTTTCAAAACGTTTTCTTGACAAAAGGAAATGTAAATAAGCCATTAGTGATAATATTTTTCATAATCTGGATCGATTCAAAACTATTGAAACGTACAACAATTTTTTTTTGGAATAACTTTCATAAAAATAGATGTGATAAAAAAATGGGTACTACTTGATACATCGATTAATTTTGCCAAATTGTACGAATCTCCAGTCTCATAGCCAAATTATTCATATTGACATAATTTTCATTTTAAATAACGAAAAACAAATTTTTAGTAGAATATTAATAAAAATACAAATAGAAAGTTGAAAAAAAATTATCTTAATGGCATTTTAAACTATTGTATCATATTTAATGTAATTGAATGCGACATTCACGATCATCCATTAATGGCATTTAATATTATAATTTGGCGATTGTTTTTTGCTCGACAGAATAACAAAGTAGTACCAAAAAAGGATTTTTGGAACGCTTTACAAATTGGGAAAAATTCCATATTCTGTTCTGGTTTTTTTCGCGAGCTTTTTTTAGCATTAAATGAACGGTATTTTGGTTTAATGTAAGGGTAGACATCGTTAAAGGCCTTTTACAAAAAAAAGTCAATGGCCAAATCCTACGACCTGGAGACCAAACTGGTCGCCAGGGCGGCTAGTAATTATAATAAATGTCAAACTTCAACTGGATGGCCTATCGCTTAAAACAAACATTATTTCTAACAAACATTTAATTTTCATTTTAAAAAATATTGAAAGTTAAAAATGTGTTCCTATCCACTCACCGGCAACAGGTATGGAGGAACAGTGCTATTATTCTCGATTTAGCTCTGCACCAACAGGGACAGCACATTTCGCTGGAACGTGAATAGGCAGCTATACTAAATGGAAATTCTGTCAGAAGAGTGTAACAACCTTAAAAAAAGACACGGCTAATATATACTGAGCCAGGTATATTCTGATAAGATATTTCCCTGATTAGATTTGTAGATTTATTGGCTAAGTATAAAGGGAAGAAACGGAAACTAATCTCCACTTAATTTAATTTTCAAGGGGCATTATTCTTTGAAATAAGAGTATAATATACAATTAGCAATTAGCCTGTGAGAGAATGCACCAGTTTATCTGGGTACTTTTTTATTTATTGTTTTGAATTTTATATGTTTTTACTATAACAATATTTCTTCTTTATTACAGCAATCAACTAGCTTTAGTACATCCAAATAATGTCTCGCAGAATATGAAACTTATGTCACCGTACCGGCGAAGAGGAGGCATTGCGATGAATAAGTGCAAATCAAACGGAGGAAGAAGGGACAGAAGTGAAAGAGCGAAACTGACAAAGAGGGACTGAAATATTTATAGTTGAATACATCAGAACAATGAGCAAACAGACTTGAGGATGCACGGTTGCAAGCTGGAAGTTTAACATATGTTTCTCTAAAGTACAAAAATGAAAAAAATATATTTATTTACGAAATCCATTTCTCAACACTAGACATTATTTTTTCCAATCAGGAGCACATGCACACAATTTATAAAATAGTAATTGAATCTAAAGTACTTTTTTATGAGAAATTGCTATAAAAACTAATTAAACGATTTGGCGTATGTTGAATTCAAAATATGCATTAATATGATATACACTTAAAAAAATCTTTTTTAAATAACTGGAAACGTAGAATAATTAGAATAAGTGGAATAACTATGATAAGTATAACGTAGAATAAGTCGGACGAAAAATAATTGAACCTGGCATAATTTACAAATATTACTAGTAATTAATTTGCATAAATGGTCACCTGTGTCTAATTTCATTGCTGTTTTGTTTTTAATGGATATTTGGATACTTTCAGAGACAATTCCAGCTCATAAATTTTCCACACTGGAGCATATCAGTACATATTTATACGTTCTGCATTATTCGTTAATTTAAAAAAAAAATCTTTCCGAGCAAGATTTTTCTGAACATTCCCCTAATACATGTTTATTCCTCTAGTTTGCTCTATTTCTGTATTACCGCTATTTCAAACTGTGAATCTGATCATGTTTAATCGGGAAATTCTGTAATTAAATCCCTGTAATTACGCAAAGGTTTCTATCGCAAGTTTTTGGTAAGAAAAAAAGTATAACAATCGAGATATATCTATATGTATCGAGATACATCTGAAAATTTTTCTTTTCTGACGTAATGAAAAACATGCTTTATTTTATTTTTAATTTTTTTCAAATAGCATATCAAATAAAAATACGTGGGTGGTGATGGAAATATATTTATTTAATGAATTTCAAACAAAATTAAATACAAAGTATTTACCATGCTTTTCTGACCCTAGATGTCGTTTACTGTTATTGTAATGCTTTGTTATCTTAATTTTCTTTACCAATGTATAATACAAGATGCTATTTATTTTCTTAAATAAACAGTTGAAAGCGGTATCGCTTTGATATTTTAGTTCACCCATTCATCTTATACGTATCCCAAAAACTAAAGATCCTCACAAAATCTTACTTGAAATCTGGCATATATTTCAGTTTTCAATTAATATATATATATAGAGATAGAGATATATTATAAGCTGTACATAATTTCCTAAATTAAAAATTTCATTTGCATCATCCGATCAAAAATAAATGTTTTATAGTTTCATAGTTTCATAAATGTTTTATAGTTTTGTTGTATTTTAAACTAAGATCTGTCTATTAAGTAAAATTTAATGCAAATAAAATTGTTGAAAATATTACAAGATTAAATTTAATACAAAAAAAATTGGGCTAAATTTGCGTTGATTTAAATATCTTTAAATTTAAATAATACTTTAAACAACAGTCCTAATCAAATTATTTAATTGTTGAAAGAGTTTTATTTTTCAAAATTACTTCCTGAATATATTGAATAATTAATTTTCTTTCATTATTATATTTCACATTTATATTCATTATAGTTATTATTACTTTTCTTTCAAGTATTTTTTATTATTATTCAAACATACTTATTTTATCTGAAAACAATAATCTATGTTATTTGAGAAGGAACATTTAAAAAAATGTTAGCTGTCTATTTCTCGTAGCAAAATAAATGCAAGACATTCTTTGTGAAAGAAAAATATGCGTACCATAATTTAACGATCCGTGGATATCAGAAACATCTGCTCTTTTTCAAAGCTTAAGTAATTTGCTTTGTGACATTAGCTTTTATGTAATAAACATGCAAATATGTTCTTACATTTTTTTATATTTTTATTGCATAAAGAATGACAAATTATTCTATAAGTTTACAACGCAAATTATTTTTTTTTTGTCTTAAGATTTTATACAGCAATTATTAAACAGATAAATAATAAAACAGAACAACTTATGTGATTTAATAATAAAAAATTATTGTAATATTTTTAAGATGTTTAATTAAATACTATACTTTTTTTTATTTTACTATATGGTGATGGTTGACCTGCCACTTGCGGTTTTAGACGTTTTATTAAATATGTAGGAAAAATATGACGAATTATTAAAAAACTCCAAGTTCTTAAACAAAATAGTACCGGTCATATATTTCGATTAAGTTTTTTTTTTCCTCAAAATAACAAAGGGACAATCAACAAATTGAAAAAGGACGAAAACGTTTTGCACAACCCTATCAAAACTAATGTAGCAAAAGTACCCAATCTGCAGATTATGATTATGTGGCTTATTGCAAGAAACTGTGTTCATTTTTATGAGAATGTAATGCATACTCATACAGAAAATAATTTTATACTTTATACCCTGTAACGAGAATTAAAAAGTAATGGAAAATGCAGGAATAATGAGTGCTCGTATTGGGCTGAGCCCCCTAATTATTCAGAAAAAAAATAAAACGTAATTTTATTAATTAAATTGTTTACAGAAAATTCACAGAAAAGAAATTACAAAAACTCTTCAAGTAAATCAAAAATACAATTGAGTACTATAAGTGGAATAAATGACGCATAAAATGACGACATGATACGCAATAAAATTTAAAGTTTAATTTTATTTTATTAATTTTTCAAATTTCCAAAGTAAATCATTAAACTTCAAATATTGCATCTGAAAATTACTGCAATTTTAATATAAAATACCTAGAGATTTATGCATTCTAAAATTTACTTGCTTACAAAACTTATTATAATTTTATGAATTTTAAATCTTATGCTCTCCAAAGTAACAAACGGTTGAATATTTAAATGAGTCACACACGCTGAGGCAAACAAGAAAGAAAATAGAATCTTGCGTCAATAAAATCGAATATACATAATTTTGAAAAAATAAATGTAAAGAATTTCAGACGCCTTACTAATTTAAAATACTAATTGCTAAGTTTTTTTCAACTTGACTAAGAATTGAATATTTGTTCAACTTGGTGAATTACTCTAGATGAACTTTTGACACTTTCACTAGTTTTTGACAGTTTTTAACTCTCTTAGCTTTACTCTGTGGAATTTCGCACAATAAGTTCCAAAATATGACATTTGGTTTGATAAAAAATAAAGAGCTCCATGTTTCGTTTTGTCTTTTTTCTGTTTTCAAGACTCACAAAATTATTCCATCGGTCCCGGTTATAATATTCCAACAGTTATAAAACAAACATATAAGCTGTCCATCATTCATTTGTCTCATCGATAGAGTATGAGTGCGTGATGTCAATGAACCTGACTCGATTTTGGCGTTGGAATCTTTTTACAGTTCTTAGGCAAATTGAATAAAAATCCAGCAATTAAAATTTTGAGAATTATACGCGTACGGACTTTTTCAAGAAACAAATTCTAAAAATATGTATATTCATTTTTGTTGAAGCTTGATACTATTTCATTTTAACTTTTCCCCAAATTTGATAGCTTGTGAAAACTTCTTTACCGTGTGCTATTATCCCAGTCTTGCCAACAGATATTAGGCAGAGATATATCCAAATCGATATCGTTCAGATGGCTCATTAATATACCACTAGTGCATAACACAGTCACATCAGTGACCCTGATATAACGAAGTTGATTTTTGCAATTTGTGATTTGTTACATTGTGTATATAAAAAACCCTGAGAATGGAAGTGCTGAAGTTAATTTATTAGAAACATATATATAATCACAAAATTAAAGAAGAATATGGAGAGGTGCCGGTTGATCAGAGACAACCACTAACAGACACATTTTCACATAGCAACAAGCAGGGGGGAAAATGATGACATACAATTACTGTGATAGCTAGTTTAACTTGATGATTGACTAACAAGAACATACACAAATTGGCGATAATAGGCATTTATATGCATAGACGGAAAAAATCGCTATACTGATAAGGAGAAAATGATCTGAGGCATACAATAGTCTGTAGAAGATAGGGGCCGCTATAAAAATAATTTATGAATACGGGTGTGCCCCTGGGAAAGTATTTAATCGGTATGAAGTTACACAGTAGAATGTGTTAACGAAAAAAAAAAAAAGAAATAATGATCATATGAGACATATAGTCCGAGCGCTACGCGATAAAGATAAGGTGAAAACTGCAAATCGCAAATTAGAATAAGGCGTGGAACCAGATTAAATCTGAAAAGGTTATTGGGTGAATTTTGCATTCAGTGAAGTGTGCTGACCTGGAAACGAGGAAAAAGGATGGGTAGATATAACACTTTAGAAAATTTGTTTTCCGTTTTTTATTAACTCTTTCCAACAAAGTTGAAAAGTGTTTATCCATTCGGTCAGTCCGTATGGTCGTCTGTCCCGTAACCTTTAACTCCCGAAAATATACTAAAAATTCTATGAATTTTTTATTGTTATTGATTTTTACCCTAGCACAAACCCTATTGAAAATTAAGTTTCTATTATAATTAGTTTATTTACACGGATAGTCAAAAATTTTCAATACATTACGGCCTATGGGAAAAAATCGTTTCAAATGAATTTTAAAAGAGCTACACCCTATTAAACATTTTAAAATTTACATGGATTCGCAATGTGCATAAAAATAAGCATTCTGTAAAATATGCAGTGAAAATAATGCTTACTATTAATTTACAGAGCAACTCAAAAGTGTTCCATTACACAATAATAATGGAGGGAATTGTTTGCAACATATTTTAAGTATGTTAAACAATTTCAAGTATCATAAAATTGATATACCCCGCTGAGACTTAATATTTAACGCATAATCTGAAGTGCAAGGCATTTACAGAGCCACAAAAAATATTTCAAATCTTATATTCTTATCCGAAGCACTGTATATTATCGATGATAGCTCATGGATGGATGAAATACATTTTCAATTATGATATGCGTTTTTGAGTTTTACTAAATGTCTGCAAATTATGTGGTGCGTATAAATGTTATAATTGATATACATGGTTACACAAAAGACCTCATAAATATTACTGAATGTGAGGATAATTCACTTAAAGGTGCTTTTTAAATATGCTATGCATTTTTACGTTGAACTGCTTTCAGTTTACAAAGAATTGTTTGTAGAATACAGATAAAATGATATACAGTGTGATGCAAAGAATTAGCTACATAGTCACTCATTAATGATGATTTCTGGGAATGCGATTTAAGTAGTTTTAAGAGTGTTTTTGTTTGAATTAAATTTTGACAAAATACTGGGATGTAATAAAGGTACTAGCTAAATTACAGGGCTGAACAAAAGTATTCAAATAATTTGCATCTTTTAGAATAAAATGGTAAAAGAGAAATTTCAACTAATTAGGCATTTTCTTGCTAAACTAAATTTTCTTATTATATAGTACATATATATCAACCGAAGGATCAAATACAGGGTTGTTAAAAAGTATTGGAATACTTATTTGGCTATGGACAGTAGCATCTTATTTCCCTAAATAATAAAGTTTTGTTAAAGTTTTCAGGAAGTGTTGGAAAGTGTTTCCTAATCTATGCTTAACGCACAATTTTGCTTACTTGCTTAATCTTTAGAAAGCGGCAAGATTAAGTAGTCGCATATAAAGAAATGGAAGGAAATTTGGATGTAACAGAGCAAAGTGCAAAGGAGTCTATGTGCACTGATTAACACAGATTTTTACGTAACGAATTCATGCAGTTGTGGCACACTCTTTAGAAGATTAATTTTGTCTGTAATAGAAAAAGGGCAGAGAGGAACCGTAAAACAAAAGCGCTATGAGAACGAATTCAGTTATAAAATTGTACTCCAGAGAAGGGAAGGAGGAATTAAAAATTACTTTTTAAAATTATCAATTTTATAATGACATATTAAATTATTCCAGAAAAAATAGTTAATAGTTTGACAATCGTTGTAATAGAAGGGTGGCAAATAATTTGATATTAAGATAATTATTGCACCTGAATCGCATTCAGAATAGGACACTTTTCATTTTGTTTGCTTTACTTTTATTAGTCAAGTTAAATAAAAAAATTCAGCAATTAAAATTTCAAATTACTAAATTATAAACGTGAGAAATTTTCTACGATTTTTTTCCAAAAGTATGTATATTTACTTAATTTATTATTTTTGCCTGCTAAAATATTATATTTCAGAAGTTCACAAATCATTGACAATTTCTCAAGCAATAATATGTAACAATAAATAAATATTTAAAAAATATTTCTAGAATTTTTTCGTTGGCTGTATCTCTTTTGTTTACAACAATTTAAAAAAAATATGTGTTACAGTTCATTTAATCCTTATCGTGGAATTTCCATTGACAACGATTGTATATATGTCATAATTTCTGATTGTTTATTCATCTGGATTTGTAAACAAATTCTCGAATGAATTACATAAAACAGATAAAAATATCGAACTTCATTTCGAAATACCGTTTTAGCATTTTACAGTCTAGTTTTAAAAATGAAAAGATGCATTGTAAGCTGAATTTTACATTTTCAGAATTTTGAATTAGCTATCACATACGACGAAGAATAAAAGTAAAATCGATTTTAATTTTTTGAAAATTCAATTTCGAGAAGATCTTTTGACATTTCCATTAAACAATTTACATATGCAAAAAGAGTAATAAATAAAATTGAAGAACAAATATTTTACAGCACATATTTTCTTTTTTTATTTATAATTGAAAGATCGCATATAGATATTCAATTTTTTTAATACTTAAAATGATAATAAAAAAAACAGTTGCAAGTACTTACATTCACTATTCAATATGTTATCATAAATATCTCTTATTTTAAATTTGAAATGCATTACGATTTGATAAAAAGTTTTTTTTATTCCAATATATGTAGCAAGATATGATTTTTCTTGTAGAAATAAATTTTACAGAGCTTAATAGCTTAAATAAATATGAATAATTTACATTTTTATTTCCATAAATGCAAGTAAATATAGGAAAAATACTTTATACGCTTTCAAAAATTGCTTTTCGGTTACTTAAAAAGAGATACTGCGATTTAAATATTTTTAAAATGTGTTAGCATTTAAAACTTATATATTTTATTAGTAGTCATATAAGTACATACATTGAATAAAAATCTTACTTTGAAATTAGTTTAGGAATCATGCATAATTTTTAGCGTATCATACATTCGATTTTGTTTGCATGTTAATAAAAAGTCGATAATTTGAAAACCGAAAAGTCGGTTTTTGAAATACTATGAATTGACAAATAGATAATTTCATGATTAGCTATCAAACATGTTAAATTAACATTAATAATTAATAACTAAAATAAAATACTGTTTAAATTTTACTTATGTATGAATTTGGTTACGTAACTGGGAGTATTTTTTAAAGAATTGAAAGCATTCAAAAATTGATATTTCTGATAGGAAAAAATAGCAATATTTAAACAATAAAAACTACTCTGAATCTTTTCTGAAATTTACGAGTAGAATTATTATTTTTTTTTTTTGAAAAGCTTCTAAAACTATGAAACTCACAAGAATAAAGAGATTTATTATTATTATTATTATTATTATTATTATTATTATTATCATTATTATTATTATTATTATTATTATTATTATTATTATTATTATCATTATTCCATTTTGCACTTTTTATATTTTTTAAGCAATCTGTCACACATTACTTACATATTATAATATGCGCTTAAAGTCGAAAACCATGTGTTTTTCTGATTATTTATAACATGGATGCTATCATTTGTTGATAAAATGAGTAGTATATAAATACCGGTTCTGCGGCCACAGGAGGAGAGGAGAGGGGCAATGGGCAACCAATCATGAGGCTAATGGGCAATCAATCCACAGCATTCAACCCCCACAAGCGATATTTATATGATCAAACACCCAATATGTTGACTTCACGATTTTTCATGTCTCGTCATCAAAGACACATTTTTATCTCATTTTCTTGTTTTCACTGATATTTGTTAGAAGGGTTTCAAAGGTTTTTTACATGAATTCCACTTTATGATATAAATGTATATAAATGTTTAGGATGTATATATATAAATGTGTTTAAATATGATTTTCTGTTAACATGTGATTAGTTAACTATCCCATATGTATGGATCTTTATATGACTATCTATTAATTAATTTTAAAAAAGTTTAGTAAATTTTAAAAAAGTTTAGTAAATTTAAAAAAAGTTTTAACGTATTTTGAAAAGTTTAAATGAATTTTTAAAAAAGTGTCAGCACATTTAAAAAATATTAAAGTAAATTTTAAAAAAGTTTCAACACATTTTAAAAATGTTTTAAGAAATTAAAATATATATATATATAATCTTAAAAATGCTTTAAAAAATTCTTAAAGTTTTAAAACGTATTTAAAAATCAATTGTAAGTGAATAAAAGTATTAACACATGTATTATATAAGTGCGAACATGTATGAGTATGTTTGCATATGTGTGCACTGCGTATAAAACATTATGTGAAAAGATATTGTTTAGAAGTTTTAAATAATTACACATAAGTAAAATCAACATTTTTTATTAAATTAAAACAATTTACAGATAAAAGCATATTTACAGGCAAGATATATTAACATAACAACATTTTTCTTGATAATTTTACAATATATTAGCAATTTTCTTCAACCAGTACAATCTTGACTAATTTCACAATGTCCATAGGCTAAACTGGTGATACCATCTTCTAACAGATATCTTTTGTCGTCAAATGGTGATAAACATGCTTTGTTCTCTGTTAATGTATACAGACGGTGTGCATCTTGAGCGATTCTTCTCCGCTTTTCAATACTAGTTTTTTCTTGTTGAAGGCACCGCAAATGATCTTCATGCTTAATTTTCTGGCGAACAACATGAGTCGATACACCCTTAGCTCGTTTCTTCTCTTCTTTGAAGGATTTCAGGGAGTACATTTTTGATTTCAGACCAAAAAACTCAAGGGCTAAATCACCATTAAGTTCATCCTTGAACTTGCCGATTGCTTTCATGTTAACATCTGAGTACAGTGAATGATGTTTTGGATAGTCTGAGAAATCAAAAAGGCTTAAATGCTGTTTCAAATCATCATAAATATTTTGCGTTTTAATTTGATAACACAACGAGTCCGTGTCGGTGAATAACAGCTTTGCAGTATCATCTTTATATGTTTTTTTCATAAAATTATAATGAAAATTGTACATTAGTACTTTAGATAATTCCAAAATAGCAAAATCAACATAAATCGGTCGATTCATGAGTATGCTAGTTTTCATCCTTTCAACAGCAGTTAAATCTTCATCATATGTTTTAAAAGATTTAAAAGAAGGTGAAGCCACTAATTTCTTGGCTCTTTTTTCATTATTAACAAGTACAATATTTCTACGTTTTCGTAGATTTTCCATAGTTTTTCCAAACACGGAGTTATTCATTAGTTTAAAAAAGTCTTTTTCGAAAGAAGATTGAGCTTCTTTTCTTTTCTCAGTATTAAAATGAATGTATTTCTGAAGCCAAGGTGCCTGCTTGAATTGCAGAGCTTTATGAACACATGAAAGTTCCAATCCAAGTTGCAAATAAAATTTCAGATTACGATAATGAACTACATAATTTCGTTTGTCATTCAAATTTGGTATAAGTTTAGAGGCTGCAGCGAACTTTGTATTACCTTGTAATCTACGTGCATAGGAAGACAACATTTCCTGACTCACAGTCACTCTTTCAGGTGCGACAGGGTATTCGTTATGTAATTTATGAAGTTTCTCCGGATATTTAAGATCCACTTCGAATATATATCCAATTTCAGAATCGTCAGGTAATGATAAAATCCATTCTTCCGTAATATATTCCGTCGCACACCATTCAAATCCTCCAAAGGGTAGAAATTGGGACATAGCCCAGCCGTAGAGATAGTTAGCATCCCAGTACATAATGTAACTGGGATCCTCATCTTTATTAAATTCAGGTGTATTAGGTATGTTGGCTCGGGCATATCTATGACTAATCATGCTGATTCCCCCTCGAATGCCTTGTTCTATAAACAAAAGCATGTTCATATCTGTCAGCAATTCGAGAGGCATTTCGCACATCTTCAAAAATGCTTGCCATGCAAGACTGGGTGCAGTCATAAAATGGGCACAATCCAACCCATAAAACTGCAGACATAGCTTGCGAAAATTTGGAACACGTCCGATAACTGGAGGACGTCTGACTTCACGTATAAATCGTGAGAGTCCCCCAGTGTTTGAAGATGGAACGTGTCCCAAACAGCTTGAGCATGTGCATAATCTTCTTCTGATATATGCTGCTGTGTTAAATCATTAAAAAAGGCTTCACGCGGGGGTAATGAGGTTTCCTTGAATTTTTCCATGGAAGAGAAATATTGATAGGGATACACACCTTTGCACAGCAGCAATTCGATGTTGGTCATATTATATTTTAAGATCTTGAAATCTACCACTCGTAAATTGGCCACCAGCTTTTCAAGAGATGTCGACAAAAATTGGTAACTGTCGATGAACTGAAGTGCTACTCGGCATTTATTATGTTGTTTGGTGAGTGAAAAAGAAATGTATTTTTCCATATTGTTGGCAATGACATTGAATAGATGATCTTTAATTTTTCCAAGACCCTGCATAATTAGGTGAGCATCATAATTCTTCAGATTGTGGAAGACGACTGGAATCATTTTTCGAAGACGATATTGAAGATTACAGGATGAATGAAGTGCCCCTCTGTACTGTCCATTTAAATGGTTATGATCCTTGACTTTGTCCTCATTCAAGGGTTGGTGGCATAAGTAGCATTCTTTCGCATTTTTGAAGTCTTCTTCATCTTGTGCAGTCATTTGAATCGGTACGATATGAGTTAATTTTTCTGCAAGTTCATCTTTTTCTTAAATGACGTCTTGCAGAAAATTTTCTACTGCATTTTCCCCTCTATAGCACTTAATTTTTTTATAGTATTCACCATCTGGCCCCACGACAACATAGGCATACCCGCATGGGAAATGATAAGCTGTTTTTTCAATAAAAGATGATTTAGGTGAAGGAGTGACTGAAGCAACAGGAATAAGCAGACTCTCAAAATCAGCGTAGATAACAAAGGGTACCGGCGCTTGCAGATGAATATCGGAAAACTTGAGTATGTTATCATTTTCACTGGGCATCTTTATAGCCTGTGCTGTATGTCGACGACAATATTCATCATGTTTATTCAGGAGATCTTGTCTTGAAAAACGATGAAGGCATCGATAACAATAAAAACTAGCAGCTTTATGATTGGTGAGATCACCTAAAAGTCTAGAGAAATTTCTAATAAGGCATTAATGCTGCTTTTCCCCATCACCGACTAATAACAAGTTAATAACATCCAGATTCTGCTTTTCAGAAATATACAGAGGACATACTTCATCTTCTTCATATCCAAATACATTAATCCGTAAATTATTCAGTTGTTCAATAATAGGTATCTTCTGAAGGGGAACAAGACACTCAACATTCCCTAGTTTAATATCACTTTCAAAAGGAATATAATGAGAAACTCTTTCGGGCTTCTTCTCTCGAGGTATATTCAGTTTGAATGCTAAAAGACACCACACGAAACACTCGTTATCTTCATTTTTGATATTAAGTACTGCTTTTTTATCATATAATTTCTTGGGTAAAGCTATATATGAACTTGCGGAAAGGGGGTGATATTTAGCAATCTTAAGTTCTAAATGATGAATCTTTTGAAGTTTCCATCCAGATCCTCTTTGAATAAATTCTTCAAAGGAGTTAGTTATTTTGGAAAATCCTTCTTGCATATGTTCTGAAATAGTATCTTCTGTAAGTTCGGTAAAGCATTGACAGCGAAAATAAGATTGAATCTCCTCCATCTCCTGATTATCAACCATGCGTTCAAGAGATATTTTCATCACCATATACCATTTAATGGTTCCTTTTTCTTGAATTTGATTAATCAAACATTTATGAATTTCCTCTGTAAAGTTTCTGTGAAACACTGCAATGTCACTTTCTTCTCGCTCATCAGGATAAAACATGCATTCTGAAACACATTAAGTGCATCACACTGGTTTTGTTTGAGTTTTTTAGACTTCACATATAAGGAAGTTATTTTCCGCTTTATACCCACAAGAGGTGAGCGCGGATGTTGAGTACGTATATGCTCTTTCAATTCAAACTGTCGTCCAAACTTCTTTGTACATTCACGGCAAGAAAATCGCAGGTCTTCATGTGATCTAAGATGATGCATCAAATTATCCTCTCGTGTGAAAACATGCCCACAGATATTACATTTAAATACAGATTGTTCATGAGTTTTCAAATGTCTCTGTAAGTCACACTTCAATCCAAATGTCTTCTGGCACACATCACAGTTAAATAACTTCTCTTGCAAATGAATCTTCTTATGTCGCTTTAAGTTGAAAGAGTTTGAAAAACTCTTATTACACATAGTACAAATCTTCTTCACATCTTCAGGGGTTGCAGTCTTCAAAGGCACATCGTCATAAGATGACATGTCAATATTCATAGAACTTTGAGATAAATCATCCTTCGTCAAAGAAAGTTGAGAATGTCTGTCTTGTTCAAATGATTTAACATTAGACAGCATTTGATAATGTCTATTCAAATGAGACTTTCGGCCGAAAGTCTTTTGGCATATGTCACAAATATGTGACTTATCACCTAAGTGAATCTTGATATGTTGATTCAGGTTAGAAATAGTTGTGAATAATTTTTCACAGGTTTTGCACTGGAACATCTTCTTCAAAGCTAAAGGACTTCTCATCGCAGCGGCTTCTACAAAAGGCATGATAACATCCGTAAAAAATCAACGAAAAAATAAAAAAATTAATTCTTAAAACACCAATCTTCTCAAACTAAACTACACACTTAGATAAAAGCAAGAGCGAATTAATACACGTCTGAACTGTACGAATTCAACTTGTCGAATGACATAAGATGAAATTTTCATCACTATTTATACCCACCGAGCCACGCTTCACATGAATTTTTTCAACCACATGAAGGGAATGAACATAAAATTGCCAACTCAAAATCAAATCTCATGAAATTAGAATAAAAACATAATAAAAAATCGTTAAATTAAAAGAATATTCTTGTTTCACAATAAATATTCTGAAAGATTCAAAAATTCTACTTGAAGATTAAAGTTTTTATCCGAAATTTAATTAAAACTTCTAAGTTTTGGTATATCGTAAAAAAAAATATATATATATATATATTTAAAGTAAAAAAATTTTTATTGTATAATTATCAAAAATTAATTTTTCGAATGAATTTTATAAATCTCTTCTAATAAATAAAGAAAGTTCGAAAGTTCATCTAACAATGATTCATCATTGCTAGATTAATCTTAGATCGTGTTATCTATGATAAGATAAGACTGACCTCGGAAATAGATGAAGTCCACAAAATTACTTTAAGCATTTGAATACAGTCTAACATTGATCTCCCAAAGTTTTATATAAAAATTAAGATATAATCGAAAAAACTTATGAATCTAAAATAATAATAATAATAATAATAATAATAAGTTATAAATGATAATGGTAATAATATGTGATAATAATAGTAAGTGAATAATAATAATAAGTCATTAAATATAAACAATAAGAATGTTTCAAACAATTTTTTAATTACAAATAAGATAGATTAAATAATTTAAACACTTCGCACCATTTTCAGGTATTAATAATAATAATAATAATAATAATAATAATAATAATAATAATGATAGCAATAATAATTCTAACACACATGAAATGTATAAGTAACGAAGACATAATAAAAAGTCTATGAAAACATACATTAATAAAATCAAAACAACTATTAAAAAATTTTATTAAATTTACTTTATAATTAAATTTCAATTTCAAATTCTAAAATATTAAAAAGATTAAGTATCATTGCTTAATCACAACTAATTATTATTTCTTAAATTATTTTTCAAATAAAATATTATTAATTAAAATTTATTTTAAATTTAAATATTATTAATTAAATAATTTTTTAAATTAAATATTATTAATTAAATTATTTTTCAAATAAAATATTATTATTTAAATTTAAAATAAATTTTAATACGTTACTCATACATTATAATAATTATTTTTCAAATAAAATATTATTATTTAAATTTAAAATAAATTTTAATTAATAATATTTTATTTGAAAAATAATTTAAGAAATAATAATTAGTTGTGATTAAGCAATGATACTTAATCTTTTTAATATTTTAGAATTTGAAATTGAAATTTAATTATAAAGTAAATTTAATAAAATTTTTTAATAGTTGTTTTGATTTTATTAATGTATGTTTTCATAGACTTTTTATTATGTCTTCGTTACTTATACATTTCATGTGTGTTAGAATTATTATTGCTATCATTATTATTATTATTATTATTATTATTATTATTATTAATACCTGAAAATGGTGCGAAGTGTTTAAATTATTTAATCTATCTTATTTATAATTAAAAAATTGTTTGAAACATTCTTATTGTTTATATTTAATGACTTATTATTATTATTCACTTACTATTATTATCACATATTATTACCATTATCATTTATAACTTATTATTATTATTATTATTATTATTATTTTAGATTCATAAGTTTTTTCGATTATATCTTAATTTTTATATAAAACTTTGGGAGATCAATGTTAGACTGTATTCAAATGCTTAAAGTAATTTTGTGGATTTCATCTATTTCCGAGGTCAGTCTTATCTTATCATAGATAACACGATCTAAGATTAATCTAGCAATGATGAATCATTGTTAGATGAACTTTCTTTTAACAAGTTATTTATTAGAAGAGATTTATAAAATTCATTCGAAAAATTAATTTTTGATAATTATACAATAAAAAATTTTTTACTTTAAATATTTTTTTTTTTTTTTTTTTTTTTTTTTTTTTTTTACGATATACCAAAACTTAGAAGTTTTAATTAAATTTCGGATAAAAACTTTAATCTTCAACTAGAATTTTTGAATCTTTCAGAATATTTATTGTGAAACAAGAATATTCTTTTAATTTAACGATTTTTTATTATGTTTTTATTCTAATTTCATGAGATTTGATTTTGAGTTGGCAATTTTATGTTCATTCCCTTCATGTGGTTGAAAAAATTCATGTGAAGCGTGGCTCGGTGGGTACAAATAGTGATGAAAATTTCATCTTATGTCATTCGACAAGTTGAATTCGTACAGTTCAGACTAGTATTAATTCGCTCTTGCTTTTATCTAAGTGTGTAGTTTAGTTTGAGAAGATTGGTGTTTTAAGAATTAATTTTTTTATTTTTTCGTTGATTTTTTACGGATGTTATCATGCCTTTTGTAGAAGCCGCTGCGATGAGAAGTCCTTTAGCTTTGAAGAAGATGTTCCAGTGCAAAACCTGTGAAAAATTATTCACAACTATTTCTAACCTGAATCAACATATCAAGATTCACTTAGGTGATAAGTCACATATTTGTGACATATGCCAAAAGACTTTCGGCCGAAAGTCTCATTTGAATAGACATTATCAAATGCTGTCTAATGTTAAATCATTTGAACAAGACAGACATTCTCAACTTTCTTTGACGAAGGATGATTTATCTCAAAGTTCTATGAATATTGACATGTCATCTTATGACGATGTGCCTTTGAAGACTGCAACCCCTGAAGATGTGAAGAAGATTTGTACTATGTGTAATAAGAGTTTTTCAAACTCTTTCAACTTAAAGCGACATAAGAAGATTCATTTGCAAGATAAGTTATTTAACTGTGATGTGTGCCAGAAGACATTTGGATTGAAGTGTGACTTACAGAGACATTTGAAAACTCATGAACAATCTGTATTTAAATGTAATATCTGTGGGCATGTTTTCACACGAGAGGATAATTTGATGCATCATCTTAGATCACATGAAGACCTGCGATTTTCTTGCCGTGAATGTACAAAGAAGTTTGGACGACAGTTTGAATTGAAAGAGCATATACGTACTCAACATCCGCGCTCACCTCTTGTGGGTATAAAGCGGAAAATAACTTCCTCATATGTGAAGTCTAAAAAACTCAAACAAAACCAGTGTGATGCACTTAATGTGTTTCAGAATGCATGTTTTATCCTGATGAGCGAGAAGAAAGTGACATTGCAGTGTTTCACAGAAACTTTACAGAGGAAATTCATAAATGTTTGATTAATCAAATTCAAGAAAAAGGAACCATTAAATGGTATATGGTGATGAAAATATCTCTTGAACGCATGGTTGATAATCAGGAGATGGAGGAGATTCAATCTTATTTTCGCTGTCAATGCTTTACCGAACTTACAGAAGATACTATTTCAGAACATATGCAAGAAGGATTTTCCAAAATAACTAACTCCTTTGAAGAATTTATTCAAAGAGGATCTGGATGGAAACTTCAAAAGATTCATCATTTAGAACTTAAGATTGCTAAATATCACCCCCTTTCCGCAAGTTCATATATAGCTTTACCCAAGAAATTATATGATAAAAAAGCAGTACTTAATATCAAAAATGAAGATAACAAGTGTTTGGTGCGGTGTCTTTTAGCATTCAAACTGAATATACCTCGAGAGAAGAAGCCCGAAAGAGTTTCTCATTATATTCCTTTTGAAAGTGATATTAAACTATTGAATGTTGAGTGTCCTGTTCCCCTTCAGAAGATACCTATTATTGAACAACTGAATAATTTACGGATTAATGTATTTGGATATGAAGAAGATGAAGTATGTCCTCTGTATATTTCTGAAAAGCAGAATCTGGATGTTATTAACTTGTTATTAGTCAGTGATGGGGAAAAGCAGCATTAATGCCTTATTAGAAATTTCTCTAGACTTTTAGGTGATCTCACCAATCATAAAGCTGCTAATTTTTATTGTTATCGATGCCTTCATCGTGTTTCAAGACAAGATCTCCTGAATAAACATGATGAATATTGTCGTCGACATACAGCACAGGCTATAAAGATGCCCAGTGAAAATGATAACATACTCAAGTTTTCTGATATTCATCTGCAAGCGCCGGTACCCTTTGTTATCTACGCTGATTTTGAGAGTCTGCTTATTCCTGTTGCTTCAGTCACTCCTTCACCTAAATCATCTTTTATTGAAAAAACAGCTTATCATTTCCCATGCGGGAATGCCTATGTTGTCGTTGGCCAGATGGTGAATGCTATAAAATTTAAGTGCTATAGAGGGGAAAATGCAGTAGAAAATTTTTTGCAAGACGTCATTCAAGAAAAAGATGAACTTGCAGAAAAATTAACTCATATCGTACCGATTCAAATGACTGCACAAGATGAAGAAGACTTCAAAAATGCGAAAGAATGCTACTTATGCCACCAACCCTTGAATGAGGACAAAGTCAAGGATCATAACCATTTAAATGGACAGTACAGAGGGGCACTTCATTCATCCTGTAATCTTCAATATCGTCTTCGAAAAATGATTCAAGTCGTCTTCCACAATCTGAAGAATTATGATGCTCACCTAATTATGCAGGGTCTTGGAAAAATTAAAGATCATCAATTCAATGTCATTGCCAACAATATGGAAAAATACATTTCTTTTTCACTCACCAAACAACATAATAAATGCCGAGTAGCACTTCAGTTCATCGACAGTTACCAATTTTTGTCGACATCTCTTGAAAAGCTGGTGGCCAATTTACGAGTGGAAGATTTCAAGATCTTAAAATATAATATGACCAACATCGAATTACTGCTGCGCAAAGGTGTGTATCCCTATCAATATTTCTCTTCCATGGAAAAATTCAAGGAAACCTCATTACCCCCGCGTGAAGCCTTTTTTAATGATTTAACACAGCAGCATATATCAGAAGAAGATTATGCACATGCTCAAGCTGTTTGGGACACGTTCCATCTTCAAACACTGGGGGACTATCACGATTTATACGTGAAGTCAGACGTCCTCCAGTTATCGGACGTGTTCCAAATTTTCGCAAGCTATGTCTGCAGTTTTATGGGTTGGATTGTGCCCATTTTATGACTGCACCCAGTCTTGCATGGCAAGCATCTTTGAAGATGTGCGAAACGCCTCTCGAATTGCTGACAGATATGAACATGCTTTTGTTTATAGAACAAGGCATTCGAGGGGGAATCAGCATGATTAGTCATAGATATGCCCGAGCCAACATACCTAATACACCTGAATTTAATAAAGATGAGGATCCCAGTTACATTATGTACTGGGATGCTAACTATCTCTACGGCTGGGCTATGTCCCAATTTCTACCCTTTGGAGGATTTGAATGGTGTGCGACGGAATATATTACAGAAGAATGGATTTTATCATTACCTGACGATTCTGAAATTGGATATATATTCGAAGTGGATCTTAAATATCCGGAGAAACTTCATAAATTACATAACGAATACCCTGTCGCACCTGAAAGAGTGACTGTGAGTCAGGAAATGTTGTCTTCCTATGCACGTAGATTACAAGGTAATACAAAGTTCGCTGCAGCCTCTAAACTTATACCCAATTTGAATGACAAACGAAATTATGTAGTTCATTATCGTAATCTGAAATTTTATTTGCAACTTGGATTGGAACTTTCATGTGTTCATAAAGCTCTGCAATTCAAGCAGGCAACTTGGCTTCAGAAATACATTTATTTTAATACTCAGAAAAGAAAAGAAGCTCAATCTTCTTTCGAAAAAGACTTTTTTAAACTAATGAATAACTCCGTGTTTGGAAAAACTATGGAAAATCTACGAAAACGTAGAAATATTGTACTTATTAATAATAAAAAAAGAGCCAAGAAATTAGTGGCTTCACCCACTTTTAAATCTTTTAAAACATATGATGAAGATTTAACTGCTGTTGAAAGGATGAAAACTAGCATACTCATGAATCGACCGATTTATGTTGGTTTTGCTATTTTGGAATTATCTAAAGTACTAATGTACAATTTTCATTATAATTTTATTAAAAAAACATATAAAGATGATACTGCAAAGCTGTTATTCACCGACATGGACTCGTTGTGTTATCACATTAAAACGCAAAATATTTATGATGATTTGAAACAGCATTTAAGCCTTTTTTATTTCTCAGACTATTTAAAACATCATTCACTGTACTCAGATGTTAACATGAAAGCAATCGGCAAGTTCAAGGATGAACTTAATGGTGATTTAGCCCTTGAGTTTGTTGGTCTGAAATCAAAAATGTACTCCCTGAAATCCTTCAAAGAAGAGAAGAAACGAGCTAAGGGTGTATCGACTCATGTTGTTCGCCAGAAAATTAAGCATGAAGATTATTTGCGGTGCCTTCAACAAGAAAAAACTAGTATTGAAAAGCAGAGAAGAATCGCTCAAGATGCACACCGTCTGTATACATTAACAGAGAACAAAGCATGTTTATCACCATTTGACGACAAAAGATATCTGTTAGAAGATGGTATCACCAGTTTAGCCTATGGACATTGTGAAATTAGTCAAGATTGTACTGGTTGAAGAAAATTGTTAATATATTGTAAAATTATCAAGAAAAATGTTGTTATGTTAATATATCTTGCCTGTAAATATGCTTTTATCTGTAAATTGTTTTAATTTAATAAAAAAATGTTGATTTTACTTATGTGTAATTATTTAAAACTTCTACACAATATCTTTTCACATAATGTTTTATACGCAGTGCACACATATGCAAACATACTCATACATGTTCGCACTTATATAATACATGTGTTAATACATTTATTCACTTACAATTGATTTTTAAATACGTTTTAAAACTTTAAGAATTTTTTAAAGCATTTTTAAGATTATATATATATATATTTTAATTTCTTAAAACATTTTTAAAATGTGTTGAAACTCTTTTAAAATTTACTTAAATATTTTTTAAATGTGCTGACACTTTTTTAAAAATTCATTTAAACTTTTCAAAATACGTTAAAACTTTTTTTAAATTTACTAAACTTTTTTTAAATTAATTAATAGATAGTCATATAAAGATCCATACATATGGGATAGTTAACTAATCACATGTTAACAGAAAATCATATTTAAACACATTTATATATATACACCCTAAACATTTATATACATTTGTATCATAAAGTGGAATTCATGTAAAAAACCTTTGAAACCCTTCTAACAAATATCAGTGAAAACAAGAAAATGAGATAAAAATGTGTCTTTGATGACGAGACATGAAAAATCGTGAAGTCAACATATTGGGTGTTTGATCATATAAACATCGCTTGTGGGGTTGAATGCTGTGGATTGATTGCCCATTAGCCTCATGATTGATTGCCCATTGCCCCTCTCCTCTCCTCCTGTGGCCGCAGAACCCCCACTATTATTCTACTAAAGTGTATTTTAATGATACCGCTTGCAATGAGCATGGCTGGCGTTTTTTCTAAATTATTAGGTACTCATTATTAATTCTGAAAATTATTAATGGAATTATAAAACTTATGTCATTGAATAACTGTTATTGCGCTATGCAAAACACTATAAAGTAAATGTATAGTTTAAAGTTATATTTTGTGTAATTTCTGTTGTTGTGTAGCTCATTAGTCACATTACGACATTATGTACAAGAAAACATAACTAAATGTTATTACTATTTTTCTTGTGGAGAATTAACAAAAATAGACCCTAGATATAATGATTTAGAAAAATTAAATAAAAATCATGTATTAAATGCTAAATCTTCGAATTTAATAAGTTTCTGAGATTTATAAGAAACGGAATACCTCTTGGAATTTGAGAGACCAGAAAGAGGGTCTATTATATTTATCTAGATTAGGATAACACTTGTCATCTTTGCAGTATACATTCAAAAAAGTGCACTTAGATTTAAACTGAAAACTTTTTTTTAAACTTTTTTTACTTTTTTAAAAAATTTATTTATTTATATATTTGCGAAATTAGTTTTTAATGGCATGCATTGCAAATACATATATAAAATATGCATTTTAAAATTTTAAACCTACAAATCATTTGAAATATTCAAGTTATTTTAACTTATAATTATTTTTACATAAGGAAGTCAAATTATGTTACTGATTTTTTATCAACTCCTGTTTAACTAAAAGCCTTGAAATTAGGAATATATATATATTCCTGATTGCAATATAAAAACTGGGCCTTGATTCTTTGAAAACTCCATCCCTAAGCGGAAGAAGAGGAGCAAATTTAAGATATTACCATGTTTTATTAAACAATGCAAATAAAAACTTAAAAATTAATATCCATATTGGGTAATTGAAATTAGTCTATATTTGTTTCAGAATTTTTTTAAATTTCACCCAAAGGGATACAAGAGCCCCTCCTTTTTTGAAAGACATTGCAAAAAATTTCTTAAACTTTATGGTTACTCAATTATAGTTTTGATTTCTTATGTAGAAAGCAGTATCAGCTAAAACAATTAGAATTCGTTGAAAAGAAAAAATGTCAATGTTACACCAACCTTTTCCAAACTTAGGAAAATATTAGAGAGTTCAGTAGTGCATTTTAAAAATATCCTTTTTTTTACATTTTAGTAAATTTTAATAAAAGCATGCCATTTTTTTATATTTATATATTTTATATATTTTATATTTATTATTTTACACTTATATAATTTTAAGAAACATAACTTTCGGTATTTCGTTTATGTCTGTTAATACAGGGTGTCCAGTAAATAACACCCTGATTTCAAAATTAAATTTCTCAAAAAGAAAAATTGATAGTAATATGCGGTAAACGATTTTTTCATTAGGTAAGCTGTAAAAATCTTATACAGAAATTTCAAACAGTGAATATTTCGAAAATATTGTGTTCTGATTGCAAAGAATGCTTTGATTTGACATATTTCTTGTTTTAGATTGCCTGCAGAGAAATAATTTTTCAGCTTACAGTGCAAAATTTAAAAAAAATTTCGAAGTGAATTTTTAAAATTTCAAAATTTCAAAGATTTAATTTCAAAAAACTATGAAATATGGCATTTTAAGTCGAAAAACACATTCTCTGGCAGCAATCTAAAGCAAGAAAAATGTCAAATCAAAGCATTCTTTGCAATCAGAACACAATTTTTTCGAAATATTTACCGTTCGAAACTTTTGTATAAGATTTTTACATTTGATGTCAATTTTTTGTCATTCGGGAAATATATCCAAATGCTGTGTTTTATCCTATTAGTGAAAATTTTAACGCCTGCGACTTTTTAATACTACTGGTTTTTACGAATTTTCAATGCGATTTTTCCGAGTTTTATGGTGATTTTTCAAATTCGGAAGTAAAAATTGATTTCAAACTTTTAATCTAATATAATTTAAGAGACTTTTAATGCAGTTTTTCAAGATTTTTTCATGTCGATTTTTTATCATCTATAAAAAATTTCCGCATACAACTTCATTATTCCATCGACCAATTTTGCCAAATTATATAAATTGCAAAACTACTTGCCAAATTTTGCAAATTGATGTAAGTTTATGTTAAATAATGAAAGGAATAAATAAATTAGAAAAAATGAATAAAAATAAAAGTAAAACAACTAAGTAAAAATCACTTGATTAGTCACTCACTCCAGTAATTTTTTCATTATTTTTTACATTTTGCTTCGATATTTTGCCATTTCTAAAAGTTTTGATATGTTTTGCCCGTGCAATGCTTTACCCTCATATACCCCAGCCTTATGTAGTTAATTTTTGTATGTTTCTATTTTTTAATGCGATTTTTCGAGATTTTTTACGTTTTGCGGTGATTTTTTGTGATTTGTAAATTATTTCCGATTACAGTGTTTTACCCAAATACAGTAAATTTTGGCACCTGCGTGTTTCAAATATTTAGAGAGTCTCGACGCGATTTTTAGCGATTTTATAAATATCAAAGGCCATTTTTCGCCGTTTTTAAGGAATTCAGTGTAAACATTTGGTTTAATGTAATAGATTTTGTTCTCCTCGAATTTTTAATTTTTATGACATTTAGCCAATTTGAAAGATTCCTTGCATTTATTTTGTTATTTATGAAAGAATTCAGATTACACTATTTTACTCTATTAATGTAAATTTTGTCTCCTGCTATTTAAATATTTAAAATAATTTATAATGCATTTTTTAATACAATTTTTACACTTTTTTTTAATCTAAAGCAATTTTTTCATATTCGGAAAGAAATTTCATTTATAACTTGTAGTTTAATATAATAAATTTTACCACCAACGATTCAGACTTTTAGAGTATTTTCAAGAAATTTTTAGTGTTTTTTTCGATTTTTAAATATCTGGAAAATAGTTGTTGTCCTCGGTAGAGAAATGGGAAATATGAAGCATATCTGAATCTTTTTACAGGTTGAATTCCGCAACTTATTTTATTTTATTCGTTTTCTGATTGATCCATATTTAATTTCCAAGAATGGAATACTTCTGTTTATATTTTATTCGTTTTCTGATTGGTCCATGTCTAATGTCCAAAAATCGCCGTGGTGATTTTTTGACATTTGGAAACTGATTTCGATTCCAAACTTTTTGTCTAGTATTAAATAGTTAATTATTTGATTGCAGTATTTTATTTTTTAACAGTAAATTTTTACCCTGGCGATTTTTTAATATTTTGCGATTTTCAGTGCAATTTTTATGGTTTTCACAGAGTTTTTTTGACATTTTCAAAACAATTCGATTTAAAACTTCTAGCCTAAAAGGATTTTGATTTCAAACTTTTCGCTTTAACTTTGTGCTTTGTTATCTGAAGCAATTTTTTAGCTGTTTTTTTCTTGTGTTTCGAGTTTACAGCTATTTTTTTAGATATGAAAAAGGAATTTGGTTTTAAATTTTTTTGCTAATATGCTAAAATTTCGCATGCGCAATTTTTGATACATTAAAGATTTTTACTGCGATTTTTTTAACGGTTTGTTTTCGCATTTCACGACTTGGCTTTTTATTAAACTAATTAGATTCGAAATTTTTATCCAAATAAAGTAAATTTTGAGTTTCATGATTTTGGAAATTTTTGTCATTTTTAATGCAATGTTTACGTTTGGTGGTGATCCGCAGCGATTTTCAGATGTTCAATTTTCGATCGAATATAGTAAATTCTGTCCTTTTATCGCTTTTTATCGCGATTTTGTAAGATTGTTTCTACTTTAGTAAAAAGAATCGATTTTCTAGCCATTCACTTTTCGATGCAGTTTAGACGAAATTCGCGCAGCAATTTTTTTATTTTTCAAATTTTTTATTGTGATTTTCAAAGTTTTTTCGCAATGTTTACTCTTTTTGGTGAATCCGGGCAACGTCGGGCAGGTTTGCTAGTAGTTTAATAAAATTAAAACTCGCCCTCAAGCAATATTTCTTTCCATACCATTATGTACTGGAATACTTTTGTGTGGCCCTGTAAATTAATAAAAAAAATATTCTTTGCACTTCAGATTGTACAAAATGTATAATTTAGCATATAATTCATGAATGCATATCAATTTCATTATGTTTAAGAGTATGTAACAACATTAAAAAGTAGTTTAAACTATTTTTCCCACTGGCCATAATGTACCGGAATACTTTTGATCATCCATGTAATTGTACTATGAGTCCGATTTTCACAAAATTTAAAATGATTCGATAAAAACATGCAATAATTATATATTCAGAATTTCAGAAGGTTCTGTTTTATAGTTTTTGCGTTGTTATATGCGGAAGGACAGACAGACAGACAGTCTGAACGAGGATTATAGATGCTACGCATTTATATAATTACGAATGCACCCCAAAAAACATAAAATATTTAATTCAAAGAATCAATTTCATATGAAAAGTACAATTCAATTGATATATATTGGCAGTAAAATCAGAACTGTAACTACAATATTATGTAAGTGTGATATGCTATAGTGAATCTGACAAGAATATCTTAAGCTATGCATATTGATTTCCTTCATGCCAGCCATGAAGTTTCAAAGCATGACATGCTTGAAATGATACATAAGGGTTCGCCTTTCTCATAGCAAATGCAGTGTCTCAGATCTATGTAGCAAAAGCTATAAATAGTGTTTACACAAAAAAAAAAAATTAGGGTTAAACTTTTGTGGATCTGTTGCTGCTTTATGCCCTTGTGAGAGTGAAGGATTCATGATAACTCCGTTTGGTCATAATAAAATGCACTATGTAAAAATAAAATATTTTTTAATCTGGAAAGAAAATATACAATAAGCTCCAGCTAATTATCACGATTTTAAAAACGTTGTTTATCGTTAAAAAGCTCAATTGACAGCATGTGTTCGAGATTAAAAGAAACATTGATTTAAAAAATAATAATATAATAATTAAAAAAATCATTTACTGCTATCAATTTTCGAAAACTTTTTTGATTAACTATTGTACTATATTAATGAGCGTTATCAATCTGAAGTATACATTTTTTCAAACTTTTCACATCTTAAGTAAAAAAACTCATGTTTCACAGAAAAAACATAATAAATTAAAAGTATTATCATGGAAATAAAAAGTGGCACTCTTTAGTTATTCTAGTTTGCCTAAATTTAGTTACAGAAATAAGAATGTTTTATTCAGAAAAAAAATCTTATAAATCGATGTATTTCTCTGATAAAATTCATTAACTTTCTGTAAAATAACTAATCGAAAATCTGTCCAAATGTCAGTGTCAGCAAAAGAAATTTAGTTTTTACTGAAAACTTTTAAGGAAATATAGTCTATTTATATTCTTAAATTATTTATTTATTTTTTTTATTATTATTATTTATCATTACTCTCATTATTATTTATTATCAGAAATGTATATACATTGTAAGTCTGCAGAGGATAATTAAAACAGTTATAAAATTCATAAATATTTCTAAATTTAACCATAATGATATGTATGTAATTGGAGATTAAAAATAAAATTAATAGCGGATAGTTTGTAACATCTTCATTTCTGCAGTTTTCCCAAATCTTTATTTTTTATTTTTAATACAATACTTAAAAATAAATTAGCTATATTTTTTATTTCTTTAGAGAAATAAATGAGCAGTGAATTATTCCTGCTTTAGTAATGCATTTCTTTACTTTGTTCTATCTTTACAAAAAGAAATTGTTATATTCGTGACAATTTTCGAATTCCGATTTTCGACGGATTTGCATGTTTTAGGGATCAGAGAATCCGATAAACATGTTTTCACAAAATGTCTGTCTGTGATTCGATCTATCGACAAAAGTATTATAGGCTCACGAACTCAAGAACTAATGAATGGAATTTCAAAAAACTTTAGTTTCTGTTAGAATTTGATATAAACTAGATAGGATTAGTTTTTCGAGTATATCGCTCAAAAAATGGCGCAGCTATGCTTCGTTATTTATAACTTCCACATTAGTTATATCTCAAGAACTAGTACATTCATTTTCATAAAACTTTAAATTTGATTAGACCTTGATATAGCATGGTGCTGATTACGTTTTGATTTAAATCACTCAACAGGTATCGCTACCATGGTGCGTTATTCGTGATTATCGCAATAGTTCTATCTCAAAAACTAAGGCACAAAATTTTCTAAAACTTTAGATTCGGTTAGCCCCTGATATAGATATGGTGTTTACTTTTTAGTGTAAATCGCTACTAAGGGTGCTACTAAGCTCAATTTTTCACAATTTCGCAATAAATGTATCTTGAGAACTAATTCGTGAATTTTCATGAAACTTCAGATTCAGTTATTACCTGATAAAAAAATAAGCCGGTTTATTTTTAGGTGTACATCACCCAGCATGTGGCTCTCTTATGTAGATTTTTTTTTAAGAATTTGCAATAGCTCTCTCTCCAAAATAAATGGATGGATTTTCGTCAAATTTCAGATTCTGTTATTCACTGACAAAAGTTGTTGCTGACTAGATTTTGGTTAAACCACCTAACCAGTGGTAACCACTGCTATACTGCATTTTTCAGGAAGTATTAACATGCATAAGGCATAAGAAAGTTTTAATATTGCCACATTTGTCTATTTTTTATGCTTTATTATTATTATACAATGATAGTTTTTATTTGTTGATTATAAAAAATTCTGGAGGTTTTAAATACCGAGTTTGATAAAGTGACGTGTAGAGAAGCATCATTTATTATAAAGCATTATTGGACACCTTGAAAAAAAATACAGGCCTGTTTGCTTATGCTTCTGCAGACTTTCATTAAAACAATTGGTTAAGTGGATTTAAAGAAACAAATTGTGGAGTTTTACAGTATAAATTGCAATGTAGATTGCTATAACGATTTCTTCATAAACTTGTTTAAGTTTGTCAGCGAAACAAAAAATAGGAAATTGCATACGTCTCTATTATGAGTCTCAAATAACTACTATATGTGACTCCATTGACAGGTCATTGTTACTGTTGCTTTGTGGTGAGTCACCAGATGAATTTACAATATCGTTTCATTGAGACTCTCGTGTGACCTTACATCTGGAGACTCAATTTCAAAATCATTGTGAACGTTGCATTATGATAAATTACCAAATAATGCCCCTTTAAATTCACATGGTGACTTTTCACCACTTTTCACAGTGGATACTTCGCAGTAGAGTCGCTGTCACCATTTGACAAAGTCTTGTAACAGAAAGTCACCAAGCGACTTTAATGTGACATTAATTGGTGATTTATCATAATATAATATTCACAATGACTTTGAAATTGAGTCTCCAAATGACAGTCACAAGAGAGTCTCAATAAAACGACATTGGAAAGTCACTTGGTGACTTGACACAAAGCAGCCCTCGCAGTGACCTGTCAGTGGAGTCACATATAGTAGTCATTTGAGACTCATAAATGAGACGTACTTTATTTCCTATTTTTTGTTTCGCCGTAGTGACTGTGACTCTTGAGACCATGTATGACCTGAATGAGATGTTAAATGGACTAGATGTTATGCAGGGATAATAATTATTCGAATTATATTACTTCCTTTTGAATATTCGTGTGAAAATTATAGCTTGACGGTTTTTGTCGCTATTTTGGGATTTCTTCGCCAATCGTGTCATCCAGAACATAATTTTTAATTATTCCCCTAAATGCTGCCTTGATCACATAGATTTGTTGATTTCTCTATCATAATCTGCAAATTTAGTAAATGTACGAAAGTAAATAAAATTAGGAATGAAAGTAAAATATTTCAAATTTTAGCATAGATTTAAGGGAAACTAAACCGGTCACCAGAGGCGGATAGTAATTTAAATAGATGATAATTTAATAAATAAAAAAGAATACTGCCCAGTTAAACTGATGGCATTGAATTCACAGGCTACAAATACTAATTGTATATCAAAGCCTTATATTTTCAAGGGTTAATTCCGTTCGAAAAAAAATTAAGAAGGGGAACAGCTCTCCCCTTTCCTCTTTTTCTATACTTAATCATTGAACCTCCTATACTATCAAAGACATGCTTTATCATATAAAAAATCTATATCCAAAATTCAGAGCAAATGAGATAATTCTTAATAAAAACCCATTTAGCATTTATATAATTTAAAAGGAGTTATCCCCCTCTTTTATACTTAACCATTAAACTTCCAAAACTATTCAGAGATTTGAACGAAATCTGAAAATTCTGCTTGAAAAACCAATTTATATAAATTAAGGGGGGGGGGAGCATTAGAACCTCCGTTCCCGCTGTTTATACTTTTTCAATGAACACCTAATAACAGTCACGGAATCGCCTCATCAGAATGATCCTAATCTAAATTTTGAACGAAAGCTGTTAATTCTGCATGAAAAACCCATTCATATCAATTAAGGGGAGGGGCATGAGGCCTCCGTTCCCCCTCTTATACATATCGAATGAACTCCAAAAACTAATAAGGGAAGCGCCTTGCCAGGATATACCTAAATACAAAATTTCAAGTGGATCCGATATTTTTATCATGAGTTATCGCGTTACGCACGAACGCACGTACATACAGAACGGACGGGCACATAAGCTCTCAGGCTATGATAGCCTGTGAGCTAAAAAATATTTCATTTGCATGTCAAAATAGATGATAAATATGATTTAATATGATGAAATAATAACAAATAAGCACGTTTTTTACGTGATCAATTTAATCCATTTATTTATGTTACATATATAATAATTTTATTTAAACTTGAGTGCAACAATTAGAAGAAATGAAATTTCAATTTTGAAAGTTACGCTACTGCAAATTTTTAAGGATTCTTATCGCGCATTTTCAATTTTTACATCGTATATAAAAAAAAAAAAAAATACTTTTGAATGAAAATTTGTCTGCTATGCTGTATCTCAATTTATTTTTGAAATATTATTTTTTTTTTTTTTGTAGTTTTGAATACCAATTTTGTAATTGTGGACACAGAAGTATTCCATTTCTTTAAGTAAAGGGTAAAAAAGTAAGTAAAAGGTAAAAAAATAAATATTTCTTACATCAACTTAAACTTGCGTGGCAACAATAAGAAGAGAAAGCACAACAAAAAATGAACTGATGACATCAAAAATGATATTTAAATATAATTAATAGTTTTTCTCAAAATTATATGACTTGTTGTGTGACAAGAGGTATTCAGCTATAAGTACACAAAACTGTACACATCGTCATAATAACATAATAAAAAAATAAGTACACATCGCTGACTTAAAATTTTTTGTGTACGGACTCTGTGACAGACAGACAGACATACATATTGACTGACAGACAAACAGAGGATAGAGACGAATACGGTTTCATCAGATGAACAAAACCCTAAAACTGATGATACTAAAAAAATATTTTAATTTAAAAAAATGGCTTTTTCAAAATTTAATGATTTGTTGTGTGACAATAGGGATTCAACTGTAAGTACATAAAATTTGAACTCTCTATCTTATATAGTTTTGTGTTCGGACAGTGTGACACACAGACAGACAGAGGACAGAGACGAATAGGTTTTCGTCAGATGGACGAAACCCTAATAAAAACAAAAATTAATAATTAAAAGGTAAGAAATTAAGATTGATTAAAAAATTTAACCATATACACTTGTTCAAATTAAGGGACTGACTAAAGCACGAAAGCAAGAATTTAAATATCTGGAAAAAATGACGTACCTGACTGAAAACCATCAAAAATTAGCATAACAACGCAGAATTTGTCCACATAGGTGAAGAAAAAGGAGATGCTAGTCATGTCATTGATCAAGAAATGAGTATGTTTATGTACATTATGCGCCTCATGGATTAAATACGTTTTCAAATCAAAAACCGAATGACATTTTAAAAATAATTTTTGGATCAGCAAAACTAATGTTTTGATTTCAACAATGCTTAGCTATAGCAGAATTATAATTACATGATTCCTAATATAATATTCATGTTTTTTCAATCTAAATCTAAGCGCACCTTTCTTCTATCGAAAACAGAAAACGAGCTTATTCATGTTAGTATATGTAAAATATTTACTTATACTTTCAGCAGAGCATATAAACATCTAATAAGTCTAGATGTCAATGGCTGATGAGGTCTTGTTTTTATATTAAACTAACGGAATATTTATGAACTGTAAAAACTTGCATTAACTTAACAACTTTGCATCTTTTGATTGACAATCTTAATTTGTATCTTTTGATTGACAATCTTAATTGAACAGATATTCTGCGGTATATTTTTCTTTGTAAATATTATCGACTAATGTATATTTAACTAAAACTGATTACATTTTTAAAACAAATATATAGGGTGATAAATAAATATCGAAACAATGGGATATCTCCTTAAATGTTCCCCTAGACCCATACTTCCCAATGCAAAAAAAAAAAAAAAAAAAAAAAAAAAAGGTGAAATTTTTGATAAGATAATTTGAAACTCCATGGGGGATCTATCTGGAAAAATACGAAAATTAAATTTTTATACGGCCTCAGTAGGTTAAAAATCCCAATTACGGATACCTTTCTTATCCAGTCCTGAATTAAACACAAAAAATTGCGAATAGCATATTGCAAATTGCATATCTTCAAAACTCGTAGAGTTATAGCCGTTTAAATAACCCATCAGGTTTTAAGTGATTTGACATTGAAATGCGTACAAATCAAGAAACAATGTTATTTTAGAGAGTTTAGGAAAAAATGTTAAAAATCTTTTGAGTGAGAGTTCTGATTATTTTGTGATGGTTAGCCATTTAATTTTCTGATAAAAACACATCCTAATATATCTCATAAAATTTTTAAAAAATTCAAATGATTCGTACTGGTTTAAATGGGACAGTTAAAAATAGTTATGACTCGAAACATTATTTATCGGATTTCAATTTCTTTTCATATAATTAAAGATCAAAATGTGATTTTAGTTTTGTTCCAGGATTTTTTTTCAATATTAATTTTAAAACTATTAAAAATATTTATTTAAAAAATGATATAACTTTTAAAAAATCACATCCTTAAAAGCAAATATTTTTTTCAAATTTGCCGAAACAAAAATAATGTAAAATAATAAATAAATTTAGCTCTCGGATTTGCATTCTTTTATTCTCCTGGAGAGGCTGTTAAAAAATATGTACTCTTGGGCCAGGCCGGGCCAGGACCGAGACGTTCTTTTTTTCTTAAGACTCGCCTAACCGGGTCTAACGTATTTTTCATACCGGAGGTCATTGCTTCATTCTTCCTAGGTCTGCCCTGGACGAAATTTTCAATCCCGGTCTCGACACAACTCGTATTAAAATCACTGTCTCTAACTGACCTAATACGTATATAAAATAAGTAAAATTTGGCTCAATCAAAATTTTTTTGAAAAACGCATAGATCATATAGTCGCCTTTTTTTAACTCAAAAAACAGAAACAAAAACAAAACAAAAAATACCTATAAAATTTATTATTTTTAACAATAGTATATACAAGGACTAAAAAATTAAATACAATAAAACCAGTGAAAAAAATCTACATATGACGGAATCCTGTCTTAAACGGCAAATGTATTGATCCATAAAAAATAAATATAATAATACCTGAGAAAAAAAGATTCCATTTACACCTCCTAAGCAGAGCATTTGTCTATAACGTATATTTTCTTTCGTATTGATTCCGTTTTCCGTACTACATTTTTCAGTGTACAAACCATAGAATATGGATTAACAATATTCAAGTATACGTGAAACATTTACATATAAATACAGATTAAATGATAAAATGGATGTATCACAGAATTTGGCTCTTATTTAATGATAAAAATTATAAATATGAAAAACGAAAAACTATAATGAGTATTTTTGGTCAGAACTCCTCTATATGAAAGAATTTTTAACCATATCGAAGTAAAAAAACTATGTAGAAATCCACGGCTGATCCGGGCTATGATTTAAACCTTTTCTCAGGCCGGCCCGGATTATGATTTTAATATTTTACCAGGTAAAGCCCAACTTTTTTCCTTGTGGGTCGGTTTGGGGCCGAACCTCGATATTTCGATTCATGCAGACCTCCAGTGCAGACTACCAACATATTTTGAAAACAAGTTTAGCTGTAAATCAATACGATGCTTTTTTATATCCAAATAAAAGGCATTGTCTTAAATCGAGTTGTAATAACGGACAATTTGTGGACCATCCCTCTCTTGCTTTCAAAATGAGTCAAAAACGCTTCGTTTACAGGCAAGGTTAAGTGGTATAAGTCACTAATTTTGGAGAATTTTGAATTTTAATATTTCTGTGAGGTTTTTACATATGGAGATGAATTTTTTTTCTTCAGTTTAGGAATGAATAAGGAATAATTTCCTAATTGGGAATTTTGCCCTACGGGGGCCGTATACAAATTTATTTTTCGTATTTTTCCAAATAGATCCCCCATGGAGTTGCAAGGTATTTTATCAAAAATTTCACTTTTTTATGAATTTTCGCAATTGGAAGTATGGGTCTAGGGTCAATAATAAGGGAGATAGTCTATACTTTCGATATTTATGACTCACAATATATACAATAATAATATAGCAATATTTTGATGTTTTTCACCCTCTTTTTAGTATTCTATGAATATGTTCCTTTTCCTTTAGAAATTATGATAAAATAATGCTAATGATGATATAAAATCTTTGTAATGGTAATCTGTAACGCATAGTAAAATTCTCTATAAACAACGATTAAATTTTATATTTTGGCCCTATATTATATGTATATATGTATATATATATATATATATATATATATATATATATATATATATATATATATGCTGTATGTATGTGTGTAGTGTATAAATGTATATATATATATATATATATATATATATATTTGATAATATTGTCTAAATCTAATAATATTACTGTGCTGAAACAGCGAATTCGGTATTGATTCTATGTATCTTCATATTAATGCATCGCATGCCTTAGGCTGTCTTCTATGTTGAATTGTCTGTTAAAATGCAACATTATTGCACCAAGAGTGCTTCCAAATGCTTTGTTAAAGTGCAGTGAATCGTAATTAGAAAATGTCTTTTGTAATTGACATTTCGTAAATATCGAGATGATAAAATATTTATTTAGCATTAATCGAAATATTCGATAAGTATTATATTTAATTATACAGTGTTGCAATTTTGTAATGTGAAACTACAATTTTATTCAAAATAAAGCAGCCTTATTTTCCACAGTATTTAAAATAAACCAAAACAAAAGAAACTATACAAGTTTATTAGTTGGAACATTTTTTTATGTTACTGTAGCTGATTTTTGGAGGGAGGGAGGAGAGAAATCATGATTCGATATGTAGTAAAATTAAACCCTTTAAAAAATTTGGTTTAAATTTAAAATTTATTGAATATAATAAAAAAGATTTCAAACACGAGTATGAAGAATACGAGATGGGTACTTACGTTATTTTCGTGTGCCGACAAATAATCATGAATGAAATCAAGAAAAATATCATGTTATGTATAAATATGTACATATGAGGTATCAGACATATATATATGTTTATCTATAAAAAAAATCCCATCTTCGAGTTTTCAAATAATTGCATATTTTAGTAATCTTTGTCTGCTGTGAGCGTAACTCAAGTTCAATTTCTCTACAATACCTAGATTTTTCTTTATTTGTATTACAGAAAATATTTATATTTGAATTTAAATATTTGATGCTGTGTTTATATAACTGCTATAAGTTTAAATAATTAGATAAATCTTATTCATATAAGTAAAATTTGATTATAAACATTTGTCACCATGTTTTTATAAGTCGCTGGTGATGGCAATGTATCATTTCGTCTTCTTTTATATGCACTGGATCCCATGGCTATATCAGAAACGGATAAAATTCAGGCTGTTTGGCTCATGTGAACACCAATGGAAAGGAAATATCGTAGCATGTATCTTTCATGGTTGAAATATAACTGTTCTTTTACATTTGAAACCAAATTGTTGTAAACAGTGCTCGTGTTTAATACAAACTTCGTTACAGATCCTATTATGGAGTTTTAACCTATGCATACATTAATGTATGCATTCGTTCTTCCAGTATAGGTAGTACTTATTCACGTGTGCATTATTATTTTCATTATATATTTGACTGTATCATTTATAGACAATTTTTGTAAGCTACAAAAAAATTTTGCTGATATTGGTGAATCACAGCAACAGTTTCAAGAAAAAAAAACGTTTGTCAATACGTTTGTCAATTACTTTTGCTCCCGAAATATTACTCATATTAGGGCGAAAATTAAACAGTTCTAATTCTCTCGGTGGATTAAAAATTAAAATTGTTCAGCACTTATCTTATTGTCCATATTTTTCATTTTTATCCATATAAATTATGTAATTACTCGTGACCATGTCATTTCGATATAGCATTTATGCTTCATCAGCACGTGATTTCATTTAATACAACTTTTTTATCAATGCTAATTAAGTACGTCTAAATCTGTAGTTCCTTATGTGGGGCGCTTGCATTACAGCAGAAATTTGACTGTTAAATGGCGGAGTTCAGGTTTAGCTTTTTTATTAACCTACTCGTTCTGAATTATTTTGTCTTTTTCTAAAGTAATAATATTCGCTAAAACAAATATTAATAGAATAGCAGTTTATTAAGATAAATATTGAATTTAATAACAATTCAATTAAAAAATAATAATATTATAAGAACTGGAAATTTTAACATAATAATTTATTACATTTGAAAACCTATTTCATAATTATAACCTTTTATAATTTAATCATAATTATATTTTAGAATTCTCAGCATCTTTAAAAAGTAAAAAAAATCGACTGAGACATAATTTTTTTATTTGCTCGGCAATGTGCCGCATGAAAACTTACACTAATGAAACTACTTAAGGATAGTCTAAAACTGTCTCCGTGGAACACATTTAATCTCTATAAATAAAAGGCAATGTCCCACATTCTAAGCCCAAACTACTCAACACAGATGCATGAAAATTGCAGTAAACATGCTATATTTATGACATAAGTAAACACAAAGGAATGATTTTTGAAAATTCCTCCACTTAGGACATTAAAGGATGGTCGGAAATTTGAGCACATGACCATATTTCTGTACCCGATTTAGGTAGGTTCATAAATTTAGAAAATCAATCTATAAAAAATAATAATAACTAAACACTTATTTTAGTCATTTTAGCCATATTTCACTAAGAGGTTAAAAGGGATGGGGGGGGGGCGAAAATTATAGATTACTTGCCATTTTAATTGAATTGTTATTAAATTCAATATTTATCTTAATAAACTGCTATTCTATTAATATTTGTTTTAGCGAATATTATTACTTTAGAAAAAGACAAAATAATTCAGAACGAGTAGGTTAATAAAAAAGCTAAACCTGAACTCCGCCATTTAACAGTCAAATTTCTTGCTGTAATGAGAGCGCCCTACATAAGGAACTGCAGAATCTGTTTTAGGTAATAGTTTGAAATTTATGAAAATAAGTCTACTAAAAAATAATTAAACACATTTTTCAGCGAATATACAATTTTTTCCCAATAGGGAATCGACCATTTTAGAACACGACACATCTCAGCAGCCGCTTTATGTAGAAGCCTGAAATTTAGAAATAAATCTAAACTAAAATAATTAAACATGTGATTCAGTGATTTTTCGAAATTTCCTCTTTACGATGTTTAAAAGAAGGATCAAAATTATTAGGATACTGGAATATCTCAACAATAATTTTAGGTAGGTTCCTGAAATTTCAAAAAAAAAAATCTACTAAAGAAATAATTAAATTTATCTTTGAGCCATTTTATAAACTCTCCCCTAGAAAAAAGAGTTGCTAGGAAGGGGATCAAAAATTTTAGAACACTTAGGATATGTCAGCAACCGTCTTACTTAGAAGCTTGAAATTCCAGAAAATAAATCTGCTAAAAAACAATTAAATACATTTTTCAGGTAATTTACACTTTCTTTTCCTAAGGGAATTAAAAAGTGGTCGAGCATTTTAGATCAATTGGCATATCTAAGGAACCGCTTAATGTAGAAGCCTGAAAATTAAAAATAAATTTACTAAAAAAATAACTAAACATATAATTCATCGGTTTCTAGAAGATTCTCTTTTAAGAGGGTTAAAAAACTAATTCAAATATTTTAGAATAGTTGACATATCTCAGAAGCCATTTTAGGCAGGAGCCAGCAATTCCAGAAAATAAAATAAAAATAATTTTCTTTTAATCTTAAAATCTGTAAAAAGAAAATTAATTTTAATTCTGATAAACACTGAATTCCTTTCTTTGAAAAATATTAAGTACATGATTTTTTTCTTAATTTAGCCAATTAGATAATTCAACACTTTGTTTTTCAATATTTCTCAAGTTTATTGTAAATGATTTCTGAAACTGTTTTTTTTTTCATTTAATCTAAACAATACTACATTAAAAATGATAATATGTAACATTTTTCTACCTTTATTAATGTCATCTCTCGCAACAAAAACTTCAAACAAAAATATATCATGGATCTCTAACAGAGAATTAAGCTAACCGTTTTATCTGTCTTACGGCACACGTCTTCTATGTAATATCCTGGGTTCGAATTCAGCCAACGCCAAATCCTCTAAACCTAATTTTTTTTTAAATATCATGCAATCCTCATAACTAAAAGAAGCATCAAAATGAATTCATCCCCCAGTAGGAAAAATCTTAATATTAAATTGATAAGACTGAGAAAGCCAGTGTCTGAATAAGGCGCATTCAGTGGGAATGAAGTTCGTACCCACATCAGCTCTCGCAACAAAACTTTAAATAATGTATAATATATGATGTAATATAATACATAATGAATAATATATGATGCGTCACTGGCACAAAACAATTGAGCTACTCTTTTGATCTAAATTATAGCACTAATCTTCTATAAATTAGGTTCCAGGTTCAAATACAGAACAATGTTAAATCCTCTAAAAATACTCTGGTGACCTAGAAGAAGTAACACGCAATTATTATTACAGATGATAGCACCACAATGAATTTACCCCCTAGTAGGCAAAGTCTTACAGCAACTTTATAAAATTGAAGCCAATGTCTGAAATGACTTTCACTGTGGGTGGATTGCTGATCGACGTAATAGCTCTCGCAACAAAAACTTCAAATAAGCAATATATGATAAGTCACTGATACAAACCGTTGAGATAGCCTTTTAAATTGTGCTACAGTGTTTGCCTTCCATATAGTAGGACCCAGATTCAAATCCAATCAATACGAATTCCTTGAAACCTGCAATGGATATTATTAGCATCCTAATTATACTGGTAATAGCTTAATAAATACCTTGGTCGATTTCTGTTAAGTGAAAGACTTTTCCTGCAAAATATACGTATCTTTAAAAGGAAACAAGCCTCCTCCTCATGAAATCAATTGTCGGTAAAAATACCACGGATTGCCGCAATACATAAATCACAGCGTTTAGCTTTTTCAAGCATTGCTGTGGACATTGGCCAAAAGAAAATGCCATTTAGATCAACATGTGTCGCTTTTAATAATTTCGTCTTTTAGAGTGTATTTTACATCAGAAACCCTTTCTATAAAGAAAAAAATTGATCAAATTAGAAATATTGAAGAACTTGGCGATGGAAAGCATTTGAACATTAGCTGAAAAAACTGTCGACTGACTAAACATTTGAGAGAGAAGATTCAATATTTATTATTGCAAACTTAGTTTTATTACGAAACAGTAAAAATTATACAATTTTCTTTAAATATCATCCCTTAATTATATGATACTCAATGCTCTGATATTTTGGCCAGGCGGAATTTAGTATAAATAATTTCATATATATGATTGGACAAAAGAATACAAATACATTGCGTAGGTGATTTTAAGAAAGTTACTGTACCCTTTACTCTAAATAGAAATCGATAATAAAATGTATTTAGGATAAAATAAATTTTATCATACATTTATTTGTAATTTAGGGTAAAACGGATCAGCCTATAATGCATCATATTGTCAAATATTTAACTTTAAATATGTTTCAAAATTGCTGATTCTGTCTTTCTTTTAAATGTATTCACTCGGTAATAGCTAGAAATTTTTAGAGAAAAATTGAATTAATGTTGAGCAAAGTTAACTGATGTGATACGTAATTATATAAAGCTAATTTCTGTTTAAATTAGTAATCTTCCATAATTTTTAATAAGTATAATTTCAATAGCAAAACAAAAGTATTTTATAAAACTAATCTGAGATATAGATTTCTGTTTTAAGAAGCATTTTTCACACTTTTTTTTTTTTTTTTTTTTTTTTTTTTTTTTTTTTTTTTTTTACAAATAAGTTGTAATAACACTTTTAAAATAAATAAATTAACATAACATATTACATAAAATATAAACATATAGATAAATATAGTTAAAATATAAACATAATGTTATGGATAGGTTATTTTTGAATTTCTTTTTTAAATTTAAATGTTTTTAAAATGACTTTTTCTGCATAGGAAACTGAGGTCGATCTCTAATATCATATCACAAGTTTTATTTCTTGGATTTTGGTATAAGATTTTTTTTAGTAAAGGTATTTACACTTTCGGAACCGGTTTCAAAAGTGAAAATACCTTTAAAGAATGTACCAACAAAATTGAAAAAATACAAAATGGTCCACGTCAGAGATTGAGTTTAGCTATACAATGCTGAAAGAAAACATTTAAAAAATTTCAAATTTGAATGAGAAATTCAAAAACTGGGTTTACCATTGAGTTCAGCTATACAACGTAGAAAGAAAATGTTTAAAAATATTCAAATTTTAATGCGAAAAAATCAAAAACTTAGGTTTAACATTACGGAAGAGGTGTTTTCAAATAAGTAAAGTATCTTCATAAATCAGTGACCTATAAATTTATAAAGATCCCATTATAAATCCTTATTGATCCATGTAAAAAGCTTTTTAGATCCATATAGATGTATGGAAACAGCTAAAAAGGGCCCATATGAAAAAATAAAGTGGACATTCTATGCGGGCCCATATAGATATCATTATAGCTCTACAAGTGCATCCAAGTAGACGCATATAGATACTTTTATGGATCGGCATATGCACCCATGTAGATACATAAAAATACACCTATATGGAATAAAAAGTGGACATTCTATGCAGGTCCATATAGATGTCATTATAGATCTACATAGTTCGACACAGAAATCTATATAGATATATATAAATAGCCCATATGGGCCCATATAGAAAAAAAGTGGACATTTTATGCGGGCCCATATGGATAGCCCTTATAGATCTTTATCCCTGACCCAATTTGCCCTTATGGGCCCATATGAATGTGCTGCCTGGGCACATATAAAATATACATATAATATAAGCATAACATAAAATATAAAAATATAAATATTATTTCTATTTTTGATAAAATTAAATCGCATATACATGAAAAAAGATTGAAAAATGTGTGCTTAACTACATAAATTTAACTAAATATTTATCTATTATCGAGTATTTTATTCATTATGTTATGCTAAGATTTTAATTTTTTTGCCTGGTACTTAAAAAGTTTTGTTAAAATATAATTTTTATGCATATTAAAAATGAAAACATTTCTTTTTTTAACAATAAATATCTAATCCACTAAGAGTTTTTTTTTCTATTTTTGTCTTTTAGTTAGATATTTATCATTAAATTTAAAAAGACTCAATCAATTACATCAATATAGAAACATTATTTTTTGTTATTTATTTATTTATTTATTTACAGTGAAAAGAAATTGCCCACTTTTTATTCATTTAAAAAATATGCTATTTTCAAACTTTTTTCTTTTGCCTAAAAGAAGTAAACATAATCTTTTTAAATTGTCTCCTTTTATTTATTCACGAATGCTTCTTTGTGAAAATCTAACTTAACTTTAAAGTTTAAAATTTAGTGTTATAAGATTTAGGATATTTGATTTTTCAAATTTCCAGAAAGAATTTTTATTTAACAGAAAATCAGTTTTATTTTTGCTTTATTTTAACACGGAATTCATTATCATGTAGGAGAGTTTAGAGAGTGATGACCCACTTTTTACAGAAAAATCTTTTATTGTTTAAATATTGAATACAGAATAAAATTTTATGTAACATTTTGTTTGCTGTGAAACCAATTTTCAAAAGAAAATTCTTCATAAGTGTAGCACGTAAAAAATTTAAATTGATAGATTTTAATCTTGAGAAAACAATAAGCCATGACTCTCTACATATGGAACTGGTGACCCATTATATGAAGACTACATCCACTTTGTTTTTATAATGAAATATTTGCTAATAAAAATAAAATGAGTTTAAAAAAATAAAAACATAATTTTTTGCAACATGCTTTAATTATTATAAAAAAATATTTTTGAATATATGATGCATTATCAAACGTGTATAGACGGAATAGGAAATGACATGAAAAAAATCCGCTTTCAACACGATTTTGTTTAATTGTACAGCAAGGGAAATAAAATTTTAACTTTTAAGCCAGTATTCCTTTAAAGACGGGTTTTGTTTTTATAAGATTCATATATTACCGTATCCGGAATTACAAGCCACTGTCCCTTTCTTTTTGTCTCTTTTTTCTACTTTCTGTGTCATTCAACCTAGTAAAACTAGTTGTCACATATTTTTACATCATCTCATTGTATTCGGCTTCGTTAATTTTGACTGCATACATTCCCAAAGTTTTTCGATAAATGTTATGTTCTTTTGCCGCGACATGAGCACTTAAGGAAGACTGAGTGCAATCCAACGGGAAATAAGCGAATTTTAAGACTGTTATTTCGGAAACTACCCGATCAATTTTGATTTCATTTGGAATCCGTTTTCATTGGATAATGCTCAAGACTTATGGTGTACAGCTTTTTTTTAATCGGCTTAAATTTTGTGTTTTAGAGCAAGGCAATATTTTAGAAGTTTTTTTTTTTTTCTGAAACTAATTATTTTTTAAACTCTCTGCTAAATATGCTCTGTACCATCAAAAAAAGTTTATCGAAATCACTCATGTGCTTTAATAGTTAATGGGGTTTTTTATTTGAAAAGTGCAATTCATCGGAGAGCTAAAATATATAGACATTTCCAAGTTGTGAGATTTTTGTACAGTTTTGTCAAATACACGAATTAAAGTATATATATAAGCCTTGGATAAAACTTAGTTATATATAACAAATTAGTATAAAATGTTAGAGTATGTTTAAAGTGAGCGAACGTGGCGTCCCAGTAACGTCTTCTTTTAACTTTTAAAATTGCTGCTTCATTACTTGTTGTCCTTTCTAATCTTTTCTATTGTTTCTATTTAGTTACTGTATGTGCCTTTCAAAAGAATAAAGCTTTCCATAAATTTTTTGATTTATATTTCCTTAAATATTTTCTTCCAGTGGATGCTTAGTAATTTTTCATGTGTTTCTTTATTCAGTTTTAAACATATTCTTTCCCATCACCCCCATTTTAGTGTAGCTTTAAAGTGTAAATTTACATCCTTCTTTTGTAAATAATCATTAACCTTTTATTATGTACAGTGTTTAATAAAATGACTTTCATAACCACTTGCAAGACAATGACCATTTGGTAGACCCTCCTTCACATTGATCAGATCAAACCATTCCACACAACCCATTTCTTCTAAAGATAAGCGCATAATAATAAATTAGTGTAAAATGTTAGAGTATGATAACTGCTAATGAATTTGACATCCCTGTCGTGTCTTCACTTAAATTTTAAGTCTGCTGCTGTAAATCTGCTGCTGTCATAACTTATAGTCATTTCTAGTTTTTCAACTGTATCTGTTTATCTATATTGTCGGTGTTAAAAAATGGAAAAATGTCCCTGTCAGCTTTTTCATTTATATTTCATTATTATTTTTTTTCAGTGGATGGTGTATACATTTTTCACATCCTTCTTTATTCAGGTTTAATCATTGTTTTGTCATCACAAATTTTTACTGTAGTTTTACAGTGTAATTTTACAAAGAAAGTTCCCTTTATTTTAACATTACATACTTCTTTATTTAGGAAAAGAAAACATTCATGCAATCGATATTATATCATAAAATGTAAGATTTGTAAAAATAATGTTTTTTAAATTCCTGTCAACGTGTAGTTTTCTTTTTCTGTCATAAAAAAAGTACTTTACAAAACCGAATTAATTTTTTTATCTGAAAAATTATACATAGACATTTAAAAAGAAAATGAAAACCTATTAAACATTTCCTTTGCTTCGAAAGTTTCAGAATTTATAAATAATTTTACAAAGGCTTTCATCTTATTTGCTATTCAAAAGTTTTAATGAGTAGTTTATTATTTAAGCGTTTCATTAAAGAAATGAATGCCTCTGTAAAAAAGTTATTTTCTCAAAGAAACTCACATGAACTGAATATGAAAAGAGATGATTTCAGTCCTTTTTTTCCCTTACTTACTTGAAAAATTATTTTTATCTTTTATATTTAATTTTTTTTTCCTTTTGAGGAGAATCGTGAGACAGATTTGTGCCTGAATAGTGTTATAAAAGCATAATTAACTTCTTTAAGAAGCAATGGTTTTTTTAAAAAATAATAACCTAAGAAACGATAATTTTTTTCTCTTTAATCGACATAAATTAAACTAAAACAGTCAATCATGGCTAAGGTATAGATTATGAATATATTTCCATCCAAAACAGAATGTTATTATGAAATATATAAGGTGACCCGGCAGTAGCATATACTTTCCAGTAGTTTTTAAATTTTTTGAAGTATATTGCCATTTTATGCGGAAATATGTTTTATATGCACACTATACATAATATTTTTGTTTCATTGTCGAAGCACCTGTTATCATATTATTGTCAGCAACATATTGTAAAAAATGCCATTTTCTCAATTTTTTTTTTTTTTTTTTTTTTTTTTTTTTTTTCAGATACGAAAGTATAAAAATTTAATTTTTTATTAGTTGGGAATTTTTAAAGTAAGTTAAAATAGTCCACTTTTATAATATTTCAATTAATAATTTTATGAGAGTTATTGCGAAGGTATCTGACAACGTTCGGAAATATTTTTTCCCTCTAATTTTGAGACATTTTGTTTTATATTTTCAGTATAATCTAATATAAAATAAAGGAAAAAATAGAAAAAATATTTATTACCTCGACAACATTTTGAAATTTTGAAGAGTTTTTATCATTTTTTATCATTTTTAACAATATCTTTTCAAGACATGAAGAAAAATGTCGAAACTCTTGAGTGTAATTAACTAAAAACTAGACAATATACGAAAATTTAATAGAATGATTTATGTAATTATTCATAAAAAGTAGCTATATATCAACTAATAAGTCACTTAGAGCTAATTATTTAGTTCATTCCACTCTGCGAACTATCAAACAGTTACACAGAAATTTCATGATTAAAGGATAACAAAATTTTTAATTTGAACAATATTCGTTTACTTTTTTTTCAATGAAAATCTAATTTTTGAGAAAACGCAATTAAAGTTTTCACATGAGTTTTAAAGAACTTTAAGTTAAAAAAATTAGAACTTTGAGGCACGCTATAGATACAGGTCAAATATAATATTATCCTTAAAAATCCAAAAAGTGCGCGAAATCTGTTTAATAAACGATTTCGATCCACTTCCCGTTTAAATTAATGTCGTCTGATTTTTTTTAAGTGCTCTAATTTCAATTCTAATAGATGTATACAAAAAATAAAAAAAAAAAGATTTAGAAATAGAAACGTTCATTCCATTAAAAAATTAAATAATAATAATAATAAACATTTTGCGAATTTTCCTCGAAATTGACTGTTTAAACGTAGGCGGACTCCTTAATCAGAGATCATGGAAGATATTTTAAAGATTAATTTTTAGACTTTCGTTTGATTTTTTAGATTGATCAACTACTCTCAAATGGCAATTAAAATAAAACTATTTATTCATAATTTTGTTGCTATTTAATTTGAGCAGATTTCACTTTTGCCTATGATAGACCTCCATTAAGGATTTTAGCAATCATGTTGGCTTAGATTTAAAAATTAAAGGAAGTAAATATAAAAAATACCCATATCACTGGCTTTATCGGATCAACTACTGACGGATTCACCCTATAATGAAAAGAATCATATAATATATTTAAAAATATATATAATTCAGTAAAAATTCCGTAATCCATATATATAGTTCAATATAATTCAATTATAGCATCTAGTTCAGTATGCATTCAAAAATTTTTGTTCTTATGTGGTGATGAGTATAAATTATTTTGTTCAGCCCAGTATATATGATGTCTCAATTTGATACACACCACGTAATACACTAAAAATTAGATAAATGTAAAAATAAATTTCACCATTGGAAAGATTTCTTCCTGCAATTATTGATCATGCTCAATCGATTTGTTTTATATCTTTATGAATTATCAATGGTGAATGCTATAGGCATTCCATAAACATTAGGAAAGAAGTTGTAGACCATCGACATGATACTTTTCAACAATTTTTTATTTCGTTGAATACTATAACTGTAAAGAATAACAAATCCTCCTGAACATGATTAAGGTTTAGTCAAAAGGTAGATATCGACATAGACTTCATAAACGCAAAAATGATAGTTCTTATTTTGCAATACTACGCCTCCATAATTAGAGAATTATTAGAAATTTTAACTTAGATATGAAAGACCTGTAACGATACACTTCTACACTAAATTCCGGATCTGGTATAGCATACTAAATATATCTAGTGAATTTGGAAGATTTACTTAGTCCTTATAAGTGGATTGCTCTCAAAATATTTAGGAGAGTTGGAAGTCCAAATACCTACCATGTTATAGTACTGTACGGATTCGCAGAAACAAACATTCTAATTTGAAATTTTTTATTTACATTATATGATAGCAATAAAAGTTCAATTTAGATGGAATTATATGTAAAAGATTAATGCAAGATTGCAAACAATAATATTTTGTCCTTGGTATGAAAAAGTACTTCAAATTTCGAAAAACAACATTTTGAGAAAATTCAGTTTTCATTTTTTATATCTAATGTTTTATGTATCATTTAAAAAAGATGAATTACTTAAAAAAATAACCTTTCATTTCATGATTTAGCATAAAGTTTCTAATCAAACGTTTCTTAAATTCTAATTATTCCTGTTTAATTTTTTTCTTGTTTTTTCTTATTTTATTTATGGAAATGCAATTCAGAAAACGAAACATTTTAAGGACAAAAACCGTGTTTTTTACTTTTTTAATTTATATCTGAAAATGCAATTCAGAAAACGAAACATTTTAAGGACAAAAACCGTGTTTTTTACTTTTTTAATTTATATCTGAAAATGCAGAGTTTTACATGACCAGTTTATCAAGGTTGTGTTTATTTTAAAAAATCATTTTACTACTAATTCTTTCATGTTATTACAATTAAAAATATGAGATTTTTTTTAACTCATATAAAAAGTAAAGCTGCTATTATATATTAGAACACACACTTCTTCTATATTACTTAGGTTTAAATCTCTATAAAAATAATGAGATTACCAATAAAGTTTTAAAAAAACATTCTATAGGCAGTGTTTGCTTTCCAAATGCAAATGTTTTGTAGAATGGAATTTAAAAAGATTTTTGCTGTGACTGAGTTGCTTCTTAAATAAATTGAAAAGCAAAATTTTATGCTTCAAGTTTACTGTGGGTTGTATGCAAATGTCACAGAATAGCTTACATAAAATCAGCTTTAGAAATTTCGAAAACTATTTCAAAATGTAACGAGGATTAAGGGGAAAACTCTGATAACCGAATGTTTTTCCTCAATGTTCTAGTGTGCGAAAGGATTCGCACCTGTAAACATTTAAACTGATATAATCTTTTATTAGTGGTAGTATTCAAGTAAAACAGTGTGTGTCTTTAAATAAATGGAAAAGCCTTTTGTCCAATATTTTTCACATGTCTTTTTCCACCACACATAGTGAACTATAAATCTTATTTTATTTAAAATATTTAACACCTAAATTATTTTCAATTTTCATTGAATTAATAACATTAATACAAAACGATTAACTTTTGCATAATATTTCAACGTTACATTGTGAAATAAATTGACAGAATTATTGTAAAGATGTTTTGGTAATTTAAAGTATTAATATATACATAATTTAATCAAGATTTGAAGTAATGAAAAGAGTATTACTGAAATTGAAAAAATACTTTCTATATAATTATCGGAATATTATAAATAAATCATATTTAGAAACATATATATACTGCAGATAAAAAATATAAATATGAAATGTATAATATATGAAATTTTACATCTTTCTTACGAATGTTTCATTGCGAATTATCATTTTTCTTACGAATGCATTTCTCAGCTGAATATCCTTTATTTGATATATAGTATTTACATTCGTATTTCACTCAGCGGTTTGTGCTGTATTAAATTAAGTTTGCACTGAATGCGGTCGGAATTAACAGAAAAAAAATCATAAAATGCTGGTTATTTGAACAGTTTGATAGATGTTGAAAATTATTTTGAAGGCGAAACTTCCAAAACTTAATTATACTTCTGATCATATCTCTAAATTATCATCTTAATCTGATTCTCGTTTTTGCATTTTTATTTTGCAAAACAAAGTGAAATCTTGCTTTATCTGACAAACCCACTATTATACAATACGTCGTATGAGAAAATCCTTTCGGAAAATGTATCGAGAAACTGTGATAGTTTTTAATTGCAATGATAGATTAATAACGTCGTACAAATACGGAATTTACTAAACTAGTTTTTTCCACTTAAAGTTTTCACCAGTTTTGAACAATGTTTAATTTAATATTATCTCTTTAGGTAGTTTTCTCAAGTGTATAATTGCTATTTTTTAGCTTTAACATTGTATTTAAGTTGCAGAATCAGCGATTGAGTCTTTGAATAACCTTTGAATCAGCATTTGAATAGCTTTATACTTAAATTTAAATTTTTTACTTTTAAGAAGTCGTGCTTTTATATTTTTTACTATCTTAATAGTAACATTTTTACATTGTCATCATTTTAGGATAGATTTGTTTTTCGAGAACAGTGAATATATATAAATATATAATATATGACTGTTACAGTGCTCATCTTTATTTTTTGCAATGGCTCCAGCATTGTGACACATCATTAGTTTCTTATAATCAAATATGAGTATTTTTGTCTCAATGCATTTTATTTGATTTAATATATATATATATATATATATATATATATATATATATATATATATATATATATATATATATATATATATATCATTCAAAAAATCTTTCATCCCGCAGGATGTTACTTGCAAGTGGGTTTTCAAAGTTGCCATTTTAATAATATTGTATATATCCGTAACGAAAAAAAAATTATAAAACTACTAACCCAATGACGTCAGTAGATTCATGTATTTGCATTAAAAGTTTTGCGTCAGTTAGAACTTGGCATTTTTTAATATAAAAGTAAAATGCAATAATATTGATTTGTTATTCAGTACCTGATTATTTGAAATTTCGTACTAATTTTGAAATGATTTACCCATTTCTCTGGTATAGACTTAAAATAAAGAAAAATGAAAAACTGATTTAGAAACACGAGCTTTATCATATAATAAAATAAAAGAAAAAAATTTTATAGCTTTATGAATAACATTCTTAAAAATGAGCGAAAATATAATTGCACCGTCAAAGAAGATACAAAAAAATCCTACTTTAGTGCAAAACACAAAATTAATACCTACGAAATCTAAATGAAAAAAAATCATATCACTCATATTTATTTCATTATCTATTTACAATACATATCTTCACACCCTTAAACATAAATAATTTAATTCAAAACATCCAACGCGTATGCAAAGAATAAACATTTCTCTAATATTAATGTTTTTTAATAAAAATTAACTAGTTGTCGTTGTGTGTTTTTGAAATAATTATTCCACTTTACACTGTTAAAAGTTCAAATACTACATTTTTCTAACATGAGATTTCTTGCTATTCAGTTTCGATAGGAAAGAAAAAAAACTTACAACAAATTACAGTTACTTGCAATAAAAAACTATAAAACGTTATGGATTGTAAAAAGATATTTTCAATTTGAAAGAGATATTTATTCTTCGCTTACATTGTTTTAACTATGGAGAATTTAAAGATTATGATACGAAAGGAGGCATTTTAATTTCATAGTTACAAGTTAGAATCAGGCGAGTTTTACAGATGCAGCAGTACTTGGATATTAATGTTTCGGTAATTAAGGAAAGATGTATGTAGAACTCGGTGGAGTACAGGTTCTTGAACGACAATTTTCAGAATTTAGTAGACCGTGATATTTTCTCTTTTTCGAAAAACATCACAAGCATTTTCTCAGCTGTAGTTGCCGAAAACACTTCGATACCTATCATGTCATGCAGAAGGAATTATAAAGCTATAATAATTTAAAATGAAAAAATATTTATTTTAGTAAATTGTAAAAATACAGATTTTCGCTAATGGCTTATTTTAATAGAATTCATTTTCAAAGAACTATAATTGTGTGAATATAAAATTACAACTCATTCCACGAACCGGTTTTGAGTTATTGTTAAGATTTCTCCGCGCTAAAAAACGATTTAAAGTAGAATTACGAAAACTTTATCTGTATTGTTCAAAAACTGCTTGACGAATAATTGTCTAGAATCCGAAGTAAAAATAAAGCGAGAAATTACAATATGATGTCAGAATCAGTTGTTATTATTGAAAAAACATCATATGGAACATTTTCTTTACACTGTAAAAAATATCCGTTAATATACACAAACTTTTCCTTAAAATTTTAGGGAATAGTTTCATTTTTCCGAGAAAACAGTAGTATTTCCGTATTTCCCACTTTGCGGTTTCGAATCAAGGAACTGCTCCGTTAATTTTTCCGAAAGTGTAAAACTTCCGTTTTTAAACAGCACAACATTGGTATTTTTAACCGATAAGTGTCGTGGTGCCATCTGTATGAGGAAAATAGAGAAAAACGTTATAGCAATATTTCCCTATTTTTCTATTTTAATAATGAAAAGGAGCATATTTTTACAATATTAAAATAACAATAGTAATAATAAAATTTATTGTAAAATTATTCTTTTTTTCAGTAAGATTTTAAAATGTTTATTTATATCACAGTATAAAAAGTGCGTACGATATTTTAGTGGGAAAAAATATACTTTTAATTTTAATATATAATACTTTTTAATCTATTCAAATTAAGAAGTTCGCACATAAAATTTAAAATATATCCAAATATATTACCGAAATTATTATTATTTTGGCGATTACCTAAGTCATAATAATCAATAAATGTAATTAATTTTAATAACCCATAGTAACTTTTATTAAGTTATCTTTATTGAGTTTACAATAGATCGTCACACAAAATATTTGTTAAAATATATGCTTTTTAAAAAAGTGTGTTAGTATCCTTTTATAAAATAAATAAATGAATATGAATAATATTACAATAGAACTTTAAAACTCTTCCAAAATAGAAGGAAACAAAAATTTTTAATACTTTCATTCATGCATGTAATATCTTAAAGGCTAAACTTTTTTTTTTATATAAAGCTAAAATTTAAAAAAAAACTAAATATCAGAAATTATAGAAAGAAAATCTATAAAACATAATTTTGAACTGTAAGCTAAATATAAATATATATATATATATATTATCGCTACAGAAATAAATCCGCGTTCAAAATCTTGTCTTTACTTTATGAAATGCATCTGAAATAACTAAAGATATTTGAAAAAGTGTTTTGTGTAATCATGGTGTAATGGTATTACACTGCAGGCTACGACCGATGACGACCCGGGTTCGATCCCCATGGAAGGTAAGTCACATTTCTTCACTGTTATTTAAATTAAATGTATATAATGTGTGCCTGATGTTAACGAGTCTTTCTAAAGTAAAGAATAAAAATCACAAAGATGTTAGTTTGTCCTTGAAAAATTCTTTTAACTTTCAAATGAAAATTTTTGCATAAAAAAATATTAAAAAACGGAAATATTTTGTGAAAAAACGGAACTATTCCTGGAATTTTTTTTCCATTAAAAAACGGAAGTAGTACTGGCGTCTAGATTACCAGTACTATTTCCGTTTTTTAACGGCAAAATTTTTTACAGTGATGTTTAAGCCTTAAGTTTCTCCTTAAGCAAAATTTAAGAATACCATGAATTGGTTGACGTTATTACCAATTGATTGATTACAGTCGCATATTTCTGCATTTATTTGCATAATTAGTGGGTGGGATTTTATTTACAAAACTGCACATTACAGTAAATAGTTCAAAAGAACTTTTGTGGCTTGCTTCAACTTATTAATAATAGCAAGTAAAGAATATTTTCAGAGTATCTAATTTGAAAATTTGTTTTTTTTTTCAAGAGCATATATCGTTTATTACTGAATTTGGAATATATATACTTTGTATTGTCTCAAAGCATAAAAGAAATAAAAATATCTGAACTAAAATTATTTAAATACATTTTTATACATACTACTTCCTTTTCAAAAAAATTAAAGGATTTTTACACAATTTATTTTAAACCAATATTTATTTTTCTGATAAATTCTAATGGCTTTCATCGTTTCTCTTAAATATTAATAGAGGAAATCTTTAAAAATAAATGGCATTCATTTTAAATAAATTCCCTATTCGCTACACTTAAATGTTTTCCAAAATCAATTTTTAAATAATCTTTCGAAAGATTTTATTAAAATTAAACCTTGGAAATGACTTTTACTTAAAGATAATAAAATAATAATGGAAATTTTATGTATATTTTATCATACACAGTGCTGTTCTATTTTATCAGTAATAGCTTTAAAATGGTAAAAATTAAAGAAGAAAGGCATAAAGTAAAGAGGTTAACTGAAGTAAAAATGTAAATGTCTTCACAAAGTACTTGATAAGTAATTATATAATCGAGAATATTATATATAAAAAATTTAGAGGTAAGTAACATATGAATTTTTATAAGTAAGCTATTTACTTTTATTTTATATGATCAACAATGTCGTGGAGCATACGAGACAACAAAAAGTATTAGCTTACACTTCGCTAATTTTATTTCCTTTCAACTAATTTTAGTTATACATGCTGCAATTGAAAACTTCTTTTATTTATTTTAATCTTGATTTTAAAGAATTTTTTGCAATTATTTTTTATCTCTTCCGGCTATGCTAGAATTAAAAAAATACGTACCTAGGTGTGTTTTCGTTGATGATACAATATTTTATTATTTTTAGAAGTTTATTACAAATTAAGCCTCTCGTCACTCTGAGCATCATATTAGGCTTTTACTTCGAATTGCAATATTTGAAAGAAATAAAAAGAAGGATTTTTTTCTTTTACGTTTAGTAATACTATTGAATCATTTAGAATATGTAGGAGGCTTCTAAATAGTGGCATTTTTCGTAATTAAATGTCAGCGCTAGATAATTCCTATAATTATTTACAATTGTTACTTTATTGTTTTAGAGTAGAACTAGAGTAATTTTTTGAGTTGCTTAATTGTTTAGAGGAGCTTCCCTTAATATTTGCATGCTTTCAAGTTAATTTTAAACATAACATACCTGAAAAATGTGGAAGTGTTTTGAACCTAGTGTTTTCGCCTTGAACCAAAAAAAAAATATAGAGAGAGCAATATTACAAAAAAATATTTTTTTTGCATTTTTTATAGTGGTGTTTTAGAAGAGCAGTGGGCTCTCGTTGATTGGAAATCGGTTAAATCGAATCTTTCTTAATTCGAACTAAACAATAAATCTCGAAATTTTCAATAGCAGAATAATGTTAAAATTTACATTGTCTGTAATCGCTGCTGCAGCTTTTTTACAGTGCATTGGCAAAAACATGTACCTTTGAATGCACCTATATTGACAACTAAAGCAAAATAACTTGGACAACTCATAGATATAAAAGTTTTAATTGCAGTGAAAAATGGCTGACACTTTTCAAGCACTGAAATAACATCGTATAAAAAGTTGTGTGTTGTGAAAGAGGTGCTGTAGACCTCGCTGTTTGCAATGAATTCAGAAAAAACTACCCGAATTCATTTCTACATATGCAATGAAAAGTGTCTTTAATGCCGATGAAACAGGCTTATTTTATAAACTTCTTTCTAACAAGAATTTATCATTTAAAGTTGAAACGTGCACAAGTAACAAACTTAGAAATACAAAATAACTGTGATCGTAGATGCCGATATGGATGGAAGTGAAAAGTTAAAATTGTTAGTTATTGGTAAATCAACTAAATCACGTTCCATCAAAGGAGTTAAAACATTGCGTATTGATTATGTGGCAAATACCAACTCCTGGGTGAATCTGCTTCAGTTGGTTAAAAGAACTGGATAAACAAATATCTCGTCAAAACAGAAAAATTCTATTGCTGTTAGATGATGTGCAGAGTCATCGTAAACTACCAATACTAAACTCTATAAAATTGAATTTTTTCTGAATATATAGCACAACTGCAACCGCTGAATCGAGGTATAGTCCAAAATTTAAAAACTCATTATCGCAAAAGAGTTTAAAACAAACTTTATTTTAGACTGATCTTAAAGAAAGTTACAACGTAACATTACTCACTGCCATCAATGATTTGTACGCAGCATGGGACGCCGTTCAACCTGAAACAATAGAAAAATGCTTCCGACATGCTGGATTTATCCATCCATCTGAAAAGTGTAGTTGCAATGAAAATGACGAAAACAACAGACTTTTCGAAGAAATGGGATTTCCGAACTTTTCTAAAAAATTCCAGTGTGATATTACTTTCGCAGAGTAGGATGTTGCAGTTGACAATTGTTTAGAAGTAGCTGGACCCTTAACTGCAGAAGAAATTGTTAAAACAATTCATGAAAAATGCAATGAGGAGATGGTATCAGATTCTAACGATTCTGCTACTGCGTCCCAAGTACTTTCCTTACCCACAGGAAAGTCAATTGCGCAATCAATTGAATGTTTGAGCACATTTATTCTAATGCAGCCGTCATCCGACAAGGAAATTAACTATTTGTAACAAATAGAAAAACTGGCTAAAGAATAAAAAATGAACAAGTTTAAGCAAACAACAATTGATTTTTTTTTTCATAGTGATGATAAATAAGCGTAAATAATTTCTTAAATGTTCATCTAATTTCAAGTAAGAGAATTACAGTACAATTAAAAAAAATTAAATGCAGTTGTTTTATACTGTATTATTATTTTTATGTTTTATTTATATTATGTTAATATTATTAATTATTTTATGTATTTATAACTTTCAATTTAATATGAAGTCTTATTCTAAGGATAATATCCGAAATAAATTTGAAAAAATATTACAACTTAAATTTCTTTGTAATAGTACCCCTTTAAACATCTTTTCTTCTCATACTTTTTACATTTCGAAATTTGGATGATTCGAGCATTTCTTGTGGATTCTTGTGGAGCAGATTTGTTTTCTCGACGTTTGTAATAATTTGGTGACGAGAGAGTTGATTATCTAATTTTAGAGAATTTTTATGTTAATCGATAAACGGTTTATAAATAATAAAAATGTCTTTAATATTATAACTATTTACAAGTAACCAAAACATTGGTTGGCTTGCAAGACTGCAAAAATTTGATTTTTTTTTTCTTTTTCTGCATTTTGTTTTAAATGCGAGAAAAAAAAAATATTTTTTCAACAATATATAAAAAATCTTAATTTGAATATGAATGCAATCCTTGAAAATATCAATAATTGTTCAAAAAAAAAATCATTAAATCAATAAATTATATTGCTTATGGGCCATTTTCACCATTCGCTTACATTTCAGAATTTTATTTTTATTTTTCAAACTTAATAATTTTTTTTAAATATGGAGACAAATGTTAAAGTAAATGTTTAAGGTACATGGAAAAAACTATTGGTTTTGCACTTTGCCCTGTAATATAATATGTAAATGTTATTTAAAGTTGGCTTGTAAGGTAAATTCTCATGTCCGTTACCATACGAAATTACTGAAAATACTCAACTTTAAATTTATTAAATTTCCTAAAATAAACTTACTTTGAAGTGACTTACCTCCCTAAATTTCAAAACAAGATATTTATCAATAATACTTAAACTAAATTGAAATGAGAGACAGCTTTAGCCACAAAATTTTGATCACATAGAAATTAAACACGAACTTTTTCTAATAATTGCAGTATATATTCATGTAAATTATTAAATTTCAAGGAAATTGCATATTTGTTTCCTAAATGAATAAAAAATAAAAGTAGAATAGTTAAAAAATTATAATCATTAAAAAACCGTGTGATGTCGAAAGTAACATAACATCACATATTATTATTAGCTTCTTTTTTTAAATTTAAATTCTCAAATTTAAAATTAAAATTATCTTTCCCAATTTCAAATCAATTAAACATCATTTTTACTTTCTAAAAAGAATATATTTATCTCTTTCCTTTAAATTGCAGTTATGTATGTTTAACCGAGGCCGTTAATAAAATAAATCAAAATCCAATCTTTTCTCATCCTAAAATCATTTTCTGAGCCTGCATACTTTCGTTTGTTCAAAGAGTACATAGAATGATATTTTAAAAACCATATGCCCTTTTGCAGTTACTCAGTCACTTGTTTAATTCCTTTCCAAATTAACAGACATTACAACTCCTTTTTCGGCTTAAAATCTAACGCTCTGTTTATATTAAAGCGGCGTCTGACATCTGTGTTATGGATTTAGAAATATTTTTCTCAGCAATCAGTGTTGGCATGCATATTTGTACGCTGATATTTTAATCGCCAAATTAACGGTCCGGTTGGCATGTTTTTAATTTAAACTTTCTTTATGAACTATACGTATAGGGTTATTATAGTCTAAGGGCAACCACATTTTAGCTCGACGCATTTTGGCTACATTATTTGATGTCAGGAATCAGTCTATCTCTAACTGTCCTGCTGTAAGGATGTAGAGCTCCTGCTTCTGTATTTTTACCAGGGGGTCACCCCGTGAGAGTGTAAGTTTTACCTCTCTTTAACAAATGCCACATACATACTTGTGCATTTTCTTCATCGAGTCTCTCTTTCCTGTGTTATTGCTATTTTACGCAATGTAATTTTAATTTTGATTTTCACGGCTGATCTTCATATGTCTTAAGCAGTTATCAAACTTAACTTCCATTTTTTAAAGACATGAACGAAAATAATCGTCATATAAAATTGGTGCCTAGCACCAGTAGAGACTCTTATGATTTAATGTGGCTAGGGTGACCCCTCTGAACTAATCTTTCTTACTATTTGCGGACTATATTTTCAAGTGGAGACTATCTTTTTGTCATAAATTGAACTTTTAATAAAGCTGCGTTGGACTTTTATGGATTCTACACTGCAGTACGACAGAATGTTTGTGAAATTCACTATCTATAAGATGGAAATCTCCCGTACTTGCCATTCGTTATCATCACTGTGGATTGGTGTTATATGATATCCTTCATTTAGAGGAATTCTATTATGTGTATTATGCTTCAGTGAGACACTTCACCTATGGAGCGCGGAAAATGTTTCCGATTTTACTACCGGTGTAGGATTAAGATGCTACGTTGAGTAAAATGCTCTGCAATCATTCAAAACTAGTGACTCATGTTGGATCGTCCTGAATGTTTACGAGAATAAAGAAAAAAAAAGTGCTAAGTCACTGTGTAACAACTGGGATCCTGATATGTTGATTTTTCCGGCAAACGTGAACTCTTAGTAGGATTAATGATTCTTTGATTCCCTCCTCCCGCATAACAGTTACCGAAAAAAAAAATGAAATATGCTTTCTGTGTGTTGAACTTTGCTCTTGTGCGGTGTGTGATAAGCCGAAACACTTCGGTTCTCCTGCATCTCTCGTTGTTTACTTGTCCGCACATCGCGGCATTTGTGGAAATATCATCAACTTTCTATTTAAAAGCGTTTGCAAAAAAAAAAAAAAAAAAAAGGGACAAGGAAAATATTCATACTAGTTATTGTCGACTACTGTATTTACTACGCTCTTATATTCATTTCAGTTTTATAAGAGATTCATTCAGCTCAGTTTTACAAAATATTTTTTTTTTCTGAAACATCCGTAAAAATGCAGTTTACATTTAATTAGATTTCCTTAAATATCATCAATCTATACTCGAGTATTGGAAGCAGCAAAATGATATTGGTATCATAATATCTAAAAGGCTTTATTTGACTCGAAGAATTTAAGAAAGACAAACAAAATGATTAAAAAGAAAAATAAAGTATCGCCAAAATCCAATATTATTTAAAAAAATCCTGATACAACTATTGAATATAAGTAACGTTTCGCATAAACCAGTGAAAATGTTAAAATACATTGTGGATGTTATCAACATGTGAAATATTGCGATATTTTCATTCTTTAAGGCTCGTAATATTGCATTTTTATATAATTTCATAGATTTCTAGTGAATTTTGTGTGAAATATTATTTTGCATATTTTATTTTACTTTATTTTATACATTTTCAGTATAGTAATTTAGCTTTACTTATTAAGTGGGTTTTGTGATGAAGTATATGAGATTATAATCCACAATAGTTGAAGGTGGATTGTATAATTATTTTTTTATAGTAGATTTTGCAAACATGTGTTTGATTATTTTAAGGAAATATACAAGGTAAGTTGTTTGACGTTACCATTGTGAATTACAAAGTGATTAAAAAAAAAGGAAGAAAGAAAATCTACTTCAGGTAGTGTTGATAAATATTAAGTACATTGTTTTTTTAATTTTCTATTAATGTTAAGATTGCTACTACACTAGGAATAGTAATTACTTACTTATATTATTAGTCATGATAAAAAAAAGGTACTTTCTTTTTGATACTAAAATAATTTTACAAAGATATTTTTTTTCTGTTTTGTTAAAAAAAAAAGAGAGAGAGAAAATCAATTTTACACATGTTTCTAGTTTAACTTTAGATTGTCCACTGAGGTAATTTCTCTAGGTAAGTCGACAGTGTTCTGAATTTTAATTTTTGGCACATGTTATGAATAAAATTTTCTTTTCTGGATGAAAATTAATAAATTTTTAACATCATTATCAGTATATATAAAAAAAAAATCTATAAGTTAACCAGTTAGTTGTGTACAGCGATGCCTACTTATTTTTTTTACACACATATTTACATTTGACAAATATTTTTTGTAAGTTTCATCAATTTTACACGTGTGTTGCTGTACCCTCCTAACGTTTGGCATTATATTGATGTTTACACATTATGCATTTTCTCCCTCTACAATCTTCAATATTCACTGTACAGTTTTTCGCTTATAATATAACAGTACAAACTTTACTAGTACTGAAAAAAAAATTTCTTTGTTATATTTTTTTTTCTTCTTTATCTCACTTACAATATTATTTTGCCAAAGAAATAATTTTATTTTAATGTACACATACTTTGTTATAAACCGCTTAGGTAGACACATGGTATAGCATTTATACTCATATACAAGTTGTGGCCTGGCAATTCTGTATATTGTAGGTGTAATTCTTTCTCAGTTTTTTTATCACCTTTCACTTTGTTTTCATGATGCTGTTCAAATTAGTTTATATTGTTTTTTTTAAACCACACATTTTAATGATTTTCTGACATAGAAATTTCATCTTATTTACAGTGGATAATTTATTGTTAAAGTGAGATAACGGTACAAGTCATTAAACACATTTTTATTAACAATTCACAAATTACTTTTTGTCTTTTTCTTTTATATTGTTTTCTTTACTTCTGCATATACAAGACTTCTGAATACTTTTAAAGCTAAGTTGACTTCATCATGTATTAGAAGATGCATATTTCTTAAAGTTAGTTATATTTTGTCATTTGTTGAAGGTACTACATTACAGCTTATCTTTTTAATTAATACTACAAGTATAACGCAAAGTGAAAATGTTCATGTACACATTTTTTTTAAACATACTACATGTATAGTTATGTACGTTTTTTTTTAAATATACACATAGTGTGCGCTAGAGAACATCTATTTATTACTTTGTTCGGTGTAGACATAAAGAAGTTATAAATATTTTTTACTTTTCTTTTGCATTTTCCACATTAGAGTATGCATACTATCAGTCGTACTATAAATACCAATAATTTGTTGATTGTAACTAGTTTTCGGCTAGATATTTAACACTAGCACATTTAACACTAGAGATTTTGAAATTTGTTTCAGCATACAGGACAATTTTTGGGAGAAAAATAATTACAGGAGTACTTTTGGAGGATTGTTAAACGTATTTTCAGTCCTAGATATCAGTTAACGAGATTTACACATTTTATCACTCATCTCATTTTATTTTTTAACTACAACACAAAAACATTTTCTATCATTCAGGCAATTAACCATGCATGTGTCATTATTATTATAGATACAACTATTTTTGAAAGGTCAGGTTCACTATTTTACATTTAAAATTAAATTTCAAAATGCATATTATAATGCACATTACAATGTAATATCTAATTTTTCAGAATGTTATGAACCCTTTCATTTGGTTATTTCACGGCCGGAAATAATTTTTTTGAAAGTGTTTATCTTTTGCACTTGGTTCTTACCGTGTGGCGCTGGTCGCCAATGCTTGCTAAGTTAAAATGATATTGGTTTATTTCATTCTTTTCAATATTTTTTTGAATTTAATAAATGACACACGCTCATTTTTTTCTATCATTAATTTAAATCACAATTTATCATCGTTAACATTTCAATTTCAGAAGTTATTATTTTGGTAAAGTAGTTTTAATGCACTTATTCAGACGTAGAATGTACAATAATCTTCGTGATTTATCATACTATTTTACCATATCCTATAACCATTTTGGTAACATGCAACCGTGCCTTTTCATTTTACACACATTAACACTTAATACATCCACTCATGGTTATATTTTTACACGCGCACTGTTGCATATTTATGTAGGAAATATAACTTTCTGAATCTTCTATTTCTTTTGGAATCACACTTGTTATTCAAATAAACATATCTATTGATATCACTTTTTAAACTTTTCAATAAGGTTACAAAATTTAATTAGGTTAAGATGCCACTTTCTGTAATTTCTGTAGAAATTATTTGCGAATTTAGTATATCACACTACACACATTAGATATAATTTCAATTAATTTTATCATGGAATGTTACAAGTCAAGGTTATTTACACTAGCATTCATATTTTTATAACATGCATTGTGTGCTTTTGAAATTATACACATTTTTAGTAGGTGACATAAACATTTTTACATTTCGCAAATGACATTTTTCATAAATTATTTCTTTTTCATTTCATAAGTTATTTCTTGGTGAAGTAGTTTAATTGTTCTTATTTTTAAGGAGAATGTAAAAAAAAAATCACTTAGATTTTATACTGCTTTACCATAGCCTATAGCCATATTGGCAGTATGTAACGGTGTTCTCTTTTTTTCATGTAATGTTTTCCTTTTTTTTTCAAGTGTACCGTTACAGATTATATAGGAGATATAACTTTTTCACGTACAGTTTTTTTTTTCATTTTAGGACATATCATTAAAAATTTACGCATTTTTTTTTACATTCTTTTTCATGATTGCCATAGTGTTTGTGAACTCTTATTTGGTATAGACCAATTTAGTTAATTTCTATCGAAATTATAAATGAGTTACTTTATCAAACACTATATACATTTTTGGTCAATGTTACATGCAGTATATTTCATTCAAAGTGTCAATCCAAATGCGAATCATGGTTTTCAATCAATGTTCCATTCAAAGTTCGAATCAATGTTTTCTATCAAGGTGCTAATCAGTCTTTTATTCAATGTACGAATCAAGGTTATGAATCAATGTGTCAATCAATGTACCATTTCCGGTGAGTAAATCAAGCCTTTCATTCACGGGTATTAACACGATCTTTTCATTTTTTTTCTTTCATCACGCATATTGTTTAACATGAACACTTCAATCTTACATTAACACAATTCAATAATCGCATATCCCTTGTAAGTACTAGTTAACTAGTTATGCTTTCATGACATTAGTTATTAACATCGTAAATGATGAACAATTGTACTTACATATTGCATCGCAATAGTATGCGTATTGTGTAATGGGTGATTAATGTTTATTTTTTTTACAACATGAAACATTATAATAACTTTCATTTGAATCTCTTTTTACACGTACTTGTTGTTGTTTTTTTTATACAGTCAGTGACACTTATACACAATTCTTTTCTTTACATTACCTTTTATTTACATTTGAAATATATATTTATGCATTACTGAAAACTTATAATGATCTTTAGGATTTCAGTTTAGCAATGGTGATGCATATTGCTGTCATAAACATATGAATACAGCATCTGATATTTCAATTTGTAAATTGTTTTGTACTACTTTATTCATACACATTTATAATCGGCATGACACATATACATCAAAATTATGTCACTGGTTGTTTTTCTAAAATCTTCGCTTTTTGAAGAAAAATATTTCATTACAATAAAATGACACTTTAAATATTCTAAATTAAATCTTTATTTCATGATGTTTGTTACTTTATAAGGAAGTCATCAACTCAACCCATTTGTATTTTTGTATGCCTATTTAACTCTTTCACTTAATTTTCACTTACATTCAATTCAACATAACTTCTTTTAGACAAGGTGTAGTTTTATAAACATTAATTCACACTTTATTTCTAATCTTTTTTTGTTGAGAGCATTTTAATAAAAAAAGTTAAATGTAAATGCAACCTTGTTAGTATTTATACCAGCCGTATCTTCAGTAGAAGCCCAGTTAATGGTTGCATTTTAACTGCACATATCTACTCTCTATTTCACCGATTTTACAAACACACTCTCTTCACATTCAAGAGAAATTTTACCTTTATCAATACTTATACATTTCATCAGAACAAATGCTTTAGATTTTCACATTTTCAGTTTTCATTTACATGCTACAGATTGTGATCACCTTTTTAATTTTCTTACTTAAAAAAAAAAGCGAAAATTTGTCTTCATTGAGTAAATTTAATGTGTTTATCTGTAATTAATCGTTGATGTCTCTAGCCACACTAGATATATCATGTCATTTATATTTTATTACAGCTATACCTTATGTATGTATGTATGTATGCTTATTGTATTTTAAAAAAATTTTCATAACATATAGATTTTTGTGTTGATATCTATATTTCAACATAATCTTTTGGTTGGGACATATCCAACATGTCTTGGACACCAAAAATTTTCAGCTTGAGGACTTGAAATCAAGCAAGTTGAAAGATCTGGAAGTATAATCTTTTAAGTCACCGGTGCACAATGAAAAAAAATTCCAGATTATGATCTCTAGTTCAATAAAAAGATTTTATTTTATATGTTGATCAACAAATATATGAAAATGGTATACCTTATATATTTTATTTGAGAAATTAAATCTCAATATTTTATTAATTAATGCATATGCTTAAAAATATTTTATGAGCTCATTTATCCATATAATATACATTTTAGTTGCAACTTTATTTTCTATTATGTATGTGCTATTGTATTGTTATTCTACGTCACTAAATGTGTCGAGCTAAATGCATGTGGGTTATAATAGTTTTTCCGGGAAAGGGGGAGAGATATGTGATGTCGAAAGTAACATAACATCACATATTATTATTAGCTTCTTTTTTTAAATTTAAATTCTCAAATTTAAAATTAAAATTATCTTTCCCAATTTCAAATCAATTAAACATCATTTTTACTTTCTAAAAAGAATATATTTATCTCTTTCCTTTAAATTGCAGTTATGTATGTTTAACCGAGGCCGTTAATAAAATAAATCAAAATCCAATCTTTTCTCATCCTAAAATCATTTTCTGAGCCTGCATACTTTCGTTTGTTCAAAGAGTACATAGAATGATATTTTAAAAACCATATGCCCTTTTGCAGTTACTCAGTCACTTGTTTAATTCCTTTCCAAATTAACAGACATTACAACTCCTTTTTCGGCTTAAAATCTAACGCTCTGTTTATATTAAAGCGGCGTCTGACATCTGTGTTATGGATTTAGAAATATTTTTCTCAGCAATCAGTGTTGGCATGCATATTTGTACGCTGATATTTTAATCGCCAAATTAACGGTCCGGTTGGCATGTTTTTAATTTAAACTTTCTTTATGAACTATACGTATAGGGTTATTATAGTCTAAGGGCAACCACATTTTAGCTCGACGCATTTTGGCTACATTATTTGATGTCAGGAATCAGTCTATCTCTAACTGTCCTGCTGTAAGGATGTAGAGCTCCTGCTTCTGTATTTTTACCAGGGGGTCACCCCGTGAGAGTGTAAGTTTTACCTCTCTTTAATAAATGCCACATACATACTTGTGCATTTTCTTCATCGAGTCTCTCTTTCCTGTGTTATTGCTATTTTACGCAATGTAATTTTAATTTTGATTTTCACGGCTGATCTTCATATGTCTTAAGCAGTTATCAAACTTAACTTCCATTTTTTAAAGACATGAACGAAAATAATCGTCATAAACCGTGCGGTAGCAGACTTGATATTTGGTTCGGACTTGATACTATGTTGAAAATGGCCGTTATATTGCAGTGAAACCTGACGTTAAATGAGTGCATTAATGCGGGCTTGTCAATGAGAGGATAGAGATGACTAAGCGTGAAACCCCAACTGCCAAACTATGACACAAGATTGTGAAACTGCAGCAATGAAATATTTTAAGAACTAAAATTTGGAAAGCATAAATAACTAAGAATTTATTATTTTAAATTATCTTTCGTTATTAATAGATTGATAATACTTATTTAAATTATCTTTGGTCATTTAATAATTTCATATTAATTAAATCAGAAGATGACATAATAGTTTTAAATCTTGATAAAACAATTAGATTATTTTTTTTTCATGCAAATTGTCATATTCAAAAAATAAAATAGTGCAAAAATTGTGTATTTTATGATAAGTTCAATATAAAAAACAATTCGTATATCAATCAAGTGTCAATCGAAGCTGTGAAATATCCGTTACCGCAGTCTACGCTAAATTAATCTATTAAAACGGTGTGATATTTTGACATAACATGAAATACAGTCTTAAAAATCGGCAGAATTTTTAGCATAAACTCTGAAGTGAAGAAAAAACAAAAGACTTGCAAAAAACTGTTGTTACTTTTATTTTACTTACAATAATTAATCTCATTTATTAAAAGAACAATTGTTTAAATCTACAGTAAAACTATTGCAAAGAGAGAATATCCCATACAATTAATTCTCGTAAAAAATCAGAACACTTTAAAATACTTAACAGTTTATATCAAATTTAATTGTTGCTATTTTTAAATGCAATAATATTATTTACAAGTTTTTCTAGATACATTTATATTTTAGAATATTTCACGGTCTTTCGGCTTATAAAAGACATGTACAAAAAGTAATAAATTATTCAAATTTGCAATACTGAGTTAAATTATAATATGTGTGACATTACAGTCACCGCACAAAAATCTTGACATTTCCGATTTCAGATGTTTTGTTAAATGTCTAAAATATACATAAAGAATAACTCCGAAACTGCAGATGCATAAACAAAATTGTACAGGTCATATATTTTCGCGAAGATTTTTTCCCAAAATCCAATAGGGGACCGCCAACAAATTGAAAAAGAAAAAATATCTTTTGCATAACCCTGTCAAAACAAATATAGTAAAAACGTTCAAACTGCAGATTGTGATTAAGTGGCTTATGGTAATAAACTGTGTGTCATTTTTATGTGGATAGCATGTATACTCGTAGAGAAATTGATGTTTTAATAATTCCCAAAATGAAACAAAAAAAAATGAGGGGCTGTATCCATATTCCATTTATTGGTGTCTACACAGTATTGCACGTACTACTATATTTGGATACAGCTCCTCATCTTTTTGCTTCATTTTTTAAATAACGGATTTTGATTTTCTTCTATCGACGATAACTTTCAGAATTTGCAAGCTATGATTCTGCAACTTTAACAACATTTGCTCTATATATTTAGCTAACTCAATATTCAAATGAAATTTTTATAGAATTGACGCATGCGCAGTGAAAATTTATTTAGTAAACCTGCTCATTTTTCATGCAATTATTAATATTTTTTAATTTTTGTTACAGAGTATTATGTACAATGTTATTTCTCATATTTTCTAAAAAGAACATTGTTTTCATTGAGAACTCTGGAAATTATAAGCAAAAAACTTGGTAAAATTTGGGATTTTTTTTATAAAAACCTCAATTTCTCTACGAGTATGCATGCTTTACGCATACAAATGAACACAGTTTATTACCATTAGCCATTTAATCAGAATCTGCAGTTCGAACGTTTTTACTACATTAGTTTTGACAGGGTTGTTCAAAAAATATCCGTTCTTTTTCAATATGTTGACGGTCCCCTATTGTATTTTGAAAACAAATTTTCTCGAAAATATATGACCTGTACTATTTTGTTTATACATCTGGAGTTTTGGAGTTATTCTTTATGTATATTTTTAGATATTTAACAAAATGTCTGAAATCGGAAATCAAGATTTTTTTGGCGGTGACTGAAGTATCTTTATTCCAGATTTTTAAACAACTATTTATGTTCGTGTGAATTACAACAAGATATATTTTATATTCGTGAAATATTATTTTAGAGATATTATTTTATAATCGTGTTAATTATAACACGATTATAAAATAATAAAAAATTCACAGAAATAACATTACCATTTTAAACATACACTGTAAAAAATATCTGTAAAGTTACTCAATTTTTTCTAGGAAACTGCAATTCCAAAAACATTTTTGTAACGGTAACAGCTAAAGAGCATTTAATAAAATCGGTTACGTGAATTTTTGTTGTTTCCGCTATATTAAAAGTTCTAGGAATCTCACGTTACTAGAAAAAATTTATTAATTTTACAGATTTTATTTTATTTACAGTATAGATACACTTTTTAACAATGGAGAAGCGAGGAAACATGTTATTAGGATTTCAATTATTAAGTAAATGAAATTTATACTATTTACACTAAATACGTACTTTTTACGCACTTTCTTTTTGTTCCTTTTTTCTGTTTAGGATTGGGAGTGGGAGTTATTCACCGATTAGAATATGAAAAATTCTTATTATTTAATCATCCCATTTAATACTCCATATGCTTCATTACATGATATATTATAAATTCATCAATGTTACAATACTTGTGATTCTTTTAAAGGTGTTTAAAGTGTAACGTGATAAAAGGGGGTTTAAAATTGAAGGTGTGTTTAAAGATGTTTCGAACTGCGCAACTGTTAAATTATTTATTTTCCAATAGTTACCAACTGCCCTTTTAACACAAATTACAGCCATTTTCTATCATTATACATTTTTACATGTCACCACGATTTTTAAGGATCTATTTCATAACAAATTTGATATATAATGGATTAAAAAATATCCGACTTTCTAAATACATATAGTGATTTCGGTTTTTTCTCATTTATAAAGAATATGTTTTCATTAATGTATCATTTATTTTCTAAATCTTATAAGTCTGTTTGTTTTCAAATGGAGGCTTTCAACTTACCCCAATTCATATTCCGGTTCCCCAAAAATTTAAAAGAAAACTTGTTTCCCAATATCCACAATAGAAGTAAATAACTATAAATATTCAATTTTAATGAAGCGTCCCGAAAGAAATTTACATCTTAATAACTCTGTCGAAAATGATGTATAAAGTTTTAACTGCTAGTAATCAATTAGTAATAACATTCAGCAATTGTCTAAATATTTAAATTTTTCTTAAGGAGTATTCTGCATACTGAATTTGCAACAAGGTCTAACATTTTCAGTACATATGCATAATTTTGATGTATATTGGCAGCTTATCTTGGAATACAAAGTGAAAAAAGATCAGGTCAAAAATTATAGTATTTATTACATTTTAAAAATTACAATCTTTAATATTAAAATAATTTTTAATAGCTAAAAAAAAGGTCGCAATGTAATAGTATTATTATCATAAATCAAACACTTCTGCACTCCATAAATACACTGCATAAACTGATAGTAAGTAACAATTAAAATCATGCACTTTGTAAAAATCGTTGAAAAAAAAAAAAAAGAAAAAAGTACATGACGCATTTTGCGCTAAAAGAGTAACATCTCACCATCAGCTAATGCAGACACGTGTCAGTAAGGGACAATGTCAAAAATTAACAAGTGATTTTTTTCAGTTCCTCTTTGACATTGTCCCTACGGACACATGTCTGCTTCAGCTGTAGACGAGCTGTTATCGTTTTATGTCGAAACACTTCCAGAATTATTTTTTTATTTTTATTTTACGTTTTTTTATAAAGTGTATCATTTTAATTATCAAATACTTCTTATTTGAATTAGCTATGAATCTGAAATTGAAAATTTTAAATTTCTAAAAATCGATTTTCAACTTCTGGAAATTCACGATTATATATTTATGACGATTATATATTTATGACGATTATATATTTAGGACGCTTTATATTCGCTCAAAAACATACATACAAAACATTCGTACAAAAAAGTCTATATTTTTTCATAATTAAATTTCAAATTTACGCAAAATGAGCACGTTTAGGTTGTATTATTTAGGAGAAAAATGCGTTTAAATAACTAATAACAATATTTTTATTATTAAAATAAGTACTTATAATATAAATATCTTATTGCGTACGCATTTCTCAAAATTTGACATTTCCGTACTGTTCAAAATTAGAAGTCAGATGAAACGATAGATGTCAAAAAATTTAATGGCACTTACAAATATTAAGTATCACTTCACGTTTTATACCAAAGTTATCTAATCAAGATTAAACTTTATTGGTTTTGATTGGAAAATGTGTAACGATAGAAACGTAGAAGATTGTTAATAAATATTGAATATTGTTAATAATATTTTTCAGCCTGGGGTTCTTCAAAAACTGTTACAAAGGAAAATAGACAAAAAATCTTACCTGTTTTTTTTAGAAAGTAATATTAATATTCTTTTCATTCATGAATGTGAGACAGCGTTTAGAGATGCGTTATGGTTAGTTAAAAATATTTACTTTTAAATTACATTCCTACTTGAATATGTCACTAAAAATTATTTTAATAAACAAACTTCATTTATCAATTCAATATTCTACAAAACTGATACTTTTATATAAAAGTATAACATAATAAATAAAATTTAATTTTATATAATCATGTTTTTATTCTTTTGTTGAAACATACCGAAATGTTATGCTCAAAGGAATCTACACTGCAATAATAATACTAATAATAATAATAATAATAATAATAATAATAATAATAATAACAAAAATAAAATAAACGTAAAGTTACTAAATTTTATTTTGGATACTGAGATTCGTAAAACTTTTCATGTAACGAAAAATGAAAAAAACATGTACCTAATTCTGCTACAGGAATTTTTGCTTTTACTATTATATAAAATGTTCTAGTAATCCCAGTTTCCTGGAAAAAGTTTATTAACTTTACAGTTTTTTTCTTTTTTTACAGTAAACGGAAAAAATATTGAGACATAACAGCATTGTACACAGGTGTAATTATTAATGTGTAATATTACCGATTTTCAGTGTCATTCATTTGTCTAATTTCTCTTTTAAATCTGCCCGATTGCAATTTCCCTCTTTATTTCCTTTTCTATTTAGAGTGCAAGGCATACGGGTCGTAAGTAAAAACGATTTAAGGGGCTGTTGGTCACTTAACAGCGACAAGCTTCGCGCAAGTGAGTCAGACTATTCGGGATGTTGGTAGGGATCGTGGACGAGGATAGGAGTCTAACTTTAAGATTATTCTATAAAACAAAGCAAAAAAATTAAAGTTATATATATATATATATAATTTATACTTCTTCCTTAAAAATACATATATTACTTGGTCCTAAATATTTTTAAAGTCTGTTGTAAGCAATTGATACACATATATTATTACTGTAAATTATTAAATAATATTTAATTACCGTGTGGTTACTTTTTAATTGCAATTTTTTAAAGTAAATTTGCAAAAACTGATCAATAAGAAAAGTTTTCTGTAATTAAAAAAATATTTATTTTTTAAATCTTTTAATTCTAACATTTCCATTAATTCTAATAATACAAATTTAACACGATCTAAATTAATATTTATGAAATACCGTTTGAAATGAAATCCTTATAACACATGAATTTGCTGTAAGATAATTTAGAACCAAGGATATTAATTTTCTATGAAATTTGATTGCTGACATAACTGTAGAAAGCCTTTTAATTAAAAGTTCATTTCAATTTAAACTCAAGCTCAGATGCTTCATTTACATAACTCAATCTGGGCGACTTTGAATTGCAGAAAGGTTTTCAAGACATATACTTTTCATTCATAGGAATAATAAATATATGTTTGTAATGTAAGGGCTGAAGAATGATCGATGTCAAATACATATACCATTCACAATAAATTTATAAATTCACTACCACGCTAACGATTTGTTGGTCTCTATTTTAGAATTAATATAAATGAATCAGAACATGTTGATTACCGAGAAATTAAACATAAATGCATACTATGCATAACTTATGAATTGACATCTATTTTATTGTGTATCTGGAATATTAAATATCCATATGTTGTATATAAAATACAAATTTTAGAAATTAACGAAGACTATCAAACTTTAAAAAGCATTTATTATCGCTTTTATGTGTACATTGTTAAAAAATTCCAGTGAAATTACAGAGAATCTACGGGTAATCCGTTATCTAATTCCGTCTTATGTAAAATTATAGGGATTAGAAAAACAGAGATTATGTTAAATGACACAGAAATCATTCGGCAAATTTACGAAAGACTCTGTTAATTAACATCATTAAAAACAATACAAGGCTTAAAATTTACTTTTAATGATAATAATTTAATTTATTCCTCGAAATCAGTAAATCATACAACCTTAGGTGAATTTGTAAGAATTTGAATTTTTCGAGTTATTTTAAACTATACTGTAAAAAAAAAAAAAAAAAAAAAAAAAAAAAAAAAAAAAAAAAAAAATCCTAAATTCACTAAAAGTTAAATTAAAATTACTAAAAGTTTTCTAAGGTATCTTGAAGATTTTATGCCATGGCAACAGCAAAAGGTCTTGTAACAAATATATATTTGCACAGAAAATCAGAGAGTATGTAAGGTTACTAAGAAATTTTTAGGAAACTAAAATTCCTAGAACATTTTATGTAACTGCAAACCTGGGTTACAGGAACAATCTCAGTAAGATAACTGTAATTTTTATAGATTCGTTTGTGAAGTTACGGATTTCCGTAGTTTTACAAAATTTTGGTAGTTACAAAATTTGTAGATTCACATATTTTCTTGTATAATGTACACATAAACTTTTAGTACGCATGAAGATTTCGGCAACTTTACATCTGTAAGATTCCAGATTTTTCTTTTAATGTGCCGCACCATTTATATTTTACACAATTTATTTCTAGCTGCCTGAGATTTGAACCCGAGAGCACTTGACAGTAGAGGAGCGCCAGATGAGAGAGCTATTGGATCTTTTGTTATTATTTTCAATGTATGTCTTGTATGACTCAAAAAGGAATAATAGATAAAAATCCCGACTAACACCAAGGGCACAATTTTTCCCTTTCTAAATTATTCTAACTTAAAAAATTAAATTAAAATAAAATAAGTTTTCTTTTTTAATATTTGCAATAAAGCTACAAAATAATTTTATGCGTATATATTTTGAAGCATAAGTTTTAAAAATGATAAAAATATCTTTAAATAAAGACGAAATACCTGTAGGAATTTAGATATAATATAGGTGAAATACCGACAAAATGATGACCGAGAAACTCGATCAAATGCATTTAACCAAGAGCTAGTGTACATTTACAGAGAGTTGCGTTTTTACTGATTTATTACGGACTATAGATATTTACCATAAACATTTGAGAAAAAGCGTTTATTTTCTATATTCATTTTTATGCTTCTAGACTTTCAATAGAAATCTTAGATTTGTCAAAAAAATTACCTAAACTAAAAAATCTTAAATATTGATTATGTTTTATAATATGCAAATACACAGAAACAAATAATGAGATTTTAACATTTTCAATGGTGAATTATTAATATTATTAACCAAGATATGAAAAATTAAACGGAACAACTAAACCGAAAGAACAAATGCTTTTCAATTCCGTTTTAATACTTTTAATTTTGAAATCATAATATAATTTCCGTAGTTATTCGTTATTAATGACAAATAACAAAACAATCTACTACTTGATTAACCCGTCCGCCCTTTAAATTATACAATTTGATTACCAAATGTATAATTTTATTTGTTTAGATCATTTCGGACAATATTTACACATTAAAATGCAAAATTAAACAATAAAGAAACAGATATTTTCAAATTATAGCATTTCTGAATTGAATGTAAATATTTTAAGTGTAATAATCGAATTTATTAGGGATCATAATAAATATCAATCATAATGGAAAATTAAAAGAAACATTTAATTAGGCAAAAAATCGCAAAGGGATAAAACTATAAAATGTACTCAAATATCAAATATAGTTTTGAAGAAAAGAAAATAAATAAAATCAAAATCAAAATCTATAATTTTAAATAACGAAAGAATAACACATTGGCAAATTACTAATAAAAATACAAAGAAAATAGCGAATTAAAAATCCTTGATCAAGTAACAAACGCACGTAACATATCTAATGGCAAATGAATGTTCCATTATTGGAATTTAATCTAATATTTTAACCACATTTTTTTTTTGGTCGGCGGGATCATCAAGTGTTACTCAAAACAATGCTTATAAAAAAAAAACTTTAGTATTGAACTCGTTTTATTACTGAAATACATACATCTGTAATATATTATTCATCTAATAACTTTTAATTCAGCATTGATTTTTAAAATAGAATAACGCATAGATATTAATGTGTGAGATCACAACATTAACCTACAAGACAATTCGCATTTTAAATAACTGTAGGCATATATTATTTGAAAATCTAATTGAATGTTACTTATTAAATATAGATGAAGCCATACATGTATTCAGGCTACTAAAAGCTCAGTTATAACTAAATTACTGTTACTGTATTCAAATTGTGTGATGGGTAACGGATTACAGTAAAATTTGTAAATTACATTAAAGCATAAAGCAATTTGGGAAGTTGCTTGTGAAAAGTTTATTAGAACGCAGCGGAACGGAATTATGAAATGGATGCTTGAAGCAAATGCGTGCCATTAATTCCTTTAGTTGAAGTCTTCCTAATATATAAAATTATTTGATAAACTGCCAGGGAAACTAAAATAGTAAACTGAAAATGTGAGTGAAAATTTGCAATGCAGGGAAACAAATTGCATAGTATTAAAGTTTATCAAGATTTTATCGAATTTGGTGCACTAATGAATACCGCGGGTATCATTTTATAATGTAAGAGAAATCCGCAAGTAAAATCAGCAGGCAATATATATGTCTACGAATGATATGGAAAATGCATTGGATAGAAAATGGAAGAATAAGTATTTTTTTCTCTTATTAGAACTTTCCAACAAAGTTTAAAAGTTCTTATCCATTCGATTTGTCTGTCCGTCTGTTCATGCTCCAATTCCCTTAAATATACTCGGATTTTCATGCAATTGGTAAATCTTACTTAGGCTCGCCAAGGAAGTTTTGGTATTTTATATGAAGTATATACGATTAATAGGTCATTTACAGGGTTACTTAAAAATATTCGATTACATTATGCTATAGGGGCGAATCGTTTGGAGAGTATTTTAAAGACATTACACTATTTCAAATGTATTGAAACTGATATAAATCAATGCATTTCACTGTAATCACGTTAAAACAGAGCATTCGTAGTATTTTTTATAAATTTGCAGGGACACACAAAATATATATGTTACATTACTGTCTTTTCTTTATAATTGCTGGAGTTTACGTTTTAAAATTCTTTATGCATTTTTAAATTTAATTAGTTTTTTTTGCATATTACACTTTATATATAAATTCTATACCTCATATACAGGGCTGCACAAAAGTATTCGCATACCATTATCCTTATTAAAGGAAATTGCTGATGGGGAAATTTCAAATGAAATTTATGTATTTCTTAAATGAATTAAATTTTGGAATTCATGCAGTTAAAAGAGACAAATTTCTATGTCCTACACAGGGCTGCTAAAAAATTCGTGTAATTTTACGATTGTAGATGGGAACAGCTGAAATTTTTTTTTGAAATGCGTTGTACATTTCCATATGGTGAAATGTGACGTAATATTTATATTTTTAAAACGGTGCGGTTTTGTTACATTATTCTGAATGTGTTGGAAAGTGCTTCATAACCTATGCTTGACGCATGATTTCAATTTATTTGTTTGTTTGTTTTTAGTAAGTACATAATGCACGTTCATATCTATTCACAATGAAGTTTTTGTAAGTATCCTACATTTATTTTTTTTAGTTATTTAAAAAATGGTACTTAAAAAGAAAAGTGTGTAATGAATCATAAAATTGTGTTGATGATCAAGATATGGTAGATTTAAAATTAAAAAATCTGTTTCTCAAAAATAAAAGGAATTCAGTAGAAAAAAACTATGAAATACAAAAAAAAACTTTTATTTAACACTTTCAAGCATAATTTACTTGATTTCGGTTCATTTGTCTACCTTTGTTTCAATTCAAATGCAATATGATATGTGGACTATAAATATTTCAAATACTTTGTGATGATATTATATTATTTCAAATATTCGGATATTGATAAGAATTCTTGATATATATACTATATTGCATTATTTTTATGGTGTATTCTTTATTCATTGTCCATTTACAGTGACACACAAAGCAAATCGAATGTTTTAGCGTTTATATAGAGCAATTATTTGAGATAGGTTTTAATAAAATGCTGTAAGTTATTGCGCGAGAAAAACATCTACATTAAAAATAAGGCATATAGGTCTGCAAACAAGAATTTGGATACATTATGCTATATATTTCCCCCATTCTATATATAACATTGCGAAGTGACAACATTTGTTTATAACTACAAATAATTTCGCAAAATAACGTTTATTTTAAACATTATTGCCGCATCGGAATACACCCAACTGAAAATCTCTGTGCATGATGTTTGAAAAAACTCTACACGAGCATGATGAAATTAGTAAGTGGAAATTTCTTCAACAAAGAATAAAGTTTAAAATTTATTTAATTTAGTTTCTAATTTTTATGTGGATTAAAATTCTTAGTTTAAAATGGCTAAAATTCTATGCATATTGAATAGGGATGCTGTGAATATATGCTGCACAGTTAAAGGTATTTTTAAAATAAATTTTTATTAATTAAATAAACAGTAAATTTCAATAGAGAAATAGCATATATTTTTTTTCACATTTTAATAATTAATTTCGAACGGGTCTTACGGTGTGTTTCATATTAATAGCCGAAATCAATACCATGATGTTTTTATAATGCTAATGCTAGGTTGACTATAACTGCTCGAAACGTTTTCAATTTTAATCAGCATATTTTCCAGAAAAATTAAATTTTTTTCTTCATTTAGTAAATATAATTTGACAAAGATAAGTAAAGCATAACTCTAGCACTAATTTCCAATAACACTAGAATGCCCGGAAGGTGTCGATTCGACTCCGACCATGCGACTAAATTAAGTGAAATCAAGCCAAAAAAGTTTTCTTGAAATAAGTGTCAAACCGTGCAGATTTACGACAACTAAATCAATTAAGTTATTTCGAATAAAAATTCTGGTATGAAATATTATTATCTAACCTTACAAAAAAATTCCGGGAGTTCTACTGTTAACATTTAAACATTTTGCATAATTGAGAAAATGTACTTTTAACACACAAAAAATAAAAAATAAAACTTTACTAGCCTTAAATAAGTAGAAGAAGAATAAACAAAATTTAAACAGAATTCTTTGAATTATTTACGTAAAACCAATTAAAATTTCTATATCTATGATTATGTCTCGGAATAATACTAACCATAAATCTTCCATTGGTTAACATGTCGACATATTTCAGGAAAATTTCATACGATGAAATTATTGGAATGTATTTAAATGAAATGATTATCTCGATAATTTTAATAGTTAACTACCGCAAATTTTTCATGATTTAACTTATTACTGAGCTCCACAGATATTTCCTTCATACAATAATGTTCCAAAATCACACCATATTTAGTCCTGGAATATATAAAAATTATGTAGATATGTATTTTAATGCAATCTAAAAGTACCATGCAAAAAAATTATATGTTTCATTATAAACGTAAATATTTTCAAGTATAGTTACAAGAAAATTAACAGCAAACAGCAAGTAGAAGTAATATGCAGAAGATTTCAAAAAATATGAAGAATATGTTCACGTATTTATTCTTTTATAATTATTGTATGTACTGGTGTATAGTGTGTATTTGATACTAAAATGCTGGACCCATGAATACATGTTATGCAAATCTTCCGATATTCTGAATCATAACAATCATATAGATTATTCCCTCCGGTTATCTGAAACCAAATATTCTTCAGCTAACTTCATGAAATTAACAAGATTTATAAGTAGATATTATGATTAAAGACAATGAAACCAGAAGTAGTATTACGGAAAATGATAGGACAGTAATTTCTGTTTTGAGTGAACGTACAAAAACAGATATTTAGTTTCAATACATATTTGTAAAATAAACTTTTAACGAGAAAAAATTTAATTTCATTAACCTTAATTTCATGCAGTTCTAATAAGGAGGCGCATATATTTGTAAATTGATAAGATAATTTTGGTTTAAAAAAAAATTAAAACAGAAATGCTAGGATGTAAAAACTATTTCTTCCAATTTTTGGGATTTGCAATTAAAATAGCATGATGGGACATGAAGTATATAGATTCTTTTGATTTTCCCCTGTTAAACAAATTATTTGAAAAGTACAGAAGTACCCTTATATAAAGATAGGTGAGATTTTATTTGCTCATGATTCTGATTATACGTATATTATGATTGTTTCTTTATTTGTCAATTCACTTTTTAGGTTTTTTTATGTACTTTTATACTATTAAAATGACAATCGCAATTCTTTATAATAAATCAAAGACAAAAAAGTTTAATAAATTAAAGTTTTTTTTTAATAAGCAACTGAATTATTCAATAAATCGGAAAATTTCAACAAGTACAGCGCACACAAAAACATACATTATTTTCAAATGTTAAGACCTGAATGGACTAATGTGGTAACTGGGTTAACTGAGGCAGAAAGAAAAGAACAGATAATTTATTTTGGGGAAAAAAATTAAAATCGTTTAATATTAACATCAGATAGGGTTTTCTGCGCAATTCAAATCATCGTCTGAGGTTCTTCAGACGTAGTAAAATAAAGAAAATTAGCAACAACAACATATGACAATGTAATAAAAGTAAAATTATCATTCTGTGTTAAAAATATAAAAGAAAGAGATTGGTAACAAATTTATAATGCAAATTACATTACAGGTTTTCTTCAGAATTGCAGTCCATTTTGGTATTATATACTTTATTAATATAAACTATATAATTTTGGTTAGAAACTCTTTGATTTTTAAAGTAAAATGTTCCTGGTTCCAAATTTATTCAGAAATCTTTAATGTATTTCTACTACGACTTTTATTATATCTCAATTTATAATGGAAAATCTTTTTTCCGAATTTTCTATGTAAATTTATTTTAACAAGAAATGTTCTAGGGGCTTTTCCGAAGATAATTAAAATGTTCTTTTATTTTTCCTTTGTAAAAAATGGATTTGTAGTCACAAGTTAAATTAAAAAAAAAAAAAAAAAAAAAAAAAAAAAAAAAAAAAAAAACTTTTTTTCTTAAGAGAATTTTTTTTAATTTGGCTGGGTGTTCAAAAGTAATTTAACGCACTTTCAAAGTTCTGGTTATAATTTTTTTAGCATTATACTAAATCTGATACAATTTTGCAAGGAAATAAGGTTTCTTATACTTAGTCACTGTGTCTGTATGTAAAATGTATTACTGTAAAATGTATTATTTAATATTTTAAAGAATAGGTATTTTTTGTATGAAGTCTTTTCTCCACAGTTATTCAAAATTGGACTTTTTACATCGAAAATTAATATAAATACGTGTATAAAGTTGTGTTTATATACCTGTATAAATATAGTATATTATTTTAAAATTTATTTTAGAATTTAAACTTGCAATTGTAAAAGTTTTTACATTCAGGTCTGTTTTTAAAAATATGCAAGAACTGAAGAAATGTGTTATCATGTATGAAAAAATAAATATAATAATAATAATAACAATGATAATAATTAACCCTGAAATCGGATACGAATTTTGATTCAATGCATATTTTAATGAAACAGTGTACTTTTTCGGTCGTACTGATGGTTTTAGCTGGATAAGGATAGTGAAATGGCCTACATGGCTATTTTGGTGCTAATTGCCAAAAGAAGTTCTAATTTTTTATACTTACACTCTCTTATTTTTTATACTTGCTTGTGCCTTTTCTATTGTTTGCAACCAGGGAACTTTTAGACTATTGTGGGTTAATTATAACCTCCCACTCGTTTTTTTTTTTTTTTTTTTTTTTTTTTTTTTTTTTTTTTTTTTTTTAAATCTTTTCTGTTTTTATTTTCCATGCATTTATTAAAATTGACTTAATAAACATGTACAAACAATGATTTTTATAAACGATTGTAGAACCTCTCGATTGTAGATTTACGGACATAATCGATGACTACAGAAGAATCATCCATCATTAACATTATCCTAGAAGTAATTTTAGGAAGAAGTGTCAGGAAGCTTAAGAAGTAAATTCATGATAACAAACTTTTCCAAAAAATGTTATGCATTTCATCGATTTTAGAAATTCCACTCTCCCTTCCTAAAACATTAACGACAGGCACAAAACTTTTAGGTTTTTCCACCACACTTGAGCCTCAGCTTCAGATAGAGGCATAAATTAGAAGATAATTAATCTAATAAAACAATTTTAAACATGCATTTTATCAATTTTAGAAATTCCCACCAAAGAGTGTTTAATGAGGGGGTCGTACTTTTAGAACATTTCGCCATATTTTAGCTGCAGTTTTAATGAAGAAGTGCGAAATTCAAGATAGCAAATCTACTAAAAATTTAAACATAGTAATTTTAGACCTATTATGTCGTCAATTTCGATTTTGAACCGGATAATGTGAGACTATACGGATAAGACATCAATTATGACTATTTGATTACATATTAGTATTTTTTTCCTTAATATCTACCTGATGCATGTTTTCTGATGATTCAAGTTATTATTATTATTATTATTAAACCGATCAGCGTAACGGGCAAAGGCTGCTAGTTTCATATAAATCACTCAACAGTAGATGATCGAGTAAAAGGATAATTTAGAAGTTGTATTTCTAGGTTAATCTTTTATCTTAAATGTGAAATATGACCTTGCTGTACTTAATCAGTAATAATGTTAAGCTCCTGATTTTTTTTATTATTTAAAAAGGCTTATAAATTATGTAAGTACTCGTTCTCTATATTTTAGTTATATAAGTAGTTAGAAACTCGCTTATTTATTAATTGCAAAATATTACTTAACTTTCATTCAAATATAAATTTGTCTTTTTCCACACACATGCGCTAATAAAAAGTCATAATTTAATATGCATGCATATTAACGTGCAATTAAATTGCTGAAATAAAAAATGTAAAAGGACGATTTTGAATAAGAAGACTATTTTATTACTAAGCTAAATAATTTAACTTCTTATATTTGTGTAATTTTCAGAGTATTATATTAAACTTCCGTAACAATCCATTCCATTTATCGATATAACTGCAACTATAACTGAAACAACGTAATTAACTGCATTTGTATCGGCACAATGAATCTGTATAATGATTAATAACATGCTCAATAGATAGTTTCTAGGCAATATTATCTTGCATAATGACTCGCAAAATTTCCATGCAAATGTTGTAATAGATTGGTTTTAAACAAAATCATATAATAGGTTGCAGCAGAAATTCTCTTAAAGATTACGGAGTACTATATATCTGAAACATGATTTAATGTAACACATTATGAAGTTCATAGACGCTGTATGCAGCAATAACTGGTATAATATTTTAAAATCTGACATAATATCTTTCAGTACACTGTAAAAAATGTCAGATGTTTCTGAATATATAAAAATGTACTGTAATCAAAAACGAAAATATACAGTAACCTTTTCTGATTCACCTAAAATTTCGAAAATTGTTCCTTTACGTTTAAAAATCCCAGAAAACTATCTGTTTTCGAAATTTAAACAATAATTTATAAAAATTAATTTTTATTAGCTGCCCGTCATTTTCGGAAAAATTTCTAAGTAGCTTTTACAGTACAATAATCACTTTTCTCAAATCAAAATATCACTTTTTCGGATTCTATCAATTCTCAAGTAAACATTTTCAGCTGCATAACTGATTTTGTGCATGCAATTGTAGCAAAATAATGTTCATTTTCATATTAATGTTAATACTGTTAATATTGTATGTTTGTCTATTAAATATGTTCTCTGAATATCAAAATATTTTCGTATGAATTGGTAGCATCCAAAAAAGTTTTTTTTTAATTTGAGAAAAGCGATTATTGTATTGTAAAAGCTACTTACGTTTCTGAAAAAGGCAGGCAGCTAATAAAAATTACTTTTTATAAATTCTTCTTTAAATTTCTAAAGCAAGTAGTTTTCTGAGATTTTTAAAGGTAAAGGAACAGTTTTCGAAACCGTACGTGAATTAGAAAGGTTACTGTATATTTTCGTTTTTAATTACAGTACATTTTTATATATTCAGAAACATCTGACATTTTTTACGGTGTAACAAAACTGATTCAAATGTAATATACAAAAAAATATTTTCAAATGTATTCAAACGGGACTTTCAAACAAAAATTTCAATTCAAACAACACGAAATGTAGAAATCTTCGAAGAAGAGATAGAATTCAATCAATATGAATAATTTTAATAATTTAAAAAAAATTATATATTATAATATTGAAAACAAAAATCGACTTTTTCCACAATGTTATTTTAAAAAACAATTGTTATTATCAATAGATTATAATAATGGCTTCAATGTTATTGTTCAAAATTAAAATATTTCTTCGTATTGATTCACTTGTGATTAGCTTTTTAAATAATTCTTGTTTTGCGTTCAGGCCAGTCAAACTGTCAGAAAAAAGGGCCGATAAATGCAAAAATTCTAATAGAAGATTTTATGTTTTTAAAATGTTTATAGGGATACTAGTAACAAGAATTAATGGTTTTCTAACAAAATAGCTCGAGGCTAAACTTTGTGAAGCCAAAAGACCATGAAATTTTCGGACTTTTTGCAGTGTTTTGCCTATAACTCGAAAATCAAAAACTTTTTGCGTAACATACTTAATTACAAAAACAAAAAGCATTAAAATTTCTATAAATTTTATTACAAAAACATATTTCTAAACCCATTACTTAGCGCGCTATGGTTTTTTTGAAAATGATACTTATTTTAAACTTTACAGAAATTGACTTATTTTTCGCCTCCCATCCCAAAACCTTTTTTTCATCACTAACAATGACAATTAAGTACACCTATTGATGGATGAAAAAAGAAAGATTTAAGAAAAGCAGACAAAAAAAGCACAAATTCTATAAATCCTATAAGAAAAACAATTAAAATTTGAAGGAGGGCTGGGGATAAAAAAAGGGAAAGTAGGTGGAAGATTCCGGCCATGTGATGTTCCCGAACCGCGTTCGTTCAGATGCATGCAAATGTTCTTTTTAAAGGCATATTCTTCTAATATGCTGCTATTCAGTTCATTGCATCTTTTCTCGTGCAGTAATGAAAAATGAGTGAGCTCGACCCAATTGTGTTTCATTTACCAAACTGCTGCAAATAGTGATACTCGCGTTGTGAGCGAGAAAGAACTTGCCGAGCTCTTTGAACACAGCGTTCGGCGTCAAAGTAATATTCATCAAAAGTAATATTCGTCAAGTTTTTGAAAAGTAACAAGGAAGTTAAAATACAGGATGATTGCCGACAAACATATGCGAATGAGAGAATGATAACAGCGTATGTTTGTCGGGGTGAAGATTCTTCACAGAGTATGGTTCGTCCCTCAGATCAAGTACTTCTTTCAAGTTTCAACATAATTGCTTCTTATGTGAACAAGGTAATCCCGGTGACTTCAACGAAAAACAATAAGAAAAGCCCTATGCAAAGAGGAATTTGATTCGCAAGGTAATGAAGTCAGAAGCGAAAATTACATTTTTGAAACTGCAGAAAAACGTGGGGATGAATGGTCGCAGAAAGTTATTGAACTTATTCAACATTAACCTGACTTGCAGATGCTTGGTATCATAGTTTCTGTCTCGTAAAATTAGATCAATCTGTAACAAGTGGAGAGAAAATAGGGAGTTGCCGCGCATCATCCGTGGACGAAGCCAATGACAGAAACAAGAGCCGCTTCATTTCATTGCTTAAAACAAGTTAAAAATTTCAAAAGAAGAATTTCAAAATTATAGAATTCAAGTTGAGCTGGTAAAAGAAGAAACAGATGTTATGATAGTTATCTCAACCACTTCAAGAGCCGAATCTTTTGAAAGCGTCGCAATTGTCGGAGAAGACATTGACCTTCTCGTGATCATGACGAGCTTAGGCTATCAGCCTAAAAATCTGTTTTTCCAAAAGCCAGGAAGATGTAAAATCGAAACCTAGTGGTTTTTAAACATGTCGTTCAAATACAATTACAACAATGTTCTTTTCACTTATGCAATCAATTGATGCGATTCAACATCCACTGTTTTTGGGCAAAGTTTTGTAAAACTTTGAAAAAACATGATCAGTTTGGAGAAATAGCCTGCGTATGTCAGTAAATTGTGTTCTACATGTCAAGGAATCATCAAGGTAGGAGAAAAATTTCATTTTGCACTCTACAGTGGGTGCATAGATCCCACATGGAAATTGAACACCTTAAGGTTCCAGTTATTTGCTAAATGTGCCGCAAAAAGCAAAGTTCATCTTTCAAGACTACCACCAACACAAGAGACTGCGCTGCATTATTTTCTCCGATGTTATCATCAGGTACAAGCTAGGATAGGAAACAACATCCATCCTGAAGAATGGGGGGGGTGGGCTCACAGTTTGAACGATAGCTTTCAGCCGGTTTAAATGTGCCAAGACCCGGCACCCGAATCCTTGCTACATGTTGTGTCATGTAGCTGTAAAAAGGGGTGTAGCAAAGCATGTTCTTTTCATAAATTAAGACTCAAATTCTCGGCAATTTGATAAAAATGCAATGGGATCAACTCGAAAATGTCGACGACATTATTTATCCAAAAGGAGGGGATTTAAAAATGTCACTGTAATTTTTTTTTTACTTACATTCAGTTAAATACCTAATATTAATGTTCTCCACTAAAGCTCTAAATATAAAAAAAGTTACAATGTTCTTAATTTTTTTTTATAATGTTACAGTTGTAATTTCTCATAATTGTTACCATGCAAATACCTGTAATTTTAATAAATTACAATAAAAGGATAAAATAACAAAAAATTGTGTCAAATTTTCGTTTTTGCAATTTTTCCACTAAGTTAGAAAAAATGAGTCACATTCAGAAAGCAGTAGCGCTCTTAATAATGGCTTTAGAAAAACAGTTTTAGAATGAAATTTGTAGAAAGTTTTATGCTCTTTCTTTTTGTAATTGAGTATAGTACGCAAAAATTTTATAATTTTTGAGTTATAGGCTGAAAACTGAAAAAAGTCCAAAAATTTTGTGTTTTTTTGGCTCTATAAAATTTAGCCTCGAGATATTTTGTTGGAAAACCATTAATTCTTGTTACTAGCATCCACATAAATAGTTTTAAAACATAAAATCTTCTGGCAGAATTTTTGCATCGATTTATGACAATTTGACTGGCCTAGTATAAGTAGATATGTTTTACTTTTTTAATTACGTTTTTATTTATTTATTTATTTTGTAAATAATAAAACTTAAATAATAAGCTGTTTTACTTTTTTAATTACTTTTTTATTTATTTATTTTTGTAAGTAGAAATAGCATTACAATGTGTTCACTACTGTATGAATATCGAATTTCTTAATTTCTTCCTTTGATTTTTTTGTTAAATTCGAAAATGTATAATTAATGATTTTTGTGTAAATATAATTACGGGAGAAGAGACAGGAATAGTCAAACATTGATTTTACTTTAACTAAACATACCTACTTTTTCTTATACTACATCAAATGCAGTTAATAAAAATTCTATACTCGATAACTGCATTTGTAAAACTGTATTACAAAGATATCAATTTTACATATCAAAAGCAAATATTAATTTCGAAATCGATTTTTTAACTTATTAAATAATAAAACGAAACTACAAAATTTTCATCATGGTGTATATATCCTGGAAAAGGAGAACTAGCAATCTTCTTAGTTTATATAGCAGCTATAAAGGTAAGTATCCGATAGATTTATTTATTTTTATTTTATTTTCCTTCACATCAACAAAAATTTAACTTCATATGATATTTAAATTTAAAATACTAAATAATTATTTTAAACTATTTTTTCAATTAATGTTAAATTATAATTTACTATTTTTTATTTACAAAAATATGATTTTACACTGAAAATATGTTTAATCTTTCCGCGGTAGAGTTATTAATACTAATAAATAAAGATGCTTCATACATGTGTGAAAGTGAAATATTCGATAAAAAGTAAATATCTAAAACTCATTCTCTGCCTTACTCGTGTGTTTTGTCCATCAAAATAATAAATGTCGCGTTCCACAGGCTCATCTCTTTTGAAGATAATAACTGTTATTAATCTGTACAATAAACCTTGCAAAACTTTGTCTGTTTGTAGGATGAGAGATGTCTAATTTGTGACATCGAGTAAAGCTAATAGAGCTTTAGCTCCTGGATAGGCCTCCTCACCTAGCTGAATCTTGATCATTGGATGGTAGGTTCCATGCCCAACTATGCCCAACTGACTCTCTTGATCAATGTCTCACATTATGTTTATTTAGGATTATTGTTGTGTTTGTTTAAACTCATTTTCAAATTTAATATTTCATTAACAATTGTAAAACAAACAATATCTAAATCTTATTGGCTGTTCACTCCTCAAACTATAAATTTTAATTAACTTAGAGACTTACTCAACTGAGTTATTCATCTTAAAGTAAAAAATAAATAAATAAAAATAAAGGAAAATGGAGGTTATAGGAAAAAAAACTTCAAACTAAAATTTTAGTATTATTTCAATTAATAATTTACTTTAATTATTTTATTGAATTATTACTTCGTAATAATAATTACGTCATAATTAATAATTACTTCATTTAATTATTTCATTTTTTCGCCTATCATGTTTATTAATTACTTTTTATTAATTCGTATCTTTACCCTTTTATAAATAGATTAAAATTATTTCATTTGTTACTATATTGAGGATAGAACAGTTTTTTGAAAAAAAACATTATGTGAATTTTCTACTTAAAATCTTAAAATTTATGTACTTTAATGTTGTATGAAATTTAGGTTCACCCAGAACAAATTGGGTAACCATTTGTGAAATAACTGCATTTTTTATATACATATATAAATGTTAGGTGGGGCTTGTTGAGCTCAAGCCATATGGTAGGCCTCCCCACCTGGTTAAACTTGAACTTGTACTCTAATAACAAATACAATAGCCTTAATGGATTCAAATAGATAAAAATGTAGTTATTAAGTAGCTTTATCCTAGTTTTGAAAGAAAACACATGAGCTATTAGCATCGACTGAGCAGGCACTTCTCTATATCTAATATGATACTTCTGCTCTCAGATTACTGTATAGATGCACATGCACAACAGTAGAACACAATTTTATTTGAAGTATTAAGTGCATACATTCTCTGCAATTTTTTTTGAAAATTTCCATAAAGCACAGGATAAATATGGACATAACACTTGATCTGCATAATGTATAAATATATAAAACAAATGAGTAATATGGAAAATCTCATTATATATAATCCTATTAAAGATATCGAACGGAAATCTTCGGAAACAGATTGGCAGAGTACATAATTATTAAATCTAACTTAATTTCCTTTTAGATTTTTTTTTCACCCTTATTCAAAATGCAATGCACATTTTCTTCATATCCCAGTGAATAACTGATAATAAATATATTGATACCGAAAGCTTTCAAGTATTAAAGGTTTTAATTACTTTTTTGTCAGATAAAAGAATATGTATTATTTTAGAAAAGTTCTACTGAAAATATAATCGAGTCCGATTTCATTTCATACTTTTAAGAATAATTAATCATTATGACAGGGGACATAAAATTGGAATTTTCTTATACAAAAATAATAAATATCTTGTAAATGAAAAAAGAATGTCATTAAGTAATATACTTTCTGATATTAATTTGCAATGCGACTTTTGCTATTAATACAGAAGTTGCCAGAAATGTGATTATTTTTTATATAGGTAAAAGTAACATAAAATTGGTAGTACTAATTAAAAAGAAGTACACCATTTTTATTAAAAAAATCTAGGCGGAAATATTTCATTTGATTTATTAAGATGCAAATATATTGCTTACTCAAATTAGAAGACGAATTTATAGTTGAATTAAATTTAAAAATTGTTAGACTATTTTACTTTCTAAAATAAATTTTAGGTTTTTCTGTAAATTAATTAACAATTTTTTGAACATTAAACAAATACAAAATCAAAACTTAAAGAAATTCATTTTTAAAAATGCATTAAAATCGTTTAGTTAAAAATAAAAAAATAAAAATGATTATAAAGTATGCATTAATCAAGGATTCATAAAATAACTAACATTTACCATTAAAACTTAAATCCTCCTATTTAGCCTCTCGTGAATAAATGACACTGAAACTACATTAAATTTACTTAAATATAGATTATGCTTTAATTGTCTTTATTTTACTTTCTTAAGTGCATTTACATTGACCGATCTAAAATTTATCTTTAATTGCTGGCTTAATATGAGTGATAAAAAAGTTAGTGGGAGAGGAACACCCAGATATTAATGTCAAATACGTATAAAATTTTGTTATATCTCCATTTGTAATTAACATATAATGTATTTTAAGTCAGTTAATATTTAAAAAGGTTTTGAAAGTCTATGGACTTTCTTAAATTTGAATATTGTGTCAGTTGATTTATTGTGTATTTTATCACTCAGAATTTTTATAAATATATTATTATTTAATGCATTTTATTTTCATCAAAAAGTTTATTTAAATTTAAACATTTACTTTTTCTTTAAATATATTTATTTTTATAGTAGATAATTTTTGATACATTAGAAAGAAATGTAGTTATACTTATATTATATAAATATATATGTATGTATGTATGTATGTATACAGGGTGAGTCATAAATATCGAAACAATAGGCTATCTCCTTAAATATTGCCCTTAGACCTTTACTTCCACTTACAAAAAATCATAAAAAAGGTGAAATTTTTGATGAGATAAACTGCGACTCCATGGGGGTCTAGTTGAAAAAATACGAAAAATAAATTTTTATACGGCCCCCGTAGGATAAAAATTCCAGTTAGGAAAACTTTCCTTATTTAGTCCTGAATAAGGCACAAAAAGTTGCATCATCATACCTTAAAAACTCGCAAACTTAAAGTCGTTTAAAGAATTCATCAAGTTTTAAGGGAATAGACAAAAATTGAAATGTGCGCAATTCAAAAAGCAATGTTACTTTAACAGTTCTAGGAAACGCGTAAAAAGTCTATTTTTTGATTTAGAATTTTGATTTTTTTTATTTTTTTGCGATAGTTAGCCTTATAATTTGCTAAGAAAATCACATCCTAAAATTTCTCATACAATTTATAAAAGTTTCATGTGGTTAGTACTGGTTTAAATGGGATAATTAAAAATCGTTATAATTCGTAACATTATTTATCGCATTACAATTTCTTTCCATTTAATTAACGATGAAAACCTGATTTTAGTTTTGTTCCAGGATTTTTGTTTTTCAATATTAATTTTAAAAATATTAAAAATATTTTTTGAAAAATAATAAATTAAAAAAATGATCTTTTCTAAAGTAAATATTTTTTCAAAATTTCCGAAACAAAAGTAACGTAAAAAAATTAAAAATTACGTGTTTCAAGCTCTTTTTCTTTAAAAATTCTTAACATTTAATAATTTAAAGACAAGAAATAGTGGGGAAGAATTCATTATGCAGGAAAACGAAGTGTACTGTTTAAATGTCCGTCCGTTTTTTAAAATAATACTTCTTCTAAGATGCAGATTAAGTCTCTGTTAGATACCAATTAAGTCTCCGAAGATGCAGATTAAGTCTCCGAAGTGTACTGTTTAAATGTCCGTCAGTTATTTAAAATAATGCTTTTTCTAAGATGCAAGTTTAGCTCTGATAACTTCAGGCTTTTTATCGTCCTGGAAAGGATGTTAAAAAACTGTATTCTGGGCCCAAGCCAGGCCTAACGTACTTTTCATAAAGGAGGGGGACTGCTTCCTTTTTCCTAGGTGTACACTAGACGAAATTTTCAATCACAGTCTCGACAAAACCTGTATTAAAATCACTATCTCTGGCTGACTAAATACGTGCATAAAATAAAAAAAATTCGATCCAATCGAAATTTTTACGAACACATAGATTTTAAAATCTTTATTTTACTTTTAAAAAAATTAAACTTCATTTTTTAAAGAAGTATAGTACACTCAAAGGCTAAAAAATTAAATACAGTAAAATCAGTGAAAAAAAAAGTCTGTTTATGACGGAATTCTGTCTTAAACTGAAAATATGTTGATCCATGCAAAATAAATTCAATATTTCCTGAGAAAAAAATAAACTCCAATTGCACCTCCTAGGAAGGGCATCTGCCTATAACGTATTTTTTCTTTCCTATGTTATTCAGTCTTAAAAGGTTTTACTTAAAAGGTTTATAACATTTTTCAAAGTCTATAACGCATGGGATATGGATTAACGATACGTGAAACATTTACATATAGAGATTCAATGATAATAGAAATTCATTGATAAAATAAATATATTACAGCTTTTGGTTCTTCTTTAATAATAAAAAGTATAAATATTAAAAACGCAAAACTATAAAATGAATCTTTGGTCAGAACTCCTCCATACAAAACAATTTTTTCCCACACCGAAGTAAAAAACTACGCAGAAATTTGCGGCTGAAACGGGTTATGATTTAAACTATTTTTCAGACAGGTCCGGGTTATGATTTTAACATTTTTTCAGGCCGGGCCGAACTTTTTCCCCTATGGGTCGGTTTGGGACCTGATCTAGATATTTTGATCCATGCATACCTCCAGTGCAGACTACCAACATATTTAAAAACAAGGTTAGATTTAATTCAATACGCTGCTTTGTTATGTGCAAATGAGAGGCACTGTCTTAAATCGACATTTAATAATGGATAATTTATAGACGATCCCTCAATCGCTTTCAAAATCAGCCAAAAACTATTCGTTTACAGGCAGTGTTGCCAGATGGGCTACTTTTTTTTTAAATCCAATTCTTCACCGGCACCACTTTTTTGAAATTATGAAGTGTACCTATTTAATGATATAATAATTAAGGCGAAAACAAAGGGAATTTTAACGTTTCAAAAAAGTGGTGTCAATCAAGAAATCCGAATTTCAAAAAAAGTAGTCCACTGGCAATTCTGTTTACAGGCATGGTAAAGTGGTATAAGTCACGATTTTTTTTAAATTTCGGATTTTAATATCTCTGTCAGAGTTTTAGATATTTACATGAAATTTTTTTTCTTCAATTTAGGAATGGATAAGGAATCATTTTTAATTGGGAATTTTGCCCTACGGGGGCCGCATAAAAATTTAATTTTCATATTTTTTCAAAGAGACCCCCCCCCCCCATGGAGTTGCAACTTATCTTATCAGAAACTTCACTTTTTTATGAATTTTTGCAATTGGAAGTATGGGTATTTAAGGAGATAGCTTGTTGTTTCGATATTTTTGACTCACCCTGTATAAGTATATATAATACCATTAATTGTGAAATAATCTAAGAATCATTGAATTTAATACAAAATTACCACATTTAAACATTGGAAAATATATGTATATATATTAGTACTTTTTAAAGCAAGTACTACATACTACTCTTTTTTTCGGTTTAATTCAATACTTATACCAATTGGTCGTCATGAAAGTGCAATGTAAGAATATTAAAACTTTTCTTTCTTGAATCAGATCACCATTGAATAAAAAGATCAATCTCTTATTCAATGTGCAGGAAATGCATTCCATTTAAAAGCCATTTATAAAAAATTTTCTGACAGACTACATTTTTATAAGTGCATTGTAAGACTATTTTGCTTCACTTCATCTTTAGAAGAAGATCGATAATCATGAAGCATAAAGCCAAAACTCTTTCTTTTTCAATGATTCTAAGAAAATCTATTAAATGCAAGATTCTGAAAAGTAGTTTAAAGAAATTTTAAATTTCCGTGAAAACCGCTGATACAACTTTCGAACAATGACAGAAAAAAATACTTATAAAAGAAGATTGTATCAAAATGTAGTGTAGTAGTGTAAAATTCATTCGAATAGTTTATTAAAAATAATATATGTATTTCATAAGCATATCATCAATGTAATTGAGAAATCCAGCTCTTCGAAAAAAGCATAGGTTGTTTGCAAAGAGTCTTGCTAATTGGAGAATTATTTCCGTTTATCCAATCAGCCTGATATATTTTAAGCGTATTGCAAGAAGTCCTATAACACTATGCTAACTGGAATCTTGCAGTTTATTTCTCAAACAACCAAATTTCTTAAGACTCCTTGCAAAAATCTAGATAGAATTAGACTAATTGAAAAGTAACCATTTGTTTCAATTCGATCGAACCATAATCCGATCCGAGAAAAAAAAATATTTTCCATCAAAATTCAACCCAATTTAAACTTTAAAATTTCATTTAAAGTCTACTCAAAACCCAATTCACCCCCTTCCTCAAAAATGAAAAAAAAAGAAAAAATATATATATTTCAAACCGTAACCTAATCTAATAAAGATAAAATAAATTTCATCGAAACACATCAACCAGAACCTGAAAATTGTAATTGAAATATACCAATCTGATCTCAATCCGACAAAAAAAAAGAAAATTCCATCCAACCGTAACCCGATCTGTGCAAGATAAAATTATTTCCTTTAAAATGTAATCACAAAAGTGCCTGTAAATTTCATTCTAATTTAACACGAAACCTATATGAATCCAGAAAAATATCCATGAACCGTAAGCTAATTCAAAAAAGACAAAACGATTTCCATTGACATGAGCCAATTGGAACCTGAAATCTTCAATTCGAGGCTACTCATCAAATTTTAACTAGAACCCGAAATTCTTCAATTTCAATACTAAATTGAATGAAATTAAAGAATTTTTAAATGCATATATGACAAGTAGTCTAGTGTTATTTGTTATTGCATTGCAAAACTATTTTTTTCCTTTATATTTAAAAATTGACAGATTGTACGTGAAGTATAAAAGAAATCTTCAAATGAAGCAGGTTTATACAGTTTTTCCAGATTTATTCGCAGAATAGATGGTTACTAATGAAAATTATTCAGAAAAATGTATATGATTTTTTATATTAAATGATTTGTAGCATTAAATATGGAATATGAGTTGCTAATGAATATTTCTATAGCAAAAACGTCTGAGTATGAAGAAGATTTTTAAGGTTTTTCCTAAAATAACGAGAGAAGATAGATTGCTAATGAAAACAATTAAAAAAATGTATATAGGACAATCTCTGTAAGAATAAAATCAGTAGATGAGGCTGATTTTTGTTTTTTTCCCAGAACTACACAAAGGAAATAAGTTACTAACGAAAATTATTATAAAAAATACATGCGGTTTTTTTTCTTTCTTTGATGTAATGTCAAGATGAGGCAGATTTTAAATGTTTTTTCAGCATTACGGTCGATTGTTAATGAAAATAATTAAAAAAAAAATATTTAAGAATATTTCTGTAATGAGGCAGATTTTTAAAATTTTCCCAGCATTAAATTATGAAAATTTATTTTAGAAATTTTTTACAATAGGCTTTTTTTCTTTTCTAAGATCATTTTGTTAAGTGTGAGAAATCACGAAAAAAAAATGCGTGTTTTGACTGTTTTGTTCTTGACATTAATGTCTAAGATTTATTTTCGTGCTAAATCGATGATGTTCTACAATTTTATAAATCACTTTGTTCCTGTTATCTTTTTCCCTTTTCGAGACATTAACACTATCTTGCAGTTTCCTAATAGGTTTTGGCATAGGCAGTTTCATTCTATAACGCATGACTAACTACATCTAGACCCTTTGATGTAGAATCAAATATAGTTTTCTTAAATTGTACATCTTTTCAAAATTTCAGTTAGAAGTAATCTTTAATTACTTATCCATTTTAACTTAACTTTAATTTCGCTTCCACAATAATTTTTCTGCAAAAGAAAAGAAAGAAAACTTATTTAACAACTGCCTTATTCAATAAAGCGACTCTCGGATAAGTAGAATTCATTAAGATGATTATTCACCCTCGCTAGAAAATATTAAAAAAAATAAAGATCGACATTGCTTGCGGTCAAAAAAATATCACTTTCTCTGCTTAATTTTTGAGTTTAAATTCCGCGTTACATAATAATCTTTTCATTTACATGTTTGGTCCTGCAAAGTATGTTCTCAAATCATTGCTCCTAACATGCGTTTGGCAGTCGAATGTTTTTTAGCTTAATTTTTAGGACTGCTCTTTCTGGTTAACCTGCCATTAAATTCAAAATTCTTTTAAGTGTTTTATGGCGAAACAGAAAACTTCACATATATGATAGCATTCATTTTTCATGTGCTCTTTGTCGCTAATTGTGTGTTGCCAATGTGTCAATTAGAGAATGATTTATTAAATTGCTTCGTTCTCGCTCAGTGATGCGAGTGATGTAGAAATTCTCTTGAAAAAGGCTTTCAAGCGCCATCCCGACTCATTTCTGTATGATTTTTTTTGTCTTATTTTTACTCTAAATAATTAAATTTTTAACGCATTTATTCTTATAATTGATCACAGCCTACAACTTTATAGCGAATGCATTTTAAAATGAACCTGGTCAAGATGTTTTAAAATACAGATCTATACTATAGACCCCGCTTTTATGACTACAACTATTGTCGTTTAGATATTTTTAAGTTGATAATGAGCTCTAGAGGGCACACTTACTTTAATATTTAAAAAATCTCAAAAAACTTCAAATATGTTACAGTAAAACTCTAAAACATTTTAAATCTGTCGAAATATAATTACCCAGCACTAAAAAAGGTTTGAGACTGTTTCTTTTCAAGATTTATTTTAGCAAATATTATGTTACTTTTATTAGTTTTTATTTAACTTCAAAGATCAGATGTATATTTTTTCAGCTCAAAATTTGATCTTGAGCTTTAATTTACTTTCAAATATCCGACGAGCTATAGCAATATAAGGAGAATATTTTTCCATACTGACGTAAGTCCAATGACAATCTAATATTAATGTGATTTTCGGTGGTTACCATTTATACTTATTTCAAAGGATAACACACAAATTTTCCAATAGACTACCGCGAATAATTATATGAAAAAGATTTAGGCTAAATAACACAAGACGACGATGTTTTTGTTTTTTAACTTTTATCTATCATTTAGCACTGAAACTGAAAATTATCTTAAATTTTAACCATCATCTTTTTGTAAATCATAAATTGTTAAAGTTGAAAAAAAATGGATACTATAGAGGAAAGGACTATATTTTTTAACTTTTTGTATTTGATTATTCTGTACTTTTTAGCCTGAATCTGAAAATGAGATTCATTTTTAACCAGCACGTTAGAAATGTTTTGCAAATTGTAAATGTCAAAGTTAAAATATAGAAAAAAATTTAACACTGTAAAAGAGAAATATTTTTTATTAAATTTTATTTTATTTAATATTCAAACATTTATTCAACTTTTTCGCTAATATTGGAAATTTTACAGCTAAACAGCTGATAGGCCTAATGAAAGGGTGGGGGAGGAGGATATTTTTCCCATTCGATATTTACATTTTGCGAAAAATCCTGACGCGATGGTTAAAAATGAAGATCATTTTCGAATTCATTGGTAAAAAGTACATAGAAAACAATTATTGAAATTAAAAAACATATCTATTTTATAAAACCAAATTTTTGCTACTTTTTTCTTGTACATTAGAATTTATAAACTGAAAAAAAATCGTGATAATAGTAATTGAAGGTAAATTTTGGATTCAGTGGTACATAATACATAAGATTCAATTATCAAAATCTAACAAACATGACACAACTTTTACAAGATAATATTAACAAATAAAATTTAAAAATATGTACCATTTTATAGGTAGTTAAGTTTCATCATTTTATTTTTTAAAGCTGTTTTTTTTTTTATCCCCATACATTTATTACAAATTTTATATTTTGCATTCATGTATCAGAATGATTAAAGATTTCATATTTGCATTGCAATGTTAATTTTACTCTGATCCCTTTTTCAAATATATCTGAGGAAATTATATTTTTACTATGTTTGAGAATGACCCCTAATTAGTAGCGAAAAATATGCACTAACTTTAAACAGCTATTTCGGTTAATTTTAATAGTGAAATAATGGGTGTTTCATGTCTTATTTATCAGTTAACACGAAAATGTTCTTAAATATAACATATAGGTCCGGGGGATCGTATAGAAATTTAGATTTCTTATATTTTTAAAAAATGTTTTTACTAACCCAAATAATTTTTAAAATATTTATTTATCGCAATATGAATTAGCCATTGGCCACCTTTGAGATTGGCCACCCTATTATATATATAAAACCCCTCCGTGTATAACGATTCCGGGGTCAACCCATCCACGAGAAAAAGAAACTTATTGCAACTATGTCCACGTTAGGCTTAAGTATTCCGAGCCGTTCACAAATATTCTAATTGTTCAACTTATGGAAATATACATGTAAAAGATTTATTCATTACTTTTTCTTTAAAACCTACAAAAACTATTTAATTATAATGTGTAAGTTCTAAATAAAACAACCAGCAATTACGGAAAAAACAAACGTTAAATTACGAGAAAAACAAACAATGTAAGCAAATTAATACTGTTGCTATTCAAGAATGACAAATTTTGCGAAAGAATCTTTAGAATGACTCCATTGTAAGATCACGACTCAGGAATGATTGGGCGCGTTCGGGAGCTATGCGCGCCGAGCGCGCGCGCTCAGGAGACTGGTACATGGAGTGGATCTTACAGCGGATATAGTACTCGGTATTGTGCGCTCATTAACAGATTAAGAACAGACCATGGATTCGATTAATGACGGTGCTAATTATAAAGATAATCTGTTGCAAATAATGGTGAGCTTCATGGCCGAATGGATAGAGCTTTGAACTCGAAACCAGAGATTGTGGTATCGAATCCTTTGTGTCTAAGTGTACTCCAAGCAAAAACTCCTGAGCTCGCGCACGCAGCGCGTGTGTCTCCCGAACACGCCCATTGTTTACTCTTTATTGTTGACATTTGTTTTCGATCTTATAAAGTGTTTTCTTTTAAGTTTTTGCTAAAAAAATTGACCAAAATAGAAATTTTTTTTAACGTTTTAGATATTTTTATTATTTTCTCTCACAATATAATCTTTTATAATTGATTTTTTGCCTTACTTTATTCTTTTAAAATTTACGCATTTATGATTTGTTCATTACAATTCTCCCCATCCACCACATAGTTTTGTTATAGTTTTAAATGCAGATTTCTGTTAAAATTTTCTTTTTTTAGATATAGATTTTTTTCCCCGTGTTTAATCGCTGTATTTTTAAAAATTGCTTAAGCCTAAAGTGGCTGATTGATCACAATTGTAACTTTTTATTATCCTTTTAAAAATGCAAACACGTCATTTTGACGGGTTGTCTTTTAGTACGGGCTGTCTTCTACTTGTTTTACGGCGTATATACTATTTATTTTAATAAGTTACTTATTCCTTTAAACTAATTAATTTTTACAATTTCAAATAAAAAATATTCTTTCAATACATTATATGCATGTCTTACATATAAATGATATGCTTAATAATTCAGATTTATGTTTTCTCAAAAATGCTTCTCTTAGATTAAGTTGCAAAAGTTTAAAGCGAAAATTACCCTCAACAATATAAGCAGTCTTCAACATTATTTGAATAATTTGTGCGTGTTAAATTTGACCATGACTCGTTTCAAGCAATTAAGTTGACACGAGTTTTCTAATTCAAATTACATAAATTTAAAATTTCGCACAGTCATAAAGGTCCACATGGAGGTTTTCATTCATTCAATATAAAATTCTTTGAAGTGAATATTTGAAATTAAAGTTGCTAAATTACGTGGGCAGAATTTTAGTTTAAAAATTTCCAATATGAGAATGATTAAAATATGAAATATTTCTGATGACACCATGATAAAAATTTATAGTAATGTATCTTAAAATTTATCATGAAAACTGACATATTAAGGCTTATGAAGATATTTTAATAAATTTAGTGTAGTTAAAATAATAAATCTGAAACTTTCATAATGCTCTTTTAATCTTAACAACGTGAGATGATAAATGAGTAACTTGCTTTAAATTTAATATAAATAATGTATGTTCAATACAGTATGTACGCCTACGATTCTTCTGGAACTTCAGGATTACAAAGATAAGGTCTTGACCTTATATTTATCAACGTTCATTTCATAATCAGATAAATTAGGGCTCCAGCAACATGCCAAAGAAAGATACTAATATTTGATATCGCTTTGTACATTAAAATGTACAAAATAATATATTGCGGCGAAATACAAATATGGTGATATTTTTACAATATGTCCACAAATTTTTGTAAGAATTACCATTCATAAAAATATTTCTTTTAACTTTAAAGTTTTTTTTTTTTTTTTTTAGCAAAATATCATAGAGAATTTTAAACAAATTTAACGTCAATTTCAGACAAAGTGACGAAAAATAGTAAAAACAAGATATTGTATTTGGAATATAAATATATTTAATATTTCTGAAATATGAATAATTGTATGAAATATTTTTTATCCCTTTTATTTACTTTTTAATTTTTTAATTATTTTTATTTATTTATTTATTTATTTTTATTTTTATTTTATTTATTTATTTTTTTTTTTTGGGGGGGGAGGGGGTCACTTTGTCGGAAAAATGCAAAAAAAGAGCAAAGGTGAAACAACGACAAACTGTCTATCTTAAAAGCATAGGAGTTTACTTCAAAAAAAAAAAAAATCATATATATCGAATTACGTGAAGTGGCAATTTATTTTGTTCTCAACCGTTCGGGTTAAGGCTGAATGGAATTTTCTTTTATTCGTGCTCGGATAGGGTTAAAATAGACTTCAATTGGAATCTCCGGGTTCGGATTGTTTTCTTGTAGAAGGAATTTATTTATTTATTTATTTATTTTGCATCAGGATACGGTTCAACAGGATTTCCTTTCTTTTCTTTTCGAAGTCGAATTGTGTTTCAGTTTGATTTTAAATGGAATTTCCATGTTCTGGTCAAGTTACGTTTCCACAGACATTATTTTGTGCTTGATGGATTGGATTACGATTGGATGGATTTTTTGTGTGTGTGTTCGGATCGTATTAATATAGACTTCAGTTTTAATTTTATGCTTCTAAACAATGACTGCGACGGACATTATTTGGTTATCTGAAATTCGGTTCGAAGGATATTTTTTAAGAGTCTGGAGATGTTTCGAGTTGACTTTAACTGTTCTGGTCAGTACGTGTCAACGGAAATTAATTTGCATTTTCGATCTTACTTTGGATCCTTACTGAGGGTTGCGTATTTTTTTTTTTTTTTTTTTTTTTTTTGGAGGGGGGGGTGGTAGGTTTCGGGTTTAATTCTAATTGAATCTTCAGATTCTGGTTGGGTTGCGTTACGACGGAAAATGTTTTAACTCACAAAGATCTGGTTACGGTTAAATAGATTTCTTTTTGTTGTTGTTGTTGGGTTCAAATTTGATTTAGGGGACACTTATTCAGTTGTAATTTTCAGGTTCTGTTCAGATGCTGTCGACGGAAATCATTCTGTCTTTCTTCCATTGGGTTATAATTCAAAAGATTTCCTTTAGATTTCGGGTTGAATTCAAATGGAATTTTCATGTCCTATTCGGGTTATACGGAGAATTATTTTGTCTCTCTTTGACCAGGTTATTGTTCGATGAAACTAAAGCAAGTGGTCATTTTTCAATTATTCTAATGCTAGTAAGCTGTTTGAAATGCCCCTAAATATTTTAGGCTGTTTGAGATGCAAATTATCTTATTTCAACTAGCCTAACATTATTTAAGCTCTTTGCAATAAGACTAAAAAATGTCAGACTGATTGGAAAAATGGAAATTATTTTCCAATTAGCCCGGCTCTTTGCAAAGTCCAATAATTAGCCTACGACATATATACAAACAATACTTTGAAATTATATATGATAATCTAAGTAAATATTTATGGAATAGCCGAATATTTAGAATTTATTTTATACATACATTTTAATGTAAAATATGCATAATTTTTTATGTAAATAAAACTGTGTCTCATTCTTGCTCATCGTTTCTCAAATATGAGAAAGAGAAAGGTTCGTGAAACATGCAGAAATGTTTTACAAATATAATATTAAATCCTTTTTCAGAATACAATGCTTTAATGTTAGTATTTTAAAAAGTAAACATTTAAATTACATTCACATAGTAGAAACACGAGCATTTTTTTCGTCACCTACTCTTTCTATTTAACCAATTTTAATAGCCATCCCTTTAATTAAAAGCACTTAGATGAGTCCGTAATAGCTACTATTAAAAAATATTTCTATTTTAGATTTATTTATAATTTTAAAATCTTTTAAGGAAATTTCTTCAAAATGATCAAATTCCAGTTCCTTTTAGTATTGCATAAAAAGATAATTGGATTATTCTATCATTTTTCATTTTAGTATTCTTTTGGTCATTTTTTAATTAAAATTACAAAATTATATATATATATATATATGTTATTTTCATTAGCCTTTCATATTGTCCTTTACTGGTATGTAAAATTATATTTCGGAAGTTTAATTTCGTATTTGCAGAAAGTCATTCCACATTGCACCTACACAAAATTAATTTCATTATTAACAAAAATAAAAATGCTCATATGGGTACCTAAAGTTGCATTAAGTTATAGACCGAAAGAAGTCAGCACAAACTATCACCTCATGGCTTTAACGGTTGAAAATCCAGAATTAATTGAAACTCGATTCGGATATAAAAAAATGCTATCGATCTGCCAAATCATATCTAGGTGGAAAACACCTGAAAACCAGACTTTAACTGTTGACTTCTATGTTTACCATTGTGCTTTCCTCCTCCCAGTGTTCCATGTTTCCATAACTTTTGGTGCAATATCACATCTTGGGATAAAATAGCAAACTGTATGTTTGAATGCTGAGCATGCACCTAAGTGGAATAAACTTCGTTAGATACAATATATTTTCATAATATGGAAATAAATTTAAAGCTGTTCTAAGTCAAATTTCAGCAGACATTTTCATTAACTAGTAAACTTTGATAAGTATAGTATTTCGTTAAAGGGCAGTTGTTTTAAAAAATACCACAATAACATTTTTTTAAAAGAAGCTATCTCCCATTATATATTTTTTTCTTTATGTCAAATTTTATAATTATTCTTATTACAATTTTATAATTATACTTATTATTATATTTGAGTTGTATTTATTGTTTAGCTATTACTGGAAGCGATTTTTTAAGTAATGAAACCGGCTCAATAGTTCTAAAATAAAGTACCTATGTATCAACTCTTTTTCAATTTTACAATTATTTTAGGAAAACATTGTATTATTGTGTCTTTTTGGTGTTTCTTTGTTTGTTTTTATTTTACTGTCATTTATTAATTATTTTTTCCAAATGATTAGTTTATTGTTCCTGACAGATAAAGTAAATACTATGAAAAAAAAAATCGCTTCAGTAATTATGAAAAGATTAACTGTGTCATCCATCATACACGAGCGTCAGTAGTTTTAGACGTGATTTTGCAACTGACATTGCTTTTTAATGATCCAATAATGCATCGTAATGCACCGTTTAATAGAAATGCATCGTAAAGTAGAAATGGATCAAAAATATAATTCACACGAAAAAACTGCGCCATTAAAAATCATGACGTTAATCCACCAATGTATTTTTTCATGTATAAAATAATTATGTAAATCGAATTAACACAAATTTCGTTGTTTTCCTTTCGTAATTAAAAAAATTGTTTTAGAGCATTAATTTGTTACTTTATTTTAATAATTTATCTTAATTACCGACTGGCTAACTTTATTTACGAATAAAGTGTATAGTAAATTAATTAAGTTTTATTTTTATTTTTAAAATAAAACTTTTTACAGATACATATGCTAAGTATAATAAAGAGTATCTTATATAAAAAAATTGTGCTTAAATTACGCAGTACAAGACAGATTTGTAAAAAAAATAATTTTTGCTGTTTTGGTATAAAAGCTTCCTATTTATTATTTAGTTACTCTATCAATTTTTGATATTTCCGATTACAAATTTGATAATAACAATAGAAGGAACTTATCATTAAATGAAAAGTTGACAGTTGTACATTATTTATACTAAAATCAACAGTCGTTTAAATTTAAAATTATGTTTAATAAAATTTAATTTGGTTTTTGAAAATATCATGTAAATTTTTTAAACAAAATATTTAAATTTATCAAATCTTTAATGAAAGGCATTTTTTTATATTTTAACATTCAAATTATTCAGCTATTTTAAGCCTTTCGGTAGCATTATTGCTTATTCAAATTAACCCATTTCCTAAGGGCGGAATAAATCATCCTTCTCAGATTTTGGAATCACGTGTAAGTGACAGATCATTTAATGATATTTTATTCTCAAGATGTCCACATCCTTTCTTATCAAATAAAAATATACAGAAAAATCATTTTTTCTAAATATAAGTGACAGTATGTCGATTAATGATAAATCAAATTAATGAGGAGAAATGTTACAAAACACTTGAGATTCCTGAGACAAAAAAGTATTCTAAATTGTGATGGTTGCAAATTAAGAAAAATAAACATGTTTTAAATTCCCATTTTATAGTTTATCATGTTATTCTCAGTATTTTATTACAGTCTATAGCAATATAAAATATTTCTGCACTTTATCCCTTTTTTTACATCTCTCTGTTCTAGAAAAAATAACTAACGCAGTCGTTTAAATTTAAAAATATGTTTAGTAAAATTTTATTTGGTTTTTAAAAAACTCATGTAATTTTTTAACAAAATATTTAAATTTACTAAATTTTTAATGAAAGGCATTTTCCCCTATTCTAACATTCAAATTATTCAGGTACTTTAAGCCTTTCGGTAGCTTTAGTACTTATTCAAATCAACCCATTTCCTAAGGGCGGAATAAATCATCCTTCTCAGAGTTTGGAAACACGTGTAAGTGACAGATCATTTAATGATATTTTATTCTTAAGACGTTCACATCCTTTCTTACCAAGTAAAAATATACAGAAAAATCATTTGTTCTAGACATAGGTGACAGTATTACGATTAACGATAAATCAAACAAATGAGGAGGAATGTTACAAACCGCGTGAGATTTTTGAGACAAAAAAGTATTCTAAATTGTGATGGTTAAAAATTAAGAGAAATAAGCATGTTTTGAATTCCTATTTTATAGTTTCTTATGTTATTCTCAGTAATTTTTTACAATCTAGAGCAATATAAAAAATTTCTTGAATTTATCCCTTTTTTATCTATCTCTATTCTAAAAAACAGTAAATAACTCTGTCGCCGCCGCTGACAAAAAATGTTTTGTAACTTAGGATATTACTTCACTATTACTAAGAAAACTACTGCATACGAAAATAGGAAAATTTGCAGTAGTATAGAAAAAAGGTTTGATAAATACGCTGATAAAGATAGATTTTTAATCGAATAATTATTTTAAGAGGTACATAATGATAAAGTAGGTCAAAATCGTTCCATTTAAAAAGTTCTATAGCAGCAAAAAATATGCATAGGAATTTAAACATTGTTAGATGATTTTATTTATTAGAAGTTTCCATTGTGCAGATTGCATTTATTTAATCATTTTTTTATTATTTGACTCATTTTTTTGGAGGATTTTTTTCCATTTTAAATTGAAATTTTCAACATTTAGAGAGACTTTTTGTACATATTTGAGAAAAGGTCATTATTTTAAATCGCTGCCAAATGATCAAAGAACAATATTTCCTTCAAATAAAAAAAAATATTTACACGTGACTATCACAAACAGAATTCTTTTTAAATGCGAATGAAATAATTACAAGATAAAGCTGGTTAATATTGGAAATCACGTCATAAAACTACATTTACATGTGAATATTAAAAGCCAAAAAAATATTTACATAATGAATTCATTAAAATACGCTAACTGCCGTAAATAAAAAATTACATCAAACATAAAATAGCCAAATAATAATACTGCAAACAGTTTAAATTAAAAAATATATGTATGTGAGAGATTTCATATTTTTAAATGATCCTTCAAACTATTGTTGTCAATTAATTCTAAAATGACGTAAATAAAAAAATATTTTCTTTCTAGTAATAACGAAATGTATATTAACATGAATATCAAAAAAGAGAAAGAATACTTTTAAATGATAAATAAATTCATTATTGATTATTAAAAACAGCAAATAAATGATGTTGCGTAATATTTAAAATGGCCAAGTTTAATTATTGGAAAAAATACTGTCAAGGATAGGGCCAACCTTGATAATTTGATTATTTTCATATATGTTATACAGCTCATATTCAAAATATTAGAATAATTGAGAAAAAGTAATAAGAAAAAATTATTTGTCATTTATTTATTTTTTATACTAAGTAAATGCAATTAAATTTCTTATAAATTAAATCTGGAATGTTTAGATAAGATTTTAACATTTATAAAATATAAAATACAGCACAATAAATTAGGTATACAGCTTCCTTAAACACACCAGAATATTAGAATAAAATTTAGATTGGTTCAAAATATTAGAATATTTTATTTTACGCAACAATATTACATTATGAATATGAAGTAAATGGTAGTTAATATTTTGTAGCATCCCCTTTAGCTTTCATAACAGCGTAGAATCGATCTTGCATACTATATACAAGGTGTTTACAAACATTTCTATCAATATTAGCCCAAATAGACTTTATACGTGCCACTAACTCAGTTTTACTTGAAGGAGGATTTTCTTGAAGTTTTTTCTTCATTATACACCATAAGTTTTCAATGGGATTAAGATCTGGTGAATTTGGTGGCCAAGGAAGTACCTTAATGTTGCGTTGGCGGAACCAATTCTTAGTTGACACCGCGGTATGCGGGGACGCTAAATCTGGTTGAAAGATGAAATCATCTTCAAATAAATCTTCTGATGATGGAATCATGTAATATTCTAACATTTCTTGATATATCAGAGAGTTAACCTTTTCGTAGACGATGCATAACTTTCCAGGTCCTTCTGCACTCATACAACCCCAAACCATGACACTAGCGCAAATTTTACGGAACGTTTAAGGCATTCTTTCTCAAATGCTTCTTGCTTCATTCTCCAAACTCGAATACCTTGATTACCATATAAAACACAAAACATACTTTCATCACTAAATAATATATTTTTCCAATCTTCATTGCTCCATAAACGTCTTGATTTACACCAATTCAATCTTATACGCTTTTGTCTTGCAGTCATGAGAGGTTTTGTTTTCGGTACACGAAATTCAAATTTAAATTTATGGAGACATCTTAATGTTGTCGATGTAGAAACTTCAACTCCTTCTTCTTTCCATTTTCGGTGCAAGAATCGCACACTTTTAAAACGGTTTTTCTTAACTATACGCTTCAGTTTCCTGTCATCTCTAGCAGATGTTTTTGGTTTTCGGCCACCATTTCGGCGATTATTATGAAATTTTCCAATTTTTGAATATTGTGTTAGTATTTTACTAACGCTCGATTGCGAACAATGTAAATTATTCGTTATAAAACATTGATTTTTACCGTGCCGATACAAATCAACCATACGAAGTTTAGTAGATTCAGGAATATCACTCACACGGCCCATTTTAAGACGAAAAAGGAACAAACTGCAAAAAAGAATACTGATTTTAAATAAAATAGTCTGAATTTAATCAATGATGCCACCAGTTAAGAATTGGTAATAATTAAAGGAGAATTAATGTGAAATATTCTAATATTTTGAACCACTTGAATAAATATTCTAATATTTTGACTTTTCAAAATAATTTTTTTTGCTATTTATCTTTTCAAAAATTATATTAAATTTAAGATAACAAGTAAGTTTAATCAACAATAAGTTCTTAATAAAAATATCGTTTGCATATTTTCATTAAAAGACATTAAATTACCAAACGATATTTTCAATTTCTAAAAAAAGGGTAATTATTCTAATATTTTGAATATGAGCTGTAGTTACTCCATCAATTTTTGATATTTCCGATTACAAATTTGATAATAACAATAGAAGGAACTTATCATTAAATGAAAAGTTGACAGTTGTACATTATTTATACTAAAATAAACAGTCGTTTAAATTTAAAAATATGTTTAATAAAATTTAATTTGGTTTTTGAAAATATCATGTAAATTTTTTAAACAAAATATTTAAATTTATCAAATCTTTAATGAAAGGCATTTTTTTATATTTTAACATTCAAATTATTCAGCTATTTTAAGCCTTTCGGTAGCATTATTGTTTATTCAAATTAACCCATTTCCTAAGAGCGGAATAAATCATCCTTCTCAGATTTTGGAATCACGTGTAAGTGACAGATCATTTAATGATATTTTATTCTCAAGATGTCCACATCCTTTCTTATCAAATAAAAATACACAGAAAAATCATTTTTTCTAGATATAAGTGACAGTATGTCGATTAATGATAAATCAAATTAATGAGGAGAAATGTTACAAACCACTTGAGATTCCTGAGACAAAAAAGTATTCTAAATTGTGATGGTTACAAATTAAGAAAAATAAACATGTTTTAAATTCCCATTTTATAGTTTATCATGTTATTCTCAGTATTTTATTACAGTCTATAGCAATATAAAATATTTCTGCACTTTATCCCTTTTTTTATATCTCTCTGTTCTAGAAAAAATAACTAACGCAGTCGTTTAAATTTAAAAATATGTTTAGTAAAATTTAATTTGGTTTTTAAAAAAACTCATGTAATTTTTTAAACAAAATATTTAAATTTACTAAATTTTTAATGAAAGGCATTTTCCCCTATTCTAACATTCAAATTATTCAGGTACTTTAAGCCTTTCGGTAGCTTTAGTACTTATTCAAATCAACCCATTTCCTAAGGGCGGAATAAATCATCCTTCTCAGAGTTTGGAAACACGTGTAAGTGACAGATCATTTAATGATATTTTATTCTTAAGACGTTCACATTTAAGATAACAAGTAAGTTTAATCAACAATAAGTTCTTAATAAAAATATCGTTTGCATATTTTCATTAAAAGACATTAAATTACCAAACGATATTTTCAATTTCTAAAAAAAGGTAATTATTCTAATATTTTGAATATGAGATGTAGAGTTGAGGACTCTTAGTAGCAGGTTTAACAGATTTTATACAACGCTCTTCAGTTCTCGAGAAGCAGGATGAGGTGTGGGGATGTAATATTAAAAATAAATAAAAAATAAATACTTATATTTTAATGAAATTGCTAGGTTTATTTAGTTCAGTCTGCTGAACGATTGCTCTTTCAATCGCTGGCTCGGGCTCAATACCGCAACATGGTAAGTTTATTTTTCTTAATTTTTGTATTATAAATATACTTTTAATTATAATTTACTAATCCCATTGTGAATTAAAATTTTTGTATCAAATATAATTTTAACCTATTTTTTTATTCGTAATTAAATATGGAAAACATACATAAAATAATGTAACTAAATATATTAAACTTTGCGTAAAACATAATAAAACTTTTTTGTTATTGTTTTAATCACTTTAAAAATATGTTTCATATATTCTATAAAGTGTTATTTTTAAGTGTATTTCATATGTTGTTAATTATATAATGTATTTCACAGTTGTTCAAAATCATTACATCGATAAATATCGATGTAATAATGTTGAGCAATTGTGCCAATTCGTGGTGGATAAAACACATGATTTAGGTACTGCCTTGTGGATACGATGATAATTATATTCTCTTTTCAATGTAAGAAACATAGTTATATCGAAATATTCCATACGATCTAAAATATAATCTTTTTTTTTTTTTTTCATATTAAGATTTTTAAATTTGTGACATATATGCTTGCACTTTGATTTATTTTATTTTATTTTGTTTTCCCGTTTATCTTCTTTCTTTCTTTCTTTTTAATTTCACCATAACTACAGGACGCCACAGCAGCTTTTGTAACGATTTAGGAATTGTAATTAGTCTCTAGTAGATCTAATATATTTAAATCGTTTATGATGTGAAAAAAAAGTTTAATAAAGATTTAAAAATAAAAATAAATGCTCAATTAAAATTTAAATATTTAAGATTATAATTAATGTAAGACATTAAATTTTTTAATTGAGATTATGAAATTATAATTACAACCATATTCATAAATCAGTGAAGGGCACAACAAATGTAATACGTTCCGGTAATCCAGTATTGCCATCGTATTCATTTCCTTTGTTAAGATAGTACATAAATGATGTTTCTTTAAAATCACGAATTTATACAATTATTCAATATCATTATATTGATAAGTAATATATAAAATTCACTTTAAAAGTAATTTAAAAAAACATTTTTATGATAATTTATACTACGATTTAGTTACAAATAAAAATAAATAAATAAGTCAAAATTATAATTGGTGCACAAATTTTAATTGATATAAAATTATGATTGTAATTTTAAAATAAAATATAAAAAAAGTAATACGTTCCCGATGGTAATTCGAGCTCGCTGAGCAAGGAGCAAACTCTCTTTTGACTGAACTAAACCAACCCAGAAACAGTATTACAAACTAAGAAGTTAAGATGCGTTATAAAATTAGACCCCTCTGTTTCTCCAGATTTGCAGAGTGTTCCTACAGCATACATAAAAATAATTAAATTCTATTTTTATCAAGGCTGCGTATCTCCTTGTAAATAATAATTTTCCAAGCATGTCACCACATTTGATAGAAGATACATTAATTTCATAATCAAATTAACTAATGCACTAACAAGAATAAGCAACGAATCTGGCGTCATTTCCATCAAGTTATTGTAAATTCAAATTTTATAGATGAAAATGTAAGTGTATATTTAAAAGTAATGTTTTATCTTCAGGGAAATTCTTTTGTCTCATTTGAAATTAGCGTCCTTCTGTATAAAGTAAAAGGTTAGTTTTCAAGTTATAATGATGAGTTTCCAGAAAATTCTGTATTACTCATTCGAATACAGTTAATTAATTTTGTTTAGGTATTTTTATTGAAAATTCTTTGTTTCTGGTACACCCGTGAAAAGAAAACATACACTCGTATTTATTGAGAGATTTTACTTGCGTCAATATAATATCATATTTTCCTGACTGATGTTTTAATTAAATATGGCGAAAATGTGTTGCTTCATTATTTTGATCGCCGCATGTTTAAAATACATTTTTCTTTATTTTAGCCAGACTGCAATAATAAATAGTTGAGAAATTTAGAAGAACAATAGTTATACTTTCTCTAAAAAATAATACATAGTGCTGCAAAAACTGTTTTAATAGTCATAATTGTTTTTTATATGAATTGAAATGTAAATTTCAATGCCCTTGTTTGATTTTTCTGTTTGATTTATATAATTTTTATGAAATTAAAATAGATTTAAGTCACCGTATAGAACTGAAGATAATGCTCGGATTTGTTTCTAATCGAAAATTGCCTGAAAAAAAAGAAAGTAAAAAAAAAAACTAATGCAATATATTTTTAAAAGAATTAAGTGTACATTTTCAATTCACGTTCAGAGTTAAGTTTAGTTTTAAAGAAATTAAAATATAAATAAATGCCCACGTATCTCTTTTCAAATATAGAGAACCTTTAAACCAAACTGCATTCTAAACAATCCTCTTCAAAAATCCTCTTCATAATAAAGCAAAATTTTCAAAAAATATTTACATGACATTAGAATGCGATATCACATATGCAGAAACTTTTCATTTAAACGGTGATGTTTATCAAAACAAAATTAATGAAAAAAAATATGTTTATCACAAAGATGATTATCATCATGATATTTTACACATGTTTTTCTATATTTTCTTTTTTTTTTTTTTTTTTTTTTTTTTTTTTACCTTGCAAATTTTTTTTATGTACTTGACTTTTTTTTTGTCTATTTTTACGTGCGTTCGTAAATATGTAAATACGTAGCACAAATAATTGTCGTTCAGTCCGTCCGTATATAACAGGCTAAAAACTACTCCATTTAATTATTTAAAATTTAAAATATATAATTGTTGCATAATTTTGTTGAGTCACTTTTAATTTTATGAAAATTTAATAGATCGTTTAATTAAAGGGAACAATTAAAAGTATTCCGTTGCATTGCGGCTAATGCAAAAAAATAGTTTCAAGTGCATTTTAATGATGTTACACTCTTTGGAGCATAATAAAATTGAAATACATCTATAAAGTATTATAATAGAGTATACACTGTGTACAATATGTGATGCAAAGAATACTTGTTATTAATTTACAGGGATACACAAAAATATTCCATTGCATAATGGTATATGGGTTAGCATTGTTTGGGGTGCATTTAAATCATATTAATCTATTTCACACTTTATGAAATTGATATACGTTTCTGAGGTCTAATACAAGTGCTTTTTTGTGTAGTAGACAGCAGATAATATTTTGGACCACCATTTTGTCCAAAATAGACTTTTCGAATCATACTTTGGTATAAGCTCCAACGAATTTAATTCCCTTCACAATATGGTGTATTTTTTTAAATGCTTGTAACGGGAAAAAAATGATCTTCCGACTGGAAGTCCATGATGCGCATCTTCAATCACACAAGACATAAAATTCATATTTTTAGACCAAAAAAAAATTTCTCGCTTCCATTATACGTCAAAGGAGAAAACAAAAAAAAAAAAAAAATAACAGAAAATATTAAACACATATTTCATACTGGATACATAAACCAAATTTACATTTGATGTATACCTCCTTAAGATACGATTTTAGTGCGCCCTATGAAAATTTATAAGTAATTTTTATAGTTAACTATGATTAATTAATATAGGAAATACAACAGAGGAGCAAATTTTTTTAGAAATATTTTAAATAATAGTAAAAAACAGTTGAAGAATGTACTTGATTTCTAATTTCATCGTGATCTGTAATTTGATAATTATTAATAAATAAGGATAATAACCATAATATAGATTTTACATTTGCTGCCACTTGAAGTTCACTTCCTTACTTAAGTAATTCATCAAAATACTATAAATATTATATGTTAAAATGTCGAACTTTATCATACAGAAACATTATGTAATCAGATGAACTTTAATAATATATTGCTATATATTTTTAATTGTTATGAATAATATATATTAATTGGATGATTTTAGCACCCATGCTATGTTTCAGTATACAGCTTATAGTTTATATTATATTACATTAAACAGCAGACTTTAAAGAAATTCCTTATCATAAATTAAATATCGTAGGAAATCAAGAATTACATTACAAAGTCAAATAATTTTAAGAAATTTCAATAATAATTCATTTTTAAATTGTTTCAACAAAGAACTTTTGTATATCTAATTACCAAAAAATTTATGTAAATTTTATTTTACTCGTGAAAGCAAAATTCCAAATTAGCGAGAATTACATTGTGGTGATTTTCGCATTAATAGAACATTCATTTCTCGACTTAATATGACAATGATAATATTACATTTTGAACTTCAAAATATTTCAAAGCTTGCATTTTAAAATGTCTAACATTATTTTATTCTCGTTAGGCAGCACTTGTGAACAAAGATGACTAATGTATTCAAGTTATCTTACGTGTTAATGTATAACGATGTTAATGTTCCTTTTTCAAAATCAAATGCTTCTTAATTTACTGGAATAAAACTCTTTGACTCTCTGATTTAGAAGAATTATCGCAGGTATTTTCTGTAGAAAGGAGCAAAATGGATTGTATCTAAATAAATTAAATAGTAAATTATATGATTTTTTAAGTAGACGTTAAGTAGATTGGATGTGATTCTTTAAGGTTCTGAAAACTTTATTTTAAGGTGTTAATAGATCATTAGCGCTTTCTCGAAACTTTACGAAATAGCATGTCATTATTAATAAATAATTAAAATTTATTTTATTTTTTTAGTTTTTAAAACAATTAATAGATGTTAAATGTAAAATGTAAAATGTTAAATCATGTGTTCTAGTTTACGGTAAATTGATATGAAAATGGTGCAGAAATTAATTTCTATGCATTAAGTATCGCCTTTTGCTATAAATATTATATCAATTAATTCGAGAATTATAAAATAAGTAAGAAATACGTGCTTATTTTCACATTATACATTTTGACATACGTACTATTATTATGTGTTTAATTTTTATTTTTATGTAACATTAAAAAATAATTTTATTATACTAATTTAAATTTCAATAAGACTAGGAATTTTGTGGAAAAATCCATACATAATACATCGTTTCAAACATTTAAAAGATTTCTCTTAAATCTTACACATTATATATATATACAGGGTGTCCCTAAACTTATGGTATATATGCTACGGGGTGATAGAATACATCAAGACGAGTAATAGTAAATAGGAAACCAAGGGTCCCAAACGTTTTACAAAGAAGATAGCCGCCATTAAAGTTCGGGGTCCAAAATTTCAAATACACATAAAAAACAGAAAAATTGGTCGATTGACTTGCGGTTTTCACTAAAACTATTCTTTATATTGGTATTTTCTTGAAAATAAATTATAAAGATAAATTTCGAAAAATGCCGATAGAGGGCGCTTTAGACTTTGAAGTAATGAAAAGCTATTTTTTGCCGTGATTTCTTGCATCTCATTAAATGGTTTCGTAAGCTTAGACTTAAACTTAAATTTTGAGCTCAAAATCTGAATAATTGGGAGTGGTTAAGTAGCACAAACTTAACTGTGTTCAGAGGGTTTAAATTTTAAATGATTATAAAAAACGGAAAAATTGGTCGATTGATTTGCGGTTTTCTCTAAAACTATTCTTTATGTCGGTATTTTATTAAAAATGAATTATAAAGATTGCTATCAAAAAATGCCGATAGAGGGCTCTTTAGACTTTGAAGTAACGAACAACTATTTTTTACGTTGTTTTTTGCATCTGATTAAATGTTTTGATGAAGGCAGTAATGTTTAGAAATGTTCAAAATGCGTCTTAATTAAGGAAATTTTTTCAGGCCGGATGACCAAATATGGGGTGAAGTAAATCTGGGTATCACATTATTTCATATAGGTTTGTAATTGTAGCTACGCGTTACATCCACTTTCAATATTTTGATAAAAGAATTGATATAACCCTTGGCACCCGAAAGGCGATTCTCACTGACCACTAGTGTCCCACGCAAGTGGGTGATCCAAATGCTATGGGAACCTGTATTTTAAACTATTTTTCTTTGCCTTATCTAACAGCCAAATAATCTGTGGTAAAGGATGACGTGTGAAATAAATTATTAGATAGTAGTGGTGTCCAAAACATTTTGGCGTCCCGATATACAAAGGACATCTGACAACACTAGTACTAAGTGACAGCAATTTCTCGAGTACAAAGAGATAATTTAAATATTTTACAATAATAGTATTCAAAATTTATCCTATTTTCATTGAAACTAAATTAGCGTTTTAATCATAAATTTTGTAAATTTAATATATTACATTAAACAACAATGCTAATGTGAATTATCAAGTTAGGTAGGAAGCTTTATTGTAAAATCCTCAATAATATTTTGATTTTTTTTCCTTTAACCATTATCAATAAAAATATTGCAATAATAAGCTTTTTCTTAAAATCCTATAAACAGTTTTAAGAGATGTTATTATCATTTTACGACTTCTAGAAGATAATCCAGAATACTTAAAATTGTGTACTGTCTAAATATATTGAAAATACTTTCCTTTAGGAATTCATAGGAATAAAAGTGCTCCTGATGAACGGCGTTAAAGTTAAATAAAATTGCTATTTAATAACAGATGAGTTTCATTTATAATTTTTTAGGAACCGATCACAAATTTTTTTGTCTTTTGTTTTACTGAAATATTGATTATTGATTACAGTATAAAATTTACAAATAAACATACTAATAATGGAAAACTACTAAGATAAAATATTGTATGCTAAAATATAAATCCATCACTTATGAAGATAGATGCCAAACAGCCAGAACTTTTTTGCACATTAGAACTCCTGTAAAATGTGTTTTTTCATTATTATTATTTTGTGATACATCTTATAACATCTGCTTTCAGCTGATATGTTTACTAAGTAAAGAAATCGAATCCTATAGAACATTGTGGAACATCGAAAAATGAAAGGGGAGAATATCCCACTTATAGTTATTCAAAACATACATAGTGGATGCTTTGCAAATGTTTCAAACGACTGAAAGTATAAATATATCGATAAAAATTAATTATGTTCAACAGTACGAAATCAGAAATCCACGGCAATAACATTATATTGCGTCAATAGGATAAACGCGAAAAAGACAGATTTTACTATAATTAACCACATCAGACAATATGTGATGAAAATTACAAACAACAAGTAATTCATTTGTCCATAGAATTGAAAGAAGATCACTGGAATAAAATCAGATAATTGCGCAATTTTTTTTCCAATGCTTGTTAATTCCAAAGCTTGTGCATACTTGAAATATTAATTAATTAAAATATTGAAATGCATCTTTCGAATGTGGAATGTGAGGGCCTCCTAGCTATATTCACCTCCAAATGTTGCTCGTGCTTATTACCATTTCATTCGATTTATTCAGAGTGACTTTTAATATACGCAAGTAAGTTTTAATGTAGAAATCCAAAATTGCCTTGATTAGTGAACTTCTTTAAAACACATATACTTCTAGCATTGCAAAAATGGGCTGTTGTATAACCGATGGGCAGATATTGAAGCTTCTGACATACTTTGTACAAATTTAATTCATTTTTCATGAAAAGGGAAAATAGTTTTTCTTTTACGTGAAAAGAGCAGATTCATATTTCTTCAGATATTTTTCTAAAAATTGAAAAATAAATATAAATTAAAACAGTATAAATTAAAGAGCTATATAACATATAAATATTTAATATTACGATGAAATAATAAATATTTTATTGAATGCTAACATTTTAGAGACACAATTTACAAGTGTTCTTAAATATATAAATATGTGTCTGTACATACCCTATGTTAGAAAAACAATATATGCAATAAGTAAAATTTGGCTTCAGCTACAGAACTTAACTTGGTCATCTGGTTCGATAAATTATGTAATTTTTGACGTATCATCACCAATTATCAATGTGAATTTGTGCAATGCGCATTCAAATTGCGCAGCAGGAATACTTTAGAAAAGCCAGTAACCGAAATCAACGGTAATTAGAACTGGAATACAATTGTTGAAACACGGTATTTAAAAGAAAGATACCTCTAAAATGCACTTAACAGTATTACGAACAGTTGCCCGACTACCAAAGGGATCGAATTTGGGCTCATTTTTTCGATCAGACGTATCATCTGCAATTTAAACTCATTGATATGATAGTTACGTAATGTTTGCGTTTGGAGAATACACACTCTATTGATGTAGCGGTTCAAGACTAATGTTGCTACGTGTCTGGCATAAAACCAAGATACCAATGTTTTAAAGTAATTTTCTTCACTTAAACTAATGACAGACTTATCTATGAGTAAAGATGGCGAAATAAACTGTTAGAAATCAGTGTGTACAAAGTATTTAAGGTCCTGATTTAAGCGAGATATCTGCAACACTAGTCAGTACATTAAATGTCATTTGTCAGCTAACATGGATCCAGTGGTATAAAGCAATATCATCCGAAAATGATTTTCCCACTTATGGCTCAAGTCTCGACGTCCATTAAGACCCAAACACATCTCACCACTTCTTGAAGTTCGGAGTCGGCTCGTTTGGTGGCGACGCGGTGTTTTTTATTTTTAATGAGTTTTGCAGAAAAGGGGCGGTTATCCAGCAAAAGAAAAATCTTTCCGTCAAGTAGGGTGGCTTGCTTAGCTCCGGATTGTTTTGTTAGTTCTCCTCCATTCTATTACGAAGAAACCGCAAATGGATCCTATACAAAAGACTATTCCAAGAATTCAGCTGAACTGAAATCATTGCAATCTGAATGCAACTTTAGAGCACTTGCAACTAACTATTCAATGTAGACAATGTCGTGTGAATTGGTGATTATCTTGGGCAAGTTAAAAAGTGTCTCATGGAGAAATGTGGTGATTTCAAGAGTTTAATCTAGTTTTCTCTCAGAGTTGATTGTCACCGCATACATATGTGGAAGTAGACAGGTCATCTATCCAACCTATATGAGTTACTTAACGGCACATTGCCATAACACCTAGTCTGGGGAACAGTCTGCTTATACATTCAATCACCTTTAGTCGTGCAGCAAGATAATCTGAAGGTCTGTAGTTATATAAATACATTTTTGAAGTTGTAGAGTCTATACTATTTAGTCACGCAGGTGCCATTTATAATCAAGAAAATGCTTAGCCACAAAATGCACTTAAGTGCATTTTATTTGTTTGGAAATCGTTGAAAGACCATTGAAGCTTACTTTCAAATGTTACCAGAGAAGAAAGACCACATGAAAACTTAACAGTCACATGACAGTAAAAAATAATATCAACGCAGAAAAAGCCACTTAATCTTTTTATTTGTGTGAAGGAATTTCGTTGGGTGCATTAACAAAATTAAAAATATCTCGCAATTTAATTGTCTTATGGGTAAAAAGTGAGGTGGAAAAATATTCACAGTTAAAAAAGCTTTCATTTAATATTAAAAAAATAAAATCGGCTTTTTGATCAATTTGAAGTAAACTGACCCCTTTATTTGACAATTTTCCCATCAGTTAAAGTATAGTAATGTTTACAAAATAGTTAAGTTCATATTCTGTTAATTTGAGACATATATTTCTATAGTGTTAGGGTTTTTGTTTTTCATAATAGAAGAAAACAAAAGAAAAATGTCATGTTTCATATCTACCTGTATCAAATTTTCTCAACCGTTGATGAAATCATGCAAGAAGTGAAAAGTTTCATCCAGAAAAACATCACGTTCAAAATATGTCGAAAAATTGATTTCTCTTTACGTGTTAAAAATGAAAAAAAAAACTTTTTTTATATTTTAAAAAGAAATTTATTCTGCACGCTGAATTTAGGCTCTTCTATTCGTGTAGGGATTTGAAAACTCAATAAAGGAAAGCAATCTAAGTCTTCTGAGAAATCCAGAGAAAATACGAAATTTGAATCTACGCGAAAGGATCATCCTTTTAATGTTGAAACTATATGAAATAAACATGACTTTAAAATATTTCTGAAGACATGGTTTATTACTTATTTATTTGTAATAAACTTGCTATTTTTCAACATGAATTATATAAGGAAAACCAAGAAGATTTTACAGTCGCAAAATTAATTAAACAACATACCAATACATTTAAAAAATTAATTCTCACAGAAAGTAAAAGAAAAGAAAGTATCAACTTGATTGTAAAGTATGTTTTCTTTCTATATATGAAAAAAAAAAATTAAGGTACGAAAAGCTCCACTACGAAAAACTTCGGAGTTTTGCTAAGCAAACAAAACTTCGATGATATTTATTATGAAATACTTATGTATATTCTAACATAGATCAATTTTTATAAGCTTCTAGTATGCTAATACAAGACGTTAAATTATTTCGTTAATGGTTGCATAATAAAATGCTACCCACGTTGTAAATTTTTTGCAACTATTAAAAGTTAATATAACATTCTATATGCTCTTCTTTCTATACGATAATTTGGGGATTTAAATATATTGAGAATTTTTCACAATTTTTAAGGTACCATGCTTAAAAAATAAAGACGGGATCATTATAACATCACTCGTGTGTCTGTCTGTCACAATTATTTTATTCGTAAACTACAGAATGTGGAAATTTGGGAAAACAAAATTTGTAAAGTAATAAAGACTATTGAGCCAAATACTTACAAATTCTTAAAAATTCATTAATATATTTCAGAAAAATGTAGAGGGGCTTATTAAGTTACTTGAAAAAAAAATATTTTCTTTGTACATAGTGTGAGGTATCTTGTTAAAGTTTTCCAAACGCTGAACTCGAAAATACTGCAAACTCTGAATTTCATTTAATCCTATGTTTTACATTGTCTGAACCATTGTCCAAAAAGTAGTGCAAAAATAAGTTCCCCCATCACATTCTGAATCTACTGAAATTAAAATTGTTGAGGGTTATGTAATTAAATGAACTGAGGGTTTATTTAAATCTTACATGAAAACTATAATAATTACTCTAAATGACATAGTTTTTGAAAGAAACACTTTTTTCCATTACACACAAATTTCGATTTCAGTTCATTCGGCACAGATGTTGAAGAACGCAGGAGGCAACTATCATAGCAGAAGAATAAAAGCATTGCTGATAAGATTTTTCGAAAAAAATCTTCGTTGGTAACTAGTCGATAAATTAACCCTTAACCTCTTCGCTACTGGCGATTATTATAGTATTTTTAATTATTACTGAATTATTTCTTCTCTCGTTTGATTTCAGAGCGAGATTTTTGTTTTATTTTCATTAGCTCGAATCTTAAAATTCGAAACATATTATACTTATATCGAAATTTCATTTATATTTGAGTATCATTAATAAAATGTGACAAAACTGATGTACCCATTTGGGTACTCAAGGACTGAAGAGGTTAAAGACACGGGTGGTTTCGTCATACATAATGACAAGAACGAACGTACTCTGTATACTATTGACTTTTAGAACCTAGATAACAACTTTTAATGATATATTTGTGTAATGCAATGCCCAGAAACAGTATAAAAGCAATAAATACCAAATTGTTACACTAATTTAATTTTAATTAATCTTATAATTACTATAGGATTTGGAATTAATTTGCATCGAGGGTGTCTCTTAATATACTTTTCGTGTCTTTAAAAATAAATAAAAATATGTCTTTAAAAAACGGTACACTATGCCTAATGCGGCGTAGCAACTTTTCAAATTCTTTTTGGAGTGCGCTTAGCATAATGCCATATTTAAACTTTGAACAATGCTTTTATTTTAGCTGCATTCTAAAAAGGAAAAATTATTGTTACGCTGAATTTTTTTTATGAAATTCCAAATGAAATTTAAATGTGCAAAACATTTATTGACATAAACGGATAAAGTTTATCATACAAAGATTAGGATACGACTAAAAAAAATAATAACACATAATAGCAATATTTTATATTATTTATGTTTCATATATCTTTGAACTTTTCTAGTTTATACAAGTATACCAAACCCAACAATATATAGTTTTTTACAATCTTTTAAATATTACGCACACACACACACATATGTATGTATATTACAAATAAACATATTTAAAGACACAAGACATAACAAAAAAAACAAAGATTAATTTAATTTAATTTAAAACAAATCAATTATTTATTATCTCATGTAATCAAGATTAAATGAGCATTATAAAAGTTCCACTTTTATTATTTTAACTACACTAAATTTATTAAATTATCCTCATAATCATTAAAAACCAGTTTTCAAGAAAGATTTTAAGATGTATTACTGTAAATTCTTAACACGGTACCATCAGATATATTTCATATTTTAATCATTTTCACATTGGAAAATTTTAAACTAAAACTCTCCCCACGTAATTTTGCTACTTTAATTTCAAATTTTCACTTCAAAGAATTTTATATTTGAACAAATGTAAACCTCCATGTGGACCTTTATGACTGTGCGAAACTTTAAATTTATGTAACTTGAATTAGAAAACTAGTGTCAAAATAATTGCTTGAAACTAGTGATGGTCAAATTTAACACGCACAAATTATTCAAATAATGTTGAGGACTGCTTTTATTTTTTAAAGTAAGTTTTCTTTTAAACTTTTGTAGCTTATTCTAAGAGACGTATTTTTCAGAAAACAAAAATTTGAATTATTAAACATATTATTTATATACGAGCCATACAAATAATGTTCTTAATGAATTTTGAAATTATGAAAAATAATTAATTTAAAAGAACAAATGACTTAAAAATCACTTATAAAATGGCTTATAAACATATCATTTACGTATGAGACATGTATATAATGTACTTTTTTTATTTAAAACTGTAGAAAAAATCGTTTAAAGTAATAAATGAGTTATTAAACACCTATAAAATTATTTTTTAGATTTATATTTAAGAAATACATACAATGCACTTAAAGTACCTTTTATTATTTGAAATTGTAAAAAGTAATTAGTTTAAACAAATAAATGACTTATAAAATACTTACAAAGATGTCAATTATTTGTAATACTTACATGCAATGTACTTTATTATTATTATTATTTTATTATTTATTTATTTATTTTTATTTATTTTTTATTTTATTATTATTATCATTTTTTTTTTCTTTGAAATTGTAAAAAGCTTGTTGAAACTGCTGAAAAAGCTCGAAATACTGATGAAAAACATCTTGTTAAAAAACACTTATGAAATGACTTAGAAACATGTAATTTATATATAAGACATGCATATAATGTACTTTTTTTTTTTTTTGAAATTGTAAAAAGTAATTAATGTAAAGAAATAAGTTATTTATTAAAATAACAAGATTTAGATATGCTGTAAAACCAGCATTACGTTTCATAATAAACCATATTACTCAGAACTTCACCTATATTACTTCATCTAATGTTACTTACTTCATAATAACAGAGACATGCGTTTCATAATATCCATTCATAAAGGCATAAGCAAAAAGGGGCAGACGGTATACACTTTATGGCCAAAGATGACCGGCCAATTGGGATCATAAACGTTTTGTTAAATATCTAGAAAAATACATAAAAAATATTCTGAAACACCAAGTACTTAAACGAAATAAATAGTACAGGTCATATATTTATGTGAAGATTTTTTGCTCAAAATCCCATATGGGACAGTCAACAAATTGAAAAAGAACAAAAAGCTTTTGCATACCCCTGTCAAAACTAAAGAAACAAAAGCAACCAAACTGCATATTATGATTACGTTGCATATTGTAATAAACTGTGTTCATTTTTTATGAGGATAGCATGTTTAATAGTAGAAAAATTAGGGGAGTTTATAGAAACAGTTCAAACTTTTTACAAGTTTTTTTATTATAATTTTCAGAATTCATAATATTAAAAAATATATATTCAGAAAATATGACAAATAATATTGTACATAGCACTCTTTAACCAGAATTAAAAAATAAGAAAAAATGTAAGTAAAAATGTAAGAAAAAATAGCAGATTTCCTAAATAACCTTTCACTACGCGTGCGACACTGCAATAAAAATATAATTTACATAATTTTTTTACCTAAATATATAGAGAAACTTTTTAAAAGTCTCAAAAACGTAATTTGAAAATTCTGAAAGCAATCGTCAATAGAAGAAGCTCAAAATACGCTATTCCCAAAATAAAGCAAACAGATGAGTGGTTTTATCCAAATTTAGTAGTAATTGCAGTATTGTAAATTCTGTATTGAGAATAATCAATGGATATATGGATACAGTCCCTTAGATTTTTGCTTCATTTTAAAAATAATGTATTTTCAGCTTATTCTAACGACGATTATTTTCAGAATTTTCAAACTATGCTTATGAGACTTTTACAAGCGTTGCTCTGTAAATGTACCTAACACAATATGCAAATGAAATTTTTATAGCGTTCACGTATGCACAACGAAATATTATTTAATAAACCTGCTTATTTTTTATACAATTTTTATCATTTTTTAATTCTGATTATAAGGTACTATGCACAATGTTGTTTGACATATTTACGGAAAATAACATTATTTTATATTAAAAACTTTGCAAATTATAAGGAAAGAATTTGAAAAAATGTTCGACTGACTTTATAAAAACCTTAATATCTCTACGAGCATACATTCTATCCTCATAAATAAGTCACGTAATCATAATCTGTAGTTTGAAGAATTTTGCTATATTAGTTTTGACAGGATTTTACAAAACATCTTTGTTCTTTTTCAATTTGTTAATGGTCCCCTATGAAATAAAAAAAATCTTTATGGAAATATAAGACTTCTATTATTCTGTTTACACACCTGAATTTTCAAAATAATTCCTCATGTTAACGAAACGTCTCAAATTGCAAGCGGCTAAACACCTTGGATCATATAGTGTATATGAGTATTCAAACGGTATATAGTATGTTTAGGTAATTATACAACAGTTGTGAATTTTTTAGTGCAGGATAATAAAATTTCAGAGTGCTTCCTTTTAATTGTTTTAGGGTTTTACATAATATAACACATTTAAAACATATATTTAGTGAAAACTGAAACTTTTTTTAACTGAAAGATTTTTTAAATGAAAAAAGTCAGTGTGGTGGCTAAAATTTATTCTCACTACAATAATTTCTAAACGGCAAGAATTATAGTAATAAAAGTGGGGTCTATGTGCAATTAAATAGCCATGCATTGCGGAATGAAACTTCCTACGCCAAAACCTGATAGGGAACTGCAAAGTTAGCATTAATGTCTCGAAGAGGGAAAAAGATAAGGAGGGGGGATTTACAAATTTGTAGAGCATCAGTGATTTAGTATTACGCAAAGACAACACGTGATCAAAAATGCGAAGAATAGAACAATCAACATACATGCATTTGTTTTTTCGTGATTTCTTACACGTAACAAAACGATCTTAGAAAGAAAAAACTGTATTGTAATAATTTCCTAAAATATACTTCATAATTTCAGTGGATACCGATTTTCTCTGCATAATGCTTGATAAATTTTTAAAATCTGCCTCATTACAGAAATTTTCTTACGTAATTTTCTAATTATTTCCATTACCAATAGAATTTTCTCTTCGTAATGCTGAAAAAAACATTACAAATTTGCCTCATTTGCAAATGTGTTGTTGTTAAAATTTTCATTTTCATTTTTATAATTATTTAATAAACCATTACCTATTAGGGATTAATTGATCTGAAATTTATAAAAACACGTACAATAATTCTTGAAATACCGCTGTTTCAGAAATCGTGAAAAATGCAGCATTTTAGTGCCACCTGTTGAGGGATTTACACGATAATGTAAACAGTATTAATTCGTGTCAAGGAATAACCGAATCTGGAACTCCTTTGACCCACATATAAACACATTTTCATGCTCAATTTTAAAGTCACCAAGACTGTTGTTAAATAGAGATGTCTATTAACAACAAAATGGCGTCATATGATGAAATTAGAAGTTAAACACATACAGTGTCTTCAAAGTAGAGTCTCCAAATATCGGTCTACTGACAATGTGTTTCATTTTTGGGTAACTCATCTCATGTTCATAAATGAGTACCCAAAGAAGTCTCCAAATGACGGCCAGATGAGAATCACAGAGTAAGTAACTATATAATAAAGTCAGTTGTTGACTTGAAAAATGATTGTTTTTAAACTTTAGAAAATAATGGATCAAGAAAAGGCACATATGGGGGGGATTGATCATTTTTATTTTTTATTTAGATATTTGTTATGGGAAATAAAAAATTTTTCAAAAAATGTACAATAACTTTATGCTACAGGATTTCATTTTTATAAAAATTACTTGGTAAGTTACTTTGCAATTACTTGGAAAATGTTTTACTATTTTCGCTTAAAACATTTATTGAATTCTTCTTTCTTTAAGTCACACAATACTGGAAAATGCACTGAGATATTTTTCGGAAATCTAGATAAGATTGCATTCGAAGTATAAACAGAATCATTTTATTTATATATTGTATACGATCGTACATTATTCATGGGAAAATTTGTATCGATATTTCATGAAATTATGTATATGAATAAAGTATAAGATCTGTCTTATAACCTCCCGATCTCTCTTTTAGTTAGAAAAATATTTTCCTAGAAATCCATACCTAGGAAATAAAAACAGACTTTGAGAAAATTAAACTTTCAAAAGTAATATTTACTGCCTTGTTTTTGTTACATTATTTAGTAGACGTCAATATTTTTTTCCCTAAATTTGTATTCCTTAAGTTCTATATTTTTGTTTTGAAGAATCTCACTCTGAGAATTTTTGTTGATGGGTAAATACATCATTTGAGCTTAATTTTTTTTTGCTTAATTTTCGAATAACACAACACCAAAACCTTTTACACAACAGGAATTGGTTTTTATATTGACGATTATCTTAAGATACTGTTGTTTTTATGAGTAAAAATAAAAGTGATTCCCTTGCAAAGTTAAATCTTTGTTTAATTCTTTCTTAAACTCAAATTAAATTAAATGACTTTTACATAAATGAATTTTTTGACTATTAAAAGACATCGTACGAATGTAGTTTTTGTTAAATTTACTTTTATAGCATAAAATGAAACACATAAGTTATTATTTCTAATTTTCTAAGTTTACTCTTCAGTGTGTCTTTTGATGGTCTGAACAGTCTATAACTATATGTGTTTGAAAAAAGATAAAATAATTTTTTTCAACCATTGATCATTTACAATAAACTTTCGAAACTAATTCCACATTTTCTACAACAATTCTAAAGAATATGTTAAGCTCGATTAAGATGTAATAAAATAAATATTTCGGAACGAGAAAAAAATAAATAACAAAAGTCATTTATATTATCATTAGGTGAAGAAATTACAAATCTCACTTGATATTTAAAAGAAAGTAACATTGATTACAGAGGTTCATTAGTGCAGTGGTAAAACTGAAAGTCTAATCATTTATTTTTCTATAATAAATTATGTCTGTTAACTAATTCAATTTTTTCCTCATTTAAGTTATTATTTTTATTTTTTCAATAATAAAGAATAACCCTTCTTTATTGAACATTTTATAATGACAAAGAAAAGTGATTTACGGTTTGATAATCAGATTTATTTTAAATTCCGTTGTACCAGAAGCAAAAAATATTTTAATTGGATATTGAAGTATTTTTTTAATTAAAATATATATTTCATTGCATGGTTAAGCAATGAATTACGTGATTTTTTAATTTTTTTAAAAGGATAAAGAAACCTATTTTAAATGTCTTTATATCAAAGGATAATAGAAAAAGGCCGCTAAGATTTTTTTTTCAAAACATATAAAATTAAACAGTTGTCAGTAATACTTTTAATGCAAAAATGCAAACATATTTTTATTACAAAATGTAAGTATACAAAATGAAAGTATAAAAAGCAGAGAATAGTTTTATGCTATTTTCTTATATGATATACATTCATACATACAATTATCGAATTTTAACAGTTTACTTTATCGGAATTTAAAATGAAATAAAAACATTCTTATTTTCTTTCGTTTCTGGAATGCATTTTTAACATATGTGGTGTAGAAAAATAAATATTTTCAATCGCATCAATTTGCCGAAAATCATAATAAAGGGACAGATATCCCATATGTTTGTTGATAATTTTCTGTTAAATCACTTTGTGCAATTGTTGACACAATTTATAACGTTTACTAATGTAAACTTGTTGCAATAATAATAAAATAATCCAAATGTAATATTATTGGTATAAAAAATGCAATATGAAATCTAATCTGCTTAACGCTTAAAAGAACCAATGAACGAAATTGAAATGGTAACTGAAATGCAGTTTTTCCAAATGTAATTCAATCTTTTTAATAAATGATTTTCATATCAATCCACTTTTAAATCCAGAAAAACATTTCGGATAAAATGAATTATTGAAGTATTTTCTTTAAATATATTAAATGCATTTCCTTTCAAAATCTTTTTTAAAAAGTTTATCTTATTATAAATTTAAATATTTGTTATGCTTTATAATAAAAGGTAAGTTATCTTTTTTCAAACAAAATCTGAAATTTCGTTCAATACTTTAACGAAAATGACAGGGTCGTTCTATAAAGGGTGTTTCGCTACCAGACCGACAAACTTTGAGGGGTGATAGTAGACATAAAGACAAACATTATTAAATAGGAAACCATGGAGCGCAAACGTCTTCCATAGGAGCCAGGGACCATTATAGTTTATGGTCCAAAACTTCAAACGATTATAAAAAACGGAAAAAAGGGTGGATTTGTTTACGGTTTTCGCTAAAATCATTCTTTATATCACGTTTTGTTTGTAAAAAATTTTTAAAGGTTACGTTCAAAAATTGTCGATAGAGGGCGCTTTAGACTTTAGAGTAACAAACAACTACTTTTTACCCTTATTTTGTGCACGAGGTTGAAATTATTCTAAAGTTTAGACATTAACTTAAATTTTAATCCCAAAATCGGAAACATTGGGATCGGGTAACTGGCGAAAATTTAACTGTGAACAGAGGGGTGGATTTTAAACATTTATAAACATTATATAAACTGATCGATTTTGTTGCGGCTTGCGTGTAGTTAATTCCCTTGGTAATTATTTTATTCCAAATTCTTACAGCTCTTGTGTATCCATTTTTTGGTAGAGGACGCTTCCGACACATCTCCGACATTTCAATGGCATTACTCCTGTGAGTTTTACTACCAGACCAACATACTTCCAGGAAGTGTTAGGGATGCAAAGCGACTCGGAATCACATAGGAATGTAACATTGAAAATGCCTTTTTAGCGAGCTGTGGTTAAAAGAAGCAGAGAAAAAAGCAACAGAAACAGGTAGTGAAACAGCAACACGTTAATATGGCAGAAAGCAATTTAGTTAAAGGTTTTGCTACAAAAGGTATCCGAAATTACGACCAGAAGTAGTCGGGCGTGCTTGACAGCAACGTCGCATGCAATGCCTTACGCTTTGAAAGATTCCTGGCATCTCGGATAGCTTTCTGGCAGCTACAAAAATTCGAGCTGACAAGTCTTCCACTGACGGTACAGGAGTCTCATACATTCAACTTTTCATTTGATCCCAGCAGAATAAGTCCATACAGATTCAGATTTAGATTGAGCCAGATGATGTTGGGGGGGGCTATCAATTGGTTTGAGCTCAACTTGCCCCACCCAGCAATGTTTATTTAAAAAAATACAGAACAGTTAAATTATACAGTAATAAAATAAATGTAGGTAACAAAAAGTAATTGATATAATGAAGTAGGTGCGACGATCTGGCAGGACAAAGAACCGGACCGCTACTACCTATCCACCGCTGTCCACATGTTACGCTAAAGTGTCTGCGAACAACATTGCTAAAATGTGGAGGAGCCCCATCGTGCTATAGAATGGCGCAACGAAAGAGGAACATGTGCTTTTACCAGAAGTTCCGAGAGAATGCGTTGTAGAAATATCAAGTGGCTTTTTTCTCTGCCTCTTAAACCACAGCTCGCTAAAAAGGCATTTTCAATGTTACATTCCTATGTGATATCCGAGTCGCTTTGCATCCCTAATACTTCCTGGAAGTATGTTGGTCTGGTATTAAAACAGGAGTAGAGCCAGGAGATCTGTCGGAAGCGACCTCTATCAAAGAATGGATACACAAGAGCTGTAAGTCATTTGGAATGAAATAATTACCAAGGGAATGAACTACACGCAAACCGCAACAAAATCAATCAGTTTGTATAACGTTTATGAATGTTTAAAATCCGACCCTCTGTTCACAGTTAAATTTTCGCCAGTTACCCGATCCCAATGTTTCCGATTTTGGGATTAAAATTTAAGTTAAAGTCTAAACTTTAGAACAATTTCAACCCCGTGCACAAAATAAGGGTAAAAAGTAGTTGTTTGTTACTCTAAAGTCTAAAGCGCCCTCTATCGACAATTTTTGAACGTAATCTTTAAAAAATTTTTACAAACAAAACGTGATATAAAGAATGATTTTAGCGAAACCCGCAAACGAATCCACCCTTTTTTTCATTTTTTATAATCGTTTGAAGACTTTAAAGGCCCCTGGCTCCTACGGAAGACGTTTGCGCCCCATGGTTTCCTATTTAATAATGTTTGCCTTCATGTCTACTATCACACCTCAAAGTTTGTCGGTCTGGTAGCGAAACACCCTGTATAGTTTAATCCCATTATAATCTTGTTAACAGTATTAATTCTAAACTAATAAATCTGCAGATCAAGAGCCTCAACGTCTGCTTTTCACTTCTTTTTTTAAAACACACTTAGCGTAATATTCAATTTCCTGGAAACTGTATTTTAAAATTTTCGAATTACGTAATTATTTATAAGAATAAAATAAGAATAAGAAATTTGAAGCCATCAAAAGCTGTTAAATTAAAGATTTAGTTATGTTAGGATATTCTGAAAAATTCATGATCTATTATTTTTGTTTTTTTATTATACCACAGTAGATTTCTTCAGGGGGGCGGAGCCCCCCTGAACCCCCCGTAATCTCATTAAATTTAAATTTCTAACTTTCTATCAATCTGCTGATGGTTATCGTATAGCTTGTATTTTTTTCTACATTTTGATTTATAAGGATAAGTGACAGTTTTAATAAGCATTTTTCATTATCCTCATACTTCTAGATACCTGCCCACCAAAAACACCTAAATCTGATGTATCAGGAACTTTTGAAAGTGTAAACTCAGTAATCTAGGGTTTTACAATTTTGTTTACGAAAAAAAGAAGTTTTGATTGCATTTTTTGGCAGTTATCGGGGACTGACAGATAGACACAAGAACAGACTGAGAGATGGAAAACAATAAATTTTGCGTCGCCAAAATAAGCCTTCGCCGAAGTTTCGGCAATGATGTCATTATTCATGAGTTATTGCTGTCCATGTTTCTTGTATTTTTAACGACAACTATAAAATACCTGTTTTATTTCAATTATGACGTCAAATTTTATCAATTGAAATATCTGTTAAAAATATAATTATTTTTTATTTCTTTTACTTCTAATTATGTTTACTTCTAATTTTTGTCAGAAAAATTCTTATTAATGAAACAAATTTCCGTGTTTAATATTTAACAAAGTACTATTTTTATTTTTATTTTAATTCTGATGTCATATTTATTTTTTCTTAGTTTGGTTTTTCGAATGGAAATTGCTCAATTGAAACTTATTGCCGTTGAAAAATTATTCCAGATTTTTTTTTTTTTTTTTTTTGGCAACGATAAAGGAAATTGGTTAACTTTTATCTAAAGAATCGCTCTTGATTCTGTATGAAAAAGAAGGAAATTTTTAATTATTAAGGAAGATATTTGAATAAAATTAATAAAATATAGTCTATATTCTTTTCTGGGCTATGTTATATTTATCCGGAAAGATAAAAAGCCATTAATTAATTCATCAGTTTTGACGTTGACTCAATTTAAATTTTCGTCCACGCTTTCGAATTTATAGCATTAAAATATAATAAGGATTAGGATGAATGGTTGCTTAGCAACCATTAAGAGAAAATAAAGAAAATGAAATGAATACATTTTAAATAATAAATCTCTAAACCAAATTAGTTTATATTATTGGAACACATTTATAAAAAATCTCCAAAATTTGCTATAATAACTTTAAAAATCTGTCAAATGCAGAGACGAAATTTTCACAACAATACGAATAAATTAACCGGTAAATTTCAGTATCCATTTATCATTGAATTCCATTAATGAAATGTCTCATTTTCTCTCAAGGAAAAAAAATTAAAATCATTGGATTTGCCATAGAAAAGCATTATTGCGCAAAATAAAATATTCTATATTTTCGGAACGAATGAATCAAATCTAACAAAAAACTATACAGCTTAATCCCAGTGCCTCACTAACATACCCACTTAATTTCAAGCCAATCGGATGTTTTTTGCGTTAGTTATCGAGGAACAGACAGACTGACTGACTGACAGACTGACAGACGGAAACCAAAAAATTTCGTGTCTCCAAAGTAAGCCTTCACTGGCGTTTCGGCAATAATCTTGTTAACAGTATTAATTCTAAATAATGATGATATTTTTTACAATTTTTCAAAACCATAACCTGGTGTTGGGCAAAATTGGAAATTAATTAAGTAATGTTAACAAATGCGCTGTGTTTTCGTAATAACAAATATGATGTCTGCAACATTCGAATAGCGAACATTTTTAGCACATTTTTTTGACAGGATGACATTCTACATACAAGCAAATGAATGCAATGTAAAATAATGTTACGATATTTTTAAATTTTTTTTCTTGTGTGCCCTAAAACCAAGTAAAGGTTGTTTCTACTTTTTTTAACACTGTGAATTTATAATTTTTCATTTATTTATTTTTAAAAAATCTTTTCCGATTTCAGTTTTTAAGTAACATTTTTAAAATATTTTAACATTTTCTACATATTTTTAATACTATTTTACTTAAGGTAAGATATGAAAACATCACTGAATATTTGCAAAATATTACACTTTCATAAATTATAATTTCAATTGAAACGTGTGAAGCTCTTTTGTAAAGTGCTGAGTTTGAATTTCCTTCTATCCTTATCTTTAGTACAAAATCATGAGATATTTCTAATAATGCTAAAAGGAATTCTCTAAAGGATTCCGTATCGAGCAATTTGTCGACAGAGGCGGTTTTAAAAGACATAAAATATCATTTAAAATAGCTATTTAACGATAAGTAAAATAAATTACTTAAAATCGATGTATCTCCTTTTTTATTATACCTCCGTTTTTAACTTTCTCAACCCCTTTCCTGCAAAGTCTTTTAATAAGTTAATATTTCAAATCCATTGCAAAAGGAGTCATCTATGTTTACTCTTTATTCGAATGATTTTTTTTTTAAATATCAAAACACAAAATTAAATCTATGTATCCGATGTAAATATATGTATATACAAGGTGAGTCATAAATAACGAAACAATAGGCTATCTCCTTAAATATTGCCCCTAGACCCATACTTCCAATTGCAAAAATTCATAAAAAAAGGTGAAATTTCTGATAAGATAAGCCGCAACTCCATGGGGGGTCTATCTGAAAAAATACGAAAATTAAATTTTTATACGGCCCCCGTAGGGCAAAATTCCCAATTAGAAAATTATTCCTTATCCATTCCTAAATTGAACAAAACAAATTTCATCTCCGTATCTAAAAATCCAACAGAGATATTAAATCTCAAAATTCTCAAAAATTCCTGACTTACACCACTTTTCCCTGCCTCTAAATTGTGTTTTCTTGACCCAATTTCAACGCTTGTTAGGGAACATTCATAAGTTGCAATTTAATAAAAATCGGTTTAAGATAGCGCTTTTTCTTTATATATAAAATAGCAGCGTATAGTTTTTAAGCTAAATTGGTATACCAGACGTCTGCCCGGGTCAAAATATCTAGGTCAGGTCCCAAACCGGCCCATAGGGGAAAAAGTTCGGCATGGTCTGGAAAAATGTCAACATCATACCCGGACCGGTCTGGAAAATAGTTTAAACCATAGCCCGGTCAGTCGCAAATTTCTACATAGTTTTTTAATTCGACGTGGGAAAAAAAATGTTTCATATGGAGGAGTTCTGAACAAAAAATTCTTTTTTAGTTTTTCATTTTTAGCACTTTCAAAGAAAATTGAAAAGTGCTTATGCATTCGGTTTGTCTGTACGTCTGTCCGTCTAGCCGGATGTCCGTCTGTGCGCGCTCTAACTCCCGTAAATATACTCGGATTGCTATGAAATTTTTATACGTTATTGAAGTTTACTCTACGACGAACCCTATTGAAAATTAAGTAGTTACCATGATTAGTTTATCTACAGAGAGAATCAAAAGTTTCCCATTACATTACGGCCTATGGGGAAAAATCGTTAATATACACGGATTGCCATGAAATTTTAGTACGTTATTGACGTTTATCTTAGCACGAACCCTATTGAAAATGAAATTTCTACCATGATTAGTTAATCTACAGGGTGAATCAAAAGTTTTCCATTACATTACGGCCCGTGGGGAAAAATCGTTAATATACTTAGATTGCCATGAAACTTTAGGACGTTATTGACGTTTACCCTAGCACAAGTCCTATCGAAAATGAAGATTATTTTATCTACAGGGAGAATCAAAAGTTTCCCATTACATTACGGCCTATAGGGAAAAACCGTTTCAAAGGAATTTTAAAGATGTTATACCCTGTCAAACATATTAAAATATGCATTCTATTAAATATAAGGTGAAAATGTAGCTATTATTCATTTACAGGGCCACACAAAAGAATTCCATTAGATAATGGTAAAATAGGAATTGTGTGTGACATATTTTAAATATATTAAGCTGTTTCATGTATAATAAAATTGATATATGTCACTGAAGCTTAATATAAATTATACGCTACTGTCTTGCATAATATGAAGTACATAGCATTTACAGGGCCACACAAAAGATTTGAAATAGTATATTTTTTCCGAAGTACCATATATGTGTCCGATGACGGCTGATGGAGGGATGATATGCGCGTTTATATTTCGCGAAATATATGCACATTATGTGGTGTGATAAATGTTATAGTTCATATACACGGCTACTCAAAAGAGCTCACCAACGTTATTGAATATGAGCGTAAATTATTTAAGCGTGGTTCTTAAATAAGCTATGCATTTTTACGCTGAGCTTCATTCAATTTACTGAGAAATGATTGCAGAATATAGATAAAAGGGTATACAGGACCTCGCAAAGAATTCCGTACATGAACGCCTATGAATGATAATTTATGAGAATGTGATTTCAGTTGTTTTAAAAGTGTTTTAGTTTACAATTAATTTTAGCCTAATGCTGACGTGTAATAAAGGTACAATGTAAATTACTGGGCTGAACAAAAGTATTCAAGTATGTTTCCATCTAATGGTATGAATTGCTGAAAAAGAAATTTCAAGCTACTGGGTATTTTCTTGCTAAACTAAATTTTCCCATTATATCAACCGACATATGAAATACAGGGCTGTTCAAAAGTACTGGAATACATATTTGGGTATATTTGGCTATACACTATTATTTCCTTAAATAACAAGGTTTTGTTAAAGATTTCATTAAGTGTTGGAAAATGCTTCATAATCTATGCTTAACGCGTGATTTTTCTTACTTGTTTATATTTATACTTCTTATTATTAAAGAAGCGCCAAAGGCTGTAATATATTTATTTTATCAAAGTAACCCTCATTTATATGTAAATGTTTCACTTATATTTTTATATCGTTAATCCATATCCAATGCGTTGGAGACTCTGAAAAATGTTATACACTAAAACTTTTTAAGACGGAATCACATAGGAAAGAAAAATACGTTATAGACAGATGCTCTCTCTAGAAGATGTAATTGGAGCTTATTTTCTTTTCAGGTACTAATGCATTTATTTTGCATGGATCAACATATTTTCCGTTTAAGACAGAATTCCGTCATAGGCAGATTTGTTTCACTGGTTTTATTGTATTTAATTTTTTTAGCCTTTGAATAATCTAATTAAAAAATGAATTTTAAATGATTTTTTTTTTTTTTTTTTTTTTTTTGTAAAATAAAGATTTTAAAATCTATATGTTTTTTGTAAAAAATTCGATTAAGCCGAATTTTATTTATTTTTTGCACGTATTAAGTCAGTCAGAGACAGTGATTTTAATACGGGTTTTGTCGAGACCGGGTTTGAAAATTTCATGCAGAGTGCACCTAAGTTGAAGGAAGTAGTCTCCTCCTTTATGAAAAGTACGCTAGGCCCGGCCGGGCGGGTCTTCAGAAAAAAAGTAACATCTCGGTCTTGGCCCTATCTGGGCCCAGAATACAGATTTTTTATCATCCTCTGGAGCACGGTGAAAAGCCTGAAGTTGTCAGAGGTAAATTTAAAAAGAAAAAAAAAAGACTTAATCTGCATCTTAGAAAAATCCATTTCGGCATGGCCTTCAGGCGGAGGTTGATTTCGAAAAGTTTTCATCTCAAAAAAAAAAAAAAAAAAAATGATTAGAGATAAACCCAGTTTAACTCGCTTTTAAAAATTTGTTAATTTCATTTTTCTGTAAGAACTGGTTTTATCAAAATCATCTTAAACGAAATTCTACTCAAATGCCCATTTTGGCAACATATTTTGAATTATATTCTTACTTTATTTAAAAATAATTGACCAATATGCTCATTATATAGTTCCTAAATAACAAAAAACTGTTAATTAAATTCGTTTGACAGCAAAATTGAATTTAAAAATGAGTCATAAAATAACCGATTTATTATTTTAATACATCCACAATTCTTTAATCAAGATCGCTTTGAGAAATTTTGTGCGAAGAGCCCACTTTGACAGATTATTTTAAATATATATTTAGCCTTTATCAAAAATCTGACCAATACACAGTAATTACACAGTTCCTAAATAACAAATAACTGTCAATTGCATGCTTTTGAGAGGAAAATTGAATTTAAAAATGAGTCATAAAATAAACAATTTGTTATTTGAATACAGCCTCAATTCTTTTATCATGATCGCTTTGGGAAATTTTTTTGCGAAGTGCTTACTTTGACAGCTTTTGAAAAATATATATTCACCCTTTATCAAAAAATCGACGAATACGCACATTATATAGTTCCTAAGTAACAAAAAACTGTCATTTGAATGCATTTCAGAGTAAAATTGGATTTAAAAATGAGTCATAAAATAACCAATTTGTTATTTAAATACCCACAGTTCATTAATCACGATCGCTTTGGGAAATTTTGTGCAAAGTGACCATTTTTGCAGCCTTTTTTTAAAAATATTCTGCCTTTATAAAAAAACTGGCCACTCCGACACATTATATAGTTCCTAAATAAGAGAACCTGTAAATTGGATGCGTTTGAGAACAAAAAAAGATTTAAAAATGACTCGGTAAAAACGCAATTTCTTAAATTTCCTCAAATTTCAATCACGATAACTTAGTGAAATTCTGTTCAAAATACCCTTTTTGGCAGCTTTTTTAAAAATATATTCTGCCTTTATCAAAAAACTGGCCAATCCGTCACATTACATAGTTCCTAAATAAGTGGACCTGTAAATTGGAAGGGTTTGAGAACAAAAATGAATTTAAAAATGACTCAGAAAAAACGCAATTTGTTATACTTTCCCAATTTTTCATTGACAACTTCGGGAAATTCTGTTCAAAATACCCTTTTTGGCAGCCTTTTTAAAAATATATTGTGCCTTTATCAAAAAACTGGCCAATACGTCGCATTACATAGTTCCTAAATAAGAGGATCTGTCATTTGGATGCGTTTAAAATCAAAAATGAATTTTAAAATGAGTCAGAATATAAGCAGTTTGGATTTGAGGTTTTTTTCTCCAACTCCTATTTTTGTTTAATTTATTTTTGCTATAAGAATTGGTTCTATGAAAAACTTGTTAGTATAAAAGTTGTAGATATTATTGTGAAGATGTAAAATAAATTTAATTAGATTTGACTGCTTAAGAATTTAGTAAGTTATGGATTTTTTTCTTTTTTCCTCCCCCCTTTTTCTTTTCGTTTTTAATTTTTTTCATCGGTAAAAATTGGTCCTATCAAAAACTTGTAAATACAAAAGTTTTAGATAATATTGAGTACATTTATATAAAATTTAGTTGGATTTGATATCTTGAGAATTGACGAAGTTATGAATTTTTTTCTCCCAAAAACCATGTTTTTTTCGCCCCTTGAGCCCATTTTTAACTTTATCAAAAATCTGTCATGTATAAACTTTTTGCCCATTTCTTAGAAGTAATATAAACTTTAAACTGATTCTATATCTATTTTAATTAAGAAGTTATCGCGTTTTTTCTGTTTTCACAAAAACCCTCCCTATTTCCATCCCCTTGGTCCGATTATGCCCATTAACGAACTCGACCGAGATTTTAAGCTCCTTGATTTTATGTAAAAGTTTGAAAAAGATCTGAGCATAATTATGGAAGTTATCGTGTCTAGAAGAAAGTGATATACACCGATAGATAGATAGATAGATAGATAGATAGATAAACTTTTTTACTGATGGTAGTTTTGGGGTCTAGGAGTCATGATTCGTGTAGATCCGCAAAAATTTTTCAGAAATTCCAACATGGGAGACAATGCAATAGGTAGTATTTCATACGAAATCTACCTAAAAAGCATTTTTAAAAATAACTGACGGATATTTAAAAAATATACTTCGTTTTTCTGCATAATGAATTTTCTATCCTCTATTTCTTGTCTTTAAATTATTAAATGTTAAGAATTTTTAAAAGAAAAAAGAACTTGAAACACGTCATTTTTTATTTTTTTACATTGGTTTTGTTTCGGGAAATTTGAAAAAAATGTTTACTTTAAAAAAATATTTGCTTTTGAAAATATGATTTTTTTAAAAGTTATATTATTTTTTCAATAAACATTTTTAATAGTTTTAAAATTAATATAAAAAACCTTGTAACAAAACTAAAATCAGATTTTCATCTTTAATTGAATGGAAAGAAATTGAAATCCGATAAATGATGTTACGAATTATAACGATTTTTGATTGTCCCATTTAAACCAGTACTAACCACATGAAACTTTTATAAATTGTATGAGAAATTTTAGAATGTGATTTTCTTAGCAAATTATAAGGCTAACCATCACAAAAAAAAAAAAAAAAAAAAAAAAAAAGAAAAATCAAAATTCTAACTCAAGAAATAGATTTTTTACGCGTTTTCTAGAACTGTTAAAGTAACATTGTTTTTCGAATTGCGCGCATTTCAATTTGTGTCTAATCCCTTAAAACCTGATGAAATTTTTAAACGGCTATAACTTTGCGAATTTTGGAGATATGAAGATGCAACTTTTTGAGTCTTATTCAGGACTGAATGAGGAAAGTTTTCCTAACTGGAAATTTTGTCCTACGGGGGCCGTATAAAAATTTAATTTTCGTAACTTTTCAACTAGACCCCCCCATGGAGTCGCAATTTATCATATCAAAAATTTCACATTTTTTTTATGAATTTTTGCAATTAGAAGTATGGAGAGTTATTTAAGGAGATAGCCTATTGTTTCGATATTTATGACTCACCCTGCATATATATATATATTTATAATATTCATCTTGAATTCACAAAAGAAGATTGTTTTGTGCTAGTTATACAAATTATTAAATAACTGTTACGATTTTGTAAAGACGAACATTTTTTTAATCAGCATTTAGATAGATTTTAATCAGCAACAAATTTAGACTCAACCCTATTAATTAAACTTTATAATTTTGCACTTTGTTTCAATTATACTTAACGATTATTATTTTTTTAAGTATAAAAATTAAAAACGTTAATTTTTTTATTACAAAGGAAATGTTAACAAACCTTTTATAATATTCTAATATATAATTAATATAAATTATGTTATTTTTATGTAAGTAACTGTAAAAAATCTGGAACTACCGAAAAGTTTCTGTTTTAACACACATTTCTATGGGCTATAAAGCAGATTTATTTGACAATCTTTTTTTTTTTCAAATAATTATTACATTATTAAAAAATTACGCTGCAAAGGAATGCCTGGAGATAACGGGGGGGGGGAATATAAATTGTAATTCTACGCATTTCGGATACAATTATTTCGATAACGAACTTTGCTATTCAAAAGCATGGCAAATTTGTCAGATATAGCAATCCCGAAACTTTCTTCTGTCTCATGCATGTTGATAATACAAAATTCGCTGCTATTAGATTTGATTCGTTGCTATAAAATTAAACGACAGTCTATGCGCATCATGAGGATTCCAAAGGCATGAAATTCCATGCATTAGTTTTTGAAATAAGACTATTGTAGATATCTAGAAAAATTTAATTTAAAAGCACAACCTGCCGGGTAATTTACAACAAAACATAATGAACAATAATATTAATCAAGATATACATGAATTTGAAATTTGGTGAAAATTCGTGCAATAGTTCTAAAGCTATTGCGGGAATCGAGAAAATTTCAACATAGAAGTAACATCTGTTAGGCGAATGGCACCAAAACGTAATCAGATCCAGTTCATATAAAAAATTAACTGAATGTGATTTTTGGTAGAAATTTTTGCATTGATTTTCTGAGATAGAGCTATTGTGTAAATTATAAAAAGTGTATCATAGTCGTGCCACCTATTGAACGATTTACACCAAAATACAAACAGCATCATTTCACGTCAAGTACTAACCTAATCTACAAAATCCGTGTTTACATCTTCAAATACAGCTGATGTTTAAATCGTGAAAAATGCAACATGCATCTGTTGGGTGATTTACACCAAAAACTAATCAGCATCATTTTATATCATGGTCTACCATAATGTAAGATTTTTATAAAATTCAGCGCATTGGTTCTTGAGATAGATCGCCCGTAAAATTTATGTCACAAACAGACAGACAGCGTCACAGATGCATAGAAACACAGTCTCAAAGAATCTCAGACTCACAGACAGGCACTTTGTAAAAGTATGTTTTTTGGAGTCTCTGATCACCAAAATCTACAAATTCGTAGAAAATCGAAATACGAAAATTTTCAGGAACCAATACTTTCTGCTTGTAAAGATAGAACAAAGTAAAAATGTACAGTGTGACTCATAAATATAGAAACAATAGGCTATTTTCTTAAATATTGCCCCTAGACTCATGCTACCAATTGCAAAGTTTCATAAAAAAAAGATGCAAAATGGGATTATATAAGCTTGAACTACATGGAGGGTCAATTTGAAAAAAAAATCAAAAATTATATTTTTATACGGTTCTCGTAGCATAAAAATTCTAATTCTAATTTTTAAAATCCTATCAAGAATTAAACACTAAACATTGCATCTTCGTATCTGCAAAATTCACAGAGAAACAGCAAAATCACCGTTTAAATTATTCATCAGGTTTCAAGACGTCAAACACGAATTGAAATGCGTGTAATTCAACAAAGAAGAATCTTAAAAATAATATAACATTACCATAACAATAAAACTATATTTATTGAATTTGATATTTTTTTTCTTTTTGTGTCTGTTTGTGTGTGATAATTTATTATTATTATAACCATATAATTTGAAAATAAAATCACATCCTAAAATTTGCCATACTGGTTCAAAAAAATTAAATGATTTAATTATTTGTTTAAAGTAGGATAATTAAAAATCGTTATCGCACGAAATATTATTTACCAAATTTCATTTTGTTTCATTTTGTTAAAAAGAAAAAAAACAATAATGTTTTCGTTATTTTTTTTTAAATATTAATTTTAAAAATATTTAAAATATTAATTAAAAATATTGTAAGTTATTTTTTTAAAAATCACACTTTCAAAAGAAAATATATATTTTTTTCAAATTAACCGAAACAAAACTAATGTAAAATCATTAAAAAAGACATGTTCGAAGTTTGCACCGTTTTTCTTTGGCAATTTTTGAGATAAAAACGAGAATTAGTTTTAAAAAAATTGCAGAAAAACGAATCAATAGTGTCACTGTAAAACATTTGTGTATTGTTACACCATAAAATTTGTAGCAGCTATTTAGCCTCCAATTTTATAGAGTAATTTAACCAATATAACTCGTGTAAAATTACACAATAACACCAGTAATGTATGTTTAAATAACACCATTGTGTAAGTGAAAAAATTACACCATAAAATTGGAGGTAGCAGCTGCGGTCAATTTTATGGAGTAACGTTACATCAATTTTTAAAGTGTTTAAATAAAGTTTGGCTTCTAATAAAATGTTTAAACGCCTTTTAAAAATTTTCAGGTGTTTAATAAAGTCTTCCCCTCAGCTTAAACTTCTGATTCAGTTTAACTTTAGCCCTTTCTAAAGTAGCAATTTCGATTTTTTTCATAATTTAAGTTCTCACAATTTCAGATTTTATATTGTTCCGATGTAGCTGTAAAAAAACTCTGTATTCTGCCAACCTTGAACGTTTTAAAGTTTGTTTTATTTTGCTGACCCAGGTCACAGGCAAGACTCGGGCTTATTTCCTTTCAAGAGTTTCCCCTCTTGGCTTCACTCTTTTCGGTAAATGTACAGGGCTTACTTTTTTCCTAAGGTTCCTTTTTGGACCCTGGCCTAATGTATTTTTTCCATAACCAACCGAAACTGGCTTTATTATACCTAAGTCTGCACGGGGCGAAATTTTCATTGCCACTCTCGACTCAACTCGTATTAAGAACATTGTCTTTGAGTATCCTGACCCGTGAAAAATATCAGTAAAACTTGGGTCAGCTCAAAACCTTTTTCAGGAAATGCATGTATTTTCAATTGACAATATTTAACAATTAAACTTTAAAATTAACATTTTTTAAAGGATAGTAGATTTTAAGGCAATAAAATTAAAATACAGTAAAACCTTTGAAAAAGTCTGACTATGACGGAATCCTAATTTAAGCGGTAAAATGTGTTGACACGTGCAAAATTGATATAATAATACCGGAAAAAGGAATAGAATACATTTAGAATTGCTAAGAAAAGAATTTGTCTATAACGCTTTTTTTAATGTGATTCCGTGTTAAAAGATTTTACTGTGTCACATTTTCAAAATCTCCAATACATAGAATGTGGACTAATAATATTAATGATAAGTGTTATAGTATAAAATCATAGGGATTCACTGAGATCCATAAGAAAAATAATTTCTCACGCTAGGGCTAAACAATATATATATTCTTTAAAAATGAAATTTATAAATGCAAAAAATAATAGCTAAGATAGGTAATCGATAAAAAAAGGTGGCTAAACAATCCCTCTATTGCTTCTCATTGCTGGGAAAAGGGACATAATTTTAATTTTAGTTCAGTTAGGATTGTCCAAAAATGCATTACTCCGCTTGATTTAGACTTTTTTGAAGCACTCTATATCAATAGATTAAAAAACTTTTTGCTTAATAATTTATCTAGCGTGCCGTGCATCTCATTTTTCTGAGTATATTTGTTATGTCACATTTCCGGTTTGATTCTGTGGGTGGAACTTGATGGTCTTTTTGGTGCTGTGATTATTATCTTGGGTTTTCGCCTTGCTTGCAGTTGGGGGTTTTCATTTTATACATTTTACATTTTCCTTCCATTTCAACACTGAAGATCCTTGAACTTGTGAAACGTATACGTATGTTTAGAATTTTTAATGATTGTGTATTGTTGTATTTTATTGATTTAGCTAAAATAGACATTTTTGATCAGCACTCATTGAGCGAAACAATTTTTAGTCTACGGACGAAAAAATATATTTTTTGTAGAAATTTAGTTTAAAAATTTGTAAGATTTTCAATGTTTTCCAGTCTTAGCCGAACATTTTTTCCTATGGATAGGCCTGTCTGTGTCTATTTCGGCCATTGTTGGACCCCAGAAGTTTGAAAGAATGTTTAATGTAAAATCTATACACTGCTATAGTGCGACCAAATAAAAGTCACTATCTGAAATTGACTTATAATAAAGCCTAGTTTCTGCATGACCTACCTCTACATACCTTGCATTCAAAATGTGTCAATAACTTGTCGTTCAGAGGCAACGTTAAGTAGTGTAAGTCAAGAATTTTGAATTTTAAATCCTTCAGTGAGATTTGCAGATTTTAATTCAGTAATGAATAATATTTTTTTTTCTAATTGAGAATTTTAACTGAAGGTGCCGTATAAAAACTTAAATTTGGGATTTATTTTCAAATAGACTCCTCATAAAGTCGCAACTAATGTCATCATATTTTGCCTCAATTTTATTGAACTAAACAATTAGAAATAAGGTCTATGGCTAATATTTAAGAAAATAATCTATTGTTTCGATATTTATGAATCACACGGTACAACCGACCTCCGTAACGCAATTAAAAAATACCTCATATTACTCTCGAATTTCCTGTCATTTGTTTAAAAAATACAAAGGTATGGTATGAAAATGGCATGAACCATTAACTATTTCCAATATATATATATTTAAATTCACTAAAAAATTCAGAATTAAGCAATTGTCCGAAGATGCGATTTTAAGTGAAGGAAAAATTCCTTAAAATAATCATTTTAAATATAAAGTAATGTTTAAGTTTTTAATCTTAAATTCTTTAAAAATATTTCTCGTTTGTACCTTTACTTTGAAAGTTGTCACATTTTACGCTAATCTTTTAGCTTAAGTTATATGGAATTCGTGGTTTTCTTTATATTTCCTTTAGATTTTAAAGTAACGATAAATCGAAATCAAAATAAAATGTATAATTCATTTGAAAAAAATAATTTTGATGTAAGGAGTTGAATGTAAAAATAACTGATAATTTTTGTAGAATTATTATTGTTATATAAGTCCCTTATCTTTTTTTATTTTTAATTAATACTTAACATAAAGTAATTATGTTTAGAATTTTTTAAAGGAAAATAGAGTTTTATTTCATAAATTCGAAATTACCATATTTTCTGCTGTCTTTAAAAATTGCAATTTTTTAAAATAAATAAAATGTATTTACACTTAAAGTGTTTATTTTTTGAAAACTTTTTCTTTAGTGTCTAGTTTTTAAACAGCATATTCAATGTTTTTCTAGCTGGGTTGTTTTTTTTCTAAATCTATGCACCTGTTTTCTTAAAACTGCCGATGCAAATATTCGACACTGACTAAATTTGAAGAAATATGTTTAAACGAAGAAATTCATAGCTTAAAGAAAATAAACATATGAACATTTCTCTTTTTCTTTCAAACATCCTGTTATTTTCAGTAAGAAAGGTCGCAACCACATTTTCCAATAACATAAAATGCATTCACGAAAGGTTTTAGATTTTGAACTCATTTTCAGCCGATACAATTTCAAAAGCTAAAATATAGCATATGAATTAATGATTTTAACGATAAGCTAGATGTCATGTATAATCGTTATATTTAATTTGTCCATTGTAATCTTTCTTAATTTCCTAAAAAGTGTTTTGATGAATTAGCAATTTTCACATGTATATATATATATATATACATAACCATTAATTGTGAAACAATATATATCAACCATAAATGCAAAAAGGAATTAAAAGGAATATTTGGAATTTGGCAGAACTACAGTAGACTCGTGGGACCCCAAATACTACAGAACTACAAATAAAGTGTGTGGCTTCATCTTCGTATAAGCCATGAAAAGCAAAATAATGCGAATTTGGGGACACCAACACACATAAAAACGAAAAGGGAGAAAAACTCTAAAACTAAATCATAATAATATTATTAAAATTGATAGAAAAGGAAATAACGTACCGGAAACTAGTGTTTAGATATGTAAAAAGAGAATAAAAATGTAAAGAGAAGAGAAAAAATAATACAAATAAAAATTGAAATTAATTTCATTTAATTTGACAATACTAACTTAAACTCAATATTGTAATATAAGATAAAAGAAGGAATAAACTAGATAAATAATGTATACATTTTATAAACTTAGAAATAATGTTTTAGGTATTGGCCAGATTGTTAAAAGTTTGATTCGAGTAAATCTTTAACATACTTTATGAAATAGTATTAATAGATTTATGTAATACAACTTTACAAATAATCATACATGTAATAATAATTTAAAAAATCGCCATTTTTTCTTTTCGATTTCGCTCTAAATTCTTATAAAAATATACGTTTATTTATATTTCAGTAATATGCTAATATTTAATTATCAGCTAAAGTTCCCTTTTTTCCTTAATTGGGTGTAATATATTATTTATTCTTCCTAAAATGAACTCAGTAATATTATTTAAATATCAATCTCTTATTTCGAAATATTAAATCTATATTTTTTATTCCATTTCTCCTTTTTAGAATAAAAAACATTTGTCGGAAGCTTTATTATCAATATTTTATTCAAAAATCGTTTGGGTATTCTCATAAGGTACTTGGATCTTGCGAACAATGCACTCATTTTGGGTTTGCCTACCTCCAACGGATTAAAAAGAATTCTGTTGTGTCCTACTAACCAATGAAGTGGTTGGAAACTTTCTATAGTTGGGGAACGTTGAAGTTGGGAGTATGTAAAAGCCTATACAGACTTTTTACTCCGTTGGCTTGGCGGCTTGGCTTAACCGTGACCTAACATGGTTGCACTATCTGGCGTTATAGCACTCATTTTGGCAACATAATATTAATTTTGAATTGTGCTTGCAAAAATCTTATTTCAAAGATTTTTTTCTTGTCATTTCATTGAAAGATTAAATATAATTGGTTATTGACACTTTATTATCAAAGCACATTATTTAAATTAGAATAACATACATATTTTCCAAGAACTTTTCATCTTAAAAAATAATATTTAGAATTAAAATATTTCGAAAGTTAAAAATAAACATTGTTCCAGTTTAACATCAAATATATTTTTTTAATTATTTTGTAAAGGAATCGCAATTCTTTCTTCGATAAATGTGTTGTTAATAATCAGGTTTAAAGCTATATGTATGTAATGTGTACCAGGTATCTAACATTGCTCAATGTGCAATTTTGAAGAAACACACGAATTCCCATTTGTATTTTATGTAAAATTATTCATATTTTTTTTTTAATTGCGATGAGAAAACATACTATTAAAATAAAAAGATTTTAGAACGGGTATGATTGTGGTTTGCAGACTTGATCACTTTTTTTTATTATTTATTTACAAAAAGGAGACTATAAAGAGGACATAAGATAAACTATTTATTTTATAATTAATCAAAACATCCGCGCAGGAATTTTTTTTTAAACATGCCAATAAAAAAAGCAACTTCAAAATTTAAAGTACAAAAAACTAATAATAATAATAATAATGAAAAATAAATAAATAAAATAAAATAAATATTAAAACGTGAATTTCTACTGGCATTAAAAGGATAGTAAAACAGTAATCTTTTTAACAAGTTTTTCTTTTTTCAATTATTTAGACCCCCCCCCCCCTCATTGCGCTGCATATGCCTAAGTTTTTGTGAAAAATGACTCCGTTTTGACGTTAGAAAGATTCGTGTTTGAGCAGAATAACTTTCCTCAACTTTTTATTTGCAACCCTTGTAGTAATTGGCCGATAATTCACTTTCGTTTTCGGCCGAAAACCTGAGTTTCGCCGAAACTTTGTTTTCTGCAAAAATGCTGCTGACATTTCAGCCTGATCGAAACTATTTTTATTTAAAAAATCTCGTTTCTTCAAAAATTTTCAAAATTACTCATTGATTTGAGCTGCATCGGCTCAAATGAAACTATTTATTGCTATGAACTTCTTTGTTTACAATTTATCAGTCATCATTGACTCAAGATGTGAGTGGGAATTATAAATTTAATGAAATTCGTATAATAGAAAATATTTCTGTGTTATGGTTGAATTAATTACGTATTATATTATGAAAATAAAAAGTGTTGGGTTTAAGTCATAGCGAGTCAACTTGAGTCACACACATAATTAATTAATAATTGTGTATATTTAATAAATATGTATAATTAATTAATAATTATGTATAGTTAAACTATATGTATAGTTAATTAATAATTATACTAACTAAATAAATGCGTTTAATTAATAGTAATTATGTATATTTAAATATCTATATAATTAATTAATAACTATGCATATTTAATAAATACGTATAATTAATTAATAATCATGCATATTTATGTATGTCTTACTTTATAGTTTTTTTACATTCGTTTTTGTTTTCGGCCGAAAATAGAAAGATCACTGAAATTTGGATTCAGTTTCAGCCTTAAAAACCTGTTTCACTCGATCCTTAAACTCAGCACTTAAATAGAAACCTTTTTATTTATTTTATTTTGGTTTAATATTTTATTGTCATATTTGGTATGCATTTAAGGTAAATTTTTCCGATAAGTTCAAATCTACAAATATTGTTTCTGTATTTTAGAAAGTTTCAAAAATAAAAACAATATATTGCAGATTAAAAACTCCATTCTTCAAGTAATTATCTCTTAACTGACCGGAAATTGGAAGAGACGCGGGGTGTCGTTATCTGAAAAAGGTTTACAATTTTTGTACAACGCATGTTTATTAGCGCCAAAATTTCGCCAAAGCGAATAAATACATTTTTATATAAATTTTATATGTACAAGTCGTAATAGTGACAAATTTTAACTTAAATCAGTTGCATTTAGTCAATGAATTGTTTTCACATTAAAATTTTGAAGAAAAAAGAGATACCGAGGGAGATTTTATTGAAATAGTCAACGCACTTTTTCTTGTCGCGGAAGCATAACATTCACAGTATAAACTGTACTCTCAACGTCTTCGTTCCCCAACTATAGCTACGCCCCCTGATTCCGTTAATTGGACGTTTCATGCTTACGCCAACCTTAGCTCGAACAAAAGTGTGTTATACCGCAAATTAAACTCCCAAACGCGCGGGTAAAAGATCAGAATGTGCTGACCTCTTAACTGCTGAACGAAAACCTCTCCAAGTATCAGTCTGTTTTCGAATGTTCTTTGAGTCGTGATGTGTTCAAAGCTGCGTAGTTTCAAAGGCATATTCTTTATTTTCCTTTTAAAATTAATGTAACATGGAGTTGGAATGAAGCTGTTTGTCGATTTCAGTTTATTGTTGACAGAAGTGTATGGTTAAATAACATTTTATTATTCTGTTCTCAGCATGTGACTTAGCTGTTCTATCAGTGTTTTAATGAGAACTGCTCGATTACTTTTGGAATGTGGAATAGTTTACAAAAATGATCAAAGAATAAAAGAGTAAGACTTGATACCTTGCACCTTATTTGAGAAATCACCCAATGTTTTGATTCCCCTGGCCTTAATCATCCAGTTACGACATAGATAGAAGTGACCTTATTTTTAACTAAGAGAAATAATTTTATATTATCCAGCTACATCATGCAATAATCCGTTCCTTTCATCATTTCACCAGATATTTTTCTACGATAACTTCAGCCAGTATATTTCATACATTTGTGTTAATTCAGCTTTCAGTATAAAATGCATGATCTATATAAATGTGAAGATCAGGGGGAAATTAACGTACACGTACACAATCAACGAGAAATCTTAACAGAAACTGAAGAGATAATCCCAGTGATGACAGATGAAGTTTTACAAGCTATTAGATTTATGAAAAAAAGGTAAATGCCCTGGAGAAGATGGAATTACAATTGACCTTATCAAAGAAGCAGGAGAAGAATTTGCAAAAAGGCTATCCTTACTGTTTTCCAAATGTCTCAAGAAGTCAGATGTACCAGAAGATTGGAATAATGCTGTGATGGTGCTACTTTATAAGAAAGGAGAGAAAGAAAACATTAAAAATTACCGTCCGATCAGCTTACTGTCAGTGATTTATAAAATTTTCACCAAATTTTTAACGTGAAGACTGGAATCAGCTCTGGACTCAGCTCAACCTAGAGAACAAGCAGGATTCCCAAGTGGATTCAGCACAATGGATCATATCCAAACAGTAAGGGAACTCATAGAAAAACATAAAGAATATAATTTACCTCTCTGCCTTGCATTTATTGATTATGAAAAAGCATTTGATTCCGTCTACACATCAGCTGTAGTAGAATCTCTAGAGGACATTGGTATAGACAAACCTTACATCAATATCATAAAGAAGATTTACAAGAAAGCAACAGCAACCATCCGTGTAAATAAAAGAAGAGCGAAGATCAAGCCCGGAAGAGGAGTAAGACAAGGAGACACCATTTCACCTAAGCTTTTTAATGCTGTCTTAGAAAATATCTTCAAGAAGCTGGATTGGGAAAACAAATGGAACAGAATAAATGGGGAATATTTAAGTCATCTCCGGTTCGCTGACGACATTGTAATTTTCAGTAACAGTCCTAAAAATTGGAAATTATGCTAAAAGATCTTGCAGAAGCTAGCATCAATGTGGGATTAAAAATAAATTTAGAAAAGACTAAGGTGATGTTTAATTCATTTACATCAAAAAAGAAAATTGTCTACAAGAACACTGAGATTAAAGAAGTGCAAAGTTATGTGTACCTAGGACAGGAAATATCATCGGATAATAGTATCATGAATGAAATCAATAGAAGAATGAGAAATGGGTGGCATGCTTTTGAGAAGAACTGTATTATTCTGAAGAGTAATATGCCTCTTTGTTTGAAAAGAAGAGTGTTTAATCAGTGTATTTTACCTGCATTAACTTATGGAGCAGAAACATGGGCACTAACAAAACGGATGATACAAAGACTACAAACAACACAGAGAAGCATGGAGAGATGTATGCTAGGCATAACTAAAAGAGACAGAAAGAGGATAACCTGGATAAGAAATCAGATAAAAGTTTTTGACATCCTTCAAAGAATCAAACAGCTAAAATGGAAATGGGCTGGGCACATTGCAAGAAGACAAGACAATAGATGGAGCACAAATTTACTACAGTGCTATCCCAGAGATGTAAAACGACCAAGAAGACCACCACAAGTAAGATGGAGTGACGAAATTAGAAATGTGGCTGGTGTAAATTGGATGACAAAAGCACTAGACAGAAAACATTGGAAAAATCTGGGGGAGACCTACATCCAGCAGTGGATCGAAAACGGTTGATGATGATGATGATATATATATACATATATATATAGAGAGAGAGAGACTTTTAAAAATAGTCACTTATATAATGCTCTCAAATAAATTAAAAATGAAATTAATATGAATATGGAAATAAATACTATTTATTATAGTCCTTTATTTTAAGAAAAAGAAATCTACTCATTGTAAAAGTTTTTAATAACAATTAATTGGAAAGAAAGAAATGTCTTTTAAATGATTAATGAATTAAAAAATTATATGGGATATTGTTTGAAAATTGCAGCGAAATGCTAATTTTTTCTTTATCATGAATTTGCCTAAAACATACGACATAATTGTAAACAGAATTATTGTAAAAAAAGAAAAAAAACCTATCTTTTAAGATTTGTGAAGTAAAAGAAAATAATCGGACAAAGAAATTTTAATTACAATTTTGAGTATCTTTTTAATTATTCTAAATATAAAAGATTTTTAACAAGATATTTTTTGACATAAATTAATAAATATGCAAATTCTCAATTATATATATTATTATCGTATTATCAAATACATGGTTATATTCTTAAGTTAGCATTATGTCATAGATTTTTAAGTAATGCGCAATATTCATTGATGGAATGCTTATTGATTTACTATTAGCAAAAAATTTAAAAATAAATATAATTGAACATTTAACCTATCACCTTTTTATTATTAAATATATTTTTTTTATATTTCAGATAAAAATAAATCCACCTATGTATAGAAACTTGCACCAACTCTTTTTTTAAAAATCGTATTAGCCATTTTTGCATTGTTATATCAATTAAATAGATAAATATAGCACTAAAAAATCTGTAGTTTGCGTATGTTTTAGAAAGTTTATATTGACAAAGTTAAAGAAATCAGGATGTTAAAATTATGTTCCCCATAAGCTTTGATTTATGCCCACACACCAACCCCACCATTTAGAAAGAAAAACATATTTTTCTAATCATATAATTCTAGATCATTGAATAATAAGCCGTAAATCACCAAGATATAATCTATGCAAATCTTTTATTCTAAATCTTTAATTTAGGTGTAAAATTTAGCCAAGAAAATTATGTGTTTATTTGCCTACACTGATATTTCTAAAGTATTAGATTTATCATACATACAATTTTACAGTTCATTGTCATAAAGAAATATTTTTATTTTTTATTTTATTTTCCTACTTTTGATATCACTCTGCTGCAATTTTATATCGAATAAATTGATACTTTAAGAATAGAAGGAATTGCATAGAAATGATCTCAAATTGAACTTTTACTTTGGAATATTTTAAATGTTTTTTAATTTGCATGTTTAAGATACATTATAAGATACATTATTATACATTATATTATAAGCTATACCTCCTAAGATATATAATTTTATATTCAGTTTGTTTTTGCGTCATCCGAATGACAATTATTTTATTTCTTTTATTTCTAGTATCTTTTAAAATAAAAAAGAGGTAATTTTTCTATTGGAGAAGTTGGACATAGAAATAAATAAACAAATGACACGTTATACTAACAATAAATAATAATTTTAAAGGAGACGTTATTTAAAATCCAACTTTACTCTGTTTCTAATTTTCAAGATAAATAGCAATAAGAAATATGTTTTTCATGAAAAATGTTCTCTCTTTCGGCGCAGTATTAGGCAGAAGACTTGCGATCGAATAGTTAAAATACGACATCTACACTGGTTTCATTGTTAATATTAGAAATAGCATTAATAGACATATTGAAACATAAACACCGATTTAGATAAAAGGTAGTAGACTTTCAATGTCTTCAGTGGAACATTCATAAAGCTTCTCCCATATCAGGAGATTTAGATTCCAGTATATGATAGTCACGCTAATATCAGGTAACTGTCCATTGTAATAGATTTGAGAATTTTAATTTCAAAGGTTTTTTTTCTGTATAGAAGGAAAATTTCCATATTCCTTTAAAATATATAAGAACAGTTATTAAGGTTTATTTTAATTTTAAATAAATCGAAATGATTTTATATCAGATCCGTATGGAATCTACTTCATATTAGCTTTATCCATATAGTTGTATAATATATTTTATAGTAATATTAGAAATTTTATCTTTTTTTCACATAAAATATTCTTAGACGATTTTACCCTACCTTTTGTAAAAAAATTATACTACTCTTCATTGTTTAAAATTGACTGGAGAAGACAATACAACTTATAAAAACAAAATCTTAAATTTCTGTATTGACTTAAAAAAAATAAACCGTTAAAAATTTCGTAAGGTACTGTCTTTTCAAATTCTAAAAGATTAATGGGACACATGATTTTTTTAAACGAATTTTCGAATTGAATTAGAATGTTCTGTCATCGTTATCTTTAGTGAAAAAGCAATAGAATGATCGATAATTTTCAATAATCTAAAATGACTTCATTAAACTTTTTTCCCACTGGGCACTTTGCCACAAGATAAAAGGTAAAAGATATCAGTTGGATCATTTATTTTTCTGATAAATGGATTATTTCATTTTAAATCAATTTTCGGAGTTTTTCACTATAATTCTTGGAGGCATTTCGTAGGATGCTCTTCCTGGGTAAGATATAGATAGCTCAAAGCATATAATATAAAAAAAAAGTATTACAAAATTATTATCAGTTAGAAATTCTACTTGTATCTTAATCTTATTTTTTAATTAAAGGATATTAATCTAGTACAATACATTAGAGTTCGATACTGAATCGAACGTATTATATTACTGTTTTATGAAGGCTTAGTAGAATTGATTACGTCTAATTTCATTAATTCATTTTTAATAAACATTCTTATTATTTAATTAAGAATGGAATTACTTTTGTGTTTTCGAATTTATTATTTTAAACGAATTTGAATAAGGTTTGTGTAAGGAAATATCTTTATTTTAAATTAAAGACTCCTTTTTATTTTATCATCAAAATATTTTTAACAATTGTAATTTTTTCTTTATATATTGATTCGCAAGAAAATAAAAATTTTGTAATAGACAGTAAAAGAATAAAACCCGAAAATTTTCAAGAGTTTTCAGAGTTTAATTTAATTCTTAACTATAGCAATGAAAATTTATTTATATTTTTTAGATTTTTCTCTATAAATAAATATTTTTATAACGCTGAAATCGCCTTATTTAGACATTTATGTTAAGACACTATTATATGTATATTTATTATTTCTGTATTCTGCGTGTCCGTATATATTTTTTTACATTATATGAGACTATTTCATTTATTGTAAAACGATCAAAAAATACTGGAAGTATTGCTGTAAAGAAATGTAGAGCATATAAATTATAAAATAGGATTTATATAACACATAAATCACTTAAAAATATAAATTTCGAAACTTTTAAAAAATATATCTGTTTTGACATAAATGAAAAAAAAAAAATAAAGCGCTGCGTTTGAAACATACTTTGCAACAGGAAGCGTATCACAACAAAATGTTTTAAAGGAGTGGTTTAGAAATCTGTGAGATTATGTAAAACATTCTGTATTCTGAATTTAATACTTCTTCGAAGTACAGATTAAAATTTCAAAATGTTAATCATAATCAATTAATTGGCTGTACTGATGTACCACTTTGTTAGTAGCCTGGAGTGAATTGCGCATAGGCAAAAAGGACCAGTCCTTGTTGAAAATGAAGGAATCCTTACAATCTCCTTATGAGTTTATTTATTAAATATCTCAGATATGATGCGGCTTTTTTTAGGCGAATTTTGATTCTGTCATTGAGTTGTGTTTTTAAATAGTATACTGTAATTCTAAGATATCAAAATAAGTTATAAAACGAAAAATATAGTAAGAAATATGATTTAAAGATATGATTACGAAACTAAACGTAATATTTTTCCCCCTCACAATATAGCGTAAATTAATCATTTTAGAACTAAAAACTTTCGAGGATTAACGATTGCTTAGTATGATTTTAAAATACTGTCAAATTGGCGTTTTCTTTGAATTATTTGTTTAGATTTTTTACTTACATTATTGTTTATATTATTTGCTACATTATTTATTACATTTTTTATTTATATTATTTGTTTAAATTGAATATGAACATTAAGGTTGATAGAAATGGCAAATTGCTCGCATAGCCACCAAGTTAGATGCCAAGCAATCGTTCAATCTGCTGTTTAGCCATAAATATAAATATAAAAATATAGACATGCTTTTATTAAAATGCAAAAAAATGTAGGGAATATACATTTAGAAAGGGTTAATCGGACAACTAGTAGAAAATGCAAAATCCATTTAATTTATACAATTAATTTTACTCAGAACAGATACTAGAAAACAATATTCAACATCTTTTTCATGGATAGATAGAGAATATCTCAATCTCAGATGCTATTCTCCCTACACTGTGAAGGGAATCGTCTTGGTGTTCTGCCAACCGGATATTTTGAAAATGTGGTCTAACAGTATATATATCAACTTTATTTTAAGTTTCTAAACAAAAATCAGAAACTCGATTTTTGTCTCCGTGAAATTAAGAAAATTTTTATAATCTCTCTAAGCAATAAAATTACATCACCCTACAGATGAATACGCACCGAGATTTTATTATAATTGTCTTTATAACCTATCTTGGCCGTTAAATAACTACGTATTCGATTAGAATTTCACATTATAAAGAAATTTCAAATTTGTGTTGTTACATCTATTTTGTTCGCAATACTTTTTTTAAATGTTTGCACATAACAACTTTTATTCATATAAACTTTTAATTGATTAATTTTTAGTCATATAAATTTTTAATGAATTAAAGCTCTAATCATATAAAATTTTAAATTGACTAATTTTCTAATAATATAAAATTTCTAATTGAGAAATTGTTTAATCATATAAAATTTTTAATTTTGCATTTTTTTTATTTCTGGAATGTATTTATTAAGATAAACGGTTTCTGCAGTGAAGTAGTGAATTATTGTGTCAATTTGAACATTTTTCTGACTGAAAGTATAATATTTCTTAGTAACATTTGGACAAAAAAACATCAATATAATGTATTCACCTTATAAATAGAATTCTTAAATGTATTAGATGGCAGAAAAACAATTTTGGAGAAATTTTTCCGACAAAATGTAAGTATTTGAGAATACAAGTGCGACTTTAGGCGAAATTTAAAATAAAAACATATATTGTTAAACACATAGCAAGATACTCGACGCATAGTGCCGTGGAAATATGCATTATTCATAAAAAATATTCATTGCTGAATCTCCTTTCAATTTTTTCAGATAAATAAAATATGAGACAGGCCAGAGGCTTTTCATTTGAATAGAAATTTTTGAAGAACTTCATGCATAATTAATAATATAAGAAGACGCCAAGATAACAATCGTGACTCAGAAGTAGTTTTAATACCGACCGCATGTAATTTGTCGGTTTAAATTAAAATAGTGATAGCTTCAGTGAATTATTTTAGAAGATATACTTGTAAAAAATAAATAATATCTAATATATTAAAGTTTTTTTTACTTATGTTAATGAAGTTCGAAAAAAAATGGGGTATTATTAGAATTTTAAATTTTATCGTGACATTCATTTCATGAAAAACTCTTTTAATGTAATGAAACTTCATTTTAAATGGCAATTTTATCTAAACGATTGCTTTATCATTCATATTTAGTTGCACTAACATAAATATATGCAAAAAAAAAGTTTACTTTTTTCGTCACTGTACATAAAATTAAATACCTTTACAGGAGTATCTTACATTTTTCGTCTTTTTTGATATCGTAATTAATGCAGCCAAACTTCGTTAACATTGACAAGCTTAACATGAATTACTTTTAGCACGAACTGTTATCGATTGCCACGTCCATTTGTATGTAAAGTTTTTAAGTTTCGTTAACATTAACTAAGGTACCCTGGGGTAATAATGCCAGGAGGGGTAATAACGCCAAGTGCTTATATTTTGCTTAATTATGAAATAATCAGGTAAATGACACCCATGTGCGCTGCACAGAAGGGTTTTGAGTTATATAAATCGCAAAAAACAGTTTGAAGTTAATTTGTTTCATTTTTAGGTCTTATTGCTTTTACAAGCTACTAAAATTAACGTTTGATCTAAAATTTGCGAGATAAGGTTTTTGATGTGAAGGCTATATTTTTTATCCGCAAATACTTTGTTTATTACATAAATTTGTAGTGTATTTCACGTACTTTCAAATTGTTGTAGAAGATTTTGGATATATTCTCAAGATAATTTGTAGTTTAGGATTTACTGCGCAATAAGTATCCCGGGGTAATAACGCCAGGGATTGGCGTTATTACCCCGGTTGATTCCCAACAGTGGCCGAACTATATCTGAAGGGGGTTTATATATTAATATGGGACAGCATTATCATCATTGTTGAAATGGTAAGATTAAGAGGGGTGCCCAATACTTAAAAATAATCTCTCTATTTTATTTTTTATTATATTATTATTATTATTTTTTTTTTTTTACTAATGTAAAAAATAATTTTTAACTCTTGTAAATAAAACTATATCAAAATGTTTTCGAGATTCAAATTCGAACATCTTCAAAATCAGGTTTCTATTAAATTTCCACTGGATTGTTCAATTGAGTTCGAAATTTTAACTGTCAGCTTTCTCAGCGTTCGGTTTTACAAAACTTTATAAATTTAACCTTTAACTGATATGACAGAAATTGTAACGTATGAATGTGATGCGGTTTGTGAGACCGCAAAATTGAAAGATGAATAAAAGGCGGAATAATTCATAGGATTGTGTTTTTGTACTAAACTTTTTATACAAGAGTATTATACTTAATATTCACCTATTTAGTTTCTGGTGATAGTACTAAAATTCCTAATGAAACAAAATTTCGGTAGTGTTTGCACTTAAACTGAAAATTACAAGTTAAACTAAAAAATTAAAAGAAAAATAGTGGTCTACGAGACCGGTAACATTAGTTAAAGGTTAAAAGGCGATCCATGATTAAAAATCGTAGAATACTGTTCCTGCGCTAAACTTTTTGTACAGAATTAATTTTAATTAAATTTAATCTATTGAAATATTTCTAACAATATTACGAGAACTCCAAACAAAAGAGAATTTCATTTGTAACTATAGTTAAACTGGAAAATACAAGTTAAACGCTATTTTTTTTTTTGGGGGGGGGGGGGGCGAGGGGGTACAGTGTTTAGTCAGATTGCTAACAGCAGTTAAAGGTTAATTTTGTTTCTAATATAGAGATAATAATATATAACCATATAAATTATGTATAAAATTGAATAAGAAATCTCTTTGGAATAATATTCTTTATTCAATTTAATTTTATTCAATTTATTAAAAATTTATTAAAGCATGTTCTTTAAAACGTCGAAAATTTAACTGTAGGTTTGGAGAATCTGCATTAGTGTGGAGTTATGGGTTAAAAACTATTTACTAGATTACTATAATAGTATTAACCCTTAACTGATGTGACAAAAATTGTCGCATAACTTACTGTGAGCGGCCTGTCAGACCGCTTAATCTAATGATGAATAAAATGTTAAATTAACTTTTAGAATATTATTTTTGTATTGAACCTTTTATACAGGACTATTATAAATAAAAATCAGCTATTTAAAAGTCTCTAGAGATAGTAATAGGACTCCAAATGAAACAAAATTTTCCCGGTATCTATAGTTAAACTAAAAATTGCAAGTTAAACTCTGAAACTTGAAAAACCCCGCGGTATGTGAGACGCTAACAGCAGTTAAGGTTTTGTGAGACGCTAACAGCAGTTAAGGTTTAACAAAAATATTTATTACATATAACTCTTAGTTATTATAAAACTTCACATGATTAAAATATTACATTACGAATGGTTAAAACCATGCAATGTTTCTTATAATCATATTTAAGCGGGACTTTTTAAGCAAAGATAGACACAGGGTGTTATATTCTGTTGAAGCTCCCCCTCACTCCTTTTTCTTTCACAAAAAAAATCAATATTTTCTATCGCATAGAATGCATACATGGGAATATAAATACTGATTCAAATAATCCGTGCAATGTTTCTAATAATTCTATTTTAATGGTCATTTTTAAGCAAAACGTAGCTTAGAATCTGATATTTTTTTGCCTCCTCCCCCCGCCACCACCACACCTTCCTTTTTCTTTCAGAGTCACAAAAAAATTGTATATTTTCAATAGCTTAGATTGCAATTTGTCAATTTCTAGAGCAGTAGAGTTTGTATTTTTAAAATTGAGCAATCTACATGCCATTATTCCATCTTATTTTATAGTTTTGTTTGCATGGCGTTATTACCCATATAGGTGGGTATTAACGCCAAATAGCATTGGTCTAGAGGTCTGCACGGGCCCGGCCCGCGGGCCGGGCCGGCAGATTTAGAATAGTTTTTTCAACGGGCCGGGCCGGGCCGACAAACAACATGAACGGGCCGGGCCGGGCTGGCAAAAAAATTGAAAGGGCCAGACGGGCCGGGCCGGGCCGATAAAAAAAAATTTCGGGCCTGCCGGCCCGTTCTGAAGATTTAAGCAGAAACGATAAAATATGAGCTATTTTCAACGAAAATGGTTTTAACGAGAATAAGTATAAATTTGGCCATACTAGTTTGACAGCGTCAGTATAAAAATGCACAGTGTATCGGCATCGGAGAATTACATTATGTTTAACCCGTTTTAATATTTTTTTAGCTGACTCATGCCGGTCCGAGATCACGCTTACATTATTTTTCTACAAATAGACTGGCCGAACCGGTGCTAGACTTAATTATTGGCAGAAAAAATGATTTGTAAAATTATTAACAGCCATAAAGAACTTATGTTAGCTTAGTCTTCGGATATTCTTGATGATTTTTAAATTAATTTCTCAATAATGAGAAAGTTTGACACATTTTCTGATTAATTTTAAATTGTAAAAGTATAAAAGTGACAAGCCTAACTATTGAAGGGATTTGGAATCGAATAGCGTTTTTCATTTTTGGTAAATAAAATACTTGTATAACCTTGTTGAGATATAATAGTTTCTCAAATGATTGCAGGTTTTTCTCCCTTCCCTTGCTATTGCTTCCGGAAATTCTATTCAAAACGCTAATTAAGACAGTATTTTATTTGTTTACAGTATTCTTAAATTGTTTGTATAAAAAAATGGATAACGCCATTCGATTATATAGTTTCTGAATAAAGATATCTGCTAATCTTATGCGTTTCTGAGGAAAAAAAATGAATTTAGAAATGTATCAGAAATATCATTCTTTGAATTTAAGAGTGAATTTGGATTTGAAATCTATAATAAAATAATATAGAAATATATTTATAAATCTTCTTTAATTAAACAGCTTCAAAATTAACGATGTTTTTAGCTTTCTTTCTTTTTTCTTTTAATCTAAGCCATATTAATTTTTTAATGAATCTTTCTTTATTCGAATGTTGAAAGCCTAAGAATCTAAGTAATCATTAATGTTGTTAATGTGTATTTGCTGTGAAATATACTGTAAAATCATTCCATAGATATGTATGCAGTATTCTTTAAAGAAATCTTTGTTATATGATAAAAATCTGAATTTTTTAGAAATCGTAGAAATTGTAACGGGCCTGTTTTCGCTGATTTTTGTACGGGCCGGGCCTGAAAATTCCGGCCCTTGCAGACCTCTACATTGGTCAAGAAAAAACGCCATTACATTTTATGAATACATATCTGTTAAATTATTTTATTTTATATAGATAGTCAATGAGTTGCTGTATCAGATCCTATATTTGTTTGAAAAATACAATCTAAAACTAAGCCGTGAAAATTGGTAGAACCTTAAAGTGGCGTTATTACCCCAGGGTACCTTATTTTTAAATAAGACAAAAAATGTTTGTCCTTAAGTGTTCACGTTAACGAGGTTCGACTGTAATAAATGTGTGACCACCACTATGCCTCCTTGTATTTTTAAAATGAAAACTTTGTTTAAAATGCGATAACATCAGAAAAAATCAGTGACTCCACAATGATATCTGAATAGTCTCAAGCATATTCTGAGAATAAAGTGTCTAGTTTAATATGTTACAAATGGGATTAATGGACATTAGCACTACTTCTCATAACATTGTTAATTTTAATAGAAATAATGCTAAGTAGCGTTTAAATATATCCATTCCTGCTAAAGTAAAATTTGGCATCGTATTGAAGTGAGATTACTTATATTTTTGACTGAATACGTTTAATGCAATTTTGGATTCCTGTGCAAAAATTGGTCCCAGAACGTAATTTACGTTCTATTGAATCTTTTGGGTCTCAGTTTGTTTCAATATTGATTTTAAAAAAATTTATAATCTTAATAGTAGCTGTACAAATAGATTTGTTGAAATTAAAGAATAGATTCTTGTCTGAAATAGTTATTATTCCTAGTATTTATTTTGTTTGCATATGACCATAATCTAAGGAAGATTTTTTGAAGATGGTTTAAAAATATCGTATAACAACAGAGTTTAATAACTATTAAAGCTTTTAATGTTTTTTGCATTTTATTTCACATGATTATTTCAGAAAAGTAACCTAGATTTTTAATTTAATGAGTGCAACTGAAAGAAAATATTCGTCAAAGGTGCAAACATAATTAAAGAAGCTTCAATTTCAATATTAAAAAGCTTAATTGTCTGTGAAGATGCCGCAAATCCTTTGTATCCAGGAAAAAATTTATATTGCATAATAATTAAAAAGTTGACTATGCTATGAATGGATATGTGTGATTAGTTTATTCATATAATATTTTTGAAAACGTTTGTTTAAGACACGCGATGCCGCACAGATATGCATTAAACTTCTCTATAGCCAAGTCTGTAATCACGGAGAGTTTTTGTAGATTATTACGAATATGATTGAATTAAAAAAGGGTGGAAATCCAATGTCGGTTTGTGAATGAAATTGTTTCTAATGAAAAAAAGAATGAAAACTACTAGCGGATATATATATATATATATATATATAAACCTAGATGTAATTTTATTATTTGTTTCAAAGATTTAAATGGACACAATATGCATAGTAATCATTTTGAGAGCTATACGTAAATTCTGTGAAAACTTTAAGCTTCAAATTTTAGTATTTGTATTTTTTATTTTTAACTTAAAATTAAATTATTTTTAGGTAAGCTCCTTATTCAAAATTATAGATTTTTTTTTTTTTTTTGTAATAGGAGAAGCCTACAAAACTTTAATTTTCTGGGGACAAATCCATACTATCTTAACGTACAGTCTGAGTAAAGTTTTATGATTTGTCTTTTATAAAAAGTATTTATTAAGAAAAGTATGACCAATGTAATATTGTTTGTTTAAATATTATCTAGATAGCTCAATCCGAAAAACATTCACAGTGGTTTATTTCATAAAACTGTTTAAAATAACAGACCAGACGTCGCTACCAAATAGTTATCTGGAGAAATTGCTTTTGCGAAGATGTAATCCAAATACTTCAATTAGAAAAACATTGGCAATTATAGACAAATAGCCAAAGTCTTCTGAGTGGAAAATCTCAACCGGGACACAATTTCAATATTTTGTAAAATTGTTACTGGAATAATTTAGTTAAAAATTAGGTTGCTTACCGTATATTTCTGTGTATAATCATACCTGTCTATAAGCTCAGTATATTACATTTCAGTGAAATATCGTCCAAAATCGGAAACCCGTATGAAAGCAGACGTTAAAAAATAGCTAAAAAATTTCCAGCAAATAAAAAGTTTGCACTTTTTTGCATATAGATAATAGAAAAAAAATTTACTCTTCAAAATTATTGATCACTCTTATTTTTTCCTAGACGCGTTGCAAAATTTGTTTAACTGGACCCCACGCATTCCGTTAAGATTTGTTCTTTCATAAAAAACAAATATCATATTTTTGGCCTGGCTTATCACAAGAAATGACAGTTTGATCTTTCAAGAAATGTTGCATCAATAATGCGATGCATGAAATTGGAGATGCTGCTATTTTTTAAAAAGACGGCGATTGTGATGATGATGAATTTGGCATTGTCATTATTCATACTAGTATATCAATGAAAGAAAGCTATTTTAATGAGTAGCTTGAACAATATGATGACAATGATTTAGAAAATGAATGAGAAATAGTAAACTTTCTTTATTGTAAAAGTATGGAGTTTTAAATTATTAATAGAAATTTGTAAGTTTTTTATATATATATACATACTTACCATCTTTTTTTCTTTCATTTTCGGATATTAATTTTTAAAACTTTCTTTTACTCGTGTATAAATCGTGTATATATCGTGTATTTATCGTGTATGGGCATTTTGGTGTGAACAAAATGCCCATAAATTCGCCTTTTATGCACAGAAATGTACGGTAACTTAAAATAAAAAAGAAAGTATATTCACGTGTAAATCGTTTTATTGTAGTTTCTTTACTTTCCATTCATTCTCTCTAGTTTTTTCAAACAACAAACCATAAATCATTTTAAAATAGTGATCTGAGTGAATTACGTTCCTGTAATTTCTTTCAGGTATTAACATATACAAAACATGCATTATATTGACACCGCAAAGGTATGTGCCGAATATTTAGGCAAAGTTTCACTCGATTCCGTTGCAAATTATATCTTGAAAAAGCAAATGATAATAAACTTAACCGATTTTACCCTACTTTTTCATATATAATTGATAAATATGCACGCTGTTAGTTTTTCTAAACATTATAAATTTAAAAAAGAAAAAAAAAGATCGATATATATTTTAGAGCATCTACTGAATAATAAAACTGGATTCTTTATGAAAATATTCACTAAGCCTTTAACATCACAACTTAATCTTGGCATTAAATTTGATCTGGCACTTTCACCTTTAAAATGTAAACTGTACTTTTTGCTTCATTAAATAATATCTTTCTTGATATCCGTCATTTACGAGAACAGATTGAACGAAATGTCGCACTCTAATATTTTAACATTTATTATGAGTAAGCATTTTAAAATGCTTTATATTCTAGTGGTGAAACAATACATTTTACATTACTCTAGTTTATTACAAAATAAATCTGGTTTTTGCTGAAGAAAAAAAATTTAAATTACAAAATACTTTAAAATAAATGTCGCAGTACTTAGAAAGAAATGTTAAATTAATTTGTATTTTGATTTTTTTTTAAATTGGATGAAGCAGTTTGAAAAATAGATGATCTTTCTAAAATGTATTCATATACGTTTTAGAAATGACATCTATTTTAAAAAAGTTTATTTTTAAAGTTTATTTTTTTAAGTTCTATTTGTAAAGAAATATTATATATAAATACACACACACACACATATATATATATAAACATATATATATATATATATATATATATATATATATATATATATATATATATATATATATATATATATATATATATATATATATATATGTATGTATGTATGTATGTATATATATATATTTATATATATAATTTCAAATTTATCAATTTAGCAAGCACCAGCACCCCCCTCCTCACAAAACAAAACACATTATTATAAATAACATTATCATCAGCTAAATTTTCCGATTTTATGGAATCTGTTCAGAAAAATATCTATTTCATCGTGAACTTTTTCAATTTAAAAGTAAACTTCATTATAAAAACAATATTCCTCTCAAGTTCATAAAAAAGTACTCTGATTTTGCAGATTCTCAACATTTTTGATAGTTTGCTACTCAGTGACAGCTAAATGACTTGTATTACCTAAAGCCTGATTAAGGACGGTTTTATGATGTTGAGCTGCATTGGGTGGCAACAGACTTGGGTTGTATTTGGATTGGTTTGGAATACGGTTTCTACTTTGTTCTGTTTAATTTGTTTTGAGTTGTGGCATTGCAGCTAAGTTAGGGATGGGGTTTTTATTCAGAGAACTTATTTTTGCATCGTTCACAATGTTCCAGGTGAGACATTCGTTTACTAATGTGGCGTAGGGTCCGGTGGGAGAGCGCATGAATTATAGCCACCGGGTGTTTAACATCTGATTTTTTGCTAATCACCGCTCTGATCAAAACCCACTGCCACTTAAATATATTTTGTTTTTGTAAACTCCAATGTTCATCTGCTTTTGTCTTATAAAACCCATCGCTGACGAGGCTTGCAGCCTATTGTTTTTTGTATCTTGATTGTTGAATTTTTAATTTTAAGGAAGTTTTGTTGTGTGAGGGGAGGGGGGGTGTGCTGGTTCTTGCTAAATTGATAAATTTGAAATTATATTTTTAAATTATATTTTTTAATGCAGCGTTTTGGCGCAATTCACATGAATTTGTATTTGTTATTGTTGATTGTTTTACATATTGAATATATATATATATATATGTGTGTGTGTGTGTGTGTGTGTGTGTTTGCAAAAGATGTCAATCGGGGACTTCAATATGTATACACACCTTCAAACCTCGGACACACACTCAACCGGGGACGTCCTCGGTTGGAAAAATTAAAAATTTCTGTTTTATATTGTTAAGTGATGTATTTTTAGTATCAAGACATTAACATGAGCAATATTTTTATAGGTCCTCATTTGCCGGTATTTTAAAGTAATGTGTATAGCTCACGTGTGTGTCGCAGAGAGAAGTGTGTATAGCTGAAATGTTATGTCCCCATTTGTGCGGTGAAAATACATGTTTCGCGGATAATGAAGAAAAGGGGTTAAACTGGTTTGAAAGAGGCGGGGGGAAAAATACTATTTACTACGATGTAGTAATTTGTACCTTTTTTTCCACGTGTTTACTCAAGCAATTTTCTAAACACACATAGCTTGGGGTTATACTTCCTGTTTTTATATTTATTTTTTTATTCTTTGCAAAGAGTAATCTCACCATATAATAATTAGTTTAATGTAATGGAAAGTGTTCAAATAAATTTTTGAATACAATATAAATGTATTATATTTATATTATTTATATTTATTATTCATATTTATTTATTTATATTTATATTTTTTAAATTATTATTTATAATTTTAATCATATGAAATAATCTATATATTATTTTTTCTATTATAAGGTATATTTTATAAAATTATAATTATATTTATACTCACATAATATATTTATATAATGTAATATATATATTGTATAATACAGTAATTAATATATTAATATAATTTAATAATTAATTTAAAATAATAAAAATATATAATAATATATAATAAATAAATTATAATAAACCATAATAAATATGTATTTTTCTATTAAAAATTATCTTTTCTGAACCATATTATAAATCGATAAAAAGCATTTCTACATCATACTTAGTATAGGATAAGTCTTTCAATCGTTTTTAAAATCGAAACTTTTTTTGACGGATTTACATTTTTTAGACACAGGAGATTCCGAAAAACATATTTTTAGAAAAAAAAAAAAATGCCGTTTGTCTGTCTGTCTGTCTGAGTGTCTGTAAACGCTCTATCTCCCGAATAAATTGAGATAGAGACTTGAAATTTTGTATGTATTTAGTAAGTAAGAATGGAAAGAAGCCTATTTAATATCAATAACCTCGATTATCCGGAACTATTTGTTTCGGACTCTCGGAAAATTCGTTCTGATAAAAAGTATATATATATATATATATATATATATTTTAAGAAGTGGACGTGTAAGGCAATAAAAGGACACACATTTTGCATGAAGAACGAAGTTAATCGGGTTGCTAGTTGTCGAGATATTTGTAATCTTGGTTTCCACATTCTTCGATTTTTCATGACCCTATATTTCATTCAAATTTCAATTCAGAGATATATTTTGATTGGAAATGAGACGATTAGTCCAACGCAGTAAACTGTTAGTTAATATGGTTATTATTTTTGGAGTTATAAGGATGTTTCTTTTACGCAGTTCAGTACTACTTGAGCAGTTTTGCATTTTATATAATTTTATACCATTTGTCGAAATGGTTTCATCAGCAATTCATTAATAGAGCACTATTTAAATACGCGTTTAAATTTTGTTTTGGAATCGCGATGAATTGTATAAATAGTTTTCACTTGTTTTATTTTCATATTTTATACTATGCATGTCCATGATGGGTAAGTATTACGAGAACCCCCATCGACAAGTTTGTGATTTAAGCCATTACTTTTTTAAGACATTGCCATGTAGCTTCTCCCGACCCGCAAGGTTTCCCCATAGATACGCGTACCCCTGGTTGATAACCGCTGGCCTACGATTATTATATAAATTAGACATTTGTTACACTTTAGTTTTTATTATATATTTATCGACAATTTCAATATTTATCAATTCCTAGTCACTTTATTTCCATATCACTTTTTTCCACTCTTGTTTTTTCTCTCGCTTTTTTTCCGGTAACATTTTACCAAAGCATTTATAATTACTTTATTATAATGAATATTTTATTTTATCTTTATCACTTTAGAAATGCATTGTATTTTTAATTCTTATATTATCCTGTTCCTGTTCCTATCAGATTATTTGGTAATTGGTAAGCGTAGTTTGTAGGCAGAAGAGCCTCCTAAATATTTTAAATATTTGTAGCTTGATATTGTCGAAAAATTATTATTAATTGTAACATACTTATTTCCGACATATAGACTTTTATATAAAAAGATAATCAGCGCCTCACAATTTATTATAAAACACCCATCCATTTAAGTTTCATAATTTTGAAATAATTATTTAAAAATAAATTAATAATTATGAATTTAATTTTTAATGGATTTTTAAAAGTAATTATTAAAATCTATATGGTTATTTTAGTAAGGTTTTTTAACTTAACTCCCCTTAAGTATTAATGCAAGGGGACCCTGGTAAGTATCTATGCCCAGGGTCGTAATATTTTGTCTCTTTTAATTTTATTATTAACCGATTAGCTTCAAATATTTAAAAAAAAAAGATAAGCTGCAGTTTATCTTTTATGTAAATTTTACACGGATTATCATTGAAAGTAACCTTCATATTTAAACATAGAATTGTCTGAAAAATTACTTTACTTTAACTGTAATAATGAAAAAAAATCATTCAATGATATAGAAACCCAATAATTATTTTGGAGAGAGTCGTATCGAAATAACAAAAGAAATTATTTCATTTTACCTTACTATATAATATAGTAGTACACTTTACCATGTGTACATAATGCCCCCTTTTTTTTCTTGAAAGGCACAATGGTTTTCTTGTATTGTTTTTTATTTGAAAGAAAATATAGTTATTCACGAGATTACTGCTTTATTATGAAGACTTCATATTTCATAAAAGTTGAATTTATGGTTTCCTTACATAGCCGATATATATGCATGCTGTATGTTGTATGTCTCCTGTGTGTATTTCGTCGTTTCTTACTGGTGATATGTACGCCCTGGGTTGCCAGTGTGTTTCACGTCCTGGCTTGCCGCTGTGTTTCGGGTCGTAGTTTGCCGTTGTTTTCCAAGTCCTCCCTTGTCGGTGTGTATCACGTCCTGTTTTGTCGGTACGTTTCACGTCCTGGTTTGTCGGTGTGTTTCACGTCCTGGCTTGGCGGTGAGTCTCACGTCCTGGTTTGTCGCTGTGTTTCAAGTCCTAGTTTGTCGGTGTGTTTCACGTCCTGGCTTGGCGGTGAGTCTCACGTCCTGGTTTATCGCTGTGTTTCAAGTCCTAATTTGTCGGTGTGTTTCACGTCCTAAATCTGCGGTGTGTATGACGTCCTATATTGCCGGCATGTTTTACGTCCTCGTTCTTCCGTATAATTTACGTCCTGGCTTGCCGGTACGTATTATGTCCTCACTCTACGGTGTGTATCATATCTTAGTTTGCATGAATGTATTGCGTCTTTACTCTCCGGTGTCCATTACTTCCTGGCTTCTTGTATAATGCCCTAGCTTGCTGATGTGTATTGCGTCTTAAATTGTCGATGTGAAGACTAGGTGAAAAGAGGGGGGGACTTCATCTTAATTTTGCTGAAATTAATTTATCAAAATTATTAACGAATTAGCTTTTAATTTTGCGGGCACATACGGTAAACAAAAAAGTATTTGCACACCAAGTAAATTTGTTTAGCATATGTATAAATAAAAGAAAAGCAACTACGAATTAAAAATACCAACACTTAACATATTTAATATTTGAGTTAATAAGTATACGTAAAATATGAAAACATAAAAAAGTAGCCTTTGTACTGCCAAAAAAATATTTACACACTACCAATAAAAATAGAACTAGAGGAATTATTTTTAAATTAAAAACAGTGCTAATATTTAGAATGCATGCTCTTTGCTTTAATTACAGCTTGTAATCGTCTGGACATTGATTCTATAAATTTGTGACATGTTTCACTGCTGATTTGTAGCCATTCTTCCCCAAGAGCTTGCTTAAGTTGTGATTTGTTAGAAACTTTCCTTTTCCTTATTTTCAAATCTCAAATATGCCATAAATTTTCCATCGAATTGAGGTCTGGTGATTGTGATGGCGTTTTCAACTGATTTTTATGTAGATTTCGTATGAAATACTATCTATTGCGATCGCTCCCATGTTGGAATTTCTGAAATTTTTTTGCAGATCTACACCGATCACGACCCCTAGACACCAAAACTACCATTAGTAAAAAAGTTTATATCTATATATCTATCTATCGGTGTATATCACTTTCCTCTGGACACGATAACTTCCATAATTAAGATCAGATCTTCTTCAAACTTTTACATAAAATCAAGGGGCATAAAATCTCGCTTAAGTTCGTTAATGGGCAAAATCGGACCAGGGGGGGGGGGGGTGTTAGGAGAGTTTTTGTGAAAAAAGAAAAAACGCGATAACTTCTAAATTAAAATAGATATCGAATCATTTTAAAGTTTATATTACTTGCTGAAAAATGGACCAAAAGTTTATGCATGACAGATTTTTGATAAAGTTAAAAATGGGCTCAAGGGGCGGAAAAAACAGGGTTTTGGGGAGAAAAAATCATAACTTCGTCAATTTATTAGATATCAAATGCAACTAAATTTTTTTATAAATGTTCTCAAAATTATCTAAAACTTTTGTATTTACAAGTTTTTGATAGGAACAACATTTACCGATGAAAAATTTAAAAACGAAAAAAAAGGGGGGCGGAAAAAGAAAAAAATTGATAACTTAGTCAATTCTTAAGTAATGAAATCTAATTAAATTTATTTTACATCTTCTCAATAATATCTACGACTTTTACATTAACAAGTTTTTCATAGGACCAATTCTTATAGCAAAAATAAATTAAACAAAAATAGGAGTTGGAGAAAAAAACTCAAATCCAAACTGCTTATATTCTGAATCATTTTTAAATTCATTTTTGATTTAAAACCCATTCAAATGGCAGATCCTCCTATTTAGGAACTGTATAATGTGTCGCATTAGCCAGTTTTTTTTATAAAGGCAGAATGCTTTTCAAAAAAAGACTGCCAAAAACGGTATTTTGAACTGAATTTCCCAAAGTGATGGTGATTGAAAAATTGAGGAAGTATAACAAATTGCGTTTTTCTGACTCATTTTTAAATCCATTTTTTTTCTCAAATGCATCCAATTTACAGATCCTCTTATATAGGAACTATATAATGTGACGGATTGGCCAGTTTTTTGATAAAGGCAGAATATATTTCAAAAAAGGCTGCCAAAATGGGCATTTCGTACAAAATTTCCCAAAGCGATCATGATTAAAGAATTGAGGATGTATTCAAATAGTAAATCGGTTATTTTATGACTCATTTTTAAATCCAATTTTACTCTCAAACGCATTCAATTGACAGTTTTTTGTTATTTAGAAACTATAAATTGTGTGCGTATTCATCAATTTTTTGATAAAGACTAAATATATATTTTTAAAAAGCTGTCAAAGTGGGCACTTCGCAAATAAAAATTTCCTAAAGCGATTATGTTTAAAGAATTGAGGATGTATTCAAATAACAAATTGGTTATTTTATGACTCATTTTAAAATTCAATTTTGCTCTCAAACGCATTCAATTGACAGTTATTTGTTATTTAGAAACTGTGTAATGGGCCGTATGGGTCAGCTATCAGTTTTTCGATAAAAGCTAAATATATATTTTAAAAAAAGCTGTCAAATTGGGCACTTCGCACGAAATTTCCAAAAGCGATCTTAATTAAAGAATTGTGGATGTATTCAAATAACAAATTGGTTATTTTATGACTCAATTTTAAATTCAATTTTGCTCTCAAACGCATTCAATTGACATTTTTTTATTATTTAGGAACTATATAATGTGAGAATTCGTCGATTTTTTGATAAAGGCTAAATATATTTTTTTAAAAAGCTGTCAAAGTAGGCATTTCGCACAAAATTTCCCAAAGCGATCATGATTTAAGAATTGAGGATGTATTCAAATAACAAATTGGTTACTTTATCACTCATTTTTAAATTCGATTTTGCTCTCAAAAGCATTCAATTGACAGTATTTTGTTATTTAGGAACTATATAATTAGGGTATTGGTCGATTTTTTAAAAATAAACTCAGAATATATTTCAAAATATGTTGTCAAAATGGGCATTTGAGCCGAATTTCGCTTAAGATGATTTTGATAAAAACCAGTTCTTGCATAAAAATAAATTAAAAAATTTTCAAAAGCGGCCAAAGGAAATTGTTAAACTGGATTTATCTTTAATCATATTTTATTTTTTGTTGTTGAAATGAGCACTCTTCGATATCTACCTCCGCCTATAGGCCAAGCCGACAGGGATTTTTTACATTATAAAGCAACCATAACCTCGTAATATATGATGTGTGTTTCGGTTCGTTATCCTGTTGGAAATAATATGAATTACGAATTCCTAATTTCGGAGCAAATAAATGATCTCGCAATACATTAATATATTATTTAGCATTCATATTGCCTTCGATGGAGGTCATTTTGCCAACTCCGTTAAAAGTAGGGATTACAATCCCGGGATCCCGCATCCCGGGATTCCGGGATCCCTGTGTATTTTTAATCCCGAAAATCCCGGGATTTATCAGAAAAAATCCCGGGATTTTCGGGATTGTCTGGTTTTTTTAGTGGAATAATATTCAGCTGAAATTAAAAAAGATATTTATAAACTTTCGCTTTTGGGGAAGAAAAAATCAATTTTCATGAAGTTTATATATGATTGAAAAAGAATATGTCCCCCAAATATTTTTTACAGTATTTCTAAGCGATGAAATCTTTTACAGCTGAAATCTTTTGACTTGCAAACACATGTAACTCACACAGCTATTAGTAAGGAAAAATGAAATCATTTGTTTATTTCGATTTTGTTGCGCGTGTAGAAATTATCTTCAATTAGAATCGGGGATTGTTTTAATTTTCGAAGACGAACAGGGCTTTTTATACTCTGATGAATATACCAATGAACTTATTTTAAAAGTTGGAAAATTAGTAATATATTTTTTAAACGATCTGCAACAAGGAAGGAAGTTCTTTAAAAGTATGTTAAATCTGAAAAAGAGAAAGAACTTTCCATTCTTTTAGATTGCAAGACTAGATGGAATAGCCTAGTAATTATGCTTGAATGATTATTTCTTGAAAAATAGCATACAACTAGCTTTAATCGATTTAGAGCATGAGGTATGCATTGACGATTCCGATTTTCTACTTATAAACGAAATTGTTTGAAGTCCTCAAACCGATACAAATTACAGTAGAAGCAATCTGTTGTAGGGGTTCTAATTTGTTAACCGCAGACGCAACCTTAAAAATTCTTTTAAATGAATTGTTGGAGACAAAATCAAAATTTGTTTCCAAAATGACAGACGCGCTAAAACTATACATTAGAGAAGGACGACGTATGGAATTATCAGGTGTTTTAAATTACTTGCATAATCCTAAACGAGATGACCTGAGTGCAGAAACTAGCAGTAAGTTTTCTATTCCTAACAAAACTGTTATAAAGAAGCAAGTGAAAGCAATAAATGGAAGGGTAAAGAGTGTTGACAAAGGAAATTCTGAAGTAGAGAAATAACGCATATTGAGCCCATTGCGAAACGGCAAACGGATAACGGAACATATATGGAAAACTTACAAGAAATAGAAAAAAGCATGCAAACTGTCGAACTTGAAACACAAAAACATAAGGATTTATCAACACAAATTAGAAATAAGATGTATCTTTTTGAAAATGGAGGAATATGCAGTCATAATTTAGAATTAGCTTATCAATATTTGCTGACAGTTGTTCCCGCGAATGTAGAATAGAATGAACATTTTCATCAGCAGAATTTAATGCAAACAAACTTGGAAATCAACTTGCAGAGGCTACTTTAGATGCTTTGATATTTCCTAGATCGTATTTTCAAAGGAAAAATGATTAATTTTAAAAAACACTGAGCTATTGAAATTAATCTTCTTTTTTATCTTGGTATGCAATAATTTGTTATGTTATGCAACGTTTTCAAATCTTAACAACGATCACATGTAATTAGAAATTTAAATAATATATCTATTTAATGTTTTATTGTTATGTGTGTGCATGTGTTAAGTACTTTTATTTCTTTATTTTTGCAAGCAAAATAAAAAGCATTATGTAGGGGAAAATCTTGTGTTTTCGATATCCTTAATTTGTAATCTTTAATTATTTGGTTATGAGAATAATTCAAAATTTAATTAGTGATATTAATTATCATTTTATATTGTAAATGTTTACCCATTCAAAGACTTTTCAAATGAAAGAAATTATTTGAAAAATAAAACATAAACATATTTTTTCTTACATTGTCAAACATTAACAACATGTTTGTTTTAATTTCCTATTGTTGTAATTTACCCTATACTTTTTTATTATTAAAGTAATAAATTTTGAACTTGGTATATTTTCATAAGTTAGGCTGTATTTTTGATTTAATTATTTTTTTACAATATTTAGCTATTGTAAAAATTGGTTATATTAGAGAAATTCCAATTTTCGTAATCCCGGGATTATCCCGGGATCCCGGGATAAAATCCAAACAATCCCGAAATCCCGGGATCGAAAATTAGTCTCGGGATTGTAATCCCTAGTTAAAAGACATGAATCCCTAAATCATTACATAACCACCGCCATGTTTTACAGTTGGTTTCAAGTTTTTAATTTTAAGAGAAATATTTGGCTTTCGCCATACAGTTTTCTTACCACCTGAGCCAAAAAATATTGAACTTGCTTTCATCGGAAAAAATAACAGTTTTCCAGAACTCTAAGTGGTTTGCTGACATAAGCTTTTGCAAATTGAAGTCTTTTCACCCCATTCTCTTAGCTATTTAAAAGTGTTTATTTTATGATGGAATTTTGTATTTTTTCCCTAATACTACTGTCTTTTTCTTCTGTATTGACTTCTGTGATTCACAGATTATTATTTTCATATTCAAAATAAATGAAAATAAATGAAAATTGAAAGTAAAGCCTTTTTTTTTAAATGCAGTTTTGAAAGATCTGCAAAGAATATCAAATTGGAATCTTTTAAATTTAATTTAGTACAAAATTACGCAATAGCATTCTACACCTGATTTAATAATAAGTCATATAATTTTATTTTTTTTATTTAATTATTATTATAATTATTTTGAAAGGTTGATAAAGTAAAACAAAGTACAGTGAGCGCTGAGTATACTAACTTCAACTATCCAAGCCTTTATCACATCACTTTCTGTTCTTATAACAAAAATGTAATATTACTGAAAAATTTTAAGGGAAAAAAGGCTTTAATATAGAAGAAAAGTCTTTGCTGGTTTAAAACTTTTTTTAATGCCTAAAAATGAAACTTAAAAAGAAATGCTAGTGACTAAAGAAGCTAAGAAAATTTTCTTAATTGGGTTCATCGAAAGTGATTCGAAAGCTTGGAGTACCAGATTTAAAATTTTGTTTTGATTAAAATTATAAGAATGATAAAATTAATGTTTTAAATACCAATCTGAAAATGAGATTAAAGCTATTTTCATATAAAAAAGAGCAACTTTGTGACATAGGCTTAAGTTTAATTTTTGTTCCGAAATGCATAAAATTAACAGGTGTTTGTTGTTAAGAAACTATCGAATTGAACTCATTTTACCACTTTTTTGAAAACGCAATATATTTTTCAGAAAATAGTGTCAAATTAGGCTTTTTGAACCAACTTCCCGAGTGAAAGAAGAATAACCACTCACACGGGGATGAAAAACGTATTTTTTGTGTGATCAAAACCTTTTATAACTCAATAGGTATCTTATCGATCAAAAAATGGAAGATTCAGTTAGATTCCAAATCTCTGGTAAGGCTTTGGTATTTTATATCTTTATATTTGTTAAAAAATGAACTTGTAAAGGTGTCAAAACTTTTTGCACTTGTTGAGCAGAGAGTTGAGCTTGAGAAGACAGCGTTAAGGCTTTCCCTGCGAGTGAAGACACTCGCGGGCTAATGCTGTAAGAAGTCTGAACAAGCCAAAATTTCCAGACCGATACATAGTAAGGAAAAATTCAACCCGGTCCAAACGAAAAAATATTGGCCCAATAATAGCTAAAAACACGATCGGGTCCCGTCCAGACCGGAAAAAAAAATAAAATTTCGATCCGAGTGAATTTCTACAGTACATGATTTTTACTCTTAAGGAAAAATTCTGACAAAAAAAAAAAAAAAAAAAAAAAAAATAATAAAAAAAAAACCTTAGATCCTTTTTCATTTTCTATTTCTTTTTTTTTTAACATTTTGAAACATTTATGCAGCAGTGCCGTAGGCTGCGATATTTATGTTTGACAAGAATCTCTGTTTGTTATATGTAAATGTTTCAGTTATCAGAATATTATTAATCCATATTCCACGTAATGGATACAGCAACATCTAATAATGGTATATTATAAAGCTAAAATCTTCTAAGATGGAATTGCATTGAAAAGAAAACTAGTTGGATGGGTCAATCCCGAAACTTTCTTCTATCTCATAAATACATTTTAATATTAAAAAAAGAAAAAAAAAACAAAACATGGTGACCCCAAAGTTACCCACTATCGAATTTCCTCGAACATTTGACCTAGCCTAATGAGATTCTGGTATCCAAAAAATCTAAAACGCAAAATTTAATTAATATTCTGAGAAAATGAGCTTAGTAGTGCCTCATGTTGGGTAATTTATGTTAAAACCTAATAAGCATCTATTGATGTCAACACCTAACAGAATCTGAAATTTGATGGAATTTCGTCCATTAGTTCTTGAGATATAGTTATAACAAGAAATTTGCAAAACGTAGCACAGTAACACCATATCTTGGCCAATTTATGCCAAAACATAAAAAAACATCTAATTATGTTATGGTGTAAAAGAATCTGAAGTTTGATAAAATTCTGTGCATTAGTTCTTGAGATATAGCTAGTTTTAAAAAAAATCGTGTAAAATATAGCACAGCAGCACCATCAGTTGAAGGATTTATAACAAAACGTAATAATCGTGTAATTATGTTATATGTCATTTTGTAACAAAATCTGAAGTTTGATGAAATTCTATGCATTGGTTGTTGAAATATAGCTATTGGAAAAATCGTGCAAAATGCAGCATAGCTGCACCGCCTGTTGCAAGGTTAATACCAAAATGTAATCAGCGTCTAATTATGTTATATATTCTAGTGTAAAAGAAACTAAAATTTGATGAAGTTCTCTGCATTAGTTCTTGAGCTATTGCTATCGCAAAAATCCTGCAAAATGTAGCATAGCAGCGCCACCTATAGGGCAGTTCACATCAAAACCTTACCAGTGGCTATGTATCTCAAGGTATCGCGGAATCTGAAGTTTGGTGAAATTCTGTGCATTAGTTCTTGAGATATAGCTATCATGAAAATCATGAAAAATGTGGCATAGCAGCGCCACCTGCAGGCCAATTTACAGCAAACTTAATCAGCGTCTATGCATATCAAGGGGTCACAGAATCTGAAGTTTGGTGAAATTATGTGTATTAGTTCTTGAGATACAGCAATCTTGAAAATCATGAAAAACGTAGTATAGCAGCGCCACCTGCAGACCAATTTTCACCAAAAACCAATAGGCACTAATTCATATCAAAATCTAACTGAGTATAAAATTTTATTAAATTTCGAGCATTAGTTCTTGAGATAGAGCGCACACAATTTTTTGTCACATACAGGCAGACAGACGGACAGACTCACAGACAGACATTTTCTAAAAATAGTCAAAACGTGTTCAGGACCTTCTAAACCGTATAAATCCGTCGAAAACGGAAGTCGAAAATTTTCATGAATCCAATACTTTCTTCTTGTAAAGATAGAAGAAACTAAAAATACGTCATACATAAGTTCCCTTCTTCGCAGGTGTAAATGTATAATATATTTTTTTCTCGGGTTTTATCTTATTCATTTTGGGTAAACAAAAAACAGTGACCGGAAAAAATGCTATTGGATAAATGTGACATAAACTATAAAAACGGAAAAAAAGGTTACCGGGGAAAAGGGACAAGGAAAAAGTTACCGGAAAGAAGTGACAAGGAATGGATTTTGAGGATTCTTTATTGATTTTGGCGATTCATTGGTTAGGTACTGAGCAAATATAACGTTATCAACTTTTCTGTAATTTTCGACCCCCACCCCTTCCGATATCATACGTTATCATTCCTCGAACCCCTCCCCCCCCCCCGGTAATGATATCGTTTTCAAAGTATATATATATTTTTTTTTCCTAGAATTTATTTATTTTGTCTGAAGCAACATACAAAACTGGTTATATTTATGATTCAAATGAAGATAAGTCGATAAAATATCATTTTCCTTATGAAAAAATTTTATATTAAAAAACACTAAAAGAAATAGTTACTCTTTAAATGTATTTTAAAATAGATTTTTGTTACATAATGCATTCAACAATAATAGAATTCTGTTGCATATGCCCCGAACGGAAGAGGAGTTGAAGGGCAGATAGAAATTCTTATCAATAAAGCAAGTTGGCAAAATTCCTTCTCTTTTAATTATATGTATTTAATTATTAGTATTTAATTATTAGTGCTTTTCAAATATACTTCACCTATGGTATCTCGAATCGTCTTTACATATGCATGCACAGTTAAAAAAAAGTGAGAACAAAAAAAAAAAAAAAAAAAAAAAAAAAAAAAAAAGGTAACATGCTATTTTGTACCAAAGAACTTGTTACAAATAAAGAGAGGAAATTTTGATAGGATCAAAAATGATATCGACATCGAAAAACAACCCCCCTCCCCCTAGCGATATCTTATGGCATTATATGAAAGACCCTCCCCCCTCCCCTCTAATTTGATAACGTTATATTTGTACAGCCCATTAAGTATGAAAGGGGTTCGGAAGGTGGGGAGGCTCTTAATTTAGGTAAATGGGTTTTTCATGCTGAATTAAAGTTTTGGTTCAATTTTTGGATATATGTTCATACTGAAATGACGCTTGCATGATAAGTTTTAGGAAATGACTAGTATCCCCCCCCCCTCCATCCACCCCAAATTAGATGGATGGGTTTTTATGGTGAATTATCCAACGTGTGGCAAATTTTGGGTATAAGTTCTTTCTAAAAAGGCTTATATATAGTATATAATGCCTGAAGAGTTTTGAAAGTTTAATGGTAAGTATAGAGGGGGAACGGGGGATGACCTCTCTTAAATTAAATTAATAGCTTTATACACAGAATTATCCGATTTGTTTGGAATTCATATATTCATTATGATAAGACGTATATCTGATTAGTTATGGGGTTCTAGTGCTTATCATAAAGGGGGCCGGGCAAGTATATCCCCCCTCAAATTAGAAAAATCGGTTTTTATGCAGAATTATCCGATGTGTTTCAAATTTCAAATGCAGGTTGTATCTGATAAGGTGAATAGTTTTAGGGGTTTAATGGCTAAGTATAGAGGGGAAACAAAAGAATACGCTCCCCTTAAATTATATAAACGTCTTTTTACACAGAATTATCCGATTTGCTTCATATTTTAGATATAGGTTCATTGTGATAAGGCGTATCTCCGATTAGCTGTGGGGCCCTTTTGCTAATTAAATAGGAGGGGGGAGGACGATTACTCCCCCCCTAAATTAGATAAATTGGTTTTTATGAAGAATTATCCAGTGTATTTCAAATTTTCGATATAGGTTATTTCTGATAAAGTGGATCCATGAATAGTTTTAAGGGTTTAATGGTTAACTAAATAGGGGGGAATGGCGGATAACCCCCTTAAATTAAATAAATGTTTTTTTACGGAGAATTTTCAGATTTGCCAAATTTTGATGTAGGTTCATTATCATAAGGCGTATAAGCTAATGAATGTTGTTAAAATAGCGCGAGATGCAGCAGTCCATTTAGGAAACACTTACGGGGGGAAAAGCTTTTTTTTCGACATTTAACGGAGGGGGATGTCCGGTAGATATTGTGGACGTCTAGTCTCTTAGGAAATTTGTCGATCAGGGGATTTCTTGGTAAAGGTTTGCCGCAAAAAGACCCAAGAAAGATAAAATAGCGAGTTGAACGCAAATAAATGTCAATAACAGATAAAAAAAATATATATATATATTTAATGATTGAAAACAATTATGTCAGAAAACACTATAACACATTTTACCCTTTTCTTATAATTATTAATTACTTTTTTTCATTCAAAATGAATATCTATCATTTAAAACTGAATTTTTATTAATAAATATCCCATATTACACATCACAAAATATAGCACAAAACTTTTAAAAACACATGTTAGAAAATTATAATGTACAAACTATGTTGTATGTCACGAACGAATAAACTAGTGAAATTTGTAGTAATAATAATAGTTTTTTATTATTAGATTATGTTAGTAATTAGAAAGTTAATTGTTTAAAAACCTGCAGTTCTTGATAGGTCTTCAATGTTTGAACGCATAACAAATAAAATAAAACAAAATAAAATAAAAGCAGATTTTTTTAAAAAAAAGACTTTATTAAAAACAGGATATTTTTTTCTTTATAAGGATATTTATAGAATAATGAAAAATGCCATGCAAAAACATAAACCACAGTTTTAAATGCGAACACCTATTAAGGATATATATATATAAACCCTTAAAACTTTTCAGGGATTCACTTTATGAGAAAGAACCAGTATCCAAAATTTGAAATACGTCAGATAATTGTGTATAAAAAACAATTTATCTAATTTAAGGGGGGGGGGGGTAATCGCCTACAGTCCCTCATTTTTAATTAGCAAAAGAGCCCCATAGCTAATCAGAAAAACGCCTTATCATAATGAACCTACATCAAAATTTTAAGCAAATCGAATAATTCTGCGTAAAAGCCATTTATTTAATTTAAGGGGGTTATCCTCCGTTCTCTCCTCCATTAAACCCTTAAAACTTTTCAGGAATTCACCTTATCAGAAAGAAACTATATTTAAAATTTCAAATACATAGGATAATTCTGCTTTGAAACCGATTTATCTAATTTTAGTGAGAGATTTGAGCCCGTCCCTCCTTTATAATAAGCAAAAAAATAATTAATCAGAAATAAGTCTTATCATAATGAACCTATGTCCAAAATTTCAAGCAAATCAGAAAATTCTACTAAAAAGCTATTAATTTAATTTAAGAGAAGTTATCCCTTGTTCTCCCTCTATATAAGCTTTATCGGAAAAACCTATATCCAAAATTTTACACACGTTGGATAATTCTGCATAAAAACCTATTTATTTAATTTTGGGCTGATTGGGAGGAGGGGGGGGGGTGTAATCGTCCGATCCCAAAACTAATCAGGCAAGCGTCTTTTCTGTATAAAAATATATCCAAAAATTGAACCAAAACAGTTAATTTAGCATGAAAAACCCATTTAACCAAATTAAGAGCCTCTCGCCGATCCCTATTTCATACTTAACCAATAAATTTTCAAAAATCAAGAACGAAACCCCAAAATCGATTCCTTGTCACTTTTTCTCATGTAACTTTTTTTCCAGCAACTTATTTTCCGTCATTTTTCCCTAGATTCTTCATTTTGCATAGATGATCAGTTTAAAAGAAATTTAAAAGAAATTTCCAGTTTTAAGTTTAAAAGTAGATGCCGTCATAGACAATGTTCTTTTTTACATGCCTTTAACTCTATTTTAATAAGCCTAGAAATTTCCGATTTTTTAAAAAGAATAAAGTTTAGTGTTTAATTGTCGAATAATGGCGATTTATAATTATATGCCTTTTTTGCAAAAATTTTTGGACAAAGCCAAATTTAATTATTTCTGAACAGACTTGGCGCCGATGAAAATATAATTATCATTCAAGTTCATTCAACAGTTATTTTGGCCCATGAAGACTAATAATAATGAAATCAGTCCCGTCTACGAACGGAAAAAATAAGTTAGGCTCTATCCCTCAGAAAAAAGTTGAGGCTCGAGCCCGGCCGGAAAGATAAGTGACTAGATCCCGCCCGAGTCTTCAGAATAAAGTAGCCTGGGCCCGGCCCATGCAGATCTCTAATTCCTATTGGAAGATTATTTTCAATTAACTTGCTAGCATTTTGAAATTTGTGTATATATATATATATATATATATATATATATCCCCCTTTTTATCTTTTTTGATTTTGGTAGCAGATATTTTCCAAAATGATACTTTCATTTTCAAAACCGGTTTTAAAATGGAACTAACTTCTGAATATCTTCTGAATATCTGCAACCAAAATGGAAAAATAAGATAAAAAAAGAGCGATGTGGAAAAGGACCTCACCTATAATATGAAAATAATAATAATAATAATAATAATGTCAAAATGCAAATGAGTTATTAGAAAATAACCTCCCCATAAGAATAGCATTAGTTCGCAAGTGTCTTCGCTAGCGGAAACAAGAACCACAGTAACAGTGACATGATAATGAATGATAATGAATTATGGAAAAAACTAACTGATTCCTTAAAGAAGAACACTTAAAATATGATATATGATAAAATTAAAAATTTTGAAAATTACCAAAAATTTAGCATTCTGTGTGAGGGAATGACTGCTAATAAAAATACTTCCTGATTTTCTGATTGAAAAAAATTCTAGAAAATTAACAAAAACTTGCATCACCAATTTATGTTGTTGGACTGACAAGTAATCAAATTAGCTTCCTCACTGTGAAGGATGATAGACTGCTGCTCTTCTTTAGTGATAGGATATTTGAGATAATAGCAATGTGTGAAGGAATGATGGTCTAACATGGGGAAACTACATATAATTGAGTAGACTATCTAATAATAGTAACTATATATATATATATATATATTCATTACTTTTTGTGAAGTACCAATTGGGAATTTTATTTTGCTTAGTGTGTCTTTAATTATTTTTATTTCTGCATGGAAAAAATCAGACATTAAAGTATGGTAGTATGGGTTGGGGAAAGGTGAGGGAATGATATTTGCATGATATAACTTATATTTTTAAACATTAAATTTGTATATTTTTAAATTTTAATTCATGACCTTAATAAACAAGCTTTATATCTTCTAATGAAAGTAAAAATAAATAAAAATGAAATGAAATTTAGAGCATTTATATGGCTGGGAATCACTTTTTGCTGTATTGTAGAGAATAACACTTATGTTGATCTTTAATAATAATAATTACTATATTTATCACAGACTTTATCAACTTTTTAACTCGTGATTTAAATCATCCTATTTATAGCAAATAATGATCTAATCTATTTCGAAGGCCTTTTTTTCTGTTCAAATGATAAATTGTTATTGTGCGTTTGGACAAATATTTCGAAAGAAAAATTTTAAAACTGTACAAAAGTCAAAGAAAATTATATCAAAATCGCCTCTCATAAAAAATATTGCTATTTAAGAATGAAAAAGAAAGAAATTGAAAAAAAAATGCACAAAAAGTACAAAACTAAAATAATTATTCAGTAACAGTCTCTTTCCTGCATTCTCACTATTTCTTTTTTATATAGAAAAAAATAATAAACGTTTTTAATGTCTATATGCTTTCCATTGCATCAACTATTGTCAATAGCTGCTTGCAATGGAAAGCATAAACTTGATAATTATTGTTATAATAAATAACAATAGTTATCATTTTGCTTGAAAAGAAAAGTGTGTGCTCGAGAGCGATTTTTTTTTTTTTTTTATGTGTAACAAAGTATTTTTACAGCAAAACCAATTTTTTTTCTATATTGCAGTCAAGATTAGCTTTATATATTTCAATTAACATTTTTTAAAAACCAATGTATTATTTACATATTATTATATATTCATCATTACATATATATAATGATCTTTTAAATAATATTATAAAAGTGGGATACATTGGAACATACTTTGATGGAAGGGTGGAACTCGATATATCGGTAATAGTGGTGAATATTGTACGGAAAACAGTGATTAAGGGGGGGAAATGTTACCGTTACGTTTTTTGAAAAGGATTTTTTTTTTCTAGCTTTGACTTTTATATATATATATCAGAAAAATCTATCGAAATTTATATTTTTGAGCTTTAATTACGTATTATTAATGTTTTCCGTATTTTCACAAAATAGAAACAGACTAACAGATTTAAAATGTATTTGAATTTTTAATAATATAAAATTCAAAACAAATTTGCATGCTCTTTTCAAAGAGATAGTTATGCTAGATATTTATTTTTAGAATTCTAAAAATAGACTAAGTATTTTTTTTTTTTAGACTTTTAATGTATTAATCATCTTGTCACGTGTTTATTATTGAAGGTTGTACAAGGATTTAGTATTTGATTACTATAATTTAACAGCTTAATACACGGCTTATAACATAACTGAGAGATAATACTTGATGGAAATAATAGTCTATTCTAAGCAAAACGGCTAAATTTGAGTACTAAGAACATTTTTTGGAAAAATATTGTTCACATTTTCCAGTTTATATATATGCATATATATTTTCGTATAATTCCCTCTTAATATTTTTTCAATAATAATAATAATAATAATAATAATAATAATAATAATAATAATAATAATAATAATAATAATAATAATAAACGAAAGTATTAGAAAACAAAGTGTAAAAATACAATCAATATAGATATATATTACTCTTAAAAAATTGTATAAATACAATATCGAAAAAAGCAAAACTTTTGAAGATTGTGCTATTTTATAAAAGAATTCAAAACTTCAAAGACCTGGTTACTAAATAGTCAGACTTAGTCGCAGATGAGCAGATTGAAATTAATAAAATGATTTGTAACAAAAATATTTGAGATTGGAAAAAAAAAAAAATATGCTGCAATATCTAAATAACAAGAACTAAAGTTATTGCTATCTAAAGTAAACTGTATGGCTGCGAATCTAGACTTATCATTTCGGAAGGGGCTAAAATATTGTAAAAAATTCTGAAAAGAAATATCAAAAACGTTAATATTTTTGCTTTAAACAGAGTTTTATGATTTCGGTAATGCACAATCAAATCTGCTAATTTGGAATTTGCATGGGATTGGATTTTCGCTTTAAGCAGGCTCTCGTCTTAACTAGTAAAAATTTACGGGACGTAAAGAGAGCCTGCGTATATCTGACATTTAGATGATATTGTTATTTTGTGGACTCAGCAAAAAAAAAAAAAAAGAAATATTTTAATGAAAACCTGCTGAAAACGGAATATATTTACAGTTCCTTTAAAATTCATTTTTTTTTTAGATTTCATTACTTTTTGATAAACTTTCATAATTAATTTTTCTTTTTGAAATTTCGGTTCCCACCCCCTGAATATGCCACTGCAGTCTAGTAAAAAAATGAATAAATCTCATCTTTATTTGGAAGCCAACTTTCCAAATTTCCGATTGTATAATAATAATAGCAAGTATAAGCAAGTATAGCAAGTATATACTTGCATAATAGCAAGTATTTTCAGGAAATGCATAGTATTATCTGATTTTTGAATGCTTAAATAAAAAGGTAATTAAAATAAATGAATAAATAAGTAAATAAATAAATGAAAAATTCTGCAGAAAATTTTCCATGAATTATATAGATTAAAGAAGTTAATATAAAAAGTAAAGAAGAAAAATAAACTTTAACACAAATAACATTAGATTTGAATATTACTTAAAAATAAATATTTGAAAGGAAAAAAATATTAAATCTATTTTAACGCTAAATATATTGTTTTATGTAGTAATATGTGAATAAATTTAAATGGGAATAAAATATCCATTCAGAAATTATTTTTTTTTTTAAACTATAAAGTTCTGTTTAATTCAGTCAATCCTAATTTGTTAAATCTAAAATATAACTATGGTTGATATTTTCAATGTAACTTCACTCAAATTTTAACATCTGTTGGCTCATAGTTAAAAGATGCATTTCCATGTGTGAAGGTCATTAACGAATGCTTTCAATAGGTAACGCCAATACATAAGTCCTGAGGCAATGCAGCCATTGAAATAAAAAAGGATATGTCACATTTGAAGATTGAGTGGTTTATGTTAAATGAATCGGCATGGGGAGAAACACCTGACTTGCTCTTGCTACTAGTAGCTTTTTTCTTAGTGTTCTCAAACTGGTCCGCTCAACAAGCGCAAAACGCTTTAGCACTTTTACAAATTCATTTTGTAACAGAAAGATATAAAATTGGAATGCCTGGCTTGACTATGGAAGCAATTTCGAATTAAACTTAGTTTTCCTTTTTATGATAATTAAATTACCTATCCAATTCTAAGCTATCACGTGATCACCCTTTTTCTGCTTTTGTCGGGAAATGTGCTTAAAAATGTCAATTTTGAGGGCTTGTTATGAAAGATTTATTGTGTTTAAAAAAAAAAAAAAAAAAAAAAAAAAAAAAAAAAAAAAAAAAAAAAACAGAAAATTGAGTGCAATTAGACAGTTTCGGTATACCAACACCTGTTATTTTCATGCATTTCCGGACAAAAATAAATTAAAGCATATGTCACAAAGTTGTCCTTTTAGATTTAAGAACAACCTTAATAGAAACTTTTTTTTTTTTTTTTTTTTTTTTAGTAAATCGCTCGTATAAAAATGAAAATAAAAAATTAATACACCAAAATCAATTTTATTTGAGGCTAAATTGCTATGCTAAAATTGAATCTAGCATAATGCATAATAATATAAATTATTATGCATTAATATTATGCATTAATATGCTTAAATAATATAAATATAATATAATTACTGCATCATAAAATACAATATATGATATAATATTATATTATATATACATAATTTATTCTACATTCATTGCAGATGTTGAATTGCATTATTTTATAATGATTATTATAAAATAATGCAATATTAGTTTATATTAATTTTATATGCAATATTAGTTTTTATTAGTTTTATTAGGTTACTAGCGGCCTTCGCCCGCTAGGCTGGTCGGTTTATCTAAAGAAATCTTGAAGAAGTAGTTAGATAAGGTTCAGACATACATTAAAAAAAAAAAAAAAAAAAAGCAAGTCGATCATTCAAAAAACGTTGGGAAATATCAAATATTTACTGTAATTTTTTAAGAAAAACAAAGTTTCGAAAAAAAAATTAAATCGAAAAAAAAATTACACTGACATATTAATGCAAGGAAATTTTCCCAGAGAGAAAATTCGCCTTGAATACAATATTTCAAATTCTTTTAATTGCTTATAGGCGTTAATGCCAACATAGTGAAAAAAATTCCATGCTGGGAATCGAACCCGGGCCATCAGTATGGCGCACTGACGTTCTACCGACTAAACCACATGGAACGACAGCCAGCTTGAAACTTTCTCATACTTAAGTAGACTGGCGAAAACATAACGATAGCGCGTTTTAAAATCGCACAGTGACATCTATTGGATTTTATATGTACTAAAAAACGTTATGTACTAAAAAACGTGAGCAGCGCACCTAATAGTTTCTTTTGTTTCTTTTTGTTACTTTTTTGTCTGTTGTCCGATTTTGATGAAACAAAGCCTATACACTGCCCGGGAGTGTGCATTCTTCATTAGTGAAAACCGCATAAAAATCCATTCAGTAGTTACGAAGATAACCTCGGACAAACAGACAGACAGACAGACAGACAGACAAAAAATTCAAAAAATTTTTTTTTGTGTTTCATTGGTTTTCTTTTATCACCCTGACTCCATTTTTGTCAATTATCTTCAATGTACAGACACACCGGGTCCTACTGTTTTATTATATGTATAGATATTAGTTTTTTTTTCTTTTTTTTAGCACAACTTATAAAAGATCTATGATTTTTTACGAGTTTATCAACTTCTAAAAACATTCATAGATAATTAATTTCATTTTTTTTTTTGGGGGGGGGGGGGAGGAGGTTCTCTTTTTTATTACCGATGTGGTTGTATCTTTGAAAAGTTGTACCTAAGGGTGTATTCGAAAAAACGCTTTTCCACCTTCAGCAGCCCAAAATCTTCCGATACAATTTCAGACATATTTTTAAAAGTAGAAACATGAAATTTGCTGAGGGGATTTTTGAAGGGACGTATAAGGTGCCGTGTAATGTCTTTTTACGCTCAATTCATTAGAATTTGATTTATAAAAAATTAACTTCTCAGGAAGACCCTTTCTTTCGTTCCCAAATCTCCCACGTCGGAAAAATCGGTTCAAATTGCCGTTTTTGATTGCTTTTTTTGCAACATTTTGTGCACTTATCAAAGAATTGACCTTCACGGCACCGTGTGCACTTTCTAAATAAGAGAATCTGCGAGTTTGATGTGTTTGAGAGCAAAAGAGAATTCAAAAATAAATCGGAAAACCAGCAGTTTGAATCGAAATACACCCTTAATAACTTTGGTCTTCCTTCCAAAGAAAAAAAAAAAAAAACTGGTTCCATATTTCTGTCAGGGAAAGTTCGAACGTTTTTAATATAGATAATTCAAGCAATACATGTTGTTAATCTTTTTCAAACGGTCAACAAAGATTTTCTTCTCCCCACCCACCCCTCACTTTAAACAGAAGGTAGTTTCAAAGAAGAAACGATTCAAAATTGTCTATTAACGAATCTAGGAAAAAAAGTGACCGGAAAAAAAGTTATCGGAAAAAAATTTACATAAACTACAAAAGCGGAAAAAAAGTGACACGGAAAAAAAGTGACGCGGAAAAAAAATGACAAGGAAAAAAAGTTACCGGAAAAAAAGTGAAAAAGAATTGATTTTGGGGATTTATTATTGATTTTGGGGATTCATTGCTTAAGTATGAAAAGGGGAACGGGGTGGGGGGCTCATAATTTAGGTAAATGGGGTTTTCATGCTGAATTAACTGTTTTGGTCCAATTTTTGGATATACGTTCATCCTGAAAAGACGCTTGCCTGATTAGTTTTGGGAAGGTACGATTACCCCCCCCCCCCCCATCCGTCCTCAATTAGATGAATGGGTTTTTATGCAGAATTGTCCAACGTGTGTCAAATTTGCCGATAGGTTCTTTTCGATAAGGCTTATATATAGTATATAATGCCTGAAGACATTTAGGAGTTCTAATGGTTAAGTATAGAGAGGAAACGGGGGATAACCATTCTAAAATTAAATTAATAACTTTTTACGCATAATTATCCGATTTGCTTAGAATTTTGGACATAGGTTCTTTATGATAAGACGTATCTCTGCTTATTATAAAGGGGGGGAGGCGAGCAATTATATCCCCCTTAAACTAGAAAAATAGGTTTCTATGCAGAATTATCCCATGTATTTCAAATTTTAAATATAGGTTCTTTCTGATAAGGTGGATCTCTGAATAGTTTTAAGGATTTAATATCTAAATATAGAAGGGGAATAGAATATAACCCACCTTAAATTAAATTACTTTTTACGCAGAATTATCAGATTTGCTTCAAATTTTGTATTATAGAACCATTATGATAAGGCGCATCACTGATGACATATGGGGTTATTTTGCCAATTAAAAATTGGGGGGGGATTATCCCCCCCCCCCTTAAACTAGAAAAATGTTTTTTATGCTCACTTATCCGATATATTTCATATTTCGGATATATGTTCTTTCTCATAAAGTGAATCCCGGAATAATTTTAAAGGTTTAATGGCTAAGTAAACACTGGGGGAACGGATGATACCCCCCTTAAATTAATAAATGGCTTTTTACGCAGAATTATCTGATTTGATTCAAATTTTGATTGGGCGTTCATTATGATAAGGCGAAGTTCTGATTAATTGTGGGTTATCCCCCGTTCATCGCTCTATACTTAGCCATTAAACCCTTAAATATATTCAGGGATTCACTTTATCAGGAAGAACTTATATCCAAAATTTGAAATACGTTGAATAGTTGTGAAAGAAAAAAAAAACAATTTATTTTATTTAAAGAGTGGAGGATTAATCACCCGCTTATCAGAAAGAAAGTGGACTCAGCAAAAAAAAAAAAAAAAGAAAAGAAATATTTTAATGAAAACCTGCTGAAAACGGAATATATTTACAGTTCCTTTAAAATTCATTTTTTTTTAGATTTCATTACTTTTTGATAAACTTTCATAATTAATTTTTCTTTTTGAAATTTCGGTTCCCACCCCCTGAATATGCCACTGCAGTCTAGTAAAAAAATGAATAAATCTCATCTTTATTTGGAAGCCAACTTTCCAAATTTCCGATTGTATAATAATAATAGCAAGTATAAGCAAGTATAGCAAGTATATACTTGCATAATAGCAAGTATTTTCAGGAAATGCATAGTATTATCTGATTTTTGAATGCTTAAATAAAAAGGTAATTAAAATAAATGAATGAATAAGTAAATAAATAAATGAAAAATTCTGCAGAAAATTTTCCATGAATTATATAGATTAAAGAAGTTAATATAAAAAGTAAAGAAGAAAAATAAACTTTAACACAAATAACATTAGATTTGAATATTACTTAAAAATAAATATTTGAAAGGAAAAAAATATTAAATCTATTTTAACGCTAAATATATTGTTTTATGTAGTAATATGTGAATAAATTTAAATGGGAATAAAATATCCATTCAGAAATTATTTTTTTTTTAAACTATAAAGTTCTGTTTAATTCAGTCAATCCTAATTTGTTAAATCTAAAATATAACTATGGTTGATATTTTCAATGTAACTTCACTCAAATTTTAACATCTGTTGGCTCATAGTTAAAAGATGCATTTCCATGTGTGAAGGTCATTAACGAATGCTTTCAATAGGTAACGCCAATACATAAGTCCTGAGGCAATGCAGCCATTGAAATAAAAAAGGATATGTCACATTTGAAGATTGAGTGGTTTATGTTAAATGAATCGGCATGGGGAGAAACACTTGACTTGCTACTAGTAGCTTTTTTCTTAGTGTTCTCAAACTGGTCCGCTCAACAAGCGCAAAACGCTTTAGCACTTTTACAAATTCATTTTGTAACAGAAAGATATAAAATTGGAATGCCTGGCTTGACTATGGAAGCAATTTCGAATTAAACTTAGTTTTCCTTTTTATGATAATTAAATTACCTATCCAATTCTAAGCTATCACGTGATCACCCTTTTTCTGCTTTTGTCGGGAAATGTGCTTAAAAATGTCAATTTTGAGGGCTTGTTATGAAAGATTTATTGTGTTTAAAAAAAAAAAAAAAAAAAAAAAAAAAAAAAAAAAAAAAAAACAGAAAATTGAGTGCAATTAGACAGTTTCGGTATACCAACACCTGTTATTTTCATGCATTTCCGGACAAAAATAAATTAAAGCATATGTCACAAAGTTGTCCTTTTAGATTTAAGAACAACCTTAATAGAAACATTTTTTTTTTTTTTTTTTTTTAGTAAATCGCTCGTATAAAAATGAAAATAAAAAATTAATACACCAAAATCAATTTTATTTGAGGCTAAATTGCTATGCTAAAATTGAATCTAGCATAATGCATAATAATATAAATTATTATGCATTAATATTATGCATTAATATGCTTAAATAATATAAATATAATATAATTACTGCATCATAAAATACAATATATGATATAATATTATATTATATATACATAATTTATTCTACATTCATTGCAGATGTTGAATTGCATTATTTTATAATGATTATTATAAAATAATGCAATATTAGTTTATATTAATTTTATATGCAATATTAGTTTTTATTAGTTTTATTAGGTTACTAGCGGCCTTCGCCCGCTACGCTGGTCGGTTTATCTAAAGAAATCTTGAAGAAGTAGTTAGATAAGGTTCAGACATACATTAAAAAAAAAAAAAGCAAGTCGATCATTCAAAAAACGTTGGGAAATATCAAATATTTACTGTAATTTTTTAAGAAAAACAAAGTTTCGAAAAAAAAAATTAAATCGAAAAAAAAATTACACTGACATATTAATGCAAGGAAATTTTCCCAGAGAGAAAATTCGCCTTGAATACAATATTTCAAATTCTTTTAATTGCTTATAGGCGTTAATGCCAACATAGTGAAAAAAAATTCCATGCTGGGAATCGAACCCGGGCCATCAGTATGGCGCACTGACGTTCTACCGACTAAACCACATGGAACGACAGCCAGCTTGAAACTTTCTCATACTTAAGTAGACTGGCGAAAACATAACGATAGCGCGTTTTAAAATCGCACAGTGACATCTATTGGATTTTATATGTACTAAAAAACGTTATGTACTAAAAAACGTGAGCAGCGCACCTAATAGTTTCTTTTGTTTCTTTTTGTTACTTTTTTGTCTGTTGTCCGATTTTGATGAAACAAAGCCTATACACTGCCCGGGAGTGTGCATTCTTCATTAGTGAAAACCGCATAAAAATCCATTCAGTAGTTACGAAGATAACCTCGGACAAACAGACAGACAGACAGACAGACAGACAGACAGACAGACAAAAAATTCAAAAAAATTTTTTTTGTGTTTCATTGGTTTTCTTTTATCACCCTGACTCCATTTTTGTCAATTATCTTCAATGTACAGACACACCGGGTCCTACTGTTTTATTATATGTATAGATATTAGTTTTTTTTTCTTTTTTTTAGCACAACTTATAAAAGATCTATGATTTTTTACGAGTTTATCAACTTCTAAAAACATTCATAGATAATTAATTTCATTTTTTTTTTGGGGGGGGGGAGGAGGTTCTCTTTTTTATTACCGATGTGGTTGTATCTTTGAAAAGTTGTACCTAAGGGTGTATTCGAAAAAACGCTTTTCCACCTTCAGCAGCCCAAAATCTTCCGATACAATTTCAGACATATTTTTAAAAGTAGAAACATGAAATTTGCTGAGGGGATTTTTGAAGGGACGTATAAGGTGCCGTGTAATGTCTTTTTACGCTCAATTCATTAGAATTTGATTTATAAAAAATTAACTTCTCAGGAAGACCCTTTCTTTCGTTCCCAAATCTCCCACGTCGGAAAAATCGGTTCAAATTGCCGTTTTTGATTGCTTTTTTTGCAACATTTTGTGCACTTATCAAAGAATTGACCTTCACGGCACCGTGTGCACTTTCTAAATAAGAGAATCTGCGAGTTTGATGTGTTTGAGAGCAAAAGAGAATTCAAAAATAAATCGGAAAACCAGCAGTTTGAATCGAAATACACCCTTAATAACTTTGGTCTTCCTTCCAAAGAAAAAAAAAAAAAAACTGGTTCCATATTTCTGTCAGGGAAAGTTCGAACGTTTTTAATATAGATAATTCAAGCAATACATGTTGTTAATCTTTTTCAAACGGTCAACAAAGATTTTCTTCTCCCCACCCACCCCTCACTTTAAACAGAAGGTAGTTTCAAAGAAGAAACGATTCAAAATTGTCTATTAACGAATCTAGGAAAAAAAGTGACCGGAAAAAAAGTTATCGGAAAAAAATTTACATAAACTACAAAAGCGGAAAAAAAGTGACACGGAAAAAAAGTGACGCGGAAAAAAAATGACAAGGAAAAAAAGTTACCGGAAAAAAAGTGAAAAAGAATTGATTTAGGGGATTTATTATTGATTTTGGGGATTCATTGCTTAAGTATGAAAGGGGGAACGGGGTGGGGGGCTCATAATTTAGGTAAATGGGGTTTTCATGCTGAATTAACTGTTTTGGTCCAATTTTTGGATATACGTTCATCCTGAAAAGACGCTTGCCTGATTAGTTTTGGGAAGGTACGATTACCCCCCCCCCCCCATCCGTCCTCAATTAGATGAATGGGTTTTTATGCAGAATTGTCCAACGTGTGTCAAATTTGCCGATAGGTTCTTTTCGATAAGGCTTATATATAGTATATAATGCCTGAAGACATTTAGGAGTTCTAATGGTTAAGTATAGAGAGGAAACGGGGGATAACCATTCTAAAATTAAATTAATAACTTTTTACGCATAATTATCCGATTTGCTTAGAATTTTGGACATAGGTTCTTTATGATAAGACGTATCTCTGCTTATTATAAAGGGGGGGAGGCGAGCAATTATATCCCCCTTAAACTAGAAAAAAGGTTTCTATGCAGAATTATCCCATGTATTTCAAATTTTAAATATAGGTTCTTTCTGATAAGGTGGATCTCTGAATAGTTTTAAGGATTTAATATCTAAATATAGAAGGGGAATAGAATATAACCCACCTTAAATTAAATTACTTTTTACGCAGAATTATCAGATTTGCTTCAAATTTTGTATTATAGAACCATTATGATAAGGCGCATCACTGATGACATATGGGGTTATTTTGCCAATTAAAAATTGGGGGGGGGGATTATCCCCCCCCCCCTTAAACTAGAAAAATGTTTTTTATGCTCACTTATCCGATATATTTCATATTTCGGATATATGTTCTTTCTCATAAAGTGAATCCCGGAATAATTTTAAAGGTTTAATGGCTAAGTAAACACTGGGGGAACGGATGATACCCCCCCTTAAATTAATAAATGGCTTTTTACGCAGAATTATCTGATTTGATTCAAATTTTGATTGGGCGTTCATTATGATAAGGCGAAGTTCTGATTAATTGTGGGTTATCCCCCGTTCATCGCTCTATACTTAGCCATTAAACCCTTAAATATATTCAGGGATTCACTTTATCAGGAAGAACTTATATACAAAATTTGAAATACGTTGAATAGTTGTGAAAGAAAAAAAAACAATTTATTTTATTTAAAGAGTGGAGGATTAATCACCCGCTTCCCCTATTTAATTATCAAAAGAACCCCATAATTAATCAGAGATTCGCCTTCTAATAATGAATATACATCCAAAATTTGAAGCAAATCGGTTGATTCTGCGTAAAAAGCCATTGATTTAATTTAAGGGGGTTTATCCCCCGTTCCCCCTCTATACATAGCCATTAAACTATTCAGGAATTCACTTTATGAGACAGATCCTATATCCAAAATTTGAAATACATCGGATAGGTGTGCATAATTTTTTGAAATCTAATTTAAGGTGGGTATAGTAATCATCCGCCCTCCTTTTTAATTACCAATGAAACCCCATAACTAATCAGAAATACGTCATATCATAATGAACCCATGTCCAAAATTCGAAACAAATCGGATAATTCTGCATAAAAAGCCATTTATTTTATTTAAGAGGGGTTTCCTCCATCTCCCCTTTATAGTTAGCCAGTAAATCCTTAAAACTATTCCGGAATTCACCTTACGAGGAATAACCTATATTTAAATTGAAATACATGGGATAATTCTGCATAAAAACATATTTATCTAGTTTGAGGGGGAGAATTGCTCGTTCCCCCCCTTTATAATAAGCAGAAGAACCCATAACTAATCTAAGATACGTCTTATCATAACGAACTTATGTCCAAAATTATAAGCAAATCGGATAATTATGCGTAAAAAGCCATTAATTTAATTTAAGAAAGGTTATCCCCCGTTCCCCCTCTATACTTAACCCTTAAACTCTTAGAATCTCTCCAGGCATTTTATACCATACATAAGCCTTACGAAATTGAAATGCGATGTATCAAACGCGAACAATATATTTACCACTAAAATTGTTGTATATAGTGCTTTTTCCACGCCGAAACATAAAAGAATTCTTAAATATGACAATCCGTGAACGGTAACTGCTGTTTTAAATAATGTATATTAAAATTTTATTTTACACCAGTAATGGAAACAACAAACTACAGTCGTCCCCGTTTAAACGAATATTGATGGTTTCAGAAAAAAATATTCGTTTAAGCGGGGTATTTGATTAAACGGGGAACACAGAAATGTGATATTTAATGCGCAATAAAAAGGTAAAACGACCATCTGCAGCATAATTAATTAATAGCATAATAAAATCGTTAATATAATAACGTAAATCAGTAAAATAAATACAATTTCTAATATAAAGTAAGTACGTAATAATATAATATCAGTTATGTAACTGTATGATTTACATTATACTTAATGTAGTTCAATGGAATTTGGTTAAAACTTTGCTAGCACAAAAAACGTGGATGCGTTTTTGTGCATTAGCACACGCCTTCTGCTAAATCATAGCGCCATTTATTAACGAAAATTTCGCTTTTTTCGCTAAACCTATTCCAGTGCATATTGTTATGAAAACTGGAATTATGCTCCCTCTTTCAATCCCAATTTCCATTTTACCTCTCTTATTTTTGGACATATTTGTCATTGTGTTTTATATTGGAACCTTACTTCTGCTACCTGGACTTCTGTTTTCTTATTTAACGCTTCAAAAACTGCAGTTTTTCATAAAGGTTTCTTTCCATTTAAAATTCATAGGTAGCTTTCCATTTAAAATTCATAGCAACGCCTTTTTCCGAACAAAACCGCGACTAAACTTAAAAATAATCCATTGACCAACTTATTTTACTCATTCGCAGAAAAAGGAAGGGAGATCATTTAACCTGTCCATTATACACCTGCCAGCCGAAATCGTTGCAGGAAGAACTGATAATTTGTCTTCAATGGAAATGAGCCGAAAATGACCAAAGGTGAAGAAAAATTCAATATGAAACGTGTTTTTCGCGCCTGTTTTCAAACATAGGTCACCCAGATGGTATTCGAATAAGCGGGGAGATTCGCGAAATTTATTCGGTTTAAGCGGGGAAAATTAACACAGATCCAATGACGATAAATTCGGTTCCGGAGAGTTGTATTCGAATAAGCGGGGTATTCGATTATCCGTTACCCGATTAAGTGGAGAGGATTGTATCTAAGAGTGATTTGGCTTTTGACAGAATTTTCTAAAGATGAAATTCTCTGACAATACATATAATGCGTTTCCGTCCCAAAAAATAATTTTTAAACATGTAAAGGAAAAAATACACAAAATCAGTTTACCACTTTAAATTTACACAAAACCTGTTTCTACATAATATTATTTTTATAAAATAAATAAAGTACACAAGCTTCCAAAATTATAATATCTTATTTAAAATATTTGGAGAATGCTTTTCTTTGAAATAAATTACAACCGAAAAAAGTATTATTCTCAAGCGAAATTTTTAACAAGCAATTTTTTTAAAAGATGGAATGAATTCAGTTAACCATGTAATATATTAAAACATAGAAAACATACGTATTATAAAGTATGCCAAATTGAGAATTGTCCAGAAACAGTACATCACAGTGCATTCAAAGTTTTGACGTATTCTTGTAAAATTTATGTATAATATAATGACTATCTTTAGTGTAAAAAGTAATACTTCCAACATTTAAAAAATAATTCAAATTTAGTGCCGATTCAAAACATTTTTAGGAATTCGTAAATCCTAGTGCATTCAAGCTTTGTATATAACCCTGTAAAAATCTATGTATGATACAATGACAGAGTTCTTAAATTAAAAAGGGTAACTTTATAACATAAGTTTTATTTTATTTTTGTTCGGATATCCACGAAAGTAGCAGGTATTGTTGTTTAGAAAATACCTAGTTTTATTCACTTTCCTGTTCTTTTTCTTTTCTTTTTCTTTTCTTTTTATTTTTGGTCAAACATAATAGAGTTTTCAGAAAACAGTGCCAATGTGGGTTTTTTGAACCGACATCCTGCGCGAAGAGAGAAAAACAGGTCAGCAAGAAGGAGAAAAACATCTTTGTCATGTGATCGCAAACGCTTATAACTCAGTAGGTAATTTATTCATCAAAAAATAGAAAACACAGTTCGACTCCGAATTGCTTCCATAGTCTGGCTTTCTAATTTTATATCTTTCCATTAAAAAATAAATTTGTAAATGTGTCAAAACTTTTCACACTTGTTGAACAAAGCAGCAGAGTACATCCTTTAATGTGTTAAGTAATTTTGCGCATCTTACTAAGATGTTAAATATGATGCTGATGCAAAATATTTTACTGAAAAAAGGAATGCTAATGTATTCAAACTTTTGTTGTATGGCTGCAAAATTTGTCTGAATAACAATTTTAGCATATGAAGTAATATTCCCTATTCGAAAACCATATCTAAATTTCTTGACGTCGTTTTGGAATGTTTTAAGGAAACAATAAATGATATCATGTTCGAACTTTAGACGTATAGTGTCCCTGTAAAAAAAAAAAATATATATACAGGGTGATTCATAAAAGATGGGCAGAACTTTAAGGGGTTATAGTACACTTAAAGACAAATTATATTAAATAGGAGACTAAGGGTCCCAGACGTATTCTCAAGGAGATAGGGGGCATTAAAGTTTAGGGTCCGAAATTTCAAATGATTATAAAAAATGGAAAAATTGGTCGATTCGTTTGCGGTTATTGCAAAAAATTTTCTTTATGCCAGTATTTTCTTGAAATAAAATTTTAAAGTTCAATTTCAAAAAATGCCGATAGGGGGCGCTTTAGACTTTGGAGTAACAAACAACTATTTTTTAACGTTATTTTTTGTATTTCTTTAAATGATTTCGAAAGCTTAGACTTAAACTTAAATTTTGATCTAAAAATCTGAGTCCTAACGAGTAGTTAAGTAGCGTAAACTGAAATTTGAAATTTGAAACACTTCTCCCCCCAGAACAAAAATCAGTTATTCCCGATCTTTGTGTCGTAGATTAGGCTCTAACTACTGCCGCGTTTTGCTAAAATTATTCTTTATGTCAGTATTTTCTTGAAAATAAATTTTAAAGAAAATTTTCAAAAAATTTCGATAGAGGGCGCTTTAGACTTTGGAGTAACGAACAACTATTTTATACCGTTATTTTTTGTGTCTCATTAAATGCTTTCTAAAGCTTAGACTAAAGCCCAAAATCTGAATCGTTAGACGTGGTTAAGTTTCTGGGGAGAGGGGTTTGAAATTTCTACTCCTGAGCACAGTTCAGTTTACCATGTCCACACATTGTGTGCTGTGATACGAGGTAAAAAGACACAAATTAGGATTATGTTACCAAAGCATATTTATTAACATGTAATTACAATAAATATTCCAAATTGTGACCACCAGAGGTTATGCACGTAGAACAACGGCGAAGAATGGAACGGCGAACATTCGCGAAAACATCAGGCTTTTCGAGCACTTCCCCTACAGATGCAGAAAGTCTGGCGACCAGTTCCTCGGGGGATTCAATGGGTGTCTCATACATAAGAGCCTTCAATTGTCCCCAAAAAAAGAAATCGAGGGGTGAAAGATCTGGCGAGCGAGCAGGCCAAGCAACAGGACCACCTCGACCAATCCATCTGTTCGGAAATGTGATGTCCAGATAGTTGCGGACGTCTCGTACGTAATGGGCTGGCGCTCCATCGTGCTGGAACCACATGACCCGCCGGATGCGTGGAGGAACAACGTTTAACAGGTCTGGCAGCACATGTTGCAGAAATGTGAGGTATGTTTTACCGTTGAGGCGTTCAGGAAGAAGGTACGGTCCGATTAGGTGGTCTCCGAGGATTCCTGCCCAAACATTGATGGAAAAGCGTCTCTGATGAGCATGTGGATACGTAGCATGTGGATTGACATCCGCCCATACATGTGCATTGTGTGTGTTAAATGTACCTTCACGTGTGAAGGTACATTCATCGGTGAAAAGCACAGTTCGTCCAAAATGTGGATTTAGCGCGTTCTGCTGCAGAAACCAGCGGGCGAATTCAATACGATTTGGATAATCCCCTGGAGACAGTTTTTGGACTCGTTGCACATGAAACGGGAGCAAATGTTCATCCTTCAGTACCCTCCAAGTCATGGACTGTGAGGTATCCACCTGCCTAGCCACTGTTCGTGTACTTGTACTTGGCTGCGCCGCTAGTACATCCAGAATGGCTTCTGCAACAACTACTGATTCGTCCTTTTTTGCACGACCTGCATTCGACCGGGAAGCGAGAAATGATCCCGTCTCACACAACTGTCTGTGCAAGCGCTCGAAAGTTTTGCGGTTAGGCAACCGCCTGTTGGGAAATCGCTCTCCGTACATTCGTTGTGCCTCTGCACCATTTCCATCTGCCGCTCCGTAAATTAAATGCATCTCAGCCTTTTCCTTATTCGTGAAGGGCACCATCTTCCGATTCATTACTACAGCGACTTACACTTGACTCACCGTTCAGTGGTTTTTATGCCTGAATCGTGTCGAAATTTTGCATACGTGTTCTTCTTCTTCCCCATTTGACATTTGCATACTTTCTGTCTCCTTCTTCACCCGGTGACTAGCGTCAGGAATGGAGCTTTAACGTTTGCATGAGCGACGTTTCCAACTGTGCCAGTGCCTTTATGAGTGAATTCCGACTATGCAGTCCTTGACGAAAGTTGTATTTTTGCCTCGTATCACAGCACAGAATCGTTGGGCATGGTTAAGTAGTGCAAACTGAACTATGTTCAGAAGTTGAAATTTGAACCCCCTCCCCTCGCTACTGAACCACGCTCAGCGATTCAGATTTTGAGCTGAAAATTTAAGTTTAAGTCTAAGCTTTAGAAAGCATTTAATGAGACACAAAAAATAACGGTATAAAATAGTTGTTCGTTACTCCAAAGTCTAAAGCGCCCTCTATTGGAATTTTTTGAAAATTTTCTTTAAAATTTATTTTCAAGAAAATACTGACATAAAGAATAATTTTAGCAAAACGCGGCAGTAGTTAGAGCCTAATCTACGACACAAAGATCGGGAATAACTGATTTTTGTTCTGGGGGGAGAAGGGTTTCAAATTTCAAATTTCAGTTTACGCTACTTAACTACTCGTTAGGACTCAGATTTTTAGATCAAAATTTAAGTTTAAGTCTAAGCTTTCGAAATCATTTAAAGAAATACAAAAAATAACGTTAAAAAATAGTTGTTTGTTACTCCAAAGTCTAAAGCGCCCTCTATCGGCATTTTTTGAAATTGAACTTTAAAATTTTATTTCAAGAAAATACTGGCATAAAGAAAATTTTTTGCAAAAACCGCAAACGAATCGACCAATTTTTCCATTTTTTATAATCATTTGAAATTTCGGACCCTAAACTTTAATGCCCCCTATCTCCTTGGGAATACGTCTGGGACCCTTAGTCTCCTATTTAATATTATTTGTCTTTAAGTGTACTATAACCCCTTAAAGTTCTGCCCATCTTTTATGAATCACCCTGTATATATATATATATATATATATATATATATATATATATATATATATATATATCGACCTATTTTTACAAGCGCCTTCAAAAGCAAACAATTAAAAAAACTTTACACTATTAGATTAAATATATATATATATATATAGCGGGGCCCCATAAGCCCAAGCCCTTAATAGATGATAATTCGTAATAATTTATGATTATACTTATATATGTAAAATTATTTTGTTCATCTGTTCTTAGTTAGGAATAAATTACTAATGAAATTGCATAAAGTTTTCTGAAGTTTTACTTAACCTGTAGAAGCTGACTCGTTGATTTATCGATTAAAGATGTTACACTTTAGTGGTGGATTGGATTAGTGTTGTGAATAAGTCACTTTGATGTATAATTGAAATAAATATGCTGACTATTATATAAAAGGGAAGAATACTTCAAACTAAATTTTATTAAAGGTGTAAAACAGATATTGAAATTTTTTCTGTCTGTGTTTTGACCAGTTTGCAAAAGCCGCCATCGTATAAAGGCTAAGGATATTCGGTATCCTAAGTGATGGTATTAGGATATGGGCGGAAGCCTATGGGGTACCCCCAGTTTAGGCATAACATATACGAAGCATCTTTTTACAACACTGTATATTTTAATCCATATGTGAGCAGTTGTTTTAAAGATTTATAAAACATTTACTCTCACTGCAACATATTTGAATTGCAATAGCATTTAACTGAAAAGTTTACTGTAGCCTGCCCACTGACGTAAAAATTATCTCCGCTTTACTTCGGTGAAGTGGGGGGAGGGGAGACGCAAGAGCTTAGAAAGCCTATTTGTATAGAAAAATATCAGCATTAGAACTCAATAAATTGTCATTTTCTGTTTTTTTTTTTTTTTTTTTTTTTTTTTTTTTTTGAAAAATTTACTGGTAAACTCTGTAAAGTTTTCTAACGCCCTAACCCTTCAAACCTTTCAAATTGGAATAACGTTCTATTTGCCATTTACCGAATAAAAACAAAATGAGCTCCTTTTGTACTGAAATGGCGACTCTATTTCCTAAGGGCAAAATAATGTCTCAGTTGCTTTAGCTTTTACATTTTTATTTTATTATTAGTAGTAGTCAGGAGCTTAGCTACAGGAAAAGGCGAAGGTGCGACCCCCCCCCCTCCCCATTCGAAATAATCATTTACATTCGGTAATTTCACTTTTGTCCAAAAATTGCATCATTTGACGCTGTTAAGAACGCCCTCTTAAGAATTTTTAGACATATTCTAAAAAAATTATTGCAGAACAGATAACAATGTAAAAACAAATATTTAAAGTAATAATAATTATTTTTTTCATTAGTAATATTCTACTCTTTGCACTATATTATTTTTCTTTCGCTCTGAATCGATTACTATTTCACTTTTCCGCTATTTTCTCGTAAAAATGCGACAAGTTTGAAAAAAAAAATATTTGTCGTCTTGCTTAAAGAGATGTTGGGACTGCTCCTCTTGTGCCTCAAATTTAAATGGAGACAGGGGGCAACGAAGCCAAGAGCTTCCATAATCGGCTTTATACCGCTTTTTAACTTAAATCGGTTAATCTTTTAAATAACTAACTAATTGTTAAACTGCACAAGGCAATCGTTTTTTACTTATTTATGTTCATATTTTCATCGATCTTTGAACGCAGCTGAGACAAATAACACTTGAAAAATCACCTTATAATTTTAAGAGTAACTCGGTTCCTTCATAATGAAAGCAATACTTGCCTAAGTATTTAGCATTCCGAAAATGCATACGTGTGTGGAAATCTATCCAAACGAACCTACAGTCAGAGCCACAACTGCCTTTGACTCCCTACATACTCAAATTTATAAGATTTTATATATTTAAACTAGGGATACATGGGATATTAAGCATCCATTCGGTATTCTGCCTATTAGGCCATGTTACCGAATATTCGGTAATACCGAATATCATATTATTAGGTTAAGTCGAATGCTTGATTTAATGCATTTTGAATGCAGCTGAGACAAATAAAGTAACATCTTAAAAATAATCTAATAATTTTAAGACTAACACTGTTCTTTGTTGTTAAATTTAAAGTACTTGCCTGTCCAAGTATTAACGTTTTGAAAATGCATAAAATGGAATTCCAAAATGGAAATCTATACAAACGAGCCAACAGTCAGAGCCCCATTTGTCACCGGCAACGTACACACTCGGATTTATAAGATTGCATATATTTAAACTAGGAATACACCGAATATTAAACATCCATTCGGTATTCTGCATGTTCGGCCAGGCCGAATGTTCGGCTTGGATAAATATCAAAGATACATATTCTGCTTGCCGAATATTCGGTTTGGCCGAATATCAAACTACTTGGCCAAATCCTAAAGTTAAAAACCTTTTAAAACACATTTCTAAAAACTATTCACAATTTCTACTTTTAACTATGTACTTATAAATATTTAAAATAATTGGTTGGTTGATTTTTTTATGTCCGCCATTTATCAACAAGAGGGATATAGGCCCTGGGGGGTATCCGCCTTGGGGGGTCTTTCTAAGGGAATTTAACCCTTATTCGAAGAATATCGCGGAAAACTCCGAACGATAAGGCCGACGGGTGTGAATGGGTTTAAACCCAGCACTTTAGATCTATCAGTTTTAGACTCGAATCTTTCGACCACTGGTAAGGCTTTTAAAAAGTAATTGGAAACAAACTTGTATTTAAATAAAATACAAGTTGAATGTAGATTCTGCTATTGCAGAATTGAGTTTCGCCTCCGATTAGAAGAAAAAAAAATCTATACAGGTTTTTTAGAAGGGCGACCCCGTTTAGATTGCATTGAACTAACTTCATTTTTCTTGTGTTTATCAATATAATAGCAAACATAACGGCGTGAAATACCCAATTGAATAGCAATTTCTCTCTGAGACATTAGAATTGCGGAATAATAAAGAGATACAATTTGACGTGCTACTTCTTCATTGACTAGATTCATCAAAAACGGATTTTTTCTTTAGTTTAAATACTTTTTTATAGAATCTGAGTAAAAGGAAATGCAATTTAACAATAAAACGAGTGGAATCCCGTCGAATTCAACGAGTGAAATGTTTAAAAGACCCGATCGATTTGGTTTACAAAAAAGCAAAAGTAATTACATTATTGAATCAGTATATAATAAATATTTTTACAAACTAAATGTCAAATTTGCCAGTTACAATTTTGCATGCAAATATTCGCACATCTTCAGTTAAAATTGTAATCTGAATGCCGGCGAAATCAAGAAATTTTATTTTATATGCAATGCACTCACAAAAAACTAATTTTATTAAAAAAAAAAAAAAAAAAAAAAAAAAAAAAAAAAAAAAAAAACTAATTTTATTTTTACTGTGACATTATTTTCACTAACTGAAGTCATCTGAAAGTAAAATTTCAATCTCAGTGTCCATAATGAAAAGAAATATTGAAATGTGTTATCGTTATGATCGTTATCGTTATCGTTGTAATTCCCATTTATCGGGTTGCTGAATGACATAATTTTCCTCATTTGAAATTTTTCTTATTTTGCTTTAGATATTAATTTTTATCATAAATTATTTTCTGTTATTTTATTTACATTATTAATATTATTTCTCAGTAAATATATTTTTTCTTACCTTATTTAGTGCATAATTATACGCAATCATTTTGGAAAATAAATTTTTATTATCGAGAGAAAAGCTAAAATGAGTTGCCACCATTTTGAACAAATATCGTAAAAAGCATTTAAAATTAAAAATAAAATATAAAAATGGAAATAAATTAAAAAATAACTAAAATGGGCACAACTACAAATAAATAGCTTTCATTTAAAAAAATAATTATCAAAATCGGTTGAGTAATAAATTCAGGGCTGATGACACGACATTTTTTGGCTTGTCTGAAAGAAATAGCATCGGAGGCTAATAATGTTTTTAGATTATTAATTTACTATTTGTAAAGTATAAGTTAAGAAAATTAAACATAAAGAGTGTTAAAATGATGATTAATTAGGATTTTCGTAGAATTATTTCATGTAGTTCTTACATTTTGTTTAGTACATTATCTATTGCTGCTTTTCCACAAAAATTTTTCTAAACAAAATAGAAAAGCTTTTTTAGCTGATAATAAGAATCAAAACAGACAAATTTCGTTCAAGAAACCATAATCGTAATCTACTTTGAATGATATCATCGCATTTATTATAAACAAAATTAATTTGAAATAAATGTCTTTGAAATGTCATAATTACAGATAAAGTTGCGAATAAAAATTCAGTTTGTTTTACACCCAATATGTATAACCTAATGCATTGCACGTTTGATGAAATAAATGGATTAAAATATTGTTTCTTGTTAAAAAAAAAAAAAAAAAAAATATTATTCAAATATTCAGTATTTGATATTTGGCAAAAACCACTACAATGTGTTACCACAATAAATGGATTAAAATATTGTTTCTTGTTTAAAAAAAAAAAAAAAAAAAAAAAAAAAAAAAAATATTATTCAAATATTCAGTATTTGATATTTGGCAAAAACCACTACGATGTGTTACCACAATCGTAGTGCGAAGAAATCGCACTAATGAAACTTGGTCTATCGGCACTTTTATCATACAACAATTGTTTTCACAGTGCTCACTCTAAAATATAAAAAGGCATGAATATACAAGAATGAAAAATTACAATCATTCGGTAATTTTACTGTGAACATTCGGTAAATCCGATGTGTACTTCACCCCCCTTTACAAACAAAATGCATTAGCTAAACTGCTGTTAATAGTATTATTGTATCTGGCTGTCTTTTCAGTGATAACATAACTGACCAGGCTACTTTATTCTGAGGTGAAAAGATTTATTTTTAGACGGCACATCTGCATATATGTTTCAAAGAATTTTGTCAGTAATCGCCTTAAGCTAACGAATGGTGGTTTAGAAAGCATTTGAAGATTTTTACACCGTGGGTGGAAAAAAGGGTACAACCAACTCGTTTTTCTTTGAAAAGGGTGTTTGAAAATTGACCACAGGCATTTGTAATAACCTGTTTCTGTCGCTTTTTGAGATAAAGTAATTTGGGAATGGACAATTTTTGAGGAAAGAGGGGTTCTCCTTCCTCTTTTCGCTTTCAGTACTTCATTTATCTGTGCTAATAAACAAATTACATTAGAAAATTAACAATTAAAGTTTCGTTATAACAACCTAATATTCCCTTTAAAACAGCTTCGACCGCTATTCTTTAATATTTTATTTTTAAATTGTACTTATTAAATTATGGGTTTTTCATACATTAATAATGAGATTTAATCATCTAACGGACTTAATTAGTAGTGTGTTGCTGAATAAATGCATATAAAAAATAAAAATGAGTTTTGATTATAATTAACAAAGTTAACTAAATGATTTTTTAAAACTCATTTATCTTCGTTTGCGATTGTTAAGATTTTTGATGCATTCAGTATGTTAAACCTTTATCAAATGTGCATGCAATTGATTGAAATTCCTTCAATATAAGCATATCATTTGTGAGAAATTTATGGATAAGTTATTTTCAATAGTAATACTTTAATGTTTAGAAAAAGTAAAATATGTAATCATTCGTGTACATTATTTAACTAAAAAAATACATAAGATTTTGGTGAAATTATTTTTCTCTAAAATTATTTATAGGAAAGAGAATAGGATCTTTAGGTTTTTTGAATATGTTCTTGTAGAAGTCTGTAGTATATAATAAAGAAAGAAATATGAGTAGTATTTAAATATGTACAATAAAATTCTACTTTTTTTTTATTTAAAAAACTTAAATTTCCGTTTCCGTTCTTTAAAGTTATTTTTATGCGAATTAGTTTCATAATAACGAAAAAAAATGTTTACGAGTAAAAAAAGGAAAAGTAAAACATCTTTTGAAATGCCTTGTCCACACATTTATATTGTCAATATTATTATTATTTTATAATGACTTTTTTTACTTCCCTTATTAGTTATATAATATTTGCTGTAATCAATTTGTATTATTTTTGTTAAAGTTTAATTTGTTTAGCTAGTTGCTTAAATTTCTTAATGGTTGTGGAACAATACTTCGGCACATATTCTGAAACTTCAAATGCATACATTAATGTACAAACATAAAATAAATTTTTAAATGTGGATTTTATGGGGAAAATGTCTGAACAAACATATTATATTTACAAGATATCCACTATCTTATCATATTTGCTCGTCATAATCAGAAATAATAACATTGTATTTTTCCTTAATCCACACCCTGATGAATTTTTAATTCCAGGACAAAATTCACCGCGGACAAGTTCCCTAAGGACAACAACTTCCACCAGACAAAATCCCCAAGGACAAAATTCCCACGTATTTTTAGAATTGTAATACTATCTCTACAAAACATAATTTTTCGGATAAAGATTTTAATAAAAGTAAAATAAATCCAACTGAAAAATTTTTCATATCTTACAGATTTTTTTTTTTTTTTTTTTTTTTTTTTTTATGTGAAAAGAAATATAATTGCACTCTTAAATAACATATGAGATAACTCAGAGAATAATTCCCTATTGTTTTATGGTCCAAAAACTGAGCAACTGGAATCTCAGGATTTAATCAATTTTGCCAATATAATTTTGCTTTGCAAGTTATATAATAATAATAATAACTTTAAGATATATAATGCATTTGTATGCCTATTATGAATCTTTAGGATAGAATTTTTGCTTTAATTGTATTTTTAAATGTACAGATAGATATTTTCTTTATTGATTGTTTTTGTAGATATATTTATTGTTTTAATTGTAACTCACCGTGTTGGAATTTTTAATAACTCCATAATTCTGTGTTGGCATTGTCATAAGCAGTAAAAAGCCACAGATTTAGAGTTATTACAGCGAATATACTAATTATATATTGCATGTGTTCATAAGAAGCTATCTCATTCATCGAAATCATCCACTCGCTAATGCTAATTCCATGAAGATTTTTTTAAAGCTATCTCATTTGCATTTCAGTATTTCTCCTTTTATATTTATTTATTTGTTTATTACATGGTATAGCTGAGATTGATCTCTACAAAGAACGCTTTATTATTATTTTTTTTTATTATTTTTTTTTTCTTTGATTGCAAGGTTTTTTATGAAGATGCTTTCTTCTATGAAACTGATTTCAAAAATGAAAAAATCCTCATTAGAAAAGAAAGAAAAAAATCTGGTACAAAAAATTCGAAAAGATAAAAAACTGCATTGGTAGAGATTGCCTCAACTATTCAATGAAAAAAAACGCATCTAAAAATATTGAAATACAAACGAGATTTTTTTCGAATTTTTTCAAGTAGGATTAATATTTGCGGATATTTTCGCATAATTAGCCCCTTCAGAGGCTGCTTCAGTCAAGTAAAAATAAGTGTTTGCTAATGCAATTCCTATAAAAATATATACAAAAAGATATCTCGTTTCCATTTCAGTATTTTTTGCATTGGATAACTGAGAACTAAGGCCACCTATCCCTTTTTAGGTGCGTTCGTAGTTATATAAATACGTAGCTATAATGGTAAACGGAAAAAAGTGACCGGAAAAAAAGTTATCGGAAAAAAAGTGACATAAACTACAAAAGCGGAAAAAAAGTGACACGGAAAAAAAGTGACGCGGAAAAAAAGTGACGCGGAAAAAAAGTGACAAGGAATTGATTTTGGGGATTTATTATTGATTTTGGGGATTCGTTGGTCAAGTATGAAAGGGGAATCGGGGGGGGGGGTCATAGTTTAGGTAAATGGGTTTTTCACGCTGAATTAACTGTTTAGTTCAATTTTTGGACATATGTTCATCCTGAAAAGACGCTTGTCTGATTAGTTTAGGGAAGGGACGATTACCCCCCCCCCCATCCGTCCTCAATTAGATGAATGGGTTTTTACGCAGAATTATCCAACGTGTGTCAAATTTGCATATAGGATCTTTTCGATAAGGCTTATGTATAGCATAATGTCTGAAGAGATTCTAGGAGTTTAAGGGTTAAGTATAGAGGGAGAACGGAGGATAACCTTTCTCAAATTAAATTAATGGCTTTTTACGCATAATTATCCGATTTGCTTAAAATTTTGGACATAAGTTCATTATGATAAGACGTATCTTAGATTAGTTATGGGTTCTTCTGCTTAGTATAAAGAGGGGGAACGAGCAATTCTCCCCCTCAAACTAGATAAATATGTTTTTATGCAGAATTATCCCATGTATTTCAATTTTAAATATAGGTTCTTTCTGGTAAGGTGAATTCCGGAATAGTTTTAAGAATTTAATGGCTAAGTATAAAGGGGAGATGGAGTAAACCCCTCTTAAATTAAATAAATGGCTTTTTATGCAGAATTATCCGATTTGCTTCGAATTTTGGACATGGGTTCATTATGATGAGACGTATTTCTGATTAGTTATGGGGTTCTATTGGTAATTAAAAAGGAGGGCGGGTGATTACTATACCCACCTTAAATTAGATTAAAAAAATTATGCACACTTATCTGATGTATTTCAAATTTTGGATATAGGATCTTTCTCATAAAGTGAATTCCTTAATAGTTTTATGGGTTTAATGGCTATGTATAGAGGGGGAACGGGGGATAAACCCCCTTAAATTAAATAAATGGCTTTTTACGCAGAATCATCCGATTTGCTTCAATTTTGGATATATATTCATTATAAGAAGGCGAATCTCTGATTAATTATGGGGTTCTTTTGATAATTAAATAGGGGAAGCGGGCGATTGATCCTCCACTCTTTAAATAAAATAAATTTTTTTTTCTTTCACAACTATTCAACGTATTTCAAATTTTGGATATAGGTTCTTCCTGATAAAGTGTATCCCTGAATAGTTTTAAGGGTTTAATGGCTAAGTATAGAGCGATGAACGGGGGATAACCCACAATTAATCAGGACTTCGCCTTATCATAATGAACGCCTAATCAAAATTTGAATCAAATCAGATAATTCTGCGTAAAAAGCCATTTATTAATTTAAGGGGGGGGGGAATCATCCGTTTCCCCAGTGTTTACTTAGCCATTAAACCTTTAAAATTATTCCGGGATTCACTTTATGAGAAAGAATATGTATTCAAAATATGAAATATATCGGATAAATGAGCATAAAAAACAATTTATCGAATTTTAAGGGGGGGGGGGATAATCACTCGCCCCAATTTTTAATTGGCAAAATAACCCCATATGTAATCAGGGATACGCCTTATCACAATGGTTCTATAATCCAAAATTTGAAGCAAATCTGATAATTCTGCGTAAAAAGTAATTTAATTTAAAGTGGGTTATATTCTATTCCCCTTCTATACTTAGATGTTAAATCCTTAAAACTATTCAGAGATCCACCTTATCAGAAAGAACCTATATTTAAAATTTGAAATACATGGGATAATTCTGCATAAAAACCTATTTTTCTAGTTTAAGGGGGATATAATTGCTCGCCCCCCTTTATAATAAGCAGAAGAACCCCATAACTAATCAGAGATACGTCTTATCATAATGAACCTATGTCCAAAATTGTAAGCAAATCGGATAATTATGCGTAAAAAGTTATTAATTTAATTTTAAAAAGGTTATCCCCCGTTCCCTCTCTATACTTACCATTAGAACTCTTAAATCTCTTCAGGCATTATATACTATATATAAGCTTTATCGAAAAGAACCTATATGCAAATTTGACACACGTTGGACAATTCTGCATAAAAACCCATTCATCTAATTGAGGACGGATGGGGGGGGGGGAGTAATCGTATCTTCCCAAAACTAATCAGGCAAGCGTCTTTTCAGGATGAACGTATATCCAAAAATTGAACCAAAACAGTTAATTCAGCATGAAAAACCCATTTACCTAAACTATGAGCCTCCTCCCCGATCCTCCTTTCATACTTAAGCAATGAATCCCCAAAATCAATAATAAATCCCCAAAATCAATTCTTTGTCACTTTTTTTCCGGTAACTTTTTTTCCTTGTCACTTTTTTACCGCGTCACTTTTTTCCGTGTCACTTTTTTCCGCTTTTGTAGTTTATGTCACTTTTTTTCCGATAACTTTTTTTCCGGTCACTTTTTTCCTAGATTCAGCTATAATAGTCGTTAAGTCCGTCCGTCCGCATATAACAGCGCAAAAACTACCCTACCGAAATTTTTGATATTTAAATTATGTAATTGTTGCATAATTTTATCGATTCATTTCAAATTTTGTGAAAATTGAATGCATAGTTCTATTTCAGGTACTATAAAAATTATTCCTTTTCATTACGGCCAATGGGAAAAAAATAGTTTTTAATTGCATTTTAATGATGCTACATGTGCTTTCGAACATAACAAAATTTATGTGCATCTATGAAAAATATATAAAAATATACTTACTGTTAGATGAAAAAAAAAGTTTTGATATTAATTTACAGGGCCACACAAAAGTATTCCATTACATAGTGGTATAGGAGGAAGCATTGTTTGGGGTGCGTTTTAATTTTCTTAAACTATTATACATAAGGTACCCTGGGGTAATAACGCCAGGCGGGGTAATAACGCCAAGTGCTTATATTTTGCATAATTATAAAATAATCAGGTAAATGACACCCATGTGCTCTGCGCAGAAGGGTTTTGAATCATATAAATCGCAAAAAACAGCTTCAAGTTAATTTGTTTCATTTTTATGTCTTATTGTTTTTACAAGCAACTAAAATTAACGCTTGATCTAAAATTTGAGAGATAAGGTTTTTGATCTGAAGACTATATTTTTTATCCAGAAATACTTTGTTTATTACATAAATTTGTAGTGTATTTCATGTATTTTCAAATTGTTGTAGAAGATTTTGGATATCTCCTCGAGATAATTTGTAGTTTAGGATTTACTGCGCAATAAGTATCCCGGGGTAATAACGCCAGGGATTGGCGTTATTACCCCGGTTGATTCCCAACAGTGGCCGAACTATATCCGAAGGGGGTTTATATATTAATATGGGACAGCATTATCATCATTGATGAAATGGTAAGATTAAGGGGGGGGGGGGTGCCCAATACTTAAAAAAAATATCTCTATTTTTTTTATTGTATTATTATTATTTTTTTTACTAATGTAAAAAATAATTTTTAACTCTTGTAAATAAAACTATATCAAAATGTTTTCGAGATTCAAATTCGAACATCTTGAAAATCAAGTTTCTATTAAATTTCCTCTGGATTGTTCAATTGAGTTCGAAAATTTAACTGTCCGCTTTCTCAGCGTTCAATTTTTCAAAACTTTATAAATTTAACCTTTAACTGATGTGACAGAAATTGTAACGTATGAATGTGATGCGGTTTGTGAGACCACAAAATTGAAAGATGAATAAAAGGCGGGAATAACTCATAGGATTGTGTTTCTGTACCTCTGGTGATAGTACTAAAATTCCAAATGAAACAAAATTTCGGTAGTGTTTGCAGTTAAACTGAAAATTACAAGTTAAACTAAAAAATTAAAAGAAAAATAGTGGTCTACGAGACCTGTAACATTAGTTAAAGGTTAAAATGCGATCCATGATTAAAAGTCATAGAATACTGTTCCTGTGCTAAACTTTTTGTACAGAATTAATTCTAATTAAATTTAATCTATTCAAATATTTCTAACAATGTTACGAAAACTCCAAACAAAAGAGAATTTCAGTTGTAACTATAGTTAAACTGGAAAATACAAGTTAAACGCTATTTTTTTTTTTTTGGGGGGGGGGGGGGGTACAGTGTTCAGTCAGATTGCTAACAGCAGTTAAAGGTTAATTTTGTTGCTAATATAAAGATAATGATATATAACCATATGAATTATGTATAAAATTGAATAAGAGATCTCTTTGGGATAATATTTTTAATCAAAAATTTTATTCAATTTATTAAAAATTTATTAAAGCATGCTCTTTAAAACGTCGACAATTTAATTGTAGGTTTGGAAACAAAAATATGCGACAAAAATTGTCGCATAACTTACTGTGAGTGGCCTGACAGACCGCTTAATCTAACGATGAATAAAATGTTAAATTAACTTTTAGAATATTATTTTTGTATTGAACCTTATATACAGGAGTATTATAAATAAAATTCAGCTATTCAAAAGTTTCTAGAGATAGTAATAGGACTCCAAATGAAACAAAATTTTCCTGGTATCTATAGTTAATCTAAAAATTGCAAGTTAAACTCTGAAACTTGAAAAACTCAGCAGTATGTGAGACGCTAACAGCAGTTAAGGTTTAACAAAAATATTTATTACATATAACTCTAGTTATTATAAAACTTCACATGATTAAAATATTACATTATGAATGGTTGAAACCATGCAATGTTTCTTCTAATCATATTTAAGCGGGACTTTTTAAGCAAAGAGAGACACAGGGTGTTGTATTCTGTAGAAGCTCCCCCTCACTCCTTTTTCTTTCACTTTCACAAAAAAATCAATATTTTCTACCGCATAGAATGGATACATGGGAATATAAATACTGATTCAAATAATCTGTGCAATGTTTCTAATAATTCTATTTAAATGGTCATTTTTAAGCAAAACGTAGCTTAGAATCTGATATTATTTTGCCTCCTCCCCCAGCCACCACCACAGCTTTCTTTTTCTTTCAGAGTCACAAAAAAATTGTACATTTTCAATAGCTTAGATTGTAATTTTTCAATTTCTAGAGCTGTAGAGTTTGTATTTTTTAGAATTGGGCAATCTACATGCCATTATTCCATCTTATTTTATAGTTTAGTTTGCATGGCGTTATTACCCATATAGTGGGTATTAACGCCAAATAGCATAGGTCAAGAAAAAACGCCATTACATTTTATGAATACATATCTGTTAAATTATTTTATTTTATATAGATAGTCAATGAGTTGCTGTATCAGATCCTATATTTGTTTGAAAAATACAATCTAAAACTAAGCCGTGAAAATTGGTAGAACCTTAACGTGGCGTTATTACCCCAGGGTACCTTATTATGAAATTGATTAACTTTGTTGAGGTGTACTAAAAGTTATCTCCTGTATAATAGAAAGTAGATAGTATTTGCAGGGACACACAAAAGGAGTGAGTCATACAAAAGATTTCTGATACTATAGTATATAATACTATTACATCAATAGTATTACATACTATAGTATTCAGACATCAATGTCTGAATATTTTTAAAAATTCTTTTTAGCACGAATGCACCTCATTTGCTACGTTTGACGTGCAACTTCTGAATTGTTTGATTTTTTTTATAGGTATTTTAAAGGAGGACATTTTTACTTCCGGAACCAGTTTCAAAAGGGAAAGTGTCCTCTTAAAAAAAAATCTGCTAACGAAATCAGAAAAGTGAAAAAACGGCCTTTGTACAGATCAACCTCAGCCATCCAATGAAAAAATATTTAAAATATTGAAATGCAAACGAGATATCTTTATGAATTTCTTCCATAGGATTAGCATTAGGAAGAGGATATTTTCACGTGAGGGAAATAGTCACTTAATATATCGAACATCCAACATAAGGACTCATAAACTATAACGACCAGTATAAAAGTCTCAAATCTTTTAAAAATCTTACAATGCTGTTTTTCATCCTGTAGAAGCAGAGACGTACCCACAGAAATAAGGAGATCGGCTAATTGCGCCTAAGCCATCAATTCACTAAATTGGGAACTTTATGGATTATTTCAGCTGTCAATAATGGAATTTTTTTCAACTCTCAAAAATTTTAAACACATTTTATGTACATATATAATATAATTTTTTGCTAATAATAGCTTTTAAATCACATAAAAATGGACAGCATGAAAAGGTATGTTGCACAAATTGAAAAATTGAAAAAATAAATAAATAAATAAATAAATAAAAGATGATAATAAAAAATTCGTATATATATTTTTTCACAAGTAATTCAAGCATTGGAAAATTGTTTAACTATTTGCGAAGAGAAAATTTTATGAAGAAATAACACTTGTTATTCAACAGTGCCATTAAAATAATAATAATAATAATAAATAAAAAACATTATTTTCCGTTTAAAAAAAATATATTTTTTAATTTGACATAGTAGGAAAACATTTAGAAAATTATGTATGGGAGCGAATATTTTCATCAAGTTTAAACTAATTTCTCATTGACTGTACTTTCATATGTTTCATCCTAAGATGATGCACTTGTTAGTTACTAATAAAAAATAAAATAAAATAAATACATAAAAACCATTGATTTTTTTTATAGTACTTATTTATATCTATAAAGAAATATGTCCTGGTTGATTCGCTCTCTCGTCATCAACGAGCAGCCAAAACTAATCTTGATACGTAAATGAGGTGGTCATAACCCTAGCATAAGAATTCCATTTCAAGAAAATAAAGAAAATAAAAGAAAGAGATTGTGCAGTAGAAGGTGCACGCAATATCTATTTTATCTATTTCAACAATAAACACAACCTGATTTCATATGCTTTCTTATATATGGCATCTGTTTACAAGCTTGGTTCGGTGTTAATCATACTCTCACACACAGAAAAAAAATAATTTAAATTTAAACTTGATTTTTCAAAAATGAGTTAAGTTCAATCTTAAATTCAAAAAGATTTCAAACGAACTCGCTCAGCTGAAACTCATTTATGAAAGTAAGCAAAATTCACTATAAATTTATATACATATATGTATTAGACTATTATGGACCAAATTTACAAAATTTTGTGAACTATTCTTTTGGGTATTCGACATAAGGTCTTCAAGAGCCCATTCCCATTTCAATTTTCCTTATCGTCACTCGGTCCGAGTTTCGTTTGAAGATTACTTTTTTCTATAGGTTGGACCAAGATGGGAAAGGACAGGATTTATTTTCCAGGGTAAGTTAAAAGTGTGCTACATTACAGTTGAAATCTGAATAGGCAAAAATTTTCCGTTCCAGTTAATAGATTTTTCCAATTATTCAAATTTCCAATAATAATTATTTAAACTTTCTGGGAAAATTTTGAAATTCCTTAAGACGGTATTAAAAAAAAGTATCCATGCTCAAATACTCAAAATTTTTGGGCGCATTTTCAGACTTTTTTTTAAAGATAAAAATAGAGAACTTGCTTACGAAATTTTATTATATATTATATATATATATATATTATATTATTTATTATATAATATAGGCCGTGTATTTTCGTTTTTCACTAAATTTATTGCAACTTGATTTTAAAAAAGTTATCTTCCCAGTATGACCCTTTTTTCCGTTTCCAACACTATCGCTTCAGGAAATTCGGTTTAGAATGCCAACTTTGACTGCATTTTCGGCCTTATATTCGCCTTTATCAATAAATTGACAAATACGGCACAATATATGGTTTCTGAATAAGTAAACCTGTGGATTTGATGTTTTCAAAACAAAAATAGATTTAAAAATTAATCAAAAAGTAAGAAACTTGGATTTGAATGCACCTTAATGATATACTTATTATAAATGACGGATAAAATGCATTAGTAACCTGTATAGTGTTGATTGCTCTGTGCGGATATTTTTATTTTTACGTCGATATATTTAAAGTTTTGTTTTATACGAGGAGTTCGGATAACAAAAAACAAGTATGAAAAATCATGCGTTAAGCATAGATTATGAAATACTTTCCAGCACTTCCTGAAATTTTAATAAAACTTCACAAGTGCTACTATTTATAGACAAATATGTATTCTAATACTTTTGAACAGCCTTGTGTTTGATCTGTCAATTGATATACATACTATATAAAGGGAAAATTTAACTTAACCAGAAAACGCTGAACAGTCTCAAATTTATCTTTCAGCAAATTATTTTAATAGATAGAAGTATACTTATGTACTTTTCTTCAGCCCTGTAGTTAACCTATTAGTTTTATTATACGCCAATATTTAGCTACAGTTTAGTTCAAACTAAAACACCCTTAAGACTACTGAAATCACATTTCCAGAAATTATTATCCTTAGGCGATCCATGTATCCAATTCTTTGGGTGGAACTGTATATCACTTTAACTATATTCTACAAACATTTCTTAGTAAACAGAATGCAGTTCATCATGAAAATACGTAATTTATTTTTTTAAAAAAATCTTTAAGTAAATTATGCTCATATTCAGTAACCTTGAGCTCTTTTCTTTAGCCCAGTGTATATCAACCATATCATTCATACATACCATATAATTATGTATAAATTTAGTGAAACTTAAAAGCGCATATCATACTTAAAAATACATTTTATCCTTACATTAGCTATCATCGATAACATAGAGTACTTTTGATAGAATATACTGTTTGAAATCTTTTGTGTGTCCCTGTAAATCTGTGCACTTTGTAATATGCATGAAATATCTTATATTAAGCTTCAGTGACGTATATCTGTTTTATTATACTTGAAACAGTTCAATATAATTAAAATATGTCGCAAACAATTTCTCCTTTACCATTATGTAATGGAATTATTTTGTGTGGCCCTGTAAATGAATAATATCTATACTTTTCACCTCATATTTAAAAAAATGCATATTTAGTGCAGTTTGTAGATGCATATAAGTTTTAATATGTTTGACAGAGTGTAACATCTTTAAAATTCATTCGAAACGATTTTTTCCCATAGAACGTAATATGACGAACAAATTTTGATTGTCCATGTAAATAAACTAATTATGCTAAGAATTTCATTTGGAATAGGGTTCGTACTAGGGTAACCATCAATAACATCCAAAAATTTCAGGACAATCCGACTAAATTTACAAGAGTTGGAGCGCGGTCAAACGGCCAGACATACTGAAATCATAAATACTTCTGAACTTTGTTGGAAAGTTAAAAAATATTAGTTTTTCTCTCTTTTTTTAGAAAGATCTTAGAAAGCCCCCCCCCCCCCCCAAGCGTAAACCATTGACTTAAAGCGAGAGAGCTAAAAAATATATTTTTTAAAAAGCTCATTTCATTACTTTGAAATAAATTTATTAAAGAAAAGAAGTTTTCTCCATTTCCGGAGAGGGAAAATATAACAATGATATGAAACTTTTTAAACGGTCCGTCTTTTAATGAAATATATTTCTACATTCATATAAATCAATTTCATGCTTTTCTTCTTTTGCAAAAAATGATTAACACAACTTATAAAAAAACTGTAATTTATTACAATTTTATTAATAGTTTTAAACATTGGGTAATAATTGATTTTGAGAGAACCACTTCCTTTATTATCAAAGCGATTTTAATTTTAAAAAATACTGCATTCTTCTAAAAAAGATTTGTATCCACAATACTGCCACATAATGGATTCGAACGTTCTCTGAATAGATCAATGAATAGAACAAATGTTGTCAATCGTTCGCTAGCAGTGAAAAAACTACTGTGTCTTCTCTCCCCTCTTTGAATAAAAGACTGTTTCAAAAAGAAACGATTCTAAATCGTTTCACAATCGACACAATACAAGGATAAGATATTTAAATATTTACTACTGCAATGTAACTGTTTAAGTGAAACTAAGATGCTTAGTCTCCCGTCTTCAGTTAACTTCATATAATGAATGATACTAACAACATTCATAATGCTCCTTTGAAGTCAGAAGAATTGTCTTCGCTTTTAAACGCAGTTTTAAGAAAAATAGCTACAGATGTTAAAAAACTAATAGCTAAAATTTTAACAGATGTTAAAAACTACTGATGTTGTAAAATAAAAAAGGCGTAACATACAAGTGTGGTGCGGAATGTTAAAAAAAATTCCATTCTTTGAAACCCATTCCCTTTGCAGCTTATTTAGTTCTTTGTAGTTTCGAACACAGGTGATATTCATAGGAAGAGATTTTTCAAAATGATTGCACTATAACCGGTACTTCCCAGGGCTGGAGAAGATATGGGATAGAAACTGCGGACGGAAGCGAGCCATAATGACATAGCCAGGAGCATAAATGGGAAAGAAAATTAAACAGAATATTTAAAAAAGAATTTCCGAATTGTGGTTCTTTCGAATTTTTTCCAGCAACAAATTTAAAGAGCATTTGCCCGCTATTTGTTGTTTTAAGGTAGCTTTAAATATTTTCATAAAAGCAGCTTAAAAATTTAACGAATTATTTTTAATTTTTTTCAAAATAAATAAATAATTTTTGTTACATGGCTTGAATTATACTTTAAGATATTAACATTAATAAGAAAAATGATATATTCATTAATAATATATTTTTTAATTTGTACAGCAAATTATATTAATTAAAAAAAAAGAAAAAGAAAGAAACTTTTTATACTTATTGATTGAACTTATAGGAACATTATGAATCTAGGAAAAAAAGTGACCGGAAAAAAGTTATCGGAAAAAAGTGACATAAACTACAAAAGCGGAAAAAAGTGACACGAAAAAAAAAAATGACAAGGAAAAAAAGTTACCGGAAAAAAAGTGACAAAGAATTGATTTCGGGGATTTATTATTGATTTTGGGGATTCATTGCTTAAGTATGAAAGTATATCAGGGAGGGCGGCTCATAGTTTAGGTAAATGGGTTTTTCATGCTGAATTAACTGTTTTGGTTCAATTTTTGGACACACGTTCATCCTGAAAAGACGCTTGCCTGATTAGTTTTGTCAAGGTACGATTACTCCCCCCCCCATCCGTCCTCAATTAGATGAATGGGTTTTTATGCAGAATTGTCCAACGTGTGTCAAATTTGCATATAGGTTCTTTTCGATAAGGCTTATATATAGTATATAATGCCTGAAGAGATTTAGGAGTTCTAATGGTTAAGTATAGAGAGGGAACGGGGGATAACCTTTCTAAAATTAAATTAATAACTTTTTACGCATAATTATCCGATTTGCTTAGAATTTTGGACATAGGTTCATTATGATAAGACGTATCTCTGATTAGTTATGGGGTTTTTCTGCTTATTATAAAGGGGGCGAGCAATTATACCCCCCTTAAACTAGAAAAATAGGTTTTTATGCAGAATTATCCCATGTATTTCAAATTTTAAATATAGTTTCTTTCTGATAAGTTGGATCTCTGGATAGTTTTAAGGATTTAATATCTAAGCATAGAAGGGGAATAGAATATAACCCACCTTGAATTAAATTACCTTTTACGCAGAATTATCAGATTTGCTTCAAATTTTGGATTATAGAACCATTATGATAAGGCGTATCCCTGATTACATATGGGTTTATTTTGCCAATTAAAAATTGGGGCGGGTGATTATCCCCCCCCCCCCCCTTAAATTAGGTAAATATTTTTTTATGCTCACTTATCCGATATATTTCATATTTTGGATATATGTTCTTTCTCATAAAGTGAATCCCGGAATAATTTTAAAAGTTTAATGGCTAAGTAAACACTGGGGGAACGGATGATACCCCCCCCCTTTAAATTAATAAATGGCTTTTTACGCAAAATTATCTGATTTGATTCAAGTTTTGATTGGGCGTTCATTATGATAAGGCGAAGTCCTGATTAATTGTGGGTTATCCCCCGTTGAACGCTCTATACTTAGCCATTAAACCCTTAAAACTATTCAGGGATTCACTTTATCAGGAAGAACCTATATCTAAAATTTGAAATACGTTGAATAGTTGTGAAAGAAAAAAAAACAATTCATTTTATTTAAAGAATGGAGGATTAATCACCCGCTTCCCCTATTTAATTATCAAAAGAAATTCCTTCCCATAATTAATCAGAGATTCGCCTTCTTATAATGAATATACATCCAAAATTTGAAGCAAATCGGATGATTCTGCATAAAAAGCCATTTATTTAATTTAAGGATGTTTATCCCCCGTTCCCCCTCTATACATAGCCATTAAACCCATAAAACTATTCAGGAATTCACTTTATGAGAAAGATCCTATATCCAAAATTTGAAATACATCGGATAAGTGTGCATAATTTTTTTTAATCTAATTTAAGGTGGGTATAGTAATCACCCGCCCTCCTTTTTAATTACCAATAGAACCCCATAACTAATCAGAAATACGTCTTATCACAATGAACCCATGTCCAAAATTCGAAGCAAATCGGATAATTCTGCATAAAAAGCCATTTCTTTAATTTAAGAGGGGTTTCCTCCATCTCCCCTTTATACTTAGCCATTAAATCCTTAAAACTATTCCGGAATTCACCTTACCAGAAAGAACCTATATTTAAAATTGAAATATATGGGATAATTCTGCATAAAAACATATTTATCTAGTTTGAGGGGGAGAATTGCTCGTTCCCCCCTTTATAATAAGCAGAAGAACCCATAACTAATCTAAGATACGTCTTATCATAATGAACTTATGTCCAAAATTTTAAGAAAATCGGATAATTATGCGTAAAAAGCCATTAATTTGATTTAAGAAAGGTTATCCCCCGTTCCCCCTCTATACTTAACCCTTAAACTCCTAGAATCTCTTCAGGCATTTTATACTATACATAAGCCTTATCGAAAAGATCCTATATGCAAATTTGACACACGTTGGATAATTCTGCGTAAAAACCCATTCATCTAATTGAGGACGGATGGGGGGGGGGGGTAATCGTCCCTTCCCAAAACTAATCAGGCAAGCGTCTTTTCAAGATGAACGTATATCCAAAAATTGAACCAAAACAGTTAATTCTGCATGAAAAACCCACTTACCTAAACTATGAGCCCCCCCGATCCCCCCTTTCATACTTAACCAATGAATCCCCAAAATCAATAATAAATCCCCAAAATCAATTCCTTGTCACTTTTTTTCCGGTAACTTTTTTTCATTGTCACTTTTTTTCCGCGTCACTTTTTTTCCGTGTCACTTTTTTCCGCTTTTGTAGTTTATGTCACTTTTTTTCCGATAACTTTTTTCCGGTCACTTTTTTTCCGTTTACCAAATATTATAGATAATGTTAGTATGAAGTGTAGTAACGGGAAATTTTGCCCCTCCAAAGCATAAACCTCTGGGTGTGTCAATAAAAAAAAATTAAAAACTTAATGTTATTCATACAGATTGCTAGAATTGCTAATTATATTTTTCTTTTTAAATCACAAAAATAAGTATTCCTTAAATACAAAAGAAAAATAAGGAACTATTTTACATTTTTACATTTTTATAAAACAAAGCTGACCCCGAGAGAACAAACGAAAAAAAAAAAAAAACTACATTTTTGACCATAGGAAATATTATTTATACTTTCTCTTACGTCCAGATTGTTTGGGACTTCATTATTTCTTTATCTATGAAGTAAGTTCTTAATTAGAAAGAGGAACTGAAGGTTATTGATACTCTAGGATTTGTTCACATAATGTTATCAAACTATAATATCTCAGATAACTTAAGATAAGAAAAAAATGCTATCATAAATCTCAAGTGCACAATGAGCAATATGAATTCAGTATATAAGTTAAACAATAATACAACAGTACCCTAAATAGTTATCTGCTCACTAGTATCTCACTAGTATCCGTAAACCTGCCAAATATGTTGAGAATTTTTATTTAAAAAAAAATATTGGTTAATATCTAGCTAATTTTATTTTTTTAATTCCTTCCATTTTTAATATTTTATTTATTTATTTATTTTGATAAAAGATAATTGTCTGCATGATTTAATTTTGTCTTTGTATTTCTCCAAATAACATTACTCTTTTTAATTTAAATTTAACTGTTTGGTTGAATATAACTAAAAGTCATGCACTTGTTATTTACTAATAAAAATGAAAATAAATAAATAAATAACATTGATTTTTTAATAGTGTATAATTATATACACAAAGAAACATCTCACGGCTAATTCGTGCTCTCAAGTCATCAATGAGCAGTCAAAACTAATCTTGTTACATAAATGAGGGGCTCATAACCATAGTATATCAATACCATTTCGGAAAAAAAGAAAGAGATTGTGCAGTTAGAAGGTGCTTATAATATCTATTTTATCTATTCCAACACTGAACCCAACTTGTTTTCATATGCTTTCTCATATATGACATCTGTTTAACAGCTTAGTCCAGTGTTAGTCATGCTCACACGCACAGAAAAAAATAAAAAGAATAATGTCCAGTTAAACTGCTGACATAGAGCTCACAGACTATGCAGACTAATTGTATATTACAGTCTTATATAGAAATGCCTTTCGAACAAAAATATTGAAGAAAGTACCCCCCTATTTTCTTTCTTTATACTTAATCATTGAAGCCCCAAAACTAATAAGGGATACGCCTTATCATATAAAAAACCTGTATCCAAAATTCGAAGCAAGTCAAATATTTCTGCATAAAAACTCATTTATGTAATTTAAGAAACGTTGTCTGCCGTTTCCTCCTTTATAATTAACCATTAAAACTCCAAAACTGTTCAGAAATTCAACTTATCAGAAAGAACCTTCATCCAAAATTTAAAGCAAATCTGATAACTCTGCATAAAACTCTATTTAGCTAACTTCGTTGCTAGATGATCGCCCGTATCCCTTTTATAATTAGCAAAAGAACAACACAATAAATGAGCGAAGCTTCTTATTCTTATGAGCCTGTATACATAAATCAGGCGCGGATCCACGGGGGGGGGGCATCGCCCCCCCCCCCCTAAAGCAGGGTTGAATTCAGACTTTTTTCCGGAAGGGATTTCTGCGACTCCGTCAAAGACATTCTATTGTTCCGGAAAAAACGCGAATTTCATTAAAATGTCGCTAAAAAGCCCTAATTTTGTCAAAGTGTCGCGGAAAAAGAGCGAATTTCGACAAAAGATCGCGGAAAAAGCACGAATTTTGTCAAAGATTGCGCAAAAAAAAGAAGAAAAGAATTTTGACGAAGGATCGCTAAAAAAAGCGAATGTTGACACAAGAACGCTGAAAGCGCGAGTTTTGTCAAAGTGTCGCGAAAAAAATGTTTGCAAAAAAAAAAAAAAAAAAAAAAAAAAAAAAAAAAAAACATTAATTCAAAGTATCGTGGAAAAAGAGCAAATTTTGTCAAAAGGTCGTGGGAAAAGCGCTAATTTTGTCAAAGGGTTGGAAAAAAGGAAGGCAAAGTATTGCAGAAAAAGTACTAATTTCGACAAAGAATCGCTGAAAAAGCGCGAACTTTGACATATTATGGCTGAAAAAGCGCTAATTTTGTCAAAGTATCGCGAAAAAACGCGAATTTCGTGAAATTATTACGGAAAAAGCACGAATTTCATCATAGAGTCGCAGAAAAAGGCGAATTTCGACAGAAGTTCGCGTAAAAAACGCAAACTTTGACATAGGATCGCTGAAAAAGCGCTAATTTCGTCAAATTATCAATGAAGAAGCGCGAATTTAATCACAGGGTCGCGGAAAAAACGCGAATTTTGACAGTGGATCGTGTAAAAAACGCGAATTTCGACATAGGATCGCTGAAAAGGCGCGATTTTTGTCAAAGTGTTGCGCAAAAAGTTTGAATTTCGTCAAAAGTTCGAGGAAAGATCGCTATTTTTTTCAAAGGCTTGCAAAAAACTGCTAATTTTGTCAAAGTACTGCGGAAAAGTGCGAATTTTGTCAAAGTATCGCGAAAAAAACGCGAATTTCGTGAAATTATTACGGAAAAAGCACGAATTTCATCATAGAGTCGCAGAAAAAGGCGAATTTCGACAGAAGTTCGCGTAAAAAACGCAAACTTTGACATAGGATCGCTGAAAAAGCGCTAATTTCGTCAAATTATCAATGAAGAAGCGCGAATTTAATCACAGGGTCGCGGAAAAAACGCGAATTTTGACAGTGGATCGCGTAAAAAACGGGAACTTCGACATACGATCCCTGAAAAGGCGCGATTTTTGTCAAAATGTTGTGTAAAAAGCTCAAATTTCGTCAAAAGTTCTCGGAAAGAGCGCTATTTTATCAAAAGGTTGCGAAAAGGGAAGGCAAAGGTACTCGGAAAAAGTGCGAATTTCGACATAGGATCGTTGAAAAACCTTGAACTTCGACATAAGATTGCTGAAAAAGCGCTAATTTTTTAAAGTATCGCGAATTTCGTCAAATGATCACAGAAAAAAGGCGAATTTCGTCAAAGGGTCGAGAAAAAAACGCAAATTTTGACAGTGGATCATGAAAAAAACGCGAACTTTGACGTAGGATCGCTGAAAAAGCGCGATTTTTGTCAAAGGGCTACGATAGCAAAAAAAGCATAAGTCTCAGAATCGCCCCTCCCAAAAGATTCTCTGGATCCTCCCCTGACATAAATTGAAACAAATCGGTTAATTCTGCATGAAAGACCATTTACATGAATTATGAGGGGTAGTTTCCTCTGTCCCCCCTTTGTACTTATGCATTGAATTTCAAAAACAAACTAGGGAAGCACCATTTAGAATAAATCTGTATACAAAATTTGAAGCAAATCGGTAAATTTTGCGTGAAAAACCTAAATTAACACGGGGATCATCCCCCCTCATTCCCTCTCTTTAAACTTATCCAATGAACAACAAATACTAGTAACGGAGACACCTCATTAGAATGATCCAATATCTAAGATTTGAACGAAATCTACTAATTCTACATGAAAAACCCATTTACGTAAATTAAGGGGAGGGGCAATAGCTGCCATTCCCCTTCTTATACTGAACGAAAGAACTCTCAAATATAATCAGGGAAGCGTCTTATCATAAGCCTATATCGAAAATTTCATGTAAAATTGTAAAAAATTTATCACGAGTTATCCAGTTGGGTACGTATGTACGCACGTACATACATATATACAGAACGGACGAGCACATAAGCTCTCTGGCTTTGATAGCCTGTGAGCTAAAAAATAATTTAAATTTGAACTCAATTTTTCAAAAATGAGTTAAGTTCAAACTTAACATCAAAAGGATTTCAAAGGAACAATATATATATATATATATTTCAATATATATATATATTTATCTATCTATATATATATATATATATATGTTAGACTTTTATCGACTAAATTTTCAAAATTTTGTGAACAATTCTTTTGGGTATTCGACATAAGGTCTCCATTTCCATTTTCCTTGTCGACTCTGTGTGCGAGTTTGGTTCAGGAAATTACTTTTTTCTATAGTTCAGACCAAGATGGGCGACTGGATTTATTTTCCGGGGCAAGTTACAAGTAGTTACTTGTAGGAATGTGCTATATTATTGTTGAAATATGAATAGGCAAAAATTTTCAGTCCCAGTTCCAATCCCCCACCAGTGGCCAAGAGGTTCTGACCTCTAAACTGGAAGACGGCAGGTGCTGGGTTCGAACCCAATCGCTGCCGTCGGCTTAATTGTTCGAAGTTTTCCGTGGTTTTCTTCGAACCTTGCATTTACTTGCGTGAATACGGATTAGGTTCCGTTAGAAAGACCCCCACGGAGGGCATCCCACCCCATCAAGGTCCTATATCCCTTGCGTAGATAATCGGAGGTCATAAAATAAACCTAAACCAAACCCAGTTCCAATCCAGCACATTTGAATAAAAAAATAATAGAAAATAATTATTCAGACTTTCGGGGAAATTTCCGAAATTTCTTGAGACGGTATATATAAAAAGAAAAATATCCATGCTCAAATATTCAAAATTTTAGGACACATTTTCAGACTTTTTTTAAGGATAGAAACAGGAAACTTGCTGACGTGATTTTTGAAAATATCTATAAACGGCCGTGTATTTTCATTTTTCACTCAATTTATTGCAACTTGATTTAATAATAGTTATCTTCCCAGTATGACTCTTTGTCCGTTTTCAACACTATTGCTTCAGGAAATTCGGTTTAAAACGCCAACTTTGACTGCAGTTTTGGCAATAGACTCTCCTTTATCAATAAATCGACAAACCACCTCACAATATATAGTTTCTCAATAAGAAAACCTGCGAATTTGATGTTTTCAAAACAAAAATGAATTTAAAAATAAATCAAAAAATAAACAACTTGAATTTGAATACACCTTGATACTTATTATAAATGACGCATAAAATGCACCGTATAGTGTTGATGTGTGCGGTTATTTTTATTTTTACATCGAGATATTTAAAGTTTTGTTTTATGCGAGGAGTTCTGATAAGAAAAAAGAAACAAGTAAGAAAAATCATGCGTTGAGCATAGATTATGAAATACTTTCCAACACTTCCTGAAATTTTTAACAAAACTTCACTAATGCTACTGTCTATAGGCAAATATGTATTCTAATACTTTTGAAAAGCCTTGTTTGATCTGTGAATTGATGTAGATACTATAAAAAGGGAAAATTTGTTTAACAAGAAAACGCGGAACAGTTTGAAATTTTCTTTCAGCAATTAATTCTAATAGATGGAGGCATACTTATATACTTCTGTTCAGCCCTGTAGTTAACCTAGGACCATTATTATATGCCAGTATTTAACTTTAATTTAGTTTGAACTGAAACACCCTTTAAATTACTGAAATCACATTTCCAGAAATTATATATCCTTTCGCGACTCATATATGCAATTCTTTGAGTGGCCCTGTATATCATTTTAACAATATTCTACAAAAATTTTTTAGTAAACAGGATGCAGTTCAACTTATTTAAAAAAAACAACCTTTAAGTAAATTATGCTTATTTTCAGTAGCCTCGAGCTCCTTTGTATAACCCTGTATATCAACTATATCATTTATACATACCATATAATATGTATAAATTTAGTGAAACTTAAAAGCGCATATCATAATCAAAACGACAATTTATGCTTCCATTAGCCATCATCAATAATATACAGTACTTCTGATAGAACATACTATTTTAAATCTTCGGTGAGTCCCAGTAAATCTGTGCACTTCGTAATATGCATGAAATATCTTATATTAGGCCTCAGCA